>OX456986.1:15118801-15778301 GCA_949752695.1 Melanostoma scalare
ACAGCAGCTCTTCGAAAAGAAGAAAAGTACTCGCAAGTAAATAAAACGTTCAAAGCACTGATTTTCTACAGCCTATTTAATAAATAAACTCATTTGAGAAGTGAAGACACTAGGCCTAAGAACCGATCCTTGAGGAACAGCACCTCGAACAGAGTTGCAAACAAAAATGCATGGTTTTTCAAAACCAATTCAATAGACAGACTTATTTGAAGACAAGCCCCAAAAACTCTTCTTTGAAGATCAGCTACTCTTATAAAAGAAGTGAATCACTCTTACTTACTTACTTAGGTGGGCATTACAGTTCGGGGTGAACCTGGGCCTCAACCAACATCCTTCTATAACGACTTCGATTTCGGGTGAGCTCTCTCCAGTTTCGCACTCTAAGTCGGTTAAGGTCTTCATCCACTTGATTGCGCCACCTAAGACGAGGTCTTCCCCTTCCGCGATTTCCCTGCAATGTGCTTTCGAAAACCCATCGAGCCAGAGCGTTTGGGTCCATCCGCTCTACATGGCCCAACCATCTTAGCCTCACGATGCGTACTCTTCTGGCTATGCCCATGTCGCGGTACAGCTCATACAGCTCGTTGTTGTATCTTCTTCTCCACACATTGTCCTCGCATACCGGACCAAAGATCATTCGGAGAATTTTTCTTTCGAAACGACCAAAGGTTTCCTCATCCGCTTTCGATAAAGTCCATGTTTCCGCGCCGTAAAGCAGGACTGGGATGATTAAGGTCTTATACAAGGTTACCTTGGTTTTTCTGGAGAGGGTTTTGTTTCTCAATTGCCTTCTTAACCCAAAGAAGCAACGGTTGGCAAGAGTTATTCTCCGTTTAATCTCCGCACTGATGTTGTTTTCCGTGTCTATAGCGGATCCTAGGTAGACGAAGTCCTGTACTACCTCGAAGTTATCTCTGTCTATTGTGACGTTTTGTCCAATTCGTCGATGTTCTGTGTCCTTGCTTGATGACAACATATACTTCGTTTTGCCCTCATTAACCATCAAACCCATTTTTGCCGCTTCTGTTTCAATGCTCGCAAAAGCACCTATGACATCACGCTTTTTTCTTCCCATTACGTCAATATCGTCTGCATAGGCGAGTAATTATACAGACTTTTGAAAGATTGTTCCCCTGGTGTTGACGTTTGAGTTTCTTACAATCTTTTGAAGTACTATGTTGAAGATATCGCATGACAGTTTGTCGCCTTGCCTAAAGCCTTTTTCGACATCAAAGGTCTCGGTGAGTTCTTTACCGGCCTTGACGGAGCAGCGTGAATTCTCCAAATCATCCTGCATAGTCGTACGAGGGATGCCGAAACTAGACATGGCTCTATACAGCCGTACATTAAACGTTGAAAGCCTTCATTTTTGTAGTATTTTCAATAACTTAATTCATTGTTGAGATGAAGAAAGTAGGCCCAAGAACTGATCCTTGAGGAACCCCACATATATGGCGAAGTAATGAATCACATGACTTGCGTTACAAACAAAAATCAATGGTTTTCTACACCCGTTTGAATGCACAAACCCCTTTTAAGTGAAGAGAAGCCCCAAGACCTTTTTCTAGAGAACCATTCTACGTTCGATTTCTCTGTCAGTGCTGGTTGTAGAGACCTAATTTTGGACATTACTTTTAGTAGAATTTACCAAATCTTTGAAGAGAATGGAACCAATCACAATTGAAAAAACGTAGCCAATTTAAAAATAAACTCATTTGAGAAGTGAAGACACTAAGGCCAAGAATTAATCCTTGAGGAACAGTACCTCTATTGCGAAGAATTCAGTCACTCACAAAGGTGCAAAACATTTAAATAACTTTCACTTCAATGAACTCTATTTCACATTACTCAAAAAGAAAACTTAGCTTCGATTTAAACACAAAACTTTCTGAAATGTTTCTTATAAATTTCTCACACCTTTACAATTTTTGACGGTTTGTTGCAAAGCTATTGGTGATAAAACGTTTCACTTTTTATGCAAAGGCTCTTAGTTAAAATCTGCCCCCACTATAACTTTCAAAACTATTTCCAGCAAAACCAATGAACTTCTCCTGACTCTGGCATGCAAAACGAAGATGAAGAACATTGGAATTCTTTTAAAGCTCCTTCGTTAACATAGTACCTAGCTTCAAAGTAAGAGAGTCTTGCATTTTTGATATTTAAATTAAGGGAGTCCATATTTATGGGGAATCGAAAAAATGAGGATAACTGCTTGCCCTGCCACATCGAACAAAATGATGATGCTGGCGACGCAATATTTTTTTTTTACAAGCAAAGTTTTATTTTTTTTTAGTACAAAAAAGTGGGAGCCTTTGAAAGAAACACAAAAGCCGAATGAAAAAAAAAAGAAATGTGTCGAGGGTAGGCAGAGGCCATGCCCCTTCAGTTCGCTTCGCCTAACCTTAAATTATTTGAAACATTTTTTTTTTTTTCAGTTTATGCATGGCGGGAACTTAATTTCATGCATTTTGAACATCAGAAACGTGGTGGTAAGGATTTCATCCAGGTTTTCCTCCTCCTTTTTTTGTATAGAGTATAGAATTGCTTGTTTTTGTTGTATTCCCGTGAAAGTCGGTAAATTTATAGAGACGCAGTCTTGTAAGGTAATGAGTTTCAGGCTAATATTATTAAGTGTTAAGCGAAGTGTGCACGTAAAGCGCGAGTTATTAACTGCTGAAAACTTTAAAATATTACCATATAACCATCTGAAAATAGGGTGGTTAAGTGGGTATGCCATTTAATTTTAGTGGATGGTTTTTATGTAAATAAAATGATCTTGTTTATATTCTTCACGTGGCGGATATAGCAAATGAAAAAAAAAAAAAAATGGACTTCTGAATTTTTTATTGTACATTTAAGACATCCGACAAATGTCTTTCCCAACCCCTGAGTCGACAACATTCGATTTATCGTTATTCAATATAGAAAACAATAGAAGTCAACCGACCGACCGACACATCGGCATCGGGAATGGCTTTTCGCGTGGGGCTTGGATATACTTGTACTTGTACAACAACACTAAGGAAATTCTCTTGATTTCTTTTTGGGTTTCTTTCTAATCATTATCGGTTCACAAGCAAAGTAGTATGCAAGGACACTCGAGAATGAAATTTTCATAAAATTTGCATGCGGGTTTTGTGAATTCTTCTCGCCCTACTACTACTGCTGATGCTGCTGCTGCTGCTGCTACTGTTATACGCATAGTAATCAAAAGGATGTATATTTCCGTTAGCATAATCAAATCGTTGTTTGTGTGGGGATGGCTAAAGCGTTTTTCGTTTCATTGTCAAGTTAAATCTGCTTTTATAGATTTTATATTTACATTTGTTTGGGTTTTCTGTTGGCATGGAAATGAGGAGAATTGTGAGCTTTTTTTTTTGTATTCAATGCCACTAGAGAAATTAATGGTTATATTTTAAATTTTAAAAATGACCTTGTGGTGGTCCTTGCCGCATGAGAATTGGTTTGGTTTGGTGGAGAAGATGATTGAAAAATACGCCTCGTAGGCATTTTACCAATGGTATTCATAAATATGCTTTGTGTGTTTGCTTCCTTTGAAAGAAGTCCTATTGAAATGAATTTGCTATGTACTCTGATACTAAAAAATTATTTCAATCATCACCAACATCGTTGGGGTATTACGCAAGTTTGGATTATTCTGTTACATAAGCTGAAATGATGTAAGCGTTTGGACGGATGGTTTTAACATAAATAAGGCAGATCTATGTTCTGGTGATTCTGAGCGGTTTTATGTATGTATTTTGTTTGAAACGATTGTTTGAATGATTACAAAATATTTTGTACAAAATATTTTGTAAATCTAAATAAATGTAGAATAAATGTCTCAGAAGGGTTATAACACTTAACCTTATTATGAAATTTCATTTATAACTAAATAAGTACGTTAGCGCAACAGTGCATGGGGAACCTCCGGAACAAAATGAGGTATTGTAGAATGAAAAGGACCTACCAATTTTGGGAATTTTGATGAAGCGAGGAAAAGCTTTTCAAGGCAATGTAATAACTCTTGAAGGACTTGACAATCTCTCGCAGAATACGATACCTCCATTTAAAAACAATTTGACTCTCCTGGGGCTTGATACTCAAACTCACAGGTAATAAGCAGATATAGAAAGAAGGTACTTGAAAGCTTCTGAGTCTCCCAGTTACATCTGGACGCGTGCCGCCTATGAGGTTATAATTGAAATTACAACCTCCTTATTTCCATCTACTCTACCACAAAGCTAACTAGCCTGATAGTACAATGGACCACTAATTAGACAGAACGCTTCAGGTTACTAAAGCGTGGTTAAATTTGATGTTAAATGTGAGCCACACCTAAACGTCAAGTTTTTTCTACATTTCATTTGAAATTTCTCAATTTCAGACTAACTCAAATTGAACCATGGAAAGATACAAAATCGAGCAACGCGCTAAAGTTATTAAGGCTTGTTATGAAAATGGGGGTTCAAACGGTCAGTAGGAGATGTGAAAACACCAGTGCATGCTCGTACAGCTCGACTTCAGAAAATATTGCTGCTGTTCGCGATAGAGTGGGTGAGGGGCAGTGAACCTCAAGTCGTCGTCGTGCCCAACAATTGCATCTCTCCGAGTGTGAGAGTTGATGAGCATTATGCATAAAGACTTTACATTTACACGGTGCATTTGACTCAAAAACTTAAGCCTCTTGACCATTTCAAGAGTCGTCAATGGTTAGAAAGCAAGAAATGGCAACAGTGGATGATCAATTTTCGAAGAAAATCATCTTCAGTTATGATGCAGACTTTCACCTCAGTGGATTCGTAAACAAGCAGAATTGCCGCATTTGGGCGAATGATAAATCCAAGAGTGATTGTCGAAAAACCAATGTATCAGCAAAGAGTGACTGTTTGGTGCGTTTTATGGGCTGGCGGCATCATCGGGCTTTTTTTTTAAACAAAATGAGGTCGGTTACTGTGAATGGTGTTAACTATCGTGAGATGATAACGATTTTTTTATAGCCCCAATTGAAGATATGAATGAGAACTATAAGTGGTTGCAACAGGAAGGTGCCAATTGCCACACAGCTAACGAAACAATGGCGTGTTATTCCACTTGGAGCCGATGTCAATTGGCCGCCAAGATCATGTGATTTGACACCGTTGTACTTATGTATTTCTTTGGGATTATTTGAAAGAAAAGGTGTAGGTCGATAAGCCAGCAACAATTCAGGAGCTATTGGATGAGATAATTCGGCACATTAACGGCATAGAACCTCAATTATGCCTCAGCGTCATCGAAAATTTGGACCATCGGATGAAGGTGTGCCGCCGTGGTCGCGGCGGCCATTTGGCCGATATTATGTTGCATATAATTGAACCCTAACGATATTATCATAATAAAAAGAAATGACAATTTCCTAAATAATTTGTGTTTTATTCAAAATCAACATCGGCCCTTAAAATTTAACCAACCTTTAATTAGCCTCCTCTTTAAAACTCAAAACCTTGGGAATACAATTAATACGAATCAGTGGTGTAACTCTGAAGATATTAACACTTACCATACATAAATAACGCTTTGAAAATGTTGGAGATGCCAGGTGAAACGCTGCCTTGAACCAACGATTCAGAGAAAAATCTGATATACAAAAAAAATCTGGTGTTCAAAATTTGAGGAATTAGCAACGTAAAGTAAAACTGACTACAGTTTCATAGCTTAGAATGGAAGATAGTCCAGAAATTTGCTTTATGACCTCAAATGAGACAAATATAAATCTACGTACAACCTTTCAATTCATTATTTGTGTAAAATTAATTAGTTTAACTATATTATTTTACAAGGAGGTGTTGAAAAAACTTCTAGTTATTTATTCTTTATCATGAATTGTTATGCAAATTTCGATTAGCCAAACAAACTACAAAGCTCAAAAACAAACTGCTAGAAAAACACTCATAGTACCAAAATTCCATGGTTTGTGGACGCTGAAGCTGATGCTGAAGTTCAATAAACAGGCGAATTGGTTTCGCAGACTACTGAACCAATATCGAAAAAACAACACAGAGGATTTAAGGCAATTTTATCAGTGAATGTGAGCTCAATCAGTTTAGAGTTTTCCGGGTTTTAGGGCAACCCAATGTGTTGTGGTGGACGTGGCTTCATTTTTAGCATCAGGGAACATGGGAGATTCGAGATTCTATTCCCAGAAATATTGAAGAAAATATTGTTTTCCACGTGCATAACCTTTCGCCGGGAATTGGCAAGTCCTCCGAGAGTAATTACAGACTGACATGGAAAATGCGTTCTAGCTAAGCCCTTCGGAGTCCTGGAAATGCTTTAGGTCCCGAGGTTTCAGCAGCTTTGTTGTGCTACCCTACTTATTGAATTTGTATCCGTCAGAAGTTGCGAAATGTTTAAGCTAAGTTTAATGTAGTGCTACAAAAGAGTGGGTACACTAAAATATTTTCAACGAAAAAATTAAACTTCAACAGATATTGTACATTCAGCCAATGGGATCAGAGTCATGTATACGAAATCTATTGACGTACTAAATATGTAATTACATAGGTATATGGACAGCTCTATAAAAGAATGCAAGGATCTTAAAGCTGGTGGAATTAGGGCAATTGGTGCAAACTGGTGGTTTGTTTTAAAAATTTGTTTGTTATTTTTTTTAACAATCAATAGGTGTGTTCGTTGAAGCCCTAGGGTCGCCCTGTGGTCAATTGTCGATGAGCGTTTTTTGAAAAACCTAAAGTCACCCTGAATGTCAAAATGAGTGTTTTTTGAGCCTTTGGGTTGACTTAGGTTTTCCCTCAACTCGCCATAGGTTTTTGCTGTGGCGAGTTGGGTGCTGTCAAATAGCATATACTTTTTTTTAATGACAGGGATGTGATTTGTGGTTTAGCGTTTTTTGAGGACAGGAAAACCCAGGTTTTTTTTTGACAACTCATAGGGTTGTCAAGAAAACCTGGGTCCACACTGGGGAAAGTTCAACGAACAAACCAAGTAAAAAGTTTATCAGTTTTTCAGGATTTCTTCATTCACTTTAGATAAGGTTCATACTTTAGGGGCGTAAGCAGGACTGGAATGGCCACGGTTTAACCTTGGTTACTTTAGACAGAATTTAATTCTTCAATTTCATTCTTAGAGTAAAGTGGAAGCAATTGGTAAGAGTAATTCTTCGTTTAATCTTCGCGCTGATTTTATTTTCCGTGTCTATAGCGAGTGCTAGGTAGACGAAGTCCTTAACTACCTCGAAATTATGCCTGTCTATTGTGACGTTTTGTCCAATTCGTCGTCCTTTTATATGACAGCTTATTCTTAATTTTTCCCTCATCAGCCAATAAACCCTTTCTTGCCGCTTCTGCTTCAATGCTAGCAAAAGCACGTGATGTTCTCACTCTTCCTTCATCCCATTACGTCAATATCGTCTGCGTAAACGAGGATTGTGCAGATCTTTGAAGGATTATGCTTCTGGTTTAGACATTTAAGTTTAGAACAATCTTTTCAAGAACGATGTGACAGGAATCGCATGACAGTTTATCGCATTGTCGGAAGCTTTTTCGACATCCATGATTTTGATGAGTTCTTTACCGACCTCGACATAGCAGCTCGAATTCTCCAAAGCCATCCCGTATAGTCGTACGAGTTTTACAGAAGATGCCAAAAGAAGACACGGTTCTGTACAGCTTGCCTTTGTAAATATTGTCACACGTGACCTTGAAATCGCTAAAAAAACGGTGTGCAATGTGAAGATTTGGACTATTGTGGACTTTTTTAGTCTAAAACCGCATTGACGATGACCTAAACAATTGTCGATGAAGGTTTGGCGTAATTGAGAGGGTCTCAATTCTAAGGATCGGACATACGATACTTAGGTTATATTCATCGGACATGCTTTTCCGACCATATCATGGAGATTAGCTGATGCATACTAATTTCCAAGTGATATCCAAATTCCTTGGAAAAGTTTGCCATCAAGGCCATCTGCATCTGAGTGTTATTTGACTTAAGTTTGTATATGGCAAGCTTCACTTTTTCTAGATCGAGAGAACGACATTCTTGGTCAACGTTCAAGTTGAATGGGACATTCTACCTTGCAACAGAATTGGTGTTGAACAGCCTGGAGAAGTGAGCTTTCAGATGCTCAGTTTCGGCTGCTACTGTGTTCCTGCTGGTCTTTACAGGCTTGAGTTCGATGTTTGCTACCCTCAACTAATCTTTTAATTTTTTGGTAAGACTTTCGAATCTCATTACTATCATAGCATCCCTCAATTTCTTCATATGACCGTTTTTTCATGCAGCTTTTTTATCTTTTTAAGAATTCAGTGTTTTTCACTTCATTTCTCCTAAACCTCCTTGTACTGTTCACAGGCAGCCCTGGGTCTACCTTGCATCAACATTTAAAAACCAAAAGTCATTCATTTTTAGGTCATAAATGCTCCTTTTCATTGTTTTAAATAAAACATCAACAAATTTAAGCATTTGTGTTGAATTCACGTTCACCACTTTACCTTAAATTCTAACCCCACATCAAACAAAACTAATGTTTTGAAACAATTTCGAAAGCTTAAGAAAATTCCATCAAAATCTGTTTCGTTATAACAAATAGTCTAAAAATGATCACAACTCGGAAAGCCAGACTCTTTTGCCATTGCTTATGCCTCCAAAAAGTCTTTAAAGAAAAACCGAGTTATATAAACCACAAGTCACCTTGAACGTTCCAATGCACTTATCCTATCGTCGTATAGTATTTAATGAATGCCAAATGATTTTCAAAACTTCTTTTTATTGAACTCAAAGAACGATTAACGATTTTTCTTCCTTTTTTCTTTCCCTCACAAAAAGCTTGAGCTGTTTCTTGTTATTGTTATGAGCCATTTGTGTTAAAATGACAAAAGCAAACAAACATTGACAGGGAACGAAACCATCTGCACTAAACCAACGGTGACTCTGTAAAAGTAGATTATCTCCAAAGCGTCTCAATTTTATCCCCATGCCAATTAATACAAAATCAAAACAAGACCGTCTTACTTTAATGGAATTAAATGTCCATTAGACAGAACACACAAAAAAGGCCTTCCTACTGATAAAGCCATTAATAAAACATTAATGGCTTCAAAAAAGAGCCCTCCGAGAATTGCTTTCAATAAGAAATTATAAATTTAACAACCAAAGACTATCAACAATCATATTTCCGTTTCGCTAATAATAAAAAATTCATTTGAAATGAATTAGGGCAGCACAAAATTCGCATATAAAACACGATTGCAAAGTATTTGGTGGGTGTATCTTAGAAAGTCAATTGGTTCTTTTCAGTCATCATGAAGTTTTTCATCCCAAAAACAGCCAAAGGAACACCGATCAACTCTATTTTATTTTGGCTCTTTAAAATGAACTTTGTTTGGCCAATGACTCCTGATTGTCATGCTTATCAGACTTTTGTTGTAAATTTCTTGGCGTTGTTTTTTCTAAGTAGCTTCTTTGGAACCGTCTATGCAGAGTATTTATTTATTGCCGAGCATAAAGGTGATATTGCCAAGATAGCTGAATGCCTTTGCACAACTTTTGTTGGAACACAACTCATTCTAAGGATTCTTCATCTTATTTTACGTCGCAATCAGATGCGAGATGTATTGCAAAAGTTCTACAAAGAAATTTATGTTCATAAGTGAGTATCTCCTACACATCTATACCAACGTGTACAAAACGAAGCCTTAAAAATTAAATTTGTTATCAAAGTTCTTGTTTTGAATGTTATTAGTTTAATTTTTGAGACTTCTTTAATTAAAAAATGTTTTAATTCTGTTCTCGTGTCTAATCTAACACAGATCTGAAGATGGAAAACTACACAACGACAGCGAGAGCAGGTTGCGCCTGGTGTACTTTATGTCAATTACTTACTTTCTTACTTTGTTTTTTATGTATCTGAGTGTCGCAATCGTCGTAGCAAGAGATCCAACTTCTCGCTCGAAACCTTATTTGTATCAAATGCAGTTCTCATACGATTCCCAGCTGCCATGGAATTATGCCTTCACTACACTTTACACAGGTTGGGTGGGAGTGTCTACAGTGACAATCATTGCTGCTGAAGATTGTTTAATTGGAACAACTCTTAGTTATTGTGAGGTACGCTATAAGATACTCCACAAGGCTCTAGACGAATTATATGAGAATTCATTAAATGCTCTGGCAAAGAAACCCAAACCTCATCAGCCAAATGATTTGCATAGAATTTTCAACGACAACTTGAAAGTTGTTATTGGAAAACAACAGACTCTGGATAGGTAAACTTAAATCTGCATTCCTTTTTACACTAGTGACTTGTGCTTCGTTAGGTTCTTCGGCGAGCTCCAAAAGTTCCTGAGTATTCCAATATTTATCGTAGTATCATTTGGCGTGTTTCTTCTCTGTACAGTGGCTTTCCAACTGCAAAAGGTAATTTTCTATTAGAAGTTAAAACGTGACAGATTGATTAGAATGGTTCTCTTTAACACATGTTTTCTTTTTTTTCGAATGAAAGAACGACTTCGGCGTGGAAACTGTCAAGTACTTCTTTTGGTTGATATCTCAATGCTTGGAGTTTTTGATGATTGGATCATTTGGCCAACGTTGCACAGATGCCGTAAGCACATATCAACATGACAAAGTTATTCCCCGCCCTCTTAGTAAAACATTTAACTTTTACCAGGCCGCCCAAATGGCCAATTCTTACTATATGTGCAATTGGGAGTCGCTATTAACCCATGGGGATAGCAAAACCAACTCTCAACTTATTAAGGACATAAGTTTTGCAATTTATCGATCACAAAAATCTGTTCATCTGAATGGAATGAATTTTATGATTTTATCTCTCGACAGTATTGGCTCGGTAAGTGAATGTAGTGGAAGATGTGACATGTGACATGAGTAGATGATAATGATTATTAAAAAAAAAACACACACTAATGTAAATGTATGTAGTGATAACGATGAACAAATTTACTAAATAAGTTCTCGTTACTGTTTGTTGGCTTTCTTATTTTCTTTTTTCTTCTTCTATTTTTCTTTTCTTTCTTTTCTTATATGTGTTTGTGTTGTTGTTTCAGGCTCTGAGCTCTTCGGTGTCGTATTTTATGTTCCTCAATACGATGGAAGATATCTCAGGCAAAAAGAATGCCAATAAGTAGATTGACTTGAGCGAGAATGTACAGCTGGTGTGGGTGACGATGATGAGCTTTTAAAAATGAAGTCGAAACAAAACCCATTATACCGGGGGAGGAATAAAAATTGAGTAAACAAAACAAGCTTTTCTAAAACACTTAGCATGCACGAAAAAACTTTGTTCGTTGTTTTTTTCTACATTTTTTGTTTTTGTTTTAAGAACATGTACCAGCATTAATAGCCAATATAACTTTGGAAGAATAGTTAGAAGAAGTGCCGTGTTTTATGTTGCATAATTTTAAATGGTTTCAGCTCGGTTGGCTTGACTTGATTTTTTTTCTAAAATTTAATAAAATGTTTATATCGGAGCACATAATTTTCACAAGGAATACTCCTAAAAGGTCTAAAGGTGATGATAGTATTTTATGGGTCGAATTTTCATGACACTTGTACAGGGATGAAGAAATGGTATATAGAGCATATAGGCTTAGCAAATATGATTGGTGCGTTATGAGTGTCTTGGCTACATATTTTAAGAGAGAAACAAAACCATAAATATACAAATGTAACTGAATCGAAATCGAAATAATACTTATGAACTACAAAAGTGTATCACTATGACAAGACTTGCTGCTATGTGAAGGTGAGACACACATCAAAGCTCAAGGATTTGAGAAGACAATAGAACCATAACGTGCATAAAGTTTTCGATACAAATATGCTGTCAACGAAATCTGAAAATGGAAGAAGAGGGTAAGATCATTTAAAGGATTTAAGAATCTCAAGCCCAAAAATTTAAAGGACACTATCTTCAACTAGGACCGCTGTGAACCGAACTCTGATATGAATAATATGAAAAAGATGAAAAGGACAAACAAATGAAGCAAGACTATCCCGAGAAAAGACGTAAATTCTTCAGTTGCTGGCTTCACGTGCCAAGAATATATCAAGATGGTCAGAAAGACTTTTCAAAGCCATGAAAAAATGAGAAGAAAGATTTTAGTGGGTGTGCTAGAGAGTATACATCTTGACGTAAGAATAAGTAAATAGGCTGGCAAAACAGAGCTCGGGGAGCTTTGAAGCCAAGAGCCTTTCACTCAAATACACCTTGAGGGGGAAGGGGCCGACATTTTTTTCCCGATTCCAAAAGGTTTTTTTTTTTTAACAATTCAAGCGCACTTCAAGGGGTTGTGGCTACCCTTGTAATATTGGAAAACACAATGCGGATGTTAGGAAATAGGGAAATAAATAAATAAATATTCTTGAATTTCTTCTTATTGTAATACGTGGGGAAAACTGGCTTCGGTAAAGCATTCCACATCCAGGTTGAGCGGCTAAAATATGAATCTCTGTACTTAAAAGAGAAAACGCGTTTACACGGCAGGATTTAACAATTCCTTGCCAAAGGCAATTCTGGGCTTCGAACTTCGAACTCCAACGCAACGGGTATGATGACCATTAGTTATCATGCCAGTTTTTTTTCGAGTTAATCACAAAAACAGCGACATTACCAATTTATCGAACCCCCTTGCCAACAAACATGCCACAGGCGCATCTTTTATTTTCAAGACTTAAGGTAAAACAAGCTCTTTTGTCATGATAAGATCACAGCTCTACGTACTTTAGATGTAACGCACTAATTTTCTGTTTTTTAAGCAAAGCTAAATAAAACATAAACAGCGATACACTTTTGATGGAAATTTAATTTCGATTGAAGGTTTGGACTTCGCCATTAACAATACCATTCAAGTGGCTGCCTCGGAAAGATTCACACCATGCGATTTCTTAGAGGTAATTTTTAAACACTCTTTCGCACATTTTGCGCCGATTCTCGGCCACAGCTGGAGTAATGTTGGTTTTCAATGCGTCTATAGTTCAAGGATTCTACACTAAGAACTATCTTTTATGTAAACCATAAGAAAGAAAATCTTATGGTGTCCAAAATTTAGATCTTGGTGGCCAATGCCAAAACGATAAACTACTCAAGTAAGAAACTTGTGTCTCAGCAAAACCATAATTGGTCGTGTTACGTTTATGTGACTTTTTGCCCCGTCTTGTTGGAACCACAGATCGCCCAAGTCATGACCTTCAATCGCTGGACAAGAAAAAATGGGTTATCATTCACTATCTCACTATATCACTATCAGCAAGCATCAAATGTTGCGCAATGATTTGGAAAGAAACAAAGGCAATGGAGTACCGACAAAATCTTAATACAAACCTGCAAATGGTAGGAGAACTAAGCTTGGGTGATATTGAATCAGTAATAAAAACTTCATATCCCTTCAACTCACTGCCATACAAGGGTAAGCTTAAAGGAAAGGAAAAGTGGTTTGATGCTGATTGTGAAACGGCCAGGAGGAGGTCCTTTGGATGGCTCATCCTTTTTCGGAAGCACAACAACCCATACTTTAAAAGGCGTTATATAGAAGAAAACAAATCCTTTAAGAAAGTTTGTAGAGAGAAAAAAACAAGATTTTACGAAATTGAGGCCTTGAAGCTGACATACTGCAAGGATTCAAAAGAATTCTGGAGAACAATAAAAAACATAAACGGGAGGAGTTTGAAAATCAGCGACAAACTTTCTGCTTTTTTATTGAAAGGGCATTTCGAAAAACTACTAAACCCTGCCATCATGGCCCCAAATATCCTGTATGCGAAACCCTTTTATGTTAATGACATTCTGGACTCGCCATTTACTGATGAAGAAGTGCGTTCAACAGCAATCAAACTTAAGGATGGAAAAGCTCCAGGAATGGATAGAATACCGGCGGAATTGTTGAAATATGGAACGCCCGACCTCATTAAGAAACTTACTGATGCTTTCAATTATATAATAAGAACTGGGAGCATACCGCAGCAGTTTAAGGAAGCGATAATCTTTCCAATTCATAAAAAAGGCGACATATCCGATCCAAACAATTATAGGGGAATATCCTTCCTTAATTCCTCATATAAACTATTTGTCTCCCTTTTAAACAACCGTCTCTGTAGATGGATAAGCCACAATAAAATGATAAAGGAATGCCAGGCAGGTTTTCCGAGCGGATATTCAACCATCGACAACATCTTTATCTTAAGAAGCATTGCGGGAACATTCTTGGAACAAAACAAGAAATTATATGTATTCTTCGTTGACTTCAATGCTGCTTTCGACACAATTGATAGGAGGGCCTTGTTCTACAAGCTGTACAACGCGGGAATGTCTTCAATGTTTGGAAGGGTCATAGAAAACCTTTACGATGAAAATAAGGCAGCGGTATGGAACGGGGAAGACTTGTCTGATCAGTTCGATACAACAATGGGAGTTAAACAAGGATGCCCCATGAGCCCAAACCTTTTTGCTCTTTTCATCAATGACCTAACCGACTACCTTCCAGGAGGAATAGAGTTTGCCGGGATGTCAATTAAAGCGTTACTCTTTGCTGACGATGTTGTTTTATTTGCCTACTCACCTCAAACCCTGCAACTTATGATTAACCGACTTCATATGTGTGGAATCAGACGGTTAACTTAAGCAAATCGAAGGCGATGGTTTTTAAAAATGGTTCAGGCAGAGCGGCTGGGAACGAGAAATGGCATTTGAACAACGAACCAATCGAAGTGGTGAAAACCTACAAATATCTTGGTATGATAATAAAAAGCAACCTAAATATGGAAACACACTTGAAAGACAAACTAGTAAAAGCTAAGAGTGCAATATGTGCTTCTTGGAAGAAATGCTTTGCAAATAACCTGATTGCACACAGCGTAAAGTATAAAGTTTTTTTAGCAGTTGCAGAATCTATTATGATGTATGGTGCTCAAGCGTGGGGTTATGAGAAATATGAAACGGTGGAAAAGCTGCTAAGATTCTACCTTAAAAGATGTTTTCTATTACCGAGAAATACGCCTAACTACATGCTACATATCGAAACCGGACTGCCACCGCTTTTTATTAAAACACTCAAACTACACGTAGATTATCTTTTGAAAGTTTCAAAAATGCAAGACGAAAGACTACCGAAAATAATAAGCCGGCATATAATTCGAAGGAAGAGTCTTTACTTTGGGAAATTGAAGGAGCTTGCAGATTATTGTGGCCTTGATTTTAACCTGAATCTACAGGGAAATGACGGGAGAGAAGTCGAGAATGCGCTCTACGACCTTGTATCAAAAGCAGATGAGAAACTCAGATTGGATTGTATCAACCAGGCGACTACTTCTGTACATAGAGAAATCTATAGTGTACTGCAACACAATCTCTGTGAAAGAAATTACTTTCGGTCTGACAATAGCCAAAAGCTAATCTCAGCTTTGTTTAGAATGAGAGGCGAGCTGCTTCAATTAAATTTTATTCCGCACCGGGAGGATCTACCATTAATTTGCAGTCTTTGCAATCTTTCCGTGAGAGAAGACGTCATGCATTTCATAGGAATATGTCCGATCCTAAAAGAAATAAGAAGATCTTACTTTGGGAGCAACCAGTTGTCTGAAGGAAAAGTGCTAGCAATTCTTAATTGCGAGGAGGATGTAAGCCAGCTTTACAACTATTATAGGAAAGCTATTTCATATAGAAATCAAATTTTGAATGAAGCCTTTTAAAAGCAAAGCAAATTATCTTTTAGAAACACTTAACATAAACGTTCTTATTATGTGATTTCTTCTTTTTTTTTTTTTTTTTTAATCTAATACTAGTAACTTAAAATTAACATATTACTGTCAATCGAGCAGACGGCAAAAGCCATGCTTAACGATTTTTTTATATATTAAAATGTGAATCTTAATTTAAGAAACTGATAATAAAATCAATCTAATCTAATCTAAAAAAAAAAAAAAAAAAAAAATGTTGTGTAATTTGAACTCTATAGGGATTGAAATGGAAATGTAAAAGCAAAATACACCGCATAGTAGGCATGTACAGTACATGTACATGTACAATGTACAGCATGTTCAATTGCTACGAAATCCGGAAAATCAATTTATTCGGATCATAAGCAGCACTTGTACTTTCAGCAGCAATATTTTCGACTGAGCGTTCATTACGACGATGCACAAGCCTTGCCTTCTTCAAATTTCTTCACAATTTCACCAATTGCTTTCGTAATCGGTCCATTATAACGACCATAATCATAACGTAATGCGCGAAAAGCGGTTACGTTTGAATCACCACTTTTGTACTACGTTTTAAAAAATTATTTCAAAATGTTGTTTGATTTTGCAGCAAACAACCATCGTAAATAAAAAATAAATGAATAAATAAATAAATGAATATATAGGGTGGCACAACAAAGCGAGGAGCAGCAGGGCCTAGCGCAATTCTCTCAACCATGCCTTGTGAGAGAATGGAGGGGGCCTAAAATTTTCTGCCCTTTCCGAACGGCGAATCGAGAAAGCGCTTTTCATGGCAATGGATTTGCAATCGGAGGACTTGCCAATTCCTCGCGAAAGGCGATACCCGCGGAAAAACATTTTTGCCTCTGTTGGGATTCCACGAACCTCTGGGTTAACAGCAGACATGCTATATGTATATCATTCCACGGGTACCAAAATCGTAAATGACAAGCATTAAACGAATGACACTTCAAATGATAACTGATTTTGACTAGTGTCAAATGCCAGCGCTACCTAATCGAAACTACACAATGAATGACTCTATTTCACCCCTTAGCTCAACTAATCGTAACTTATCACTCCTACAATTATTATTATTATTATTATTTTTTTTTTATTATTAAAAATTACTACAAATGAACATGTGGTGCCCATGGTGTAATGGTTATCATGTCTGCCCGTTACGTGGGAGGTTCCAGGTTCGAATTCCAGAAACTTCAACGAAAAAATGTTTTGCAGAGGTATCGTCCCTCGCAAGAAATTAGCAAATCCAATGAAAATAGCTAAGGCTTTAGAAAATGCACTAGGCCCCGAAGTTAGCATAGCTTTCTTGCACTTTCATTTAGCTACAAATGCCTGCTGGAAAGAGCATTTGCAAAACTTAGAACATTGATTGTATCCGTCCCTCTGACCCATTTAGGATCCGCTGGAAGCTGGATTTTGACTGAAGATGTGTAGATTTTGCATAGACTGAAATTAAACATAAATAAAACCATTAAGCCCTGGGTTGTTATCTCGAAAAACTGATGAGACAGGAGATAAAGGAATTTTAATGAAAGTCGTTTTCATTGATTATGTTTAAACAAAATGTATGGTTCGATGCCGATTCTTACAGAACTCACATCATTCAATTGATAATTTAGCTTAAAACAGCCCAAAAGATTAAGTAAACTTCTTGTCATCACTGAGCTTGTTTGCTTCGGCCGCTCATGACTTTTCCCAACTTATCTGGTTCCGTTCAAATGATGGCAGCTTTTTTGTATTTATTTTTGCATTAAGTTGTTTCAAAACTCATTTGCTTTTGACAACGTTGCAAAACTGAATAAGAAAAATGCCGACCCTAAGATTTTACTCTTAAAGACTATTCACCTGAGAACGACTACTTGTTAATTCTGACAGTTTATACACAACGGTATTTTGTACTCGTCGCGAATAACGTTCAAATGTACCCCCAAAAACGCGTCAAAACTTAATTCACTGCAGTTTGGATTGTATGTGAAACGAAAATAAAGTTCGGTTCGACTACATTTTTATTTGTGACGGATAAAATTCTTTTCTCAATTTCTTTAATCTAAAATTTAAAAATAAAACCTTATGTATCTCAACATCAACCTATAACCTATATTTTCGCACGTTTCCTTGAGAATTCGTGAAGAATCTAGGAAATGTTCTTGATTTATTCGTATCATAGTATTTTAAGTTTACACACGATGTTTCTTTCCTTTAACAAAGCTGTTTCAAAAGGTCTCTGTTTTATTTAACGTCCTGAGAATAAGGGCTGGGATGATGGTTAGGTTAAGTTAGTATAGGTAGAATGGACTGACCGTTGATTTTATTTCCGCCATACTTAGATCAATGTAGATCCATTGTGATACCCTGAAGTTTTGTAACGTCCAAAAAACCTATGAGTTTTGGGATGAAAGAATAAGAGACAAAACCCACAAGTAGCAGAGGGTCGTGCGTCTTATCTAACAAAAAGGTTTCAATGTTCAATAAAGAAGAGCTAATAAAAATACAAATTAGTTTTTTCCCCTTTCTTCTGATTTTGTTAAATATAAAAGAAGAAATTCAATTCTTTTCTTAAGTGGGGAGCAACTGAAACTAGTTATGACATACTTGTAAAGATATTGCTTCATCAAACCAAATCAGTAAAGTAGTTGGGTGTTTTTTCCTAACCTCGACAGTAGCAAACTTGAACAAATTATTAAATTTATTGAAATTCTAGTGTCCAAAAATAAATACTATTTTCATTTCCCGTCATTTAAAGCCTGTTCAACTTTACCAAAACAAAACCACTCCCATTGAAGTTATTTTAAACAAAATACCATCTCTTCATTCAATTAATTTTATTAAAAACAGTTTGATCCAAATTCAAACGTAAATTATAAATTTACTGCGGTGTTGAAAGGAATGCTCACACAGCTTTATGCTCGTTCAAATGTACACTAATGAAATATTAATGAATCCATAAAACAGTCATCGGCATATCCATTTAACCAACAAATCATTTTAAATTCAAAAACGAGAAACAATTAACAATTTTAATACCTAGACCTACCATTCCGGCGCATTTATTAAAAATTCATTTGGTTGTTTATTTATTTTTTTTTTTTTTTTTCACAAGTAGAAATTTATCCGGCTACTCAAATTTTACGCACATATATAAAAGGTTGAAACTAGCCGAACCCCATCATTACGATATCCCCAAAAGCTTAACGTTCCTGATGAAACTCTTCGTTCCGATCACCTCGAGAGGTGAAAAGATAAAAGCCATACAATTTTTGTATTTTAAATTCAATTGGCTTTGGCCATTGGCAAAAGGGAGTCCGCAATACCAGATTGTTTTAGTAAATGGATTAGCTTTGTTTTTTATGTTAAGTTTCGTCGGGACCGTTTATGCCGAGTTCCTTTTTATGATAGAACATAATGGAGATATAGCAAAAATAGCTGAGTGTTTGTGCACAACTTTTATTGGATTACAATTCATTGCAAGGATTCTTCACTTGGTATTCACTCGGAGTCAGATGAGAGAGGTCTTGGCGGAGTTTTACAAAAATATTTACATTCACGAGTGAGTATAAATATGAATTTTGGTATTTTTAATTGTGATAATGAATTGCTTCTTAGATCGGAAGATGAGAAATTACATTTGTATAACGAAAGGAGGCTGCGACTGGTGTACTTTATGTCCTGTACGTACTTTTTAACATTGGGTTTCATGTTTTTAGGCGTAGGACTTACAGTGGCTGCAGATCCTCATTCTCGGTCAAAGCCTTACTTATATAAAATGAGCTTTTCATACGATTCACAAGAGCCTTGGTATTATGCCTTTACAACTTTGTATACAGGATGGGTAGGATTTGCTTCGGTGACCATGATTGCTGCTCAAGATTGCTTCATTGCATCGACACTCAGTTACTGTGCGGTACGATACGATATGCTGGACACTGACTTAGCGAAACTGTTTGAAACTTCATTGAAGCAGTTTAAAGCGAGACCAGTCCGAAATGAGTTACATAAAATCTTTCGGCGCCGGCTAAAAGTCATTGTTCGAAAACAGCAAATTTTGGATAAGTTAGTTGAATTAACAATTACAAAAATTGCAAAACTAGTTTCAAACCAATTTCCACAGTTTTGTACCCAACCTTCAATCATTTGTTAGTGTCACACTCCTAGTTATGATTTCGTTTGGAGTACTCCTCTTGTGTGTGTTGGCGTTTCAATTGAAAAAGGTAAAATTGTATGGTGGTACAAATTACTTATTGAATCATCATCTCTTTGAATTCAGAACGAATTCGGAATAGATACGATGAAATACTTCATTTGGTTGCTATCTCAATCCTTGGAGTTCTTAGTTGTTGGTATATTTGGACAGCGATGCACCGATGCGGTAGGTTCAAATTGTTCAACATTCTCCTTAACTATTCTTCACCTATTAAAACCAATCCAGGCAGCCAAAATGGCAGATTCATACTACATGTGCAATTGGGAATCTCTCCTGGCCTTCGGTGATGCAAAGGCTAACGCTCAGGTCATAAGAGAAATCAGTTTTGCGATTTATCGATCACAGAAATCTGTACATCTTCATGGAATGAAATTTGTGATTTTATCTCTTAGCAGTATTGGTTCGGTAAGTGAAAAAGAAAAGGCGATGGCACGTGAGCAGATAATGATGACAAACAGGAGGAGGTAGAGTGTGCTTAACTAAAATAAATGTTCCAACTGATAACTACGAACAAATTCATTGAATAAGATTTTTTTTTATCATCTTATTCTCTTTGTTGAGCTTTAGTTTCTCCTCTTCTATATTTTCCTTTTGTTTGCTTTTTTTCCTCTTTTTTCTTGCAGGCTATGAGCACTTCGGTGTCGTATTTTATGTTCCTTAATACAATGGAAGATATCACAAGTAAAAGGAATGGCAATAAGTAGTTCGAATTGAGGGAAGCACAGCTGTTGTGAAAGATAATGGGCAACTTTAAGAAATGAGGCAATATATAGCCAAGCTTTTGAATAAGAAAAACCTTAAAAAATTACGGCTATACTTGAGCTGCTTAATAAATAACTTGTGATGAATGACTACAAACGAAATTGTGTTGGTTGTTGTTTTTTTTTTAGAGGATATTTTTGTTTTTTTTTATGGTCAAACTATATTACTGTTTTTGACTTCTTTTTATGTTTAATGGTATACTTTGAGATTTTTGTGACACTTAAGTCATAAAGTTAATAAACGGTAAACGCTTTGAAGATATATTTTGTTTTGTGGTTTTTGTGAATTAACGACCGAGACTCACAAAGATTTATTTTACAAAGAAAAAACAGAAACAAACTTTGCTGAAAAGTTCTGAGTTTCAGAAAAGATACCCACACTCATTGAAATAGGAACTCTTTCAATGGTTGCTTTTCTGGACAAAAATTGCAGCTGGTGTTTCCATCAAAGAACTTTTGCCACATTTAAAACACAAAAAATGAGAAACGAAGGTTATTTTTCAACACAATTAAATACGCCATGTAACGTAACGTAATGAATACACTGAACATTGGCATACCAGTCTAATAGAGAAATTTAGGGTTTCAAAGGACAATATTTATTGTACATATGACACGTAACGTTATTTTGATGTAACGTAGCATGAAAGGTTTTCACAACACGCAGTTGAAGTGAAACTAAAAGAAAAAAACGGGCGTCATTACGGAACTCTAACGTGACGTAATCACGCCGCTTTTAAGGTGGTTTTTGTTTAGTGTGCGATAATTTAAGTACAAAAATGGTGCGAATGTCTCTTAAGGTGATCTGAAAAGGAAAACAGCTGAGTGTAGTTTTCAGAAAGCTGACACTACCTACTCGATCATCTACAGTTGGATGATTTGAGAATCACATTTGAGTGGATATGTTCCTACAAGCCACGAAATTGAACAAATTTAATTTTTTTGGTGAAGTTGTGGAAGTATCAAAATTTAAATTGAACATAACTTACATCTGCATTTTTTAAGGCCTTTTAAGTTAGAAAACGAAAAGTAAACACATCTAGCAACACGCTATCACTACTTTCCGAGAGCTACTTCATAAGTTTCGAAACATGTTTGTCTTTTGAGAAAAGCTGTCGAAAGAAAAATACATGTGACATTTTACTAGAGCATTCTACATAAGAACCTCTGGGTATTGAAATTTCGGAAATGTGACCTACTGTAAAATGAAGCCACAACCGAGCAGTTCTCCAGATTTTTTACCAATTCTCTAATGAACAATAATTTCTGAAACCAATTGCAAATGAGAATAAACGAAATCACACCCTTGATTGTTCCTTTAAAAGTTCCTTAAAATTTTGGAGTGAGCCAAACCGACCAATTAACACCTTGTGTGACCTGGGAATTGGCAGTGGCGTTAAGAGTAAATAAATAGTTCGGTCTGTTGGTAGGTAGTTTTCGCTGTTTTTTCAGTGACCAAACGATTATGTCTTTGTCTGACTAAGTCCTGCATAAGGGTATGGTTGCTGTGCGTGGTTTGTCTCAATACTATTTAACAAGCTCAATGTAACCGATCTTATGAAGAGAGCAAGATTGTCAAAAAGACACAGTAAAAGTATGAATTCTTTCTTGATAATTTAAAAAACACTTGCATAGTTCGAAAGTGGAAATGACATGCATGCAAAGTCCTTTAAAGGAAACTTCCGCATCACCGCAGTATACCATATATTTGAACCTTTGCCAAGTGGAGAAATGTCGAAGTCTTTCGACACAGTACCGCAGTTGTGTTTCAAGACAGAACGCCATTTTTATACAGGGCCTTCAAGCGAAAGGCAAACATTTCAAAATGAAGTTTAAATTGTTGGTTCCTCCTTTCTAAAGACCATTAAAAATTGGGATCACACGAAGCGCTGGCTGCGCAATTTTTTGTGAACTCAACACTTCCATACAGCATCTTGGTTTCTCCTAAGCTGCTAAGTGCCAATAACTAGGAGCAAAAATTAAAAGCGTTCCTCATGGTTGACCAAACCACTGCGTAAGCTTTTCATATACCCTACACTCGATTTGAGAGAGAACATCATTTCTCCAGCATGTTCCTAATCAAGGCGAATATTCCCTTACTCTAATTACCGTCCAATTAACTAAATGTATTAAGGTCCCTTAAATTCATTGAGTTCTGACCTTGGCAGAATTATTTTCAATCCGTCAAAAGTTTCATACTGTTTCTTGTCGGTTAGGCTCAATTTCACTATCGATAAGTGGTGCGCTTGCTTCAATGAACCGAAAATAGTCTCGGTGTGTGTATAAAAATTGATCATCTTTGGGATTACCACATGGTTGAAGTTCTAAATGGCCGAATCTGAAAAACCCTTATCTTTCTTAACACGATGCACCAAATTTTTAACTCTCAGTTGGCCAGAGTTTATGAAGTCTAGATACACCAAAAACTCGAGTTAAAAAAGAGCTTAAAGATTGATAACTCTTCAATTGTTATAGACTTTTCCACAAACAGTGTTCTAGTGAAGTAGCCAGTTGCATTCGTTGCACAACTTTCGCTCCGATAGAAATCCGCATAATATTCTCTTTGAACCCAACTTCGGACGAACAGTGAAGTATAGAGTTTTAACTACTCAATTCGAATGTGGAATGCTTTACCCGACTTGACTTCTGAAAATGATTAAAACTTAATTTTGAGAAGCTTGTTGTCGAATAGTAGAACGAAGGGAGTCCTATTAAAAAGCATAGGGTAGAAGATTAACTGTGATGTAGCTTCTTCGCCATTAGAAGCGATCTTAGGTAAAAAAAATTTCATTAAGTAAATTCATTTCCAGGAAAACCAAAAATACCAAAACCCAGAAATTGTTCTTTGTACAAACTTAGAACAGTTTATTGTCAAATGCTAAAAAACAACCGAAAACAAACGAAAGTAAAGCAATGCATTAATTTAAGTCACTACAACATTTTCCATTTCTACAGCTGGTTGTATGAAGTACTGATGCAGCATTATCCGGCTCTAACAATTATTGTATTTAGTTTACAGGCATAACCACTGTTATTCTTAAATGCTTACTTCCTTACCACTTCCCTTGCTTTTATTTTCAAGCTTCAAGCTCCTGTTTGTTTCTATTATAAAATACACGTGTCGTATGTTAGAACAAAATAGAAGTCTCGTGAACTTTTCTTTGGGAAGATGATGAATTTGAGTTATTTATAGCTCAGGCCTATAAAGAAAAAAATATTTTACTTAAAGCTCTGTTTGAATACAATACTACCTACATTTATACACCGTTTGCCTTTATGCGCCATAGCACATCTTCTAATGTAAAAATTATGTTTTTTGTAAAGGTCATGGCCATTGAGCTTATTCAAACTAATTATGTACACATAGCTAGTTCAAACAAATATTATTATCTCTAATATTCTAACCTTGTGGTTGAGAACATTTTAGCACTTAATTTGGTTTACACTCGAAAGCATAGAAAGCTTCTGTCGATTGGCCATTTTTCCTTCACTAAAAGGACCTAAGTCTTTCCAACAGGAGCAACCTCAAAAAAAGAAAAAAAGATCATTTAATATATTGCTCCCACGCGTGTAATATTGTACTTAACAGACCGCGTAAATGGCAAACCTCTTATAGTACATATTATACTTATACATGTGCAACTGGGACTCACTTTCTCCCCGCCCTATGCCAAACAACACTCCAACCTCAACTCATTAAGGACATAAGTTTTGCAATTTATCGATCCCAGAAGTCTGTTCATCTTAATAGGAATGAAATTTGTGATTTTATCATTTCTCAGTATTGGTTTGTTCGGTAAGTGAATGAAGAAAATGATGACCTGAGAAGATAATGACGATGATAGGCTGAAGTAGAAAATAAGGAGGAGCGGATGGACTGTTAACGATGAACAAATTTACTTAATAAGCTGTTTTTATGTTTTCTTTTATATTGTTTTGCTGTCACCAAGGTTCTCCGAGTTTGTCTCTACGTTTTACTTGAATGATGAACGTTAGTAGATAATAACGGCGAGCAAAAAAAAACTGATATTAGCAGAGAGTTCACATCTGGTAAGTTAGATACTTCGTCAAAGAAAACGATAAAACTTAAATGAAAATTTTGATGTATTTTTACTGATGTTTTCTTGGCTGGTTTTTGTTCTAATTAAAGTTGTTTTATTGTTTAATAGTGCGATAGCCGACAAAAGTTTATCACCCTTTTTGTAAGTAAGAAAAATTATTGTTTCCAAAATCATGTTTAGGGGACAAAATGGGGGTTACTTTAAGTGTCTTTTGTTTTCGTGCGTCTAATAAACATTACATTAAAAATTTTGCTGAGAAAACAACAGTGGTCACTATCAACTCAGTATACGGAATGTTCGGTGACAACAATAACTTAGTCCCTAACGTACTTATTTTTATTGCAAACTATCTTATAGTTCACTGAACAGATTTTTAAGTGTAACGATAAAACGATCGAGTGGAAATTCAAGAAAAAGAACAAGAACAAGAACAAGAACAAGAACAAGAACAAGAACAAGAACAAGAACAAACACAAGAACAAGAACAAGAACAAGAACAAGAACAAGAACAAGAACAAGAACAAGAACAAGAACAAGAACAAGAACAAGAACAAGAACAAGAACAAGAACAAGAACAAGAACAAGAACAAGAACAAGAACAAGAACAAGAACAAGAACAAGAACAAGAACAAGAACAAGAACAAGAACAAGAACAAGAACAAGAACAAGAACAAGAACAAGAACAAGAACAAGAACAAGAACAAGAACAAGAACAAGAACAAGAACAAGAACAAGAACAAGAACAAGAACAAGAACAAGAACAAGAACAAGAACAAGAACAAACACAAGAACAAGAACAAGAACAGAACAAGAACAAGAACAAGAGCAAGAACAAGAACAAGAACAAGAACAAGAACAAGAACAAGAACAAGAAACAAGAAACAAGAAACAAGAAACAAGAAACAAGAAACAAGAAACAAGAAACAAGAAACAAGAAACAAGAAACAAGAAACAAGAAACAAGAAACAAGAAACAAGAAACAAGAAACAAGAAACAAGAAACAAGAAACAAGAAACAAGAAACAAGAAACAAGAAACAAGAAACAAGAAACAAGAAACAAGAAACAAGAAACAAGAAACAAGAAACAAGAAACAAGAAACAAGAAACAAGAAACAAGAAACAAGAAACAAGAAACAAGAAACAAGAAACAAGAAACAAGAAACAAGAAACAAGAAACAAGAAACAAGAAACAAGAAACAAGAAACAAGAAACAAGAAACAAGAAACAAGAAACAAGAAACAAGAAACAAGAAACAAGAAACAAGAACAAGAACAAGAACAAGAACAAGAACAAGAACAAGAACAAGAACAAGAACAAGAACAAGAACAAGAACAAGAACAAGAACAAGAACAAGAACAAGAACAAGAACAAGAACAAGAACAAGAACAAGATCAAGAACAAGAACAAGAACAAGAACAAGAACAAGAACAAGAACAAGAACAAGAACAAGAACAAGAACAAGAACAAGAACAAGAACAAGAACAAGAACAAGAACAAGAACAAGAACAAGAACAAGAACAAGAACAAGAACAAGAACAAGAACAAGAACAAGAACAAGAACAAGAACAAGAACAAGAACAAGAACAAGAACAAGAACAAGAACAAGAACAAGAACAAGAACAAAAACAAGAACAAAAACAAGAACAAGAACAAGAACAAGAACAAGAACAAGAACAAGATCAAGATCAAGAACAAGAACAAGAACAAGAACAAGAACAATAACAAGAACAAGAACAAGAACAAGAACAAGAACAAGAACAAGAACAAGAACAAGAACAAGAACAAGAACAAGAACAAGAACAAGAACAAGAACAAGAACAAGAACAAGAACAAGAACAAGAACAAGAACAAGAACAAGAACAAGAACAAGAACAAGAACAAGAACAAGAACAAGAACAAGAACAAGAACAAGAACAAGAGCAAGAAAGAAAAAGAACAAGAGCAAGAAAGAACCAGAAACAAGAACAAGAAACAAGAAACAAGAAACAGGAAACAAGAAACAAGAAACAAGAAACAAGAAACAAGAAAAAAGAAAAAAGAAACAACAAACAACAAACAAAGAGCAAGAAACGAGAAACCAGAAACAACAAACAAAAAGCAAGAAACGAGAAACCAGAAACAAAAAACAAGAAACCAGAACAAGATTAATGTACTTTGGAAAGAAACAAGAAAAGAATTGTATAGTAAACGAAGTCTTCTTTTTCTTTCAAGCGAAAGGGACATCTTTCAATAACGCAACAATCTGATAAAATAAATACCCACCATGCACTTTTTACGAAGTTCTATTTCGTAGCATGCAACTATACGATGAAGGTACCTTCACCTACTGATTACACGCTTTCAAAGTGGTTTCCATTTAGCGCCTCAAGGCATAGTTTTCCGCAGTGGAAAGATAGTTTCGTTGATTGTTTTATCAAGGATTGCAGGTATCACTCCATTAACGTTCTCAAATAGATGTCTTCTATAATTCTCTGCAAACTGCTTTAATACTCGTTCCTACACGTCGTTCGGCTATTTTTCATAAACTGAGAACTGAAATTTTCAAAAAATTAAGGTCCTTGGTAAAGAAGTTGCCACATACTAAAGTTGCTACTAATAAGTTAATTCAAGGTTAGAGTTCTTCTTTCGCTCAGTAAACTTTTAAACAATTTCTCTTGTTTTGGAATCGCGCTAATGAGATCATGCCATACGATTCTATTCTAACTTAGAATGTTATGCAGCTAAAAAAAAACACACACAATTTGTTAGCTCTCCAACATCTGCTAACTAATGAGTCTTCCTAGGTTGACAACTTTCATCTAAATTTTAAATGTGTACCTACCCACCTATGTATGCTTTTCCCTATTTTAAAGTTTCTTAAACGTGTCCAGTCACCGTTCGTAGATTACTCTTGCTCATGTCAACCTATAGTTGGGATTTTCTAACAAAATCAAAATTAAACTTTGACGTCAATTGTTAAACTAATGCTCATACCAGCTGCTGCTATTCAAAAGGCATCCCAATTAACTCACAGGAATATTTATTTGTGTATGTAGGTACGTTGTACGTCTTATTTGTAATTTCCCTTTCCAATTTTCATCGAATTTAATTACGACTGCAAACAAAAATACAAATGACCTTTCATTCAACTGTCTGTCTGTCTGGCTCTATGATGAGAAAAATAAATTATTTCACAGAATTCACTTTTTATACTACACCCACAGGAGTCCAAAGCCCCAGAACCAAAAAATTTTACCCAAAGAGCAAGGGCAATTAAAATTACCGCACTCATCGTATACAACCTATATAATGTCATGTATGTATGTGTGTGCGTGTGGTGAACCTCGTCGTGCGTCAAATCGGTTAAAAGCTAACAATCATAGTGGTCAAGTTGAAAAGGAATTTCATTTCACCGCAGTAATGACGGGCATGCCGGATATGTATAATTCAGGCATCCTTCTCTTTCTCTCTGCAAATTACGAACAGCAAGGAATGTTTATACTACATCCAAAGGTCCTACGTAAACATTGCAAAAAAATAATTGGAAGCTCACCGTAGTTAAGTCCAGGGTATAGGGCAACATTGCTTGGATTGGATCCAGATGGTTTTCTCCTATACACTCGTTGATAATTCAAGTCGGTGTGTGCTGTGTATACACCCTTCTATTTTGTTTTCGATTTTACGTTTACCTATGCTGGGTGTGGAATTGCCATAAAAGGGAAAACAAATTTAAAGGAAGTCAAGAAAACATTACCTGGCTCTGAGTATATTTCCTTCTTTTCTATTTTTTTTTTTTTGTTTGCAGATAAAGAAGCTGTAGGAGGAAATATAATATTGAAATGGAACTAGAAAAAACAAACTTTAAAGCGCAGACAGATGAAAATTCATAAAACAACAAAACACATGGAAATAGGGAGGCAGGAACCTGGTGTTTGGGATGAGTTTTCATCATTAAAGTAATCTTGTGTGTTACCAAAAGAGGTAATGTTAGCGATTCAGTGCAAGGAATAGTAAGGTATGTGCCTAACTCCAAATCAGTTTTAAAAAACATTTGCCTGTTAAATGAAAGTTTGAGGTTCAAATCCCAGAAACATGAAATCGTTTTTTCATGGTTGTCGTTTATCGATATAGAAACTGACCTGTAAACTGAGAGTAATTACACTGCCATGAAGAACGCTTCCGCATTTGGTCGTTCGGAATCGGAAAAAAGTAGAGTTATGGTTGAGAGAAATGCGCTAGGCTCCCCGAACTCTGCAATGCAACTCCATTTATTTACTTACAATGCACTTAATTTCGTAAAAAGCCCTCTAAGAATTAGCTTGCCACTTTTTGGCTGTCGACCAATCTTCATCATGTCGCTCCTTGGCTATGCGTGCGCGTACATGAAAAGCTTTTTGGCGGCCACTTTAATGAAAAATAGCAGCTAACTTCTCCATCATGTCGTTTTTTGGCTGTGTCATGTCCCACAATGCACCTAATTTCTTAAAAAGCCTTCTGAGAATTTGCTTAGTTTTTTTTTCAAACAATAAAAATTCACAAAATCGTTCAGAAAAGCCCTTTTAAAGCTTGGAGTGCCGTATTTCAAGGAACTACAGTTTTTGCAGCCGATTCTGAACGGTTAAGTTATAGAGCGCTTTTCATGGGAATGTGCTGTTACTTTGGTAAAACTTGTCAATTCCCAGCGAAGGGTCATACCCGTGAAAAACATTTTCTTCCCAAATATTTCTGGTCTTCGAACCGTCTACGTAATTGACAGAAATACTAACCATTACTCCACCGGCACTGCAGTCAGAATTTAACTCCTCCCATCAATTTGAATGAAAAATTCTCAGAAATATGAAAAACAATTCAGTAAAAAAGTTACAATAAATCCTCTTACTTGAAGAATTTCCAGTGATTTATTTCGAAAATTCAACATTTACCCACTTCCATTTGCATAACCCTTTTGCGCTCTCAGTTGTTGTTTTCGGATACAATAATAACTAAATTGCATTGCCCTAAAAAAGTCAACTTGTTTATGATGACACAGCAAGTGCACATAAAATGTGCTCCCATTTGTAAATTCCTATATTTTTAATAACATTAAAAATAATTGTAATGTCTTCACATTTAAATAAAACTCGTGTGAAATACACTCCAGCAGCGGCAGCCAGCCATATACGTGGACAATAAAAAATTCTAGTGCATACATCTTCTTTTGCAAAATTATCTTCGGAAGCTGCACGGGTGGCAATGGCAACAACGGCGACGAGTGGCAGGGGCAGTGTTAGTATAACAACCATTTATATTATTTATTTCCACGGGCAATTGCGAGAAGCACGAAAAGCAGTAAGGATATAATTTATGACAAAAAGTAAATAATAGGAGAATGATGTATGATAATTTTATGTTAAAAATGAAGTGGAATCCACTTCGTTCGGTATGTGGTTTCTATAAGAAGCACCAGCCTGTCTAAGTAGGTGTCTTTGTTGTGACGAGGGTTTCCATTCCGGATAAAATAACATGCTATTTTTATGCCCAAAAGGATATTATCAAGGTAAATAATATTTTGACTGAATTGGTTGAGAAAAGTAAAGGGAGCAACGAGTATAAAAAAGAAATATGGGCTTGTATTTATTATTTTTATGAGTATCATAGCAATTCCAATTGGAGAGGACAGTCGTAAAGCTTTGGATTCCATAAAATCGAAAGGCTTTATTGCTAAGGAAGCAACTTGTTAGCCTCTATAAAGTTAGAGTAGGTACATGAACTGGGTCACACGTATTTGGTCTTGTCTGCTAAGTACAACAGGTATTTTAAAGCTCAAGGATATGTGCAAATTTATTATTAGATTTTTTTTATTATCAGCTCGCTTCCTTAGCACCCTACTGTTTTACAGGTTGTTACACAAAATCCTGGTTATCTTGAAGATGAACAAGAAGAAGATATCAGTAGAATTCGAAAAAAGGGACGTCACAGGTTTTTTCTTGTTATGTTTTACAAAAAAAGTTGGCTGTAATTTGGTCAATGAATTGAAAAAGTCGAGTTTGTCGATAGCAACAGAACAAGGGACAATGAACTGCTGGTTTTTGTAAACGAAGGACTTCAGACAAAAAATAAAATAAATAGGGTGGCGCAACAGAGCGAGGAACCCCTGGGCCTAGCGCATTTCTCACAACCATGCCTTGTGAGGGAATGGAGGGGACCTACAATTTTCTGCCGGTTCCGAACGGCTAATTGAGAAAGCGCTTTTCATGGCAATGAATTTACTATCGGAAGACTTGCCAATTCCTTGCGAAAGGCGATACCCGTGGAAAAACAAGGACTTCAGACAGCTTTAAAGTAAATATCACACAGGGCTATGTCAGGGGAGTGTCAGCAGCTTAATATTGGTGGCAGGGATATAAAGTGTCCAATGAAGTCTCCAAAATATTAATAAATAGAAAACTACGCAACAGATTTTGATGAGGCTTTTTTTTTTATAGATAGAGTGCTCCAAGAGAAAGGCTTATGAGTGTACAACATGCTTAATATAGTAGAGGATTACTGATAATTTTAGAGGTCTCTAATGTCATATCGTGCGAATGGTTAAAGGCTGATGAAACATTTTGGTAAAGTAATGCAACAGAAATCCTACTACTTTGGCGTAACAGAACACTGCACCCCGTATGCATGTGTGAGAATTACGAGTATCGGCATACCAATCACTACATACAAAGTCTTGCTCAAGCAGGACGCATACAAGAAAACTAATCTGAAATGGTCAAGCAGTTTAACGTTAGTTGGATCTTAAGCGGTCGAACGGCTTGATCTCTCTCAAACACATTAGTGCGACGATAGGTGTCATTACAGAACACTGTCTTATTGGAAGACATGCCGCAAAGCTAGGAGTCGCTTCAAACGATTTCTGCAGAAGCTGTTTGGATGAGGAGGAGGAGGAGAAGACTATTCCCCACCTTCTCTGTTCATGTCCCCTTTAGCTCACAAAGGCAGGATTCACCTAGGTTCGCGCTTCTTTAATAACCCTAGTGATCTTACTCACATCGACGCCCTGCGTCTCTCCCCCTTCTTTGTAAGCTCAAAATGGTTCCATTAGGAAGAGCATACATTAGATCCACAGTGGTACCACAATGAGTCAAACGGGCCTAAGTGTGTTAGCCAAGCTGACAGCCACTTTAAACTAACCTAACCTAAACTAATCTTTATCTTCATACTAATTGATTCTATCAACAACTGCGTGAAGAAATAAATCATTCAACAGTCACTATCGCAAGCAGTACTGTCCAAAGCAAAGTGAAGAAGAAAACTCTTTGCAATGTGTTTGTCTTGATTCTCAAGTTCTGTAAATTTTTACATCACGTCGCTCTTTAGCTATGTGTGTGCCTTCGTCATGTAGCTTTTTGGCTGTCACTGCAATTCAAAATCACAACTATCTTAATCATGTCGTTTTTTGGCTGTCGGTGTGCTTCATTGTGTCAATTTTTGGCTGTCGACCAATCATCATCACATCGCGTCGCTCTTTGGCTATGGGTGTGCCTTCATGATGTAGCCTTTTGGCTTTCACTGTAATTCAAAATTACAGCTAACTTCATCACGACGTTTTTTGGCTGTCGGTGTACCTTCGTCGTATCACTTTATGAGATCGAGAGTGCTTTCATTAACTCTCTTTCTTTAGTTAAATAAGTGAGCGTGCATTGTATAAATATCGTTTTAAAAATTTTTTCCAAACGTGTCAAAAGCTACAACTTCAAAGCTTTAATCATCAGATATAATTTGAAATAATGGCTACCTTGATCACGTCTTTTTTGGCTTTCGATTGTAGTTTGAAATCACAGCTTTTCTTCACCATGTCAATTTTAGGCTGTCGGTGTGCCTTCATCATGTCGCTCCTTGGCCATCGGTGCCTTCGATATGTCTCTTTTTCACTGTCAGCGTAATTAAAAACCACAGCTTATTTCCTTATCATGTCGCTTTTTGGCAGTCGGGGTGCTTTCATCAAGTCGGCTTTTAACTGTCTTTATAAACATGCCGAGTCTCTAGAAACCTTTGGCCAGATATTTCCAAGAAAATAACAGAATTTCTACTCCAGCTAAGCAGACCTCGGCTCTCTCTGTTGATTGGCATTCTCACGGGCCACAACTCATTGGGTACCCACATGATGAGAATGGGCATTAGCACATCCGACTTATGTAGAGGATGCCAAGATGAGGAGGCAGAGGAGGGATCATTCCACTTCCTCTGTGAGTGTCCTAGCTTGGCCCACACGGCGCAGGGACATAAGTCCCCGGGACATAAGTCCCAAATTATATTTTTGGGACTTATGTCCCATCTAAGTGAGACATAAGTCCCAACTTCGATTTGGGAGTTATGTCCCACGCCATCGGGACATAAGTGCCAAAAATAAAAGTTGGGACTTTTGTCCCTCCGAATATACTTTTTACAAGCTAAGACATTTTTTTCAGAAGCCCTTCTGAAAAATTGTCTGTGTTTTTCTCAAATTATTGAAGCTTCTTTTTTCAAAATGCAAACTTACTACTCATTAGAAAGTAGAGATATGGTTTTCCGGAATTAGGAGATGTTATTTTACTTTAAGAATTTAGTAAAAAAATTTTAGTTTAAAAAAGAAACTTAAAAAATTTTGATTACCGTTTCGAAGGCTCTGTTTGAAATATGTTGTAAGGGCAGCGGGCGATGGAAAATGATTACTTTAATTATAGCTGAGGTATTTGCACATATAGTTCCTCCGACTTTCTATTCATTAGAAAGTAGAGATATGGTTTTCCGGAATTAGGAGATAATATTTTACTTGTAGAAGTTAGTAAAAATTTTTTAATTTAAAAAAGAAACTTAAAAAATTAGAATTTTTGAGTATTTGAGAAAATAAAAATAAAAAATCGCGCGATTTTTTAATTTTATTTTCTCAAATACTCAAAAATTCTAATTTTTTAAGTTTCTTTTTTAAATTAAAAAATTTTTACTAACTTCTACAAGTAAAATATTATCTCCTAATTCCGGAAAACCATATCTCTACTTTCTAATGAATAGAAAGTCGGAGGAACTATATGTGCAAATACCTCAGCTATAATTAAAGTAAACATTTTCCATCGCCCGCTGGATGGAATATAATATTTCGAACAGAGCCTTCGAATCGGTATTCAAAGAGTATATAACGATTCTGAAAAAATCTAGAGGTCATTGGTTCCATTACCTAAAACCACTTGAGAGAAAGGTGTCAAGGACCAACAACTTTATGGCAAGCAAAAATTGTTTGGTTGCCTAGTCGAAATGTACAACGATTTACTAAGCTCTATTCCTGAAAAGTTGGGACTTATGTCCCATCTTCAACGGAAAAAAGTTGGCACTTATGTCCCGATGGCGTGGGACATAACTCCCAAATCGAAGTTGGGACTTATGTCTCACTTAGATGGGACATAAGTCCCAAAAATAAAAGTTGGGACTTATGTCCCGGGGACTTATGTCCCTGCGCCGGCCCACACTCGGAAAAAAACCCTCGGAGAATACTTCTTCGACGAACTGGGCGACATCTCTAATCTCCCATTGAGCAACGTCCTGAATTTTACTCAGGGCTCCAAATGGTTCAGTGGGAGTTCCCTACCACAATAACCATCTACCTCTCCAATCCTCCCATTTTCTCATCCTCTGATTTCCCGGGGAGCACAATGGATCCTTGAGATCCGAGTGAGGTGTTGCCTCTTGTGGCTGCACCCCCATTCAACCTAACCTAACCTAACTGTCTTTATACCATTAAGTTGCTTTAATCTGTCAGTATGCGCCGCATTGTAAACATTTTACTCTGATAATTTCATCAAAACACTTCGAATATAACTTCAAAATAAAATAGAGCAATATTTGGTGCCTCATAATCGTTATAAAATAGAGACGATAAGCTACTTTTGAAGCTGCCATCCCGTTAAGACGACATCATCATAAAAATTAACACAAAAAAGCGAAAAAACTGTCAAAAAATCTGAAATTCTAGCACAAGAGCAGTAATGGAAATAAGTTCGATCATAATTAAGCAAAAGCCATTTCTAAGACTTTTATCAATGTCTGTCAAGTAACATTCATCACCTAAAAATTTTCAGACGTTCGATATCGGCAACAATTTGTAAGTCCACTCCATTCCTCAACAAGATATGGATACCGTTTTTATTCACAGTGAACTAAATGAAGTGAGCCTTTCTCTTAGAAACAGCAAACTTCACATTAATTTCGAAATCTTTTTTTCAAAAATACCAACAACATATTTACCAAATTATTGGAAACCACAGAATTTCAGTTATTTCTCTCACACTTTTAATTTCTCTTTAAACAACAGGCTATCAAGAAAACAAAATACGACTCTTATTAGATCTGAATGGGGTCGTAATTCACCATCCCATTAAAATTAACCTCCGGCTGAAATTATACTTAAACCATAAGTATGTGATTGTCCTCATGCAATTACAACCATTTTCAGCTATTCACAACATTCAACCCATTTAAAACCCTTTCCGTCACTCTTTCAAGCTTATCACAGAGAGAAGCTTAAGTATAAGTATGCAGAGTTCAAGGTTCAAAAACAACAACCTTAAACACATATGTAGTAAATTTTACACATAAACATAACACACAATAGTGAGAGCATTTATTTTCATTCTCAGACGCATCATACATACTCGTACACATCCCATATGTTAAATTTTTGTAGAGCAAAGATTCATTTAAAATGTTACTACTCGTATCTTGGCTATAAGCTCCATCCTATTAAACTCACTTCCACACTTCCAATGTTTAAAGGACACAATGATAATGGCTATCTTGGGATCTTAGCACACGTCACCACCAAAGAGTGCTATCGTATATATGCTTTCGTTTCTTATTTGTAACCCTAACCGTGTAACATATAATAGTTTCAGTTCGTAAATGAAAATTTATTGCCTCTGACGATGTTATTTTTCCTCTTATAGTAAATATATATATGTAGGTACGTATTCTTCAGTGTTGTTGTGCGTTTTTTCTCAAGTGCCTCTTTAGGTTGCTCCTTAATATGGTCTCACTCTCATGCATCCTGTCCTGATTTCTGACTCTACCGTGACCAATATAGCTTAAAAAATATTTGGACGTTTGGTGAAGTTCAAATTTGATTTCTTTTACTGGTATTGGCCTTGATGTTCCATTAAATTCGACAATTGAAGTTTGCTCGATTGTCCGGGCGATATTGAGCAATATGTATCAACAAACCAAAGCAACAATATACACATTTGCAAAGGCCAAGAAATTAGTTGGCATCAGCTCTTGTATCCTGTTTCTATCTCCTTTTCACTTATTTCTTGTATAGACCTCGTCGATAGTCTTCTTTGTGTTGTTTCTCGTGGGTTTAACCAATGGATTGGAAATATTTCTACACCATTTGATATGCTCCGGCTCCATAGTCTCGAACGTCTGTGCGGATGTTGGTTTTACCCCTGGAAGAATTCAATGCAAGAAATGGTGATGTCCTTGTGCCTTGTAGGAAGACCGAAAAGAACCAGTGTTGGATGGAATTGTGTGTTTGTTAGTTTGAAATTGAAAATTTACATTGATTGCTAATTTATGGAAGCTGAACTGTGTAATCGATAAATATGAGAATATTCATTCCTTCCATGTAAGACTGAAATGAGAAGAAAACTTCTACAGCTAGATGAACAGCTATAGTGCGGGTATTGTATACGATAGATGCCGAATTGGGTAAAGTTTCCTTTGTGGGAAATAATTTACAATTTAGTTTATCCTAAGCAGGATTGTAACTATTGGTGATAAGGATAAAGTTATCGTGTTTGGGATTGACTTTTGTTCAAAAGGTCTTGGTGTTTATTCGTTATTACCAAAAGTTTGATCATAATATTTTATGAAATCTTAACGAAACGGAAGAGTGGTTGATGATTATTTAGTTTGAATATTATTATGTTCATTTCAAAAGATTCTGAAAGTGAGAAACCCTGTAAACATTGGTTGAAGGGGTTGACTTTGTCTATAAGAAGATCAATTTATTAGATTCAGTAAAATTAAAGAGAATAGAACACCTGAAGCCCATAACCAAAGTAGTTTCGAATTGACCTAAAGACAAGTGGTAGGAAAGTTCCTATGAGTATAAAGAAACTTATGGGTCATTGGTCAAAGTTAAAGGACTAATTCGTTGGGGGACTATGGTACTCGTAAGACATATGCAAACAGCTGACCCAGTTCAAATGTACGAGTATTTAGTAAGTTAAGAGGTCAAAAATTGGCTATGCAGACGACCAGCTGATACAATCCAATTCGTAAAACACACACGGAGGAAGAGGTTGAGTGCTCCCAACCGTAAGCTCTTTCTAGAAAGATTTAAACATTGAAGCTGTTAGAATCAACTCCTAGCCAAATTCACATCGGTAATTTTAGAACAAAATCTCAGTCGCAAAGATCTCATCGGCACCTTCCTACAATATCACAGGATCAACAAGAGTGGTGAGTTAACAAACCAACAATAACTTACAAAAAAACCTACACTTATTCAAGAATAATAATATGCAACCTTAGGCATCCTTACCAAGAAGAATAAACAAAATGAAGGTAAGGAGCTACTTTCAAGACGTTAGAATCAATCCATTAGCTACAAATATATCGTGTAATTTGGAAGAGTTGGAATTACCACCAAATTTAGACTAGTGAAGTGCTAGACATATTTTCAATGACAAGTCCATCCATTGCACTGCCAAGCTCCTATAATTTCAAGGATGACAGAAGCCAAGGTTTATTTTTATAAAAAAGATTAGACTTATACGAATTTAGAGCACTAAGACCAATTACCGGTCCGTTGTACCCACCAGAGTAGCAAACTTCCCTTTTTTGTGGTGCAGTAGATAGAAATAAAGTGACAAATATGACCTCAAGGGCGGAACGGCGTCTAGATGTAACTGTAAGTCTGAAAGAAAAGTAGATGCCCGGAGCGGGATTCAAACCCGCGTGTCTGACCTATTCACTGAACATTATACCACTGCACCACTGCCACCCTTAAAAATGCCAAGCTACTCGATTCAGGATTCAGGATTAAGCTTTTGGTTCGTTTCCGAAAACTGAATCCAAATCTGAGCTTGGAATTCACCCAATAATTTCCGATTTAGAGATATTAAGTATTCAATAGGGTGTGTCATTTTTGGGGAACTTTTTTTCAAAAATAAAACAGGCTAAATACTTTTAGGAAAATATGAAAAGGAGCCTCTTAAAACGTGAGCATTTAAAGTGGTGCATGTTCTCAAATTTCAATTTAAATTACATAGAAAAAATTTGAGCATTGAGCTGTGACAACTATCGTTCGATCAAGTTGATGTCCCACACTATGAAGATCGTTGAGCGGGTTTTGGATAGCCGACTGCGGAAAATAATAAGGCTGTCTGATGACCAATGCGGGTTTGTCGCTGGTAAGTCAACTACAGACGCAATCCAAAGTATAAGGATCATTATGGAAAAACACCGAGATGACTTAGAGGATTTGCATATTGTGTTGGTTGACTTCGAAAAAGCATTCGATCGACAACCACGAGATCTGATATGGGTGGCCCTCCGACACCGAGGAGTTCCTGAAGCCTATGTGCGAATAATTATGGACATGTACGAGGGAGCAGTTACAAAAGCGAGATGCCCAGCTGGAGTCACCGAAGAATTCCAAATAACAGTAGGTGTACATCAGGGAAGTGTCTTGAGTCCACTGCTCTTTATTGCTGTTCTGGATTATTTGCTCGAAGGAAAAGTAACGGACAATAAAGTACAACAATTATTCTTTGCTGACGATAGAGCCATCATAAGCGAGGATCCTACATCCCTGCAACGAGCACTTGACGTTTGGGTTGATGTTCTGAAAAGAAATGGGTACCGTATTAGCGCTAAAAAGACTGAATACCTGTGCTGCCCTTTTTCTGATCCAGACAAGCCTCTTCCAGACATTTATTTGAATGGAAATGTGCTTCCCAAGTGTGAAAAGTTTAAATATCTGGGATCTATGATCAATAGTGAAGCAACTTGTGATGACGACATCAATCATCGAGTAAGCGTAGGTTGGATGAAGTGGCGAGAAAACTCCGCTATCTTCTGTGATCGAAAAATGCCCCCTAAGCTGAAGGGAAGACTCCACACAGCAGTTGTCCGTCCAGCTCTGACATACGGTTCACAATGTTGGACAATGTACAAAAAGTATGAGAGCAAATTGATGGCAGCCGAAATGAAGATGCTTCGGATGACAGCAGGAGTAACAAAGCTTGATCGAATTAGAAGTACTAAGATCCGTGGAAGCCTTCATGTTAAAAGTACTATCTTGGACAAAATTCAGCACGACCGGCTCAGTTGGTATTGTCAGGTTCAAAGGAGAGATCCGCAGAACCCCGTCCAAAAGGCAATATCATACAACGTTTCAACAAATTCGCGACGAAAAAGAAAAGGCAGGCCAAAACACTCCTGGTACAAGCAAATGCAAAAACCGGGAGGCTTGCCGACGCTTTCTGAGGTCAACGCGGCGTACCCCACTGGCGGATCACTAGTGTGAAGCAGAAAAGTGGGAGAGTTGTGATCGCTTCAAGATCACTACTCGTAACGCCGGAAATGAAAAGAAGAAGGCTTATATGACTCTGGTCAATTGCCGGTCCATAGTCAGAGTAGCAACCTTCCCTTTTTTGTGGTGCAATTAGTTGGAAAAAATGTGGTTGTAATTCTACATATAACATCAAGGGCGGTATCCAGACGAAACTAGGAGGATGAAAGAAAAGTAGATGCCCGGAGTGGGATTCAAATCCACTCACGTTTCCTACCTATTCACTGAACACTCTACCACTTCAATACTGCCACCCTAAAAAAAGCCAAACTACTCGATTCAGTATTTAGCATTTGGATCGCTGAATCCAAATCTGAGCTTGGAATTTACCCAATAGTTTCCGTTTTCGAGATATTAAGTATTCAAGATTGAAAAAATAAAGTTTTTTCTGATTTGTTATGCGCTAAATCCAAATCTGGGCTCAAAATTACTATTATACATCAAAAGATATTTACTTTTTTGAAGATGAAATAGAGTCTCGAAAGGAAATTTAAATCAGATATAAGATTTTTGAACATTCTGGATGATTAAGTCACAGAATAACTCTACCACGTCAGGTCCTCTAGATTATAGAATAATAAGTTCAACACATCATTGCTTAATTCTTTGATATCTAAGTAGCAATCATTTCAGTTCCTTAGTTCTTTCATTTAGCCTCCTCAATAATTTGAAAATGCTCAGTCTTAGCAACTTTAATTAAAAGTCGAATGGTTTAAGCAAATCAATTGGAGCTACAACACCATTCACCTTCTTAGTCGTTTCTATAGAAGCAAAATGAGCAAAAGCAATCCAAATAGCGTCTTTTGACTGTTTTGGAAATTCTTGGAACAGCTGAAGCTTTAACAGCCCCCCTTGTCTAAGGTCAGTTTGAATTGAAAAACGCTGCCTATAACGTGAACAGGTGCTCACTTTTGACAACATTGAAGAGACCTATGCCACTGGGTCTTATACAAAACCTGTGACTAAAAGATCGATTCTTTCCAAGTATCACAAGTCAAAACGTTAAAGTTAAATTGCAACTTTCCACACAAAGCACTTTTGAAAAGCCTTCAAAAAAACCTTTAAAAGGCATTCATTGCTCCGGTCATATACAAAAGCGAACTAAATATGCACATAGTGGTGGTTCTGGTGGCAAAATAATAACGTTATCGATTCAGTCCTCAAGCCGCCAGGAATCGATTAAGACAGCGACGTGTCGTGAATATCGCACCTCCAACAGATCAGCAACGTGTTTTTGCAGCATTATGTGGAGAAACCTGAGGCCTTAAATTTAGAATAGTCTACAACCTACAGCCAGGCCAAAAGGTAACGAAAATCTAAAGACTGTAGCAACATCAAACAAAACGGTAAATTTGTCAACCACACCAACATCGGCCCTGTATTAAAAAAAGCGAATCTTGGACAATTAACACAATTTTCAAAATGAAAGAAAGACCAAACCCCCATCGTTCCTTAAACCAAAAACTCCTTACCTCAAACCGAATTCTAATGTGACCCTTAATCGTTTGTCAGCAATTTAAAAAATATTGAAGGACAACTTCAAACAACACAATCATCCAGGAAAGATCAGGTTCGCTACACTGATAGTTCAAGAACAGAAACTGTAAATTGTCTCGAAGTTTATGAGAGAATCACCTCATGTGGGTTCTTCAGTTAGCTAAGGTGGTTAATACTTGTCTACACTCCAGGTAGAGGGTTCTGGTACTGATGCATGTAAAGGGTATGTAATTCCTTCGAACAAATAAGGCGAAACCATGCTTAAGACATCCAAGCTGTCCGTAAATATTTAAAGCCCTAATACTATGTTTCACTTGGTACTTAAACTATTTTAACTCAAAAATACCCGAAACTTACATGAAACCTATGCCGTTTGCCATACAAAATGAAACCCTCTCAGTTTCTGGGGCGGAATTACAACTGACGTTATCGAGCGATACGACCGCTGGCTTTCAACGCAACCTGCTTGAACCCAACTGCGTTAAACGCATTATTTCCAATATTTTGATAGAAAGGAAGTGAGCGAAGAGAGAATGGAATTTCTCATACGCTGGACGCCACCCGGAGACGTTCTGCCTATACATTTTACGTCTGTCTCTATTTAATTAAAGACGAAAACATGGCTCATAACTTTTTTTCAGATGAAAAGCAACTAGGTTAACTCAAACTATTCTAAAATGAAACCTAGTCTAACTTCAAGCGGAGACAAATATAAGATTACTTTTCAAGTTTGCGTAGGAGATAAAATAAACTTTATCGTCCTTGATTGGACGCGATGGTAATAAAAGGGTTCATCCTTTTCGAATAAAAATTACTTCTAAAAAACGGCTAGCAGTACTTCGTTTCCACAGTTTAACGGCCAAATATGATCAATTTTTGTCAAAATACTAACACAAGAAATGAAAATTTTGTTGCAAAAAATTATTCGAGTTGATGACCGGTCTCTCCCAATTGGGAAAAAAATCTCCACAGCATGAGAGAGTAGAAGATCGTATCCCTACATGTGTGGATTCTGTTTTAAAAGTAAAGAAATATCCCTTAACGGAATACATAGCACTGCTTTGTCTCAAAAAGTCGCTACTCAATGATGAGAAAGCCCCTTAGAAAGATTTCCTTAAGTTTTGTTTGGAAAACGATGAGAACCGTAACAATTTGACGATTGCAAACATTTTTTAAACTTCTAATAATAATGAGGTAGGCCTGCTTTTTTAATCTAAGTGAGTTTTTAAATTGTTGCAGGGGCCTGTAACACAAACAAAAATCTACAAGTCTACAAATCAAGAGACACATGCAAAATTATGTCCATTACAATTGTAGAAGAGCAAACAATCTTCTGGTTTTGTGTTACAGAAATTTTTTTACAACTGTCATAATTCACTTGCAGAAAAGGTACTTGAAGTTTTGTGTTACAAGCCTCAGGTCTTAGTCCAACTAATTGCTATTTTGTAGCATTTGATTGTAGGTACACCAAGATTGTTTTGGCAAACTCATTGTCCTAGCAAATCACAAATTGGCTTCAATCTTAGCTTTAAGCTTAGTTTGTATCGATTTCGAACTAAAAAAAAAACAGTTTCCAGCAGACGAATACGAACGCCCCTGGAGAACAAAGCTTTCCCAAATAAAAGTTTGAAGGATTTTGACTAAATCTACAAAACTTATAAAAATTATCATCCCTTTCCTTGGCTGCCAAATTAAACTGTCATTACGCTTTTACTGAGAAGTCTACAGGCTTGAATTTGTATCATGCATATTTAATATCTCACCCAAAATCTGCTGTCGGCTTAGTGCGGCGCGCGGCGCCTGCCCTATTATAAAACAAACTTTTTCATTTTTTGTTTTTTTTGTTTTCACAGGGTTAGAATCGCCTTAAAATTAAATCCGGAATTATCTTTTATTGGCCTTCTTCATTTGATGCTTAGCTTTTAAAACATTTTCGATTTACTCGATTTACAAAAGGGTTAATAATATCAACACTGACTTTTGTGACGATTGCAACAATGACTGAATGAAAGTCTTCTTTGCATTTCTTTCTTTTTTTCATCTTATGACTAACAAAAGAGGCTTATTTCTATAAATATTTCATTTTCCAATCGGCAATGGTAAATCCTTTCAGCTTTGCCCCATTTGCAAGTTTTGGAGAAGAGACCTTCTTAATCCCAATCCTTTTATTTTTCTTTTTATTTTTTGGGGAGAAAGAATTTTGCAAAATTTCGCCAGTCAGATGAAAAGCAAAATGAATGAAAGAATAAAAAAATAAATCCCAACCGAAATTCCAAGGAAATCCCAAACCTATGTCGACAGGCTGAAAGCCTTAAGTGGGCGGCTTTCGGACACACACCAACAAATGCTTGTTGTGCGAATTTAATTTTCCTAATGCATTCCATTACACACTTCCAGGCCCTTGATTTAGTGTGCCCTGGATACAGATTGGTCCTGTAGTGTGCTACTGTTTTGTGAAGTTATCCTCAATGGAATTCCGTCTTATGCCATGATACTTTGCGCCGCCGAGTGACAGAGTTAAGCAAAGTCATGGAGTATTATATTGGGGGTGGATAAAACAGCGGCGCTCTGCTAACTTTTATTTTCATTTGATTGCATTTCAAATCTTCCCTCTTTGGCGTGGTACGTGTTGTTTTTTTTTCTCTCCTCTCCTTTCTCCCTTCCTCTTCTTTATTTAGTTTTTTTCCTCTTCTTTTTTTCTTTTCGTTCTTTGTTGTGACAGGAGGTATTCTTTCTCGATGGACATTAAAGTGCGCTTTTTGCCCATGCCTTGGTTCTATTGCCGAGGCCGGGGTATATAGAATTCAATTTTAAATTTAAGTCACTTGATCCTTTAGCCACTTTAAGAAATTGGACGACAGTTGAATCAAGTGCTTAAAAATAAGAATGAACATAGAAAAAGAGAGTGAGAGAGAGAGAGAGAGAAAGGAAAAAGGAAAACTCTTTCGTTTAGAGCTACTCTGTATAGATGGACTGCAAAATGGAAATGCATTTTTAATTTGCAATTGCAATTGAAAAATGAGAATGTCGTCGTCGTTGTCAAGGACGACTATCGTTTGGATGAATACACTAATGGAGTTTGAATAGAATGATTTAGTAAATTGGTCAATAGAAAAATTAAGTTGTTAGAAAACTCTCCGCAACACAGAATCAAAGAAGAATTGATGCTGCATTGAGTGAGTTAGAAAAAAATAAAACTTGTTTGAATTCGCAGTTTATTTCGCGATGAATTTCATTTTCCTATAGTTTTTGCAAATTAGTTGTTAAAAAGGAAATTTATGAAAGATGAATAGTCAAACGAGCGCGCTTTCTCTCTTAATGAAAATTTTAATTAAAATGCTGAAAATATAAGAACGGCATTAGCATAGACTCATAATTGATTTTCACACTGGTGGTGTTAAGAGTTCTTAATTTTTTAATTACTAGGTAGATGCTTCAACCCGTACAAGTGCAGTTATTTTAAAATATGTAAATGAAAGGACTTGAACACATAGGGGTGTGATCCGATGATTCCACATTGTGCCTGGAATACTGCCTAATCTCTTTATTAAAAGCCATAGCTGCGCACTTATAACAAAAGCAAATGAACGAATGATGAGTTTGAAATGACGAAAGCGAAACAGGAAAAAGGTTTCAATTTTCATCCCATTCGTCTGGAGTTGTAGAAATAGATAAAAAAAAATTCAACAACAAAGTTACAAGTCTAGTATCTAACTAATGGCATTTCAAAGCTTTGGAAGCAGTAACCAAACGAAAACTTCAGTTTGAGAAAAGCAAGGTATTCACAAGTATACCCGGAGGCAACATTTAAACCTTTTTTGGGTGTTCATAAAAATAGATAGATTACAAAAAAACCTCCTCCTTAAAAAAATGTTTACGTCCTTCGTCTGGAAGTTGAGAGAAAAAATATTTTGTTGCGTCAGCTCATTTCAATGAATTGTGTATGAATATGATTTAAATTCGATCAACTTCTTTGGTCGATTCTCCGTGATGTATATTGAAAGTATTTACATCAAAACCAGAGTTGTCGATACCAAGTAAGAGGAAAACTTCTTTGGAAATTTATTTATGATAAAAGTAGCAATCTCAAAATTCTTTGGCAATTTCAACGTTCAGTGGTCAAATTTGAAAAAATCGGTTCAATCTTGAAAGTGTGCACGAGAACTCAAGGCAGTCAATTCTCCATGTTGCAGAAGACATAGCAGTGTTAAACTTGGAACGAATTGAACGATTAGAATGCACAGTTCCAGTAAGGAGGTGAGTACAGGCTGTCAAATAGCTTAGGCTCCGATAGACCTTCTGGGCCTCCAACCGAGTTTATTGAAAAGCCTTTTGTAATGGAAAAATATTAACTAAAAGCATTTTTAAATTTAAGATCCTTAAATCGTCTTATGAGGTATAAATACTAAAAAGAGGAATGATTTTTCGTCACACCAAGGCTGTCGTTATGTGCAAGGGAAACGTTTGAATTACAATCTTAGGACGCAGCGGCAGCGTTTAACATACAAAATTAGAATAAATTTTGGGTCGCGGTAATAAGTTTCGAGTCCTATAAACATCTAATTTCCACTGGTATCAGCTATCGCAGGGAGGCGCAAGTCCCCTAAGAGTTCCTATCCTGAAATGAAAAGTGTTTTCTTAACAATCCGTTCGAAATCGGTAAAAAAAATTTAACCACTCAAGAGAGAGAGAGAGAGCACGTTGAGAGAGAGAGAGAGAGAGCACGTTCAGAGAGAGAGAGAGAGCACAAGGTTTCAGGGCTCCTCCTTTGTTGAAATTCCCAGGTATACCTGCACCCTTTATTCAATTTTATTGAAAAGACATCTATAATTATGCACCTGCTAAACACTACCGTTTTATGGTACACATATAATCAATGATATCAAAACATATAATGTGTGCTTAAATTGACTATGTTCCATGCATTCGTCAAGACTTTCATGGTGTGATGGGTCATCATTTCCTATTTTAAGTTGAAATATGATGCGTTCGAATGTTAGCAAGTTCATTTTTAGGGAATCAGAAGTACTGTGACTCAATACTAAGCATATCTGACTGTTGAGTGGAAGTTTGAAGGTCAAATTCGAGAAAAGTTTTATTTTGTTTTTCAACGGGTGTGGTTTTTGCGTTAAATTCACAAGTCCTCCCGGTCAAGGAATTTTATTGTTCAATAGAGGCTTTACAATACTATTCAACATCATACTTGAAAAGATTGTAAGAAACTCAAACGTCAACACCAGAGGAACAATCTTTCAAAAGTCTGTATAATTAGTCGCCTATGCAGACGATATTGACGTAATGGGAAGAAAAAAGCGTGATGTCATAGGTGCTTTTGCGAGCATTGAAACAGAAGCGGCAAAAATGGGTTTGATGGTTAATGAGGGCAAAACGAAGTATATGTTGTCATCAAACAAGGACACAGAACATCGACGAATTGGACAAAACGTCACAATAGACAGACATAACTTCGAGGTAATACAGGACTTCGTCTACCTAGGATCCGCTATAGACACGGATAACAACTTGCCTAGCAAATGAGAAACAAAACCCTCTTCAGAAAAACCTTGTAAGCCTTGTAACCTTGTATAAGACCATAATCATCCCAGCGGATGAGGAAACCTTTGGTCGTTTCGAAAGAAAAATTCCCCGAATGATCTTTGGTCCATTATGCGAAGACAATGTGTGGAGAAGAAGATACAACAACGAGATGTATGAGCTGTACCACGACATGGGCATAGCCAGAAGAGTACGCATCGTGAGGCTAAGATGGTTGGGCCATGTAGAGCGGATGGACCCAAACGCTCTGGCTCGATGGGTTTTCGAAAGCACATTGCAGGGAAATCGCGGAAGGGGAAGACCTCGTCTTATGTGGCGCAATCAAGTGGATGAAGACCTCAACCGACTTAGAGTGCGAAACTGGAGAGAGCTCGTTCGAAATCGAAGTCGTTATAGAAGGATGTTGGTTGAAGCCCAGGTTCACCCCGAACTGTAATGCCCACCTAAGAAAGTAAGTAAGAGGCTTTACGATCTGACAGGCCATTCCATGAAAGGAAAATTAATAAGTGTTTCGATTTCATCGACAAAATGAAAATTTTTTGAAAAAAATATTAAAAACCTACCTTAGTTTGTGACTTCAACAGGGCTAAAGAGCGAAGACTTAATTCCAGAGGGAAAAATTAGGTATATAGTGCCTCAAGCACAGTTTAAGTGAATTTAAGACCTGAAAGACGGTAATTAATCAATTTTAAAGAATAATTACCGTCAAATAGTTGAAAAAAGTTAGAAAAGTTCTTGAAAACAAAAATGTTTTGCTAGCTTCGTCACAGATCTTTTAAGATGTGTCTCAAGCTTTTAAATAAATAAATAGAGTGGTGCAACTGAGCGAGAAGCCTCAGGGCCTAGTGCATTTCTCACAACCATGTCCTGTCCAGGGAATGGAGGGTAAATTTTCTACCTGTTCCAAACGGCTTTTGGCAAAGTGTTTTTCATAAAACAAATTGATATGAATTGATCTGATATATCTGATGGTACCCGTTGTGCGATGGATAGCATGTCCACCTGTTAAATCCAGAGGTTCGAGTTCGAATCCCAACAGAGGCAAAAATGTTTTTTCCACGGGTATCGCCTTTCGCGAGGAATTGGAACGTCCTCCGTTAGTATTCATTGCCATGAAAAGCGCTTTCTCGATTAGCCTTTCGGGACCGGCAGAAAATTGTAGGTCCCCTCCATTTCCTCACAAGGCATGGTTGTGAGAAATGCGCTAGGCCCAAGGGCTCCTCGCTCTGTTGCGCCACCCCATTTATTTTTATAAATTGATCTGATTCGTCTTACCAAATTTTGCATAACATGTCATTTTTTAGCAAAGAAAAAAGGAGTACAACAAAGATGTGCCTTTTGCCTAGAAGGAGCATTCAAAGAAGAAGGAAATTTAAAAAAGTTTTATTTAAATTGCAAACCGTTCTTTATTAATGGAAAGCATAAACTGATTAGTACAACAAAGCAAACGCTGCAAAACACATACATAGAATGAACTTCTTTCGACTGAATTATCTTCAAAGCATTTGTCATAAAAAGCGTCCTGCTGAACAGACTGCTTTTCACGAGTGAAACCGACAGAGCACTTTTTTCGCTTCGATTCGACATTTTTTAAACTTTTATTTGAACACACCCTTTCTCTGACTTAATGTTTAATATATTCCCTAATTTGAATTGAAAATCTTTATTGACCTTGCAAGAAAAGATATGAGCTTGATCATTAACCTTTTTTTTTGCTAATTAATTATTTTAAGTTTGATTTCAAAAGGTAGGTCCTATTAATTGGTACGTATAGCCCTCCTTTCTTTTTAGTTATTTTTTCTGTTCTTAAGCTCATTGGTATACCAACATGCAGCTTTGCATAGCAAAATATTTAATTTTCATAACCTAATTTTCTGGCCGAGGAGATTTTACCCTTTAATTAACAAAGGGATTGCTTCTTAATACATTCTAGAACTACACCCAAGTGCATATACTTAAAATTCAGAGAATGTTAGCTTGGATTTCAATCGATGCATGCAACAGCAATTAAAAGTTCCTTTTTTTCTCTACAATACACTTGTGTCCTGCCAACATAGCAGCACTGCATAAAGTAAATAAACGAGCAGCACTTTTAAATGCCTGAAAAAAAAACCCAAAGCAAAGTATGCATAAGCATATATCAAAATAAAAAAAAAAGGAGAGAAAGAAAAAACTAATCCTTTACAAAGCAAAAACAACAAAAAAGAAAGGGTTAACCTAAACATTCACATTATAATTTTTGCACATAAAAGCTTGTAGTTCACCCGTCACTTTTCATCTTAAGCTTTGTGTGAGGACGCTGTTGTCCACATTCCAGGATGTGAAATAGTTCAAAAAGGGTCCTTGCCCTGTGGCATTCTTGCATTCATTTAAATGAGCAAGAAGAAAAAGCACAAGAAACTACTACGATTCACCATTACCAAACACACACAAGCAAACAAACATAGTACGTGTTCGTGTATACTATATACGTCCCTCCACTAAACCCTAAATCAGAACAAGTAACAAATTAAACGGTGCTTCTATATGCCATCTGATGGTGTTGTTGGACTGTGTTAGCCATGTTGGACATGTTGGCTGCTGACTGGCGACACAAATGATAAATGTGTGCAATTTAGGTCACTTACACATCCGTATTGCGGTTCACATAATAATTTCGTTCAGTTGACTTTTATCCGGTTTTCTTCTTTCAATCCCGTCCTCAAACACTCATTATCCATAGGGAGAGTTTTTTTTTTCTTTTCATATCCCTGATACCTATAACCTACTCACTCATGCTTTATTTACATGGTTGCCACTTTGATTGATTGATTAACACTCACCAAACTGTGCGAGTCAGCTTGAAGATCCGCACTTGGCGAACATTGGAAACCGTAAACTGGCGAAAGTCTTTTCATTGCGTGAGCAGGTGGAAAATCGAAATCTTCGCACATTGAATCAGTTTCATAATGCAATGAGATATTCGGTTTGTTTGTTTGCCCTGTGGGTTAACCCTGTTGTCGCTTAAAAGCGTTTTTTGAAAAACCTTAACTCGCTCTGAATTTCAAACTGAGCGGTTTCCTTAGCCATGGGTTTGCCTTTCATTCGCACAAACGTAGTCTAGGTTTTTGCTGGAGCGATTTCAGGCGGAAACGATTAGGGCTGTCAAATGGCATTTTTCTCCAAATGACAGGGATGTCTGGTGATTTTGTAGTTCAGTGTTTTTAGTCAATTAGTCAGCCCTGTATTAAGTTCAACGAAGGAACCTTTTCTGTAAATAGAAAACGTACTTAAAGGTCCATTCAAAAATGAACAGATGGCAGTGAGAGCGGAGTGTGTATTTTACCTGTGGAGTTCCTTGCTTCAAACAGTACGGATGGTACTTGGTGTTCTTACATTAGATATAATTTTGTCACAACATGAGCTGCAGTTTACCAAAAAATAACAAAAAAGAATGAACTACTGACATGATTGTCATTCTCATTACCTAGCTGCTCCCAGGACTACAAAGCTCATTTTACTCCCAAAACTACAACGTTCTTTTTAATCAAAAAATAAAACGAATATGGTTGTGCTACAGAGCGGGGAGCCATGGGAGCTCGAGCATTCCCTTCAAACATAACTATGTAAGGAATGAAGGGGACCTACAAGTTTTTTCCCGATTCCGAAAGACCAATCGAGAAAGAGTTTTTCATAGAAGATTTTAGAGTTCTACGCAAAAGGTGATACCCGTGGAAAAACCATTGGATGTTTCTCTGATTCGAACCTTGAACTCCAACTTTACAGACAGTCATGCCAATCATTCCATTAAAACCAAATGCTATTTTTTTGTTCACATTCTTTTACTTGTGCCCGTCGCGTTCTTTTTGTATGTAAATTTTTCCGTTCTTCAAGATACTACTTCCTTTACCCGCCGGGTTCTATCCTGGTTCTCTCGGGAAAACGATCTTCAATTTGAAGTCCAAGAAACGATTCCAAACAACACAGCTAAATGGACAAGCAGAACTTCTGGCCATACCGCTCGTTGTACAGCGTAAAAAATTAGATTTATAAATTTGATGAAATTTCATCATCGAAAAATAATTTTGAGCGTCGGATTTTGCTATTTGGAGTTTTGTCAGTGTTAGATTTTCAGCCAGATTCAGCCAAAAGATTTTGCTGGCATCGCCTCTCTCTGGAAGTTTGCCATCCCAAAAGCGCTTTCTCGCTTAGCCTTTCGGACTTCGGAGGAGTAGATCCTCTACAATCCTCATAGGAACATTAACTGTCCGAAAAGCACTTTCTCAACTAGCCATTCGTACTTCGGAGTAGATCCTCTTCGATCCTCGGCGAAACATTTATCATTCAAAAGGCGCTATCTCACCTAGCCATCCAGATTTCGGAGTAGATCCTCCACAATTCTCATATGAATGGTTGTGAGGAAGGTTTGATGCACCTAAAATCAATTTATTTACTCTCATAAGACTATACAGATTTCCGGAGCTACCCAAACCATCGGAATTTCAATACCAAGTTAGCCACTTACACTGATCGCAGAATATCAAAAGCATAGAACTTTTCCCTGTAATATGAGTTGTTCAATCTTTTTAAAATGATTTTTGTTTCTTTTTTTTAACTCAAAATCTAAAGCAAGACCTGGCAACCGTACAACTTTATACGAAACAATATCCCTTGCGTTGTCATGTTGGGATTTGAATTCTTTCTGTGTTGGCAATTTGGTGAAAGGATGCAAAACAAAGCAAAGATAGATAAATTTAAAGAGCTAATTTTGCTTTAAGGCTAAATGTGTAACATGTCACAAGCTGGGTGGGCGGGGGTACGCTTCATAAAGTGTTTGATCTAGCTTTAGCTTTTAGCAGGAGAATTCAAATCTCCTTGCTAGAACGATGATAAGAGACAATCCTTTCTTTAGAGATTCTTACAAGATAGGTACACGCCTTTTCACCAAGAACGAGCGCAGTATACAACGTCTTCCATGAAACGAAAGGAATTGCAAATGTTGACATAGTTTATTTCCTTTAGTTGTTCTATTGTTTCCGTAATTCATTGTGTTTGTTGTCAAGTATTGTCTTTTTGTTGCGTTTTATGTCAACATGTTCGATATGAGTGCTGTGCTGAAGCAAGGAAGGAATAGCAAGAAAGTAGATTCAATTAAAGAGTTTCTTCGTTCTACAGCAGCAGTAGAGCAGGATAGAGGATTAATTAACTTTTTCAAATGACATCGCCCTACCACTCGAATTGGTCTAAGAGAGGACCCATTTAGACAATAAAAACTGTTAGCACTCAGTTGTGACTGGAATCAACATTCATCAGCAGATATACTCACACATAGTCCGAGGCGTTACTTGATTGAGCCATTTGCTCGAATCACCCTAATTAACAGTCATTAATTAAAACCCGCAGTATTGTGAGGCATTCTCGCGAACCTACAACTCGACTCCGAGTTCTAAAACGACACTAAAACATGGAAGAAAAAGGAATTCATGTAATGAGACTCGATTTTTCATTGCGCTTTCCCAAAACGAGAAAGACCATCCTTAAAATAAGGGTTCGGATCCGGATGTGGATAAAAGGAGGGTTCTTATTTCGCTCCAAATAAAAAAATGGTCATTTTTATAGCCCATCCTTGAGATTCAAGTTGTGGTTTTAAATTTTTAGTTAAAAGTGGAAAAGAAAAAAAAAAGTTATCGAAAGACATTAATCGTACTGCTGCTTGAGACCTTTGGATATAAAAATAAAAATAGAAAATCCAATCGATCCACCCGACATGACATGGCTTAAATAACGAACGAGTTAAATGGGTGGCCATTTATATCAGTTGGTTCGTTTTTGGCGGGATGGGAAAACTTTTGTTTCATTCCACTCTGTTTCGGACTTTTTAATTGAAGGTGCGAAAAGGACTGTGAGTAATTAAAAGGCAATTGATGGCTATATTTAGGGTAGAGAAAATAACACAAAACAGTTTACAGATGGCGCAACATTCGGGGTAGAGAGAAGTGTAGGTATCACGACGCCGACACGATGTGTTCTAATAAATTATATTGTAGCAGAAGCGAGTCTGATTTTGCAGACAACGGCGATATTCGGGAGAGAAATTATTAAGTTATTTTCATTTGTTTTAACACTACCAACCTTTGTACCTACTCGTATACTCGAAATTCCTGTGGAAACTTGTATAACGCTTTTATACAAGAGTCAGTCATTTAACGCTTCGTATTCAACGAGTAACTCTGACATCTATATATTGCACTGTATGTGATTTATGAGCGGCATTTTTCAAAGGGGATAGGTATCTTCATTGTTATGTTGCCCCATCCCCATTCGCTATTCTATTGATAAATAGAGTCAAGTTATGCTAAAGGAGTTATTCACTTGCTTTATATCCTTTTATCTTTAAAATACCATCCCTAAAAACCCATCCCAATGGAAGGAAGTGTTAGATACTCTGTATATTTTTTTTCGAATATTATTTCAATATGCGTCGAATGTACTCGTATGTTGCCTCTAATGATATAATGCTTCTTGCGAAAACAAGAACATGTTATCTTCAAAGTTTGCGTTGTTTTCTTTACAAACAAACACGGATTGAGTTAAAATAACATGCGTGCGGATCTGCGGATATGTTGCTCAACTTAATTATGCCTTGGGGTGTATATCTCTGTCAGGCTGGCGAAAAACATTACTCAATTCGAAGAAAAATTATGTCTAATTAAGTTGCTTTATCAGTCACCAAAAATTGCTCATCTACAAACAAAAAATTATGCCAACTTGGCGTCAAGGAGGGAAAGTGTAGGCTAGGTACCCTCTCGGAATATTTAGGTCTAAGAAATTCAAGGCACATAGTTGTCTCTGAGGTGAGTAAGAATACTCTGCGTTGAAAATATTTTAGGTATAGGTATTTCTAACCTAGAGGATCCTACTTACCTCAGAGGATAGAAATGAATAATAAAAATATTGCTTACGGTTTACTTACCCATAATTGATGAATAAACTGTTGAGTTGTCTATGAGGGGCGACGGAAGACAAACGGCGTACTACGTATCTAAGTAAGAGGATGTAGGTAGGTAGGAGATACCTTTGGCAGATCTCGTGCACACAATTAGGAAAAAGCTTAGAATTTCCGTTTCTCTTTCTTTTTTCATTGAACACGATTATAAAATAGACAAGCAACTTCACTCGGAAACGGAAATTATACTCATACTTTAATTACACACACACAAATCACATTAATATAAATGGCTGTAAAACCTTTTTTCACTGCCTTCGGGACACATTTTCTTGACTTTCACACATTTTTTATTTGGAACCAAAGCACACACAGAATTTAACATAAGATTTTCGATCTCCGCGCTGAGACTGAACAGACGAGCAGAAAAGGGGATGGGAATGTAAACTACGAGCACCGGTTACCGGACAGGCTATGAAGGTATGGGTAAATATTTGCAAGATTTGTATCACACACGGCACAAGTAGTAGGTAACTAGGTACACGAGACACGACACTTCAGATGAATTATTGTGATGCAAAACGAATATGAAGGTAAACTAAGAACGAACAAGAACAAAATTGAAACACAAATTTCATTTACTTGGTTAACGGAGCTAAGGATTCGCTGACTATGAACACCAAAAAAGCAGTGCAAGCCGCAAAAAAAGAACACCGAGCGTATGGGGTGAGGTCGGTAAACGTTTATACGTAGAGTAGTAAAATTACTTCTTTTTAGGATGATTTCAATTACACTATTTTAATAAAACTTAAATAACCACTCCAAACAAAAAGAACTTGTTGAATCGCAAAAAATTCACTTTTCCTTTTTAATGGCTGCCCGAATCTTATCGGAAAGAATGTAGGCCTACACCAACTTAATATGGCTGACTTATGTATTCCGATTGGAATGTTTTACTAATATATTCACTTACCGGACATGGAAAATGGAAGCAATGAGACAAATTGACACATTTTTGTTTTAATAGTAGCTGCTTTCACTTTAATTAACATGTATATTTATGTAAATAAAATTAAATTTAGAAAAATCAAGAGCCGACGGACGCGACGAGACAACGACGACAAATAAAATTATATAATTGAAAGAATGTCGACGGCAACAGTACAAACACATTATTTACTTTATCGCGAGCCGTTACAGTAGGAGAAGATGACAGAGTTCAACAAAAAATCAACAATGCATTCACAATGAAGAATGAATGCATTTAGTGTGATCTATTAATGAGTCTACATGGAGATGGGAATCGAATTTAAATTCCGATTCAACTTTTTATTGACGATTTGAAATGAAATTTTTGAAAAGCGTTTTTTGTTTGTTGAATCATTTTTATAATTTGCAATCTGTAACCAAACAAACAGAGACTTGAATGAATCATCGATTCGATCTTTCAATGGAAACGCTCATAGAACTGATTTGATTCGTTAGGTGACACTTTTTTGACCGCAGTGACTCTGTTTTTGAAAAATTAGTTTTTGAAAAAGACATATGTGGGTTGAAGAACCACTTCAATATAAAAGAAGTCAGATTATTGATTCAGCCATTATGCATGTTTTAGTGAAAACAAAATTACTGCCGAAAATCTTTTGATTTGGTTTGATGATTGATCAGATTGATATTTACAAGTGCTTTTGTCTGATTTTCGACAATTCTTTAATAAAAAAAGTAGAAAATAAGCTTTTGTTAGATAAGTTTCTTTTTCTCTGCTTTTTAAAAAAAAAAAAACACGGACATTTAACTACTTTCGATCAATGTAATGCTGTGTCGCTGTGTCTCCACTTGCATTAAATTCATAGAAGAAAGCAGTATGACAGACACAAGAAAGCAGAGCAACTGCCAAATTTTGTGATGTGGGCATTTTGTAGCATACTTTTTTGTACCAAACACAACAACGAAGTAACAAAATGGTGGAAAAACATATGAGAGTTTCCTCTTCTTTAATAGTTGCGATATAGGTACCCTGCGATAAGAATATACTATTTATGGCAGTCTATGAAGATAAAGCTGCTATAATGGTCTCCACTTGCGAGATTCAAAGTCTGCTGTTATTGCTGTGATAGATTCATAGAATGTGGAGACCAGGTGTAAGTGCCAAAAGTGAACAGTGAACAATTTAACAGTTTTCACAAATTTCCACTTGCTCAAAAGGAGAGGTGCACAGAATCATAAAAAATCAAATACTAAACTATTTGAGACAAGATTAACTAACTACATTTCAACTGCTAGTGAAAAGACATTTTCATGTAAATTTTGCAATATTAGCAGTGTTTTATTGGGAATTTCTATATTCACTTCACTTGCAAATCTCAATAAAACGCTTTTTTGGCTATATTCACTTACCAAGTTCACTTTCAACATAAACTCCATTTACCAACCATCCCTGTTGTTCACTTTGGCAAGTGAGTTATTTTTGTCCACTAACGCTATTCACTTTAGAGTTGTTGTTTTTCCAAGAGCGATGTTTTGCGATGTTTTGCTGAAGTGAATATAAATTCCCAATAAGACAAGGCTATTATTAGGCGTGTTTTATCGAAATTCTATGTGAAGTTATGTTCATTTCAGTAAAACATCGCTCATGGGAAAACAACAACTCCTTATGTCAATAGCCTAAATGAACATAAATATCGCAGCTAGCTAACTGCACAACAGGGATGGTTGGTAAATTTCTTTTTTGGCACCCAGAGGTTGGCAGTCTTTGGGTTGTGTTCGTTCATATTTCTGGTTTTCGACAACAGATTGAATAAATCTGTTTCTTTACTTTTTGTGCACAGACATTTTTTTTTTAAGGAGTGGTTGTAAAATTCTTTCAGAAACTCTCTGAAAGAGCGTAATTGTCTTAAAAGTAAAGAAAAGCCTTGAACAAAACATTCGCAGCAACGCAACGCTTGGAAAAACGTCTGTTTGACAGTTGTGGTATTTGTTTTGGCTGTGCACGATTTCTGTCCACAGAAATTTTGGTGGCGGAAATTCGCAGGACGGGGAAATTTTTTTATTCTCTCGAGAGCACTCTCTTTTTTGTGCACTGCTACGAAAAATCGGAACGGGATTAGACTGACTTTCGCCGAATTTCGGTGCATTTCGTGCGAATTTTCAGTAAAGAAACACACCTAATAGCTATATAATATAGGTGGTGACTTGGTGGGGACATAAATAGACACGCAGTTACTAACACACACACACACACAAGGAAAGTTGCGCAATCGGTCAGAAGAAAAGAACATCTGACAGAACACATAAGAACATCAGAACCAAGGCAACCAAAAACATGAGTCACAAAATGAATCTAATTGAACACAGCCATTGCGAAAAAAAATTAAAGTGACATTTGTTTGTTTACCTCGAAAGTAAAAAAGTTGGAATGCGGCAAATAAATTGAGAATCGAGATTTAAATAGAGAAAAATAGAAATGGGAAATAAAAGGTATGCATTTATATTCTTCTGAATGCAAATTTTTAATGTTTCTTATCCTTAGAACAAGTGCCAAGGGTACCAACTCTGAAAGTTAAAATTGAAAGTGACGTGCTAAATGAATATAAACCAAAAATCGTTTTATCGTAAATGAACATAACTGAATATAGAAAATTTTCGATAAAACGCGGCTATTGTCGACAGCGATACATTCACACTTAATGACCTCTGAACCCAAAGCGCTTTCGCAGTCGAGATGTGCTGAAAAAGTTGTTTTTGCTTAGCCATTCATAAGCAAAAAGTAGTAATTTAATACCAAGTTAGTATATGAACACCTTAGCCAAAGAGCTACTATTAAAAAAAAAACTTTTCACTCGGTTGGTTACCCTGCGGCTACAGATCAAGATGAGGTAAGCCATCAGCTTGCACTTACCTCGTTTCCACTTGGAATCGGGTAATCGAATCGGATTATGATTCAGATTTCGATGCAGGTATCTACTTACCTCACTGAATCGAGTAATCTAGGTATACAACACATACCTTTCGAAACGATCCAGCTATAAGAGCTGTATTGGATCGGGTAATCCTATTTCAATTCGATGTAGGTATGCACTGGCACTAATTCGAATTGAAGTGTGATTCAATTCTAAGTTGAAATGAGGTAACTTATACAATCTATCAAATTCCTATTCGTTTTTTCACTCACAATTTCCAGATATGTAATTGGTTTTCCAGCAATTTCAAGTTTTCAAGTTGGCGTTAGCAAACCCCGAATTAAATTTTTCTTAGCAGTCTTTTTTCTTCAAATGACCCCTATGTCACCCTCTCTTTGTATAACTGTTATGTTCGTCCGCATCTAGAATATGCGTCTCAGGTGTGGTCACCATTTTATGATATTCATAAATCTCGAATCGAAGCAGTACAGCACAGATTCATACGTTTCGCTCTCAAAGGTCTTCCTTGGGAAGATCCTTTCAATCTTCCTCCTTACGAAAATCGTATTCGCCTATTAAATCTTCAAACCCTCTCACAGAGACGAATTAACAATGATTTAGTTTTTTTTCATCAATTAATAACCGGTTCAACTGATTCCCCACATTAGTTTCAACTATCGTGGAGGATCTCACCAACTACGTAATTTAGAGTTTTTACATTGTTCCCACCACAGAACTAACTATGGGATGCATGAGCCATTAGGGGTTTTTCTTTTTTAGTTCCGAACAGATAAGTGAAACGTTAAAAACGTAAGAGTATTTCTTTTTCAGTTCAGCAATATCTGAACGCTCAAAATGTTTTTCTTTTTTCTTCGGAACACTACGCGAGCGCACTCTACGTGCTCGAAATAAAATGACGGGGCATCTAGAGCAAGAGTCTGAGCGCAGCTCACTGAACACGCTCAGTTCAGAACACGTTCACGCTGTTCGTTCTCAGTTCTGTTCACTGTTCGGAACTAAAAAAGAAAAACCTCTATTAGCTCGCATGAGTAGGTTATCTAGCTCCTATCCTTTTGTTTTCGATTTCAACCTAAGTAAAAATACTTTAAAATTAAAACTAAGAACCAGTGTGCCACCTGCATGACTTATATTTGATATTTTGTTATTACAATTTAATTTCTGTTCTTAGTTATGTATAGTTTTTGTTTAATAATGTTTGTTCTATTTATTAATGTACTTTTTTTTTTTTGTTTTTTTTTTGTTAAAAATTGTAATGTCTTTTATTTTTTTTTTCTCGTATACGTTCTCTTTGTGCTTGTGTTGGCGTTATTTACTAACCACTAACACTTGCATTAATGATGAAGAGCGTAGATAAGTGTGTACGAATGAGCTTGCTCTAAGTTCAGATGTTCAGTACCGCTTAAGTCTCTGAGATGCAAAAAAAAAAAAATAATTTTTATTATGGCTTGATTTGTGGCTGCATTGTATTGTACAATCTCGTCAATCAACAATTGCTAACTTTTATAAAATCACATTGGTCTACAATATTTTGAACGCAGCCAAATCCAATTCAAAATGCGCTGAATTCATTCAACATTACCCCAACTTCTATTTATCCCATTGAACACGATCATTATTTCTAACGGTCCTATGTAAATGCAATGTAACCCCGTCGGCTTTTTGCATTTCCTTTCCTCATTATGTACATTCTACTCTTTGTGTGAAGTCGTGTTCGAATTGCTCCTCAGTAATTTCATTTTTAATCTTGTGTGCCGGTATTTTTTTGCTAAGTTCCTAATTTGATTTCAATTTATTGTAAAAATCTGTCGAAAATCAATCGCGAGTGTACGTAATTCATTGTTTTCGCATTATTTTCCGAGTCAATTGAAAAAGTAATAATTTCTTTTGCATTTCACAAAATGGCGGTCGGTAATACAAGTTCGTTCATGTCGTTGAGTTTTTTTTCTCGTATTTTATCTCTTGTGGTTCCTTTTGGTTATTAGTTAAATGCAATGTGTTAAATTAAAATTTCCTTGTCGCGATTTTGCAAGGTTTTAATTTTTTTTTTATCATTTTTGTATAATTTCATCCCTTGTCGTGGTCGATCATTCGAAGGCAGATGTGTCTAAGAATCGGTAATTTGTGTAGTGAGCTTTTTCAGTCGATTGTTTCCGTGTATAACATCGGCGCGGGGTGGTAAAGTGATCGTATCATAAAGCTTATTTCCCTGCAAGTCGGTAATTCGTGGTGTGAGTTTTTTTATTCGATTGTTGCCGTGTTAAACATCGGCGCTAGGCGGTAGTGTATAGTGATCGTTTCATAAAGCTTTTCCTCAATGTGTCTTCAAATCGGTAATCCTTGCTGTGAGTTCTCTTTTCATTCTCCTTTGTAAAAATCCCGCGATTGTTATCCACCCAATGTAAGAGGTGTTTTTTTTTAATGAACTCACTTTCATGTGTTTCATATTTTTCGTGTGTGTGTCTATCATCTCCACTCCCTTAAAATCTGTTCGTCATTTGTATTGCCAAATCAATTTCGTGTCAATTAAAGGAAAGTCTAAAGTGCGTTTTTAAAAAGTTAAAAATAATAGCCCCCTCTCCCTGTCATGTATCTACAGCCCCTTTCTCTAGTGAATAAGTTTTTAAAATCTGTCCCCTATACTTGTGTAATCTTTCAGTTTTATCCGCGCGTTTCCGCCGTTTATACAGTCAAAGTTGCTTCATAAACTAAGGTAAGCTAATCAAAATCTATTTGAATTTTTTTTCGTTTTCAGTATACATATGCAGACGTTAAGGATAAGAATAACCAACAGATTTTCATTTTATGTCCATTCGTTTAAATAGTCAGGTCCCATATCTACCTCAAATTTTAGATTTATGTGCTTTTTTGTGTTGACTTGAGTACTTTTTACAAATAGCTTCAAATAAATACTCATCAATGAAATGTCCTATATCACAATTCTTGTTTACTCCACAAATAAAATCGACAATCATTTTTCTTTCTCTACAAACGATCTATTTGTGCTTAACACGTTCGCTGCCATGTGACCCACCGGTGGGTCACAAAAAATATTCATGAGAGGCCATGTGCACCACCGGTGGGTCGCGGTGAAGATATTTGTTTAAGGAAGTTTCCTAAGTCGATTGATGATGTGGGTGGGTCATGTGGCACTACACTAAAGTAAGTTTGTGTGAGGGGCCATGTGACCCACCGGTGGTCACGGTCTTAAAACACATAAAAATAACACGAATTAAAAAAACTAAGACACAGTTTAACAATTATACACATAAACATCACGATAACACAAAAAAACACTTTTGGCACTCTGGTAATATTTTTTTTTTTTCTATGGCGGCAGCGTACGTGTCAAACTTTTCCTTCAAAACGTTCATTCGAGCTTGAAATAATTGGGTCATTTTAATTTGTAAGGAACCCTTCACAATCCTTTGAACGCAAATCTTTGTTTTAGAACATCTGATAAAACCTTTTAAGCAGAAATATTTGAGATGTGCCTTGGATATTCGACATTGACATTTAGGCACATAAATGTACGTGTATTATATACTTATGAATATCGGGAGGCTTATCCTTACGACTCTCCTAAATAACTCAACTGACTGAGAAGCGATGGACTCATCAACTGAGTGTCTAAAGTCTTAGATATTTAATATCAAGATTCATATATTCAACTACATATGTATAAGTATAGCCTTTGCTCTTGTGACATAGGTACAATAACACCAGCGAGCGTGATAAGGGTTTCCATGCATTGTTCATTTGATTTGTTTCAACATGGTTTTGCTCCTTAACTCCAAGGTAGGGCTCCGGCATACCCGACCCGCTTCACAATGATGGCTATCGTGATTTAGTTAAGAAGTATCGTAAAATTTAAACTAATAGGTAAATAAAAACTTAAGCGCAAGATTTTAAAGGTTTTTAAAGATTTCTATGCGACACAATTTATTATGAGGCCTTGGTGGAGTGACGTTTCTGACGTTCAAAAGGGTTTGTTCACCTCTTGGACTTATTTTTGCATTGAGCTTTTGCCTCTCAGAATTTTCTTTTTGCGTAGGGAGTAAATTTCCTTTCTACTTACCTTGTAGTTAAAATTGTTGCGCCTAGAAGTATGCAAATTTTAAAATTTCCCTTGAGAAAAAAGGTAAATAAAACATTCTGATAGAAGATTAAGCCAAAAACATTTTAGTTCGGAATTATCAAAATTATCTCTTTATTCAATTCACCTCGTGACAAGTTTCCTGCAATTCCTTCAAATCGACTACAATTTCAGCAAATCGATCACAGTTTTGGCAAATCGTCGCATCGATCGCAATTGCTTCCAATCGACTAAAATTGCAGCTAATCGACAACATTGCCGCAAATCGAACGCAAGTGTAGCAAACCGATCACAATTGCGGAAAAGCGACCACTAACGCAGCTAATCGATATCAATTTCAAGATATCGACCGTAATTGCGCCAAATCCACCGCAGTTGCTAAGTATCGACCGCAGTTGCGACACATCGATCGCAATTGCTGCTAATGGACCACAGTTGTAGCAAATCAACCGCAATTCGATAAAAGCTAGTTGCGGCAAGTTGACGGCAATTGTGGCAGTTGGCAGATGCTTCTTAATTGCGGAAAATCAACTGCAGTTGAGGGAGATGGAAATCTATGAACGAGAAAAATGAAAATTCAATTTTTCTTTGTCCAATTTTCTAGCATTTGAAGAAAAAAAGCTTTCTGTAAGGGGAGTGCAACAATAGGGCTGCAAAATGAAAATGTATTGCGTATACGCTGTTTCTTGTTGTTGCATTATAGACTTGCAATTCAACTGAGTTCTTGCATTTAAGTGGCATCAGGTGTGCTTTGTACGTCTTCAGTTTTAAAGGGTGTTATTTTAGAGGTATCGAACTTCGAATTGAAATAAAACACAAGAAAATCGTCCATCAATTTGGCTTTATTGGAAGGGTAATTTTATGCCATTAATGTTTAAATATGATTTCGGGCATGAGCCCCTCGCGGCTGGCTCGAATAAAGCCTAATCTAGAGGTCCAATTTTCTTTCAACCACTTTTTCGAGCATTTGAGGCCGTATTTCGGCAATAACGGTACGAATGTTGGCCCCCTAACGTTTCTGTTTTGCTGACGTACACAAGCGACTTCACATATCCCCAAAGAAAATAATCCAATGGTGTCAAATCCCACGGTCTTGGTGGCCAATTGACATATCCATTCCCCGAAATTATGTATATGCTCATCGAATGTTTCCTTCAATAAATCGATTGTGACGTGCGCTGTGTGTGTTCGAACCACATCTCATCAACATTCATACCATCCAATTGGGGAACAAAATAGTTGATTATCTTGGCTCTATACCGGTCTCCATTAACGGTAACTGGCTCGCCAGCATCATTTCGGTAGAAGTATGTCCCAATGACTTCACCAGCCCATATAGTACACCAAATAGTCAGTTTTGGCGTCTCAGGGCACTCATGTGGATTCTCTTCACTCCAAATGCGGCAATTTTGCTTGTTGACCTAACCATTCAACCAAAAATGAGCCTCATCACTGAACAAAATTTTGCGATGAAAATCAGCGTCGAAATCAATCTCATTTTCGGCCTATACACCAAAATCACGTCGCATTGCATAGTCTCGCGTCTTTAATTCTCGCACAAGCTGAATCTATTAAGGTCGTAAGCCAAGATATTTGCGCAAAGTCTTCCATAAAGTTGATGGACAAAGCTCCAACTGCTGTGCACGGTGGCGAATCGATTCATTCGGGTCCTCTTCAACACTTTGCTCTACAGCGGCAATATTTTTTTCGGTGCGCACTGTTCGACTTCTATGCGGATGCGTATAATCACATAAAGTAAACGTAGAGCGAAAAAGATCCATGGTTAGCCGAAATAATTGCTCTGATTATGGACGATTATGTCGACCATAAAATGGACGGAGCTTGCAGCGAACTGAACCATTATTTTCGAAATAAATTTGCACGATTTGCAAGCGCTGTTCTTTTGTCAACCTGTTCATGGTAAAATGGCAAACCAAATTGAACTTAAATGACATTAGAGTTGGTCGATTTGACCACAAGATGTCAGTCTTATCCCTATTCGAAAAACCAACCTCTAAAAAGCGCATGATATTTATTATCCCAATTCAAAGTTTGTCTAACTTGAAGGGGAGACCACTTTAAAAGCGAATAAAATAATTCAATCATTTTCAAAATTAGGAGAAATGTTTATTAGAGCTGTCCAGTATTCAAAAAAAAAAAAAAAAATGTATCTATTAGATGACCAGCAAAATGGCGGCGTTATTAAAGTTTTCCGGACGCCTGTTTCCGGAGACATCAAAAACTGCTGCAGTTGCCATTCTTTTTCGGTTTATCTGAGAAAGATTTACCAAAGTTCATTCTTTTACTGACATATTAAGAGGAAGGATACACCTAAAAAAGAATGAAAACTTACAAAATTCTAAATTTCGGAGACTTTTTACTTCAAAATTTGAATTTTCGGCAATTTTTTTGACATTTGACTCCCGAAAAATCATTTATTTACACTTTCAAACTTTAGATATATCCTTTCAATAATATTACTGAGAGTAATCTCCCAAAATTTCATCTAAATCGGTCCTAACTTTTTGAGCTACAACACGAGCAGTTTTTGAAAATGTAGTTTCGAGATAATTGCGTTTAAAGTATCACCACGAGAAAATTTTTAATTGTAGTAACTTAAGGATTAATCGGCGATTCCAGGCGCATACAAAGAAACAAAAGAATTCCCCGAAACAGCTGCCTGACCATACAAAAGGTCAGCAGTAGAGGATATTGGGAAGCGAAGGTCGCTCTTCCTGTAACGGCCCGATCTACCTGAATCGTCACTCGACCCCATGTCGTTCTCGCGCTCTAAATGCAATAACTTTGCATCAATTCGATATTTTCATAATAACATTCTTTGGATATCATAATTTCGAAATATGTAATAAAAGAAAAATTGATTTTTTGAAAATTTTAAATCTTAAATCACTGAAATTGGTTGTCTAAACTAAACTATGTCTACTTGGAAAAGTTATAACCATTAAGTCAAATCAGCTGGTTTTCGTTAGTCTTGATCAAGGCTATGCCACACTGTTTCAAAGGGTTTCAGTTGTTGTACCTACTCGTATGTACAGCTGCGGTCAAAATAATAGTAGTATAGAGCTTAAGAAAACAAAATTGAAAAAAACTTATCCGTCAATTCTAATTTAAAAAACCAATAACGTGGTTTTCAAAGCAGGGTTTTAAGCTTTTATTTTCCAAAAAAAAAACATTAGTTTAATATTATTATCCGATAGTTGCAAGTTTATTGAACAGATGTTGAAATTCAGCGGTCAAAAAAATAGTAGTGATAGGAAAATCTACCTTGAAATGTTACGAAATCAAAAAATTAGGTCAAAATTTATGTATGTTGCTGAGTGTTCGTACCTTTAATTAGTATTTAGTTGCATGTCCCTTGTTAGCTATAACAGCAGTACGAAGACGTTAAATAGAGTTTATCAGGTTTCCACACCTTCCTGTGCTTATACAACTCCATGATTGCTGTAAAGCTTCGCAAAGGACTGTGTTGTTGCTTGGTTTACATCTAGAAGCATATTTTTTTACAGCGCTCCATAGGTTTTCAATGGGATTAAAGTCCGAAGACTGTGCGGGCCACTCCATCACATCTACTTTACTTTCCTGGAACCATTGCTTCTTGCTGAAAGACCCATTTCAGCAAGAAGCAACTTCATTTACGGTAGCATTCAACTTCAGTATATGGTAGCATTACTTCCTGCATTATCCTAACATAGAGATGCTGATCCATAATACCTTCACTCCGCATAATGGGTCCAACTCCGTAGAAGAAAAAACATGCCCATACCGTTATGATTGTAAAGAGTGGATTATATTCGGTGTTTGGAGGTCTTCTTACATGTTGACGAGATCCTTTTCCACCCCTTAAAACAATTAAAGTGTAACGGGTTTTCACTATCAACGCAATGCAAAGTGGAAAAATACCAATCTGAGCAATGCTTTTACTCACACTACTATTATTTGACCGCAACTGTATATCAAAACACAATTGACGGTGCTGTACGGATACATCGTGAACGCTACATTCAGCTTTTCATTCAAATTTGAGAAAATCCAGGTACGTCTATGAGTTTTTGAGGGCTTATTTAGACAACTGTTCGAATGTATTAGTAATACGAAGTTGGACGGCGTACCCCACAGGCGGATCACTAGTATGAAGCAGAAAAGTGGGAGAGTTGTGATCGCTTCTAGATCACTACTCGTAACACCGAAAATGGAAAGAAAAACAATACGAAGTTGGCCAAGGCTTAAATCGTACCGTCTACCTATGCAACTGTCAAAGTGTAGCCTAAGCAAATTCTATAAACTCGACTGCTTGCGTTTACGGATTTCGGCATGCGCTTTAGCAATTGAGGTGGACGAACTCTTTAAAAAAATTCATCTTCTCCTCAACTTTGACAAAATCAAATGATTTTAGTCACCTGCCAACAAAATCAAAATGAAATTTGGTTAATTAAAACCCATAATTATATCATTGAATCACGGTATAGGCATTATTCAAAAAACAATATAAAAAAATCAAACATCCCACTCAGGCCATTACCCTCAACATGAAGACCGGTAGAAAACAAATCCACAACAATATTTCCACAAAATTGTGTGAATGTCTTCCATTATGAAAATTTGCTTTAACTTATGGTTCATATCCCCTTCAATTCACAAAAGCTATTCAATTTGAAACCACAATTCTGTGAAAAAGTTTACATTTGACAACTCCACCGTGCAAAAGTCATTATTCAGCCTTTTAAATAATCGTTCTGTTTTCAATTTCCTGGATCGTAAAGGACATTTCAGGTCAAGTTGCAAAATGAAAAGAATGAAAAAAAGTAAATAAAATAAAAATGAACTGAGGGTAGGTGGGTATAGAGAAGACATTTGCTCAATGCCAAAGAGCAAAAAACGCCGACAGCATTGCAACATTTTTTCTCTTTGCCGTTTCTTTTTTTTTGTTCCTTTTTATTGTTATTATTTTTTTTCTACAGCAGAACAACCATCGCCGTCGTTCTTTCGTGTAGAAATAATAGTTCAGCTTCCCCCAGTGGCAATACTCCTTAAAACATATATCCTCCTTTGTTTTTTCACAGTCAATAAAACTAAAGGACATTGTAAACGTGAAGCGATTTAAGAACACGAACAACAGACTGCATAAAAAGAAAAAATCAAAGGTATAAAAAAGCTATTCTTGATGTACAGAAACCACAAAGTGAGTAAAACTTGTGACATCAGCTGTACACAGCCGTAGGAGCTTTTGAGTTTTTTTTTTTTCGTGAACAGCAGCCATTGTTCGGTCTAGTTAGCCCATATGTGTGTTCTGTATACGTCCAAACCCAACTAAAACCCCTTTAACCAAAAAAACTGTCGAATGACTCGATTGTAATATCCTGCCATTTTGTGTGTGCAGTCCGAAGTATCCTGCTTGTATCGAGGTCCGTGCATACCCACCTATATGCCTTCAAGGAACTATTGGACGTTCAACCATCTCTCGTAACCAATATAGAGAGCATAAATGGAATGTCCTGGAGTGAAAGGATATGCTGTCCGGAATCAGTTCGATGTGCGTTTGTTGAGTGCATATGGTGCGACACAATGCTTCCATTAAGCCAAGTGGAAAATCTCGTTTGTCATCCATCGATATATCGGTGTCGCATTGTCAAATCCAGGACATGACTGTCTCTGATGACTTGACGTTGTTGTAAAATATTCATCCCCTTCATAACTTTTCTGCTTTTCAATCCGCTGGCTAGGAATGTAGTAGATACGAGTATAGCAAACCAATGCAGCAAGTCTATTGGATCCATCGGCATTCTATCATCGAGATTGACTGCCGGGTCTTCTCGAGTACACTCACTCACTACGACAGACAATCGGGCTGAGCTGTCTGAGTGATTAAGGTGGCAGAATCTATGCTAACGCAGGATGTCCAAATGGTGTTCTCTTGTAAAGTGTCAGCCCATAAGCTATGTGGACAATCTGAATGCAACGCTCGGTCAGCCATCAACAACGTTTCTTTGTCTTGGTCCCTTCAATTTGCTTATTTGAAAGGTCCTCCTTCTCCCAATTATGTTTGATGTCTCTGCTAACTTCATCATTGGCTCATCACTGTCATGTGGTTAATTTTTCAAACTGTCATATCACCGTACAGTGAATGGGTGTAAATCAAAGACCAAAAATAAGTCCCTATCCTCTTTATTTGTGATGTGTGGAGTGAAGTCTTTAAGCTTCATCACCTCGAATTTTTTTTTTTATCTGCGATTATCATTTCTCAAGAGATACGCTTAGAGCACAGGCATCAAACACACTCTCTCTCTCTCTTTAAACATGCAAAAATCAAATTTAGCGCTAAGGAGATCATCGTTCAGAGAGGATTTAAGTTAAGGGGAATTTTTTAAGCCTTTTACGTTTAAAGTTGTTGAGAGTTTCGAAACATTAAATTGGGATGTAACTTTTGGTTGAGTGTCTACAAAGGGCTTCGCGATTACCTCAGGTGAAGTAAAAAAAAATGAAATGATGAGAGAAAAACAGAGGTTGTGCTCAAATTCAAAATCAATGAAGAAGGGACTGGTCAAGGGTTGAAAGGGTTGGCATTGCGGTAAATCATTACGAGAAGTGCTTAGCTCTTATGTTGCAATTTAGTATGTCATGGATTAATGTAATGTCTCCATGTTTTATCAAGGCTTGAAGCTCCAGTCAACCGAAAATGATCTACGTATGGAGATAGATAGTTGGCATCTGGTTTGCTCTCACGAAAGATAAAACGTCTGACATAAAAACGGAACCACACTTTTCTGACTTGGCTGCTTTGTTCCTAACGAAGTAAAAAAAAAAAAAGAAATAGCGAAAGACCCGCTGTCGACTCGTCTTTAAAGATATGGAGTCTGTTCTTATTGTGGCCCTCTTATACTTATTTACATCTCAGGACTACTCTCAAGACTATCTTCCCGTTGAAAGGAAGTGTCTGTTTCATAATTCGCAGATAATATCGTGGTACCCGTGGTGTGATGGATAGCATGTCCGCCTGTTAATCCAGAGGTTCGAGTTCGAATCCCACCAGAGGCAAAAATGTTTTTTCTACGGGTATCGCCTTTCGCGAAGAATTGGCAAGTCCTCCGTTAGTATTCATTGCCATGAAAAGCGCTTTCTCGATTAGCCGTTCGGAACCGACAGAAAATTTGTAGGTCCCTTCCATTACCTCACAAGGGATGGTTGTTAGAAATGCGCTAGGCCCAGGGGCTCCTCGCTCTGTTGCGCCACTCTATTTTTTTTTTTATAGTATAGAAACTATGATGATCGCCGTAAATTATCATTTGACTCAATCCTGTTGAGTTTGCCCGATTTGCGGCAGAGATTTTGGGTCAAATCTTTCCAGTTTGAGATTGCGATTCACATCAGAGACTTAAACAGAAGATTTTGATGGAATTTTCAAGGAAATTCTATGGTGGATCTGTTGTTAGTGGCTCTTTTGGTACCTATATGAGTCCGCCTTCCAAGCACATGTATGCTAGCCTTATGGCTAAAATAGCTGGATATTAAGAATTTATGTCTAGCACTGCTTTCGCTTCTACTCAACCCTTAGATTTAGGGGACGGGTAGAGCTTGCTCAGCTCTGGGCACTGCGGTGTCTGACTCAACCCTTAAAATACTTCCTCACTGATCCATCTGATCCAGGGCATTAAAATCTACAAAAAAAATGTCCAAAATGTCGGAAGGACAATAAAACCAATAACAATTTCGACCAGAATTGATTTTACATTAAATCGAGTTCGCTATTTAAGCAAAGACAAACTTTTTCATCAACCTCCACACTCTTTAGCTAGAGTTCTGCTGTAGAAATTCACATTTCTCCTTCCAAGTACATACTTTCAAGTAGGCCAACGTTTTTTTTCTTTTTTCATATTATTATTTGCATATCAGCGTTACATTTTGGCATAAGCCAATATTTCTTGACACCTTTCGGCACTCCACACTTTATTTCGAGCTATAGCAGCTTAAATTTTTTGGGATGATTGTGGGAAATTTCATCAGAATTTTACGATAGAATCTTAATGTTAAGTCATAGCGGTTGGATGAAGACGTGAGGGGTGAAAGTGATTTTTCAAAGCTTCTTTTGTGGTATACACGCTTATACTTCACAAGTTAGCCAGCCTCCTTGCCAAGTGGTGTGTGTGTGTGTGTGTGTTTTTGTATGGCGTGTATGAAATTCATCTCATAATGGAATTGGATGGACGGATGGATAGGGATCCATTCTCATCCATTGAGTCATCTTTCACAAAGATGTACCGGAACATTTCGTTATGATTCATCTTCGTCATCAGGAAAGCTACAAAAGGTACATACATTCATACATGCGTATGTAGGTTACAAACGTATAAAGGTAAAAAGAATTGTATTATGCTAGAGGACTGAATCGGATTTATGGCTGGTATGGCCGTTTGCGGGCTTTCAGAGCACTCGCAGACGTATTTCACCTTTTCATTTTGATTATTGCGTTGGCGTTTCTGAAATTCGAGTGGTGACGAGACTGATGATGAGATGAGTAAAAGAGTAAGCACGAGTAATCTGAAGTTGAATTGGCATTATTATATATACGTTCTTTTATATTATTGACGGTGCGATAAAATAATCCTTCAAAAAAAAACAAAAAAAAAACAACAACTTTCATATCACGTTGTGATTTACAGTTGACTTTTAAACACACAGATACGAAGGACCCATCTGATGTTGAGAATAAGCATTGGTTTATCGTAGGTTGATGACTTGTGTGAATGAATGTGTCAGCGTTTTTATTGTTGTATAGCTGGTGTTGAGATTTATGACAATCATATGAGTGATAAAAATGCCAAAAGCGTTCTCTTATCTCTTTTGCAAATTTCGCACTCCCAATCCCAGATCCTTGTGACTTTAAATCTTATGACGCAAACTCGAGGTAGAGTGGAAAAGGCTTCTGTTTTCTTCAAAAGCATGCCATGCTATAAATTTGAAATCGGGTCTATATAATTGTGTCAAACACTTCAATTCGACTGCAAAAAGAAAAAAATTACTTAGCCAAAAACTGCTCTTCTTCCGATGAACTCGATGAAGTTCTACTAACTCCTAACTTGGGGCAAAAAATTATCCATATTTTTTTTTCCATAGAAAGTTTTGTTTTGGCGATGATGGCAGAACCTAGTTAAGCTTGGGCTATGATTTTTTCACTCAACATCGATACGATCATTCGCTTCATAAAATCCTTTCTATTGAACATGATTACTGCCAACAAAACTTTTAAAGCACATTTTCTGCCACAGTTTGACGAGCGTCGTTTTCTTAAAATGTTTCAAAATTAAAATGCACGATTTATTCGCACGTAGTTGTACATGTAATTGGCCCAAATACACAGTCAGCTCATGATTCCATACTGCAGATTGGGCATTGTTTGCAGGGTACGTAGGAAGGTTATGAAGAAAACTTGATTAATTGATGTACTCGCTACATTACAACAACGGAGCGAATATTTAAACACACAACGTTAATGTTTCTATTTTTGTATACGGAGAAGGAAGACGTTTTGTTTGGTTTGTGTACTAACTTTGTTAATAATTCTTTGCTGTCGCAATCGGCAGTGTGTGAGAAAGCAGGGATTTGATTAATAAATCAATCACTTGATTCCGGTAGACCTGCCAGCACTGGAAATCGAACCTAAGATCTTGTAAGCCAGCCATTTGATGCTCGTTTTCTGCAACTTCAACCGCTTTATCTTCAGACTACCTCAGAAACCTGGAACAACGAGACAATCCCAATCCATAACAACTTTAATGGCCCGAAAGAGCTCCTCACTACACAAGAACAGCTTTCGGCAGATGTGGTAGATTAGCGTTATCGCCTTTCCGTCCTCAGGCAACTCTTCCATATGAAAAACAAGAGTTCTTTCCTTGGACAAAATTCACTGAAACATTTTTACTCTGTATACCCTACATTAGGATAGTCAACCGCAAACATCAGACAATTGGTCGAAGTCTTACAGTAACATCGTAAATGAGGTTCATTGTGAAGTTATCGATTCTGTTTCAGCCCGGTTGTATAAAGCACCCCATTACGATGAAAAAGTTTGTTCTTTGACTCTGGTTTTTTGTCGAATCCGAGAAAGGTACGCAAATTGCACTCTTTCTTTCAAACACTCGAATCTCCCCCATTTGTAACTCTGATGCTGTAACATTAAATCAAACCCACAGACTTTCATTTCCCTTATGAGAGCTTTGTATCAAATTTTTTTTATCCTGCCTTCAAGTAAGCTGCAATAAAACAGTCAGTCGCCTTGGCAGTGGAAAAGCTTCTTTAGCCTGATAAAAAGATACTGATCCGGCCATAGGCCAATTTACTCGTCTTCTGTTTGTTTTGGCAGTGGGTAACCATGTAGATCAACGATAAGTAGCTTTCGCCAGTTCTTTCTCGTATTACTTAAGGTTGGAAACAACGAGGTCCTTAAAACCTATTGCAGTAATGCTAAATTTTATTAATTAGTGACACCGCAGAGCTCAAGAAGCCCCGATATTTCGATGAATAGCGCATATCTACACATTTTTGCCGATTCCAAACGAAAATGGTGCAAAAAAGCGCTTTTCATGGCAGTGCAATTACTCTAGGAGGGATTGCTAAATGCCAATACATCACGAAAGACGACCCGTAGGTATGTAAACAATTAAACTCTTCTGAAATTCGAGATTCGAGCTTCCACTCGTAACAAAGAATGGCAAAGAATTCTGATGACTTCAATCTTTGAACCTAGGTCGAATTACGGCACCAGTGATCGAGTGAGTGAGTAACATTCTTATCTAAAAATTTGCTCCAAATTACAAAATTTCAGCCGGTCTATCAAATCAAATTCAGTTCGATTACTGATGAAAGAATCAAATTATCTTGCTAGATTACTCGATAACTCACTCGATAGTGATAGTGTGAAACTCACGCAATTCAGTCACGTATCATTCGATAACGTGTGCGGTAATTCGGCCCCTGTTATGTGCGCATTGAGGTCGTCGCGGTGTGCTATGTCTCGTGGCCTTTTTCTTTTGAACGTGATCTTTTGTAAGATTTGAAACGTCCTCCTAGTGCCTAGAGTATTTACATTGCGTTGTCTTATCGATCGGAATCAACATAAAGTTGTAGGTATTTGAAATATGTTAGACTACGAGGTTTATGGCGTGGTACCACTTCTGATTTACTTATTTGTTTTTGTAAGCGCACGAGTACTTTTGCATACGAACGAGTTCTTATTCACGTGTAGGTACGCCTACACTGTAAAAACACACATCATATGCAAACGCTTCGGAATCAATGAAGACAATTGAAGTGTTGAAACGAAGCCCTGTTTCATTCTGGAAATCCTTTTTTTTATTTTCGCACAAAGATTTAAAAAAAATTTCATTGGGAATACACCAGGAATGTTGAGAAAAATCATTTTCTGTGTGGCTAGCCTGCAAAACGAGGAGGAAGCAAAAAGATAAAAGGATAATGGCCTTGTTTTTTGAAACTATACAGGGTGTCCCGTAATTCGTTTTACATACTTTGGGATATGATTCTTGGTCATATTCTAAGAAAAAAATTGTTCCACAGTAAAGTCCGTTTCTCAAGTTTAACATCACTTTTTGACAATTTAAAAAAAGGTTAACTTTGGTGTACCCTGACCTTTGTTAAATTCGATATCTCTGTCGAAACTGATGATAGGAACCTAATCTTCGACTCAATTTTTTGTAGAAATAAGAACCTTTAAGATTGTATTTAAATTAGGCTTCCATAGATTTAGGGTTGCCAGATTTTCAATTTTAAGTGGTGTTCAAATTTTCTTCCCAAAACAAAGTTTTGACTTTGAGGTCATTTTTTTGGAGAAAAGGCCTGATAAACATAGAGTTTCTTTATTTTTTACAGATGAACTAAACAATAATAAAGAAAAAACTCAGCATTAAGTTAGCTCAAAAACCCATACATTTTATGATACTTGGAAAAATACGAAATGGGAAAATTTAAAAAAAAATAAAAAAAAGTTTTTGCTTTGAGGTTTGTTTGAATAAAACAATAATATGATCACTTTTAGTAGTTTTTTTATGTATTTAATACAAATACAATTATAACAAGTGCTCAAAGCGCCCTCCTTCGTTTTGAATCCTTGCCAGAGCCCGTTTTTGGATTTCATTGTGGATGTTTGCTTTAAAATTGGGGTATGAATGTTCAATAGGTAAATAAGTCGTAAAAAGGAATAAGAAAACAAATTTGTTCATTAGTTTGTCAAATTAAGTCACGATTGCAGTTTGATCAGAGAGTTTTTTGAAATGCTTTCATTTACGAGAGAAGAATATGCAGACATTTTTTTTCTTATATGAGTTTTTTAATGGAAATTGAAGAAAAGCACAACAAAGGATACCAGGAACTTTATACTAACTGAAAATCGGGCAACCCTTAGCCTATAGGAGTCAAATTTAAATACAGTTTCAAAGATTACAAGACTACAAGTAAGACAAGAGTTATCGACAGCAAATACCCACAATGAAATCCAAAAACGGGCTCTGGCATGGATTCAAAACGAAGGATGGGGCTTTGAGCACTTGTTATAATTGTATTTGTATTAAATACATAAAAAACTAATAAAAGTGATCATATTATTGTTTTATTCAAACAAACCTCAAAGCAAGAACTTTTTTTTATTTTTTTTTAAATTTTTCCCATTTTGTATTTTTCTTAGTATCATAAAATGTATGGGTTTTTGAGTTAACTTAATGCTGAGTTTTTTCTTTATTATTGTTTTGTTCATCTGTAAAAAATAAAGAAACTCTATGTTTATCAGGCCTTTTCTCCAAAAAAATGACCTCAAAGTCAAAACTTTGTTTTGGGAAGAAAATTTGAACACCACTTAAAATTGAAAATCTGGCAACCCTAAATCTATGGAAGCCTAATTTAAATACAATCTTAAAGGTTGTTATTTCTACAAAAAATTGAGTCGAAGATTAGGTTCCTATCATCAGTTTCGACAGAGATATCGAATTTAACAAAGGTCAGGGTACACCAAAGTTAACCTTTTTTTAAATTGTCAAAAAGTGATGTTAAACTTGAGAAACGGACTTTACTGTAGAACAATTTTTTTCTTAGAATATGACCAAGAATCATATCCCAAAGTATGTAAAACGAATTACGGGACACCCTGTATATGGAATTTTAATTTTTCTTAGAGGAAACAACAAACTCTTCTACGAAAGGGTTCCTGAAGCTCTAAAACAAGAGTTGCAACTTGCAATGAGAACGAAATGGTGAAGTAAAAAAAACAAGTTAATGAATGACAGACAAAAAGCTAATGAGCTTAGGCCCTTAACGGACAAAAATTTTAAGCGAAATGACGCAGAGATTTGGGATGTGATCTTACTACTGGTCTTGGCACAGGATCAAATCCTTTTTTTTTTTTTTTTGCAAGTGGTAATTGTTCTGCTTATTTGAGTATAAATAATCAATTTGAAGAATGTAGCTGTTCAAAGATCTCACGAAGTTGGAAGAACGGGACACTTTGCCCGGTATTTAGTTGATCATAGTTCTTACAGTGGGTATGAAAGGACTTACAGTGATCGTGCAGGAGTTAAACGATAATTGTCTAATGGCTGCCACGTTGCTGTACGATATTTTTAAGTCTTTATCTGCGAAGCAACATCGTGGAACTGGTGTGCTCTTAGTCACATTTCTTTAGTTGCTTATTTTTGTTTGGATAAGGTGACCTGATATTTATGTGGGACTCTTCCGATATTTATGATTTCTTACGAAAGATGATTGAAAATGCTGACATTTATCAAACGGGAATTAATTCGTTCAATTTGAATTTGTCGTGCAAAATACCTACAGCCATTGTATGGAAAACTCATTCTAAAACACACTCCTTCTATTATATAGTCAAGCAGATATAAGTACCATTGGCAAACGCTAAGGTCACCTCATTAGTATGAAAAATTTAATTCATGGACAAGTAACGTGAACTATGGCGGTAAATTAAGTTAAAGAAAAAATATTCGATTGATGTGGGCTCGGCTTAAGATAAAATGTTAAAAAAGAAGATAAGTAATGGGGTATTCTAGAAATTAGTATTCCAATTAATCTATCTTATGCCATTTCCTGAGAACTAATTGAGGTGGTCTAACTGGCTCGTGTTGAAACTAACTTTTTTAATTTATGGGTTATTCTGACTTACCCCAAGAGGTAAGGATAATCTATCGCTGATTTGCGTGTTTTGATACACGTGCACAAAACCCCGGTCATTTCAAGTTCACCAATCCATCACAGAAGGAATGGAAAAACCTTAACCCTGAAGTTGAGCCTTTTGCAAAGATCTGATTTGCATTTCTTTGTAGTTAAAATCCCTCTTTTAACTGTGGTTTGCAGCAATTTGACCACCTCGAGTGAGAAATCCATGTTGTAAAGTAGTGGGAAAGGTATGTGCTGTTGGGGGTAACACGTATAAGTACCAATTCGATGTTATTTATACTTTCCTATATCGACATTGTGTATTGATTTGTGCCGTAGTGTTAGATACTCCAATAGAGTTCCTGTATTGAAAGGATAGTGGCACTCAAAATCGATTTCTTCATCCATGCCTTACATAAACATTTCGCAAAGCTTAACAAGACCAAACTGGGCTGTGCTATCATCGAAACACACTTGAACTCTGAGTGGAGCCAACAGATACGAGACGTCGTAACCGTATCTCTTTGGGTAAAATATAATTTTTTCTTCTACTATGCCACCCTAGTTGAATATGGGTGAAAGGAAGGGATTTATGATTTCATATCACGTATTTTATTACGATATAGAAATTCATGACAGCCAACAGATATCAAGTAAACACAAAAAAAAAGAAAAAAAAACTCATATAAACACATACGTGAAAACACACGAATTCGCTGGTTTGTGTGTTTGTTCGTACGTAGGTATTGGTTGTATTCATATTCGTTTTATTTATAGCTCCTTTATAGTTGAATTATGCCAAAATGAGTGCCAGAGTGCCATGGAGATATGGGGTAGGGAGGCTTGCCAGATATTTACCGCTTACCATCATATAGTGAAGGTAATGGTTTGCCACCCTATAATTTGCCGGAAATGGCATTGATTACACTACCGAAAGTCTGTTCTCGAATAAATGAGCTTTATTTTTCGTCATGATGGTGTGGACTTATTTTAAAGTTGAAATTTTGGATTGCAGTAAATTGTGGTATTGTTTTGGCATTAAGGGAATTTTATTCATTGTGATAATGATATGATTTGACATTTGAGCGATTGTTTCATGGAATTGGTATTTCAAAATCCGATAGACGGAATCGTGTGCAGGTAAATCGGATAAGCTTTTCACATACGGATGTACTGCATAACTCAGATTGTAATTAAACTTAATATCAATATCGGATCGGTCGATAGAGCTATGTACTATATGTTGGGTGCACTATAATTTTTTTTCCAATTTAAAGAGACCTTTGAAATATCTTGATTGGAAATAAATTGAGTTTCTTAACATGCGGAGGGTTGTAAACTTTGCGGTTCAAACAGTCAATCGAGTTTTAGTTTTGAAACAGAATAAGGGGATTGGTGATTGGTATTTTATTTAAAACAAGATGAAATTGTTGGAGTATGGTGTGGCCGGTGGTTGTCACGTGGGAGGTGGGAGTTCAAGGTTCAAATCCCAGAAACTTAAAAATAGCTTTTAGCATACTGTATATTATCATAAAATTCCCCGAAGTTAAGTGAAGTTATATATCAGCACAGCACATCGTCCGAGTTGGGCACAAAGGTAAGGCTGTGTCAATCGTTCATTTCCAGTGAACGATTCAATCATCAATCGTCACACAGCTCTACACAAAGGACAGGTCTTGCGAGTGGTTGAGGTATTTCCCCATCACTTGAATTTCTGCCACTCAAAATTTCTGTAGATGTAAATTGTGGACAGTCTAATAAATGCAACAACTATCAAATACACGTTTTATCAAGCGTTGCTGTTGCTTGCAAAAGCAATTTTTTTATTTAGCACTGTGTGTCACTTTCTGAGTGATTAGTACCCCCACCCCTGGAAAGGAGCTTGATTGTAAATTTTTCTGTACAAAGTAAGGAAACGGACCTATTGTCCTTTTACGCCTTTCACTGTGGATGGAAATTGTAAATTTCTCTGTACAGAGAAATGAAATGGACCTTTTGTCTTTTTACGCCTTTCGCTGTGCATGAAAATTTTGGATAGTCTAATAAATGCAACAACTTTCAAATACACGTTTTTCACGCGTTGCTGTTGCTACAAAAGCAATTTTATTGTTTACCGCAGTCTGTCACTTTCTGAGTTATTGTTACCCCCACCCTTGGGACCCTTGGAAAGGAGTGAGACTGTAAATTTGTCTGCACAAATTAAAGAAGCGGACCTATTGTCTTTTTTCGCTTTACGCTAGGAACTATCAAGTCTTTTGAGAATAATTTTAATAAACCGTTCAGAGTCGACAAAAAAATTTTAGGTTCTCTCCATTCCTCACAAAGGCATCGTTAGATCAGACAGATACTCAGCTGTGCCGCTCTATTTATTTATGTTTTTTTTTAATAAAAAGAGCTGCAATATATGTATTTTCGAGACATTAGGTTAGGTTTAAAATGGCTGTCAGGAAAACAAACTGACACACTTAGACCAATATTAGGTCCATTGTGAATTGTGATACAGTAGAAATTATGCGAGGGAGTACCTCACTTAACAAAACCATTTGGAGCTTTTAATAAAGCCAAGGAGATGCAGGGGATCTGCGTTCGCCAGATCGCTTGGATCATCAAGAAAATATTTTCCTAGATGCCGTTTTCTTTTAAAAGAGAGTGAAGGACATGAGCAGTGGAGGTGTGGGATTGTCTCCTCCTCCTCTTCATCTAAGCAACTTCTGCAGAAGTCATTAGAGGAAACGTCAAGTCTTATGGCGTGTCTTCCAATCAGACAATGTCCGGTTATGACATTGATTATGGAGCTAACCTGCTTATGGTTATGGATAACAAATGTCTTGTGCGTTTTGGATCTAGTCCTGGCCATATCCGTTTTGTTGCCACACACGTGGTGATATTGTTCCACCTATGATATTTGTTCTATCCATTGCCTCTTGCTTTAGCATAAGTTTACATGTAGCGATTGGTATACCGATATTCAACCTGCTGGTTGAGATTGGTAGAACGGTTCCTTCTCTGGCGAGTTCATCGGCTTTGCAGTTACCCACGATATCTCTGTGCCCCGGCACCCAAATAAGGTGAATATTGAAGTGTTCAGCCATCTCCTTAAGAGATAAGCGTAATTAAGGGCGGTTACTGAGTTCGTAGAAACAGCGCCGAGTGATTTGAGGGCTGCTTGACTATCTGAGAAAATCCGGATATTCGTTGAGGATATCACATTTTCTTTTAGCCATGATAAGGACCTCTTTGATCGCCAGAATTTCCGCTTGGAACACGCTACAATGGTTTGGAAGGCGGAACGAGAGACTTACGTTAAGTCGGTTTGAGTACAATCCGCGAAATGAATTGAATCATCTCTCGAAAATTCTTCGTCTTCCCAAGTCGTTCTCGGTGGGATTGAGACTTGGAACTTATTATCAAAAACCAATTGGGGGATGGTTTAGTCGGAGTGGCAAGGGATTGATCCGAATAAATTCAGGATTGTAGCGTAACCGATATTATTTACGGTCCATTGGGAGATAGCTCTCATTCGAGACATTAGCAGAAGTCATTTTGGTTCCCCAGCTCCTAAAAGCTCCAAATGAAAAATTCAATTTCTCTTAAATATTTTCAAAATCTTTGAGATCGTGCCCGGCCCGGTCTTATTGGAGAAACATGGCAAGTATTTAGTTTATGAAATAAAACCTCAACAGTTTATCAGGTTTATGGAACAACCAATCGAAACTGAAAAAAATATTTACAGCGAAGAAAGTGATTTCCTCGGCGACAAGTTGCGAATGCACCTTACGGAACAGATTAACTTGAACAACAGTTTTATAGCTGGTAGTTTCGAGTAAGGTAAGAAACATATTTCAGAATTAAAAAGGGTGTTCCTCAAGGAGGTGTTATTGGACCAGTCTTCTTTATTATTTTGTTCTGCAAACGTAACTCAGAATATGAATCAAGTGATTCAGCTACGAAAAAGTTACAAGTAGTCTAAAACAAAAATTGCTCACTTTAGTTGTAAGTTAACTTGAATGGTTGTACATGTACAGGGTCCAGATTCCGTAACTTTTCAGACAATTATCGTTCAATCGTTTATCGTAGATTGCATCGTCAAAAGATAGTTTCATGTAATCTTGCTTTCAGTGGTTGGTGGAATGTTATTTTACTATCGTCCTACAAATTTTGGCAACTTTTTCAGGGTCGTAAACACGTTTTTTAGTGCCTAAAATTCAGTTGGTCTAAAACGTTACAGAATCCGGTCCCAATATTCCACTATCGACAAACTCTACAGTATTTCCAGAAACAAATTTGAGATTTATTGTAAAATCAATACTCTTGCCAATTGCTGCTACTTTAGGTTAACAAAACACCTCTAGAAAAACCAGGGTATCTGTTCATAGAATCCTGCAATGAACACCCGAGCCATACTGTACAGCGCAGAGGCATGGACCTTATCTAACGCGGATGTGGAAATACTTTGTCGTTTCGGAAGATAAATATTCCGAGATCTTTGGTTCCGTATATGTAACTAATGTGTGGAGACAAAGATTCATCAACGAACTGTATGACATGCAGCGCAACGTGCGCATAGCCTGAAGAGTTCTAATCGCGAGACAACTATAGTTGGGTCGTGTAGAGAGGATAGATATCAAAACTGCGGATTGACTGGTTTTCGATGCATATTGCAGGGAAGTCGCTAAACGTTTAATAGTAAAATAAAACAAAAACGAAAAGAGTCCCAATTTCACTCGATATTATTCTCAGCTCCGGTTTTTCCTCTTCTTTTACGATTTTTCGATTTTTCGATTTCACTATTAGATTAGATGTTAGATTTAGGGGACGGGTAGAGCTTGCTCAGCTCTGGGTACTGCGGTGTCTGAATGAAACCTATTGTGCCAGCCCATGTGAGGTTTCAGGGCAGTTCTCCTGCTCCTGAATTAAAATGTTTCTTCATTTTCGAGGCATAGTCTACAGATGGGGTCCGCTAACAGCCTCATTTGATTAAGATGTTTCTTTAAAGAACAGTGACCGGTTAGTAGTCCTGTGCAAATTTTTAGGGTTTACCTATTGAGGTTCAGTAGAAAATTTGATGTTTTTTCAGTGTATTCTACTATATATATATGGCAAAAAGAATTTTGAACAGATTTGGCCAGATGAGTTAAGGCCCCGGCCCATAGAACGCGGTGCGTGCGTGCGGCACCGCTTTCAACTGACAGCTCGATTAAATACACACGTTCTTATGAGAGGTGACCCATAAGCACCGCGAGCAACGCGCCGCACGCGCCGAGTAGCCAAACTTCTATTTTGCCGCGGCTCTCACGCGGTGACAGAACCAATTTGAAATTTTCTCTCTGATGACTTGCGCAGTAAGAACCAATTTGAAATTTTCTCTTCTGTTAACATGAGTGGCCTTGTTGAGTTGAGACACCGCAACGGATTCTATGGGTCACCCCTATCAGTTGCGTGCGGCAAAACCCACCATCAGTTGCCGCGCCGCTCCTACCGCGCGCAACGCGTTCTATGGGCCGGGGCCTTTACTCCAAGCTTTATTTGATTCCTCCAGTAGGATGTTCTTGGCAGTATGCTTTGTGCTTTTATTTACACCGCAGAAGGGTTCAGGTCCGACGAATGGTTTAGATGCCCCGTCTTTAGCTAAGATGTCTGCCTTCTCGTTACCATCGTAGCCTTTGTGTGCTGGGATCCAGTGGTGAATTACAGTGTTTTTCCTTGCTAGTTCAGAGAGTGACATGACTGTCTCTTAGACTAGTTTGGATCTTATGACAGGTGAGCTTAACGCCTTTAGTGCAGCTTGACTGTCTGAAATTTCGCTATTACTTCTTAACATCACACCACTGTATTACTACTCACTTTACTCCACTATTTCTTTCTCACTCTACTACTGTTTTCCTACTCCAGTTTTCTGTTTTAAATAACCCGCTACTGCTACTTCCGTCTCCGGTTTCCTTTTACTATTGGTTTCCCACTCCACAATTGGTTTCCCACTCTACTTCTGTTTTTCCTACTCCACTTCTGTTTTTTTTTTTGTTTCCTACCTAACTTCCTGTTTTAAGTAAAGCACTACTATTTTTTGCGAATCTAATTTTGTTTTCCCTCTTCACCTCTGCATTTCCGCTACTCATTTCACAATTTTACTCCTTCTCCACCATTGTTTTCCCACTCCCTTCTGCGTTTGCCATTCCACAATACTCCCTTTGGTACCTCCCACTCATCCTCTATATTTCCCGATCCACAAATGTTTCTTTCCAAATCGAATCAAATTATTAAATTCTTACTAATAAAGTCAGAATGAAATTAAAACATTATCTCAGTAGGTTTTAACGCTAATTTATGATTAATCTTTTTACTACTGCCATACTATTACAAGTGTTTAATTTATTTGTGTTTTTTTTTTTTGCAACAACTTTCCATAGTATAAGCCTTTTGTGGGAAATCGTTATGGAACAACTTCGGTATAATGTTTTAGTCTTAATGAACCAACCACTAACCTATAGCAATGCTTAGCTAAAATTTCCACTTCACGCTTTGCCTCTATCTCCCATTAGGGGTAAAATCAAATTGCGACTTGTACAAAAGTTTCATATTAAATAGTCCTTTGGGACAAAGTGCCAAATACTTCCACTGTGCTTCACTGGTAATTCATTTTCTCTGCATTCCGCAGCCTCTATTAAAATGATTTCTGGTTGGCTTGGTTACGTGCTTTTCAAAATGTCTATATCAGGACTTTATGTCGTCCTGTATACACCTACACGAAGCAATATAGCCTAACATCATCAAAGTAAAACGCCGCACTGTTATGCACACTAGTCGTATATAGACTCTGGACCTAATCAAATTTGTTGAAACTCTTGGTTGCCCTCATCTTTCAATACAAATCCAATCAATATATTGCAGGTGCAGAAGAGGAAGTGCACGTAGGTGTAGGTACATAGTAAAGTTCGTCGATATACCAACGGGAACACATTGCCATGGTATCGGCTTGAGTAAGGTACATCTGTACTTTCATTAAAAAAAAAACAGAAAGAAAGAAAATTGTTTTATGTTTCCAAATTATTTACGGAACGAATATTCCAAAAGATATTTTTGTTTCATTTTTATTTTTTAGCATGAAACTTTTTACATTTGTTTTCAAAAGTTACCTTTGCAACGTTTCAATGAAAACCTTTGGTCTTATTTCTTATACAACAATTTGGTTTGAAAAAAATAAATCCTTATGCCATGTCAAAGGCTGATGGAACTTGGGGACTGCAAGTCTGGGTACTTGTTGAACCGCACGTTGTCGCCTTTTAAAACAAGCTGGAGCAGTAAAAACCAATACAGTAATATATACTTCAAGCCTTTTTTTTTCATCCTTTTTCAGAGGTGAAGTGGATTGCGAACTCTTTAATCTGCTTAATGCTGCACTATGAAAAAAGGTTTCAAAGACAAGAACTTTTTACGCTCATTCCTGAAGGTACTTGTGTATTGCTGCTTCAACTATTTTTTGTTTTTGGTTCTTACACAAACGTAAGAAAAGAAATTAAAGGAAACCGGTGTACCAAGTAAAGTCGGAGTCCTTTTTTTTTTTTTTTTATTTTCCGTAGAAGTATTGAGAGACGTTAGTTTCTTCTTCTTGATTTAATTAAGTAGTAAGTGGAATTTTTGACGACAAATAGTTTGTGCAATCATAGGTAATCTTCTTCCAACTTAAGTCAGCAATATTGCTTCGAAGAAGTGAAATACAATCAAGAAGTAATACAGAGTGTATAAGTTGTACAGTTGGAGTTGAGACGTTGTGTTTGGCACCAACACATTAGCTATGAATAAATCACTGTGACAGTATCCTTCCTAAGCGCTTTACAACACTTTCCGTGGAGAAAAGCTGCAGCTACCAAAAATTTTTCATCACTTTCACCAGCATGCAAGGGGATAGTGATATCGTTTGCCGTTTTTCCTTTTGGCCGTACATCAGGTTGCCAGAATGAAAATCTACACCACATAGCTCTTCCGGTCGCCAAACAATAAAAATAGAGAATAAGAAAAAATAGCCCAACTTGCACAGAAGCAAATGTTTCCGCCTCATCCATTTAAAGTTTTCTCTCATCCTTTTACTATCTCATCGTGTTTGTTTCTTGTTTGGTTTTTTGTGTCTTCTTTCAAACACCAAAATATTTCAGGGAAAATTTATCTTTGGCCGTAGTATGTCTGAAAAATTAGTGTCGGATTGGAGAAATAGCAGAGAGATTTGTTTCTCTTTTTTAGGAATATTAAGATAGAAGCACGTAAGTTGGGAAGTGACGATTCTAAATGTGATGATCAAAACTACATATTAGGAACTCTAAACTAAAAACTTTTCCCATTGCAAATCGTCTCACAATTGAACTATGTTCGTTCATACAAAGATATAACTGCGAGGCAGGTAGTTTCAAAGATCTAAATCAATCATCTTCTGTATTTCTGTATTCTGATTCTGTAATGAAGCAGATTTTTATTTGAACTCGCTCGGTTGCGAGAGTTCTCAAAGATCTCAATATACATAAATCCGCTGGTCCAGATGGTATCCCCGCCGTTATTCTGAAGAGGTGTTCCTCTACGCTGGCAAAACCACTGCGTAAACTTTTCCATCTTCCCTATTCTGCTGGGGTTTTCCCGAGCAGATGGAAAACTGCATTTGCCCAGCCGGTCCCTAAAAGTGGCGAATCTTCCTCCCCTTCCAATTACCGTCCAATTGCACTAACGTCCCTTCTTTCCAAGGTCATGGAAACGTTGATAAACCGTCAACTTATGAAATATCTTGAAGAACAAAAGCTTCTTAATGACCGTCAGTACGGCTTTCGTAGCAAACGGTGCACTGGTGATTTGATGGCTTATCTCACCGAAAAGTGGAACCAATCTTTTCATTGTTTTGGAGAAAGTAAGATTATTGCGCTTGATATTTCTAAAGCATTTGATAGAGTTTGGCATCAGGCTCTTTTATCGAAAATGCGTGCTTTTGGTATCGATGAGTCTCTTCTTCGTTGGATTAGAAACTACCTTTCCGACCGTTCAATACAAGTTGTATTGGATTTCTTCAAGTCTGATACCCACTTCATTACTTCAAATGCTGGTGTGCCCCAGGGCTCCGCTTTGTCTCCGACTCTCTTCCTCATTTTCATTAATGATCTCTTGTCTGAAACTTCTTATCCGCTTAACTGTTTTGCTGACGACTCGACCCTCAGCTTTTCATATTCGTTTCCAAATTCACGTCCCTGCTCTTCGGATGTGGAACTGGAACGGTTGCGTATGATTAGCTCATTGAATTCTGACCTTGACAGCATTGTTGCATGGGGTCTTATGAACCGAGTAGAATTCAATGCTTCGAAAACTCAATGCTGTCTCTTGTCGTTGAAGCTTAACATTCCCCCATTGCCATTATCTATGAATGGTAGCTGCATCGAAGAAACCGAAAGCTATCAGTTCTTGGTATGTGTGTAAACGATGATCTTCGTTGGAATGACCACATATTTGAAGTCGCCAAAAACGCTGCTAAATGCTTAGGCTTCTTGAGACGATGCAGGAAGTTCTTCACCTCTTCTGATCTGGCTACAATTTATTAGGCCTTCATCCGCCCAAAACTGGAGTATAACTCCTATATCTGGTCTGGTGCTCCTCAATCATTTTTACACCTACTTGATAGGGTACACAATAGAGTGTTGAAATTGATAGGTGATAGTTCAATCGTAGAATCGATTGATTCTCTTGAACATCGACGAAACGTCACCTGTCTCACTCTCTTTTATCGCTTTTTCTACAAACAGTGCTCTAGTGAAATAGCCAGTTGCATTCCTCCTCTGAAACAATTTAGCCGCAACACCCGCCTCGCTAGGAATGCTCATCAGTTTTACCTTGAGCCCAACTTCGGGCGTACAATCAAGTATAGAGATTCTTATTTTAGTCGCACCACCCGAATGTGGAATGCTTTACCTGGCTCTGTGTTTCCCCTGCATTACGATTCACAAAGGATCAAAAGCAACGTGCATCGGTTTCTCCTTTCAATTCCTCTCCTATTTTCCTAAATGCTCGCACTGTGTTCTATAACATTATAAGGGTAGTCATAACCCCTTGATGTGCGCGAATTATAAAAAAAAAATCTTGGGGTACCATATGGTTTCCAAACATGCAATGCCCGATCTGTTGATGGTTTTATAATTTATACTCTCGCATCGAGTGGTTCGCTTCATGAATAAAGGGTGGGGCAACAGAGCGGGGAGTCCCTCAGCCTAGCATACCTTGTGAGGAATGGAGGCTACCTTGCGGAGGCTTTTTTGCGGATTCAGATCTGCTAATCGAAAAAGCTCTTTTCATGGCACTGAAACTACTACTGGAGGACTAGCCCATGGAAATCTTTTTTTGTTTTCTGTTGGGATTTGAACCTCATTTGTTAGAGGCAGACCTGTTCACCCAGCAGTGAAGTCGGTAAATTGTAATCCCAGCTTAAGTGGTGATCGTAAGTCATGGCATTAGCGATCAAAGAATAAGTGGAAACACAAATGTCTTATTTTACTCAAAGAAACCAACCTAAACCAAGTCCGATCACTAACTATTTACTAGTCTCTTGTAGTGACACCACATCAAGTTGTTCGAGATCACTTTCTACTTGATCGTTTAACACATGGTGGTTGTGGCACAGGTTAAGGGAACCTCGTCAAAAGGCGAATCTGCATTTGGTTGGCTTCAGACATGGAACAATCCAAAATCGGGAGGTGTGTCGATGCATTCTTGGGTGACGCACCGTAACCCACGAATGGATCACTGTTGTCAAGCAGTGAAGTGTGAGTTGTGAGAGCTGTGATTTACTGACGACTCAACTCTCACCTTTTCATAGTCCTCTCAGGCATAGAATTGTGAACTCTCTTTTACGTTTTTGACTATACACTCTACGTCTCAGACGCACTATTTGTCATTGTAAAAAAAATCCTTACAATTCAATTTTTGAGATGGATAGTATACAGGTTCGCTGTGTTTGGTATTACATTATCTACAAGCTCGCTGTACTACAAATTTAATAAGGTAATTGTTAGCTAACCTCAGTGTGGTGCTGCGAACACCACAAGCTATCAATCTTCTTTTTCTGACCGACTCGACTGTGCTGTGTAATTTCGGCAATGTCAATGTAATCGGACTCAATTGGCCAATGTAAAGGTTCGCGGTGGATACCACTGATGAGTTCCAATTTCCCATCCATGTGTTTGGTTGTTTTGGAATATGTCAACACCCAAAACAAGTGCTCCTAAAGAAAATTTATTTAATCCGGTATGGCACCATGCGTGGCCGCCAGCCAGCCAGCATAGCACTCTCTAGGCATGCTTTGTCCATGTTCATTGAATTAAATTCTAAACTCATCCAGTAAATTGGCTGATCGCGTTCAAATCGAATTTAATAGGGGTTGGGGGTTTGTTTTTCACAAAAACATAGCTCCAGCCAACATACTCTTCACTAAAAGGGGTAAATTGGTCCAAGGTGTTGTGTTGTGCTCTTCAAACAGGATATAGCAGATGTAAATGTGCACATCGCAAATTTTCGCCAGAACACCACACCGACCGAATGGACCATTTTTCGGCATGTTTATCCTCTAGACGAGAATTAAAACATTGGTTATTGCCTTTGTGCCGGTGCTCTGTGGTCACCAAACTTCAAAATTTGTGTACATGTAGATGTAGCTCTATACATATGTTTTGAGGAGAACTGCGCGTTTGTGTTGCTCCTAACGCCTCTTCGTCGATGTACGCACAATGTGTCTGGGAAATTTCAAATAATTTTTCACTAAACTAAACAAAACGGACACATCATGTGGCCCTGGCTATGGATGTATGTTTGTACGGATTGTTGCCTCTACACTTGAATTGGTTGTGATAAAGGATAAACATACATATACTCTTAGTTGGAGGCGGTGCGGTGGTGGTGGTTGTTTTGTACGAAAGATCGCTATCCTGGGAATAGTTTAATGTTGTGTTGCGGTATTTTGGTGGAAAACTCATTTATTTGTTTGATGTTTCAACTAGAAACTGTGTTTTAGAAATAGGTAAGAGTTAAAAATAGTGACGAGATGTGAAAAGGGATTTAGGGACATTGGTATAAATATAAACATGCCAAATGTTACCGAATGCGTCCCTTTTTGAAATTGATTGAAGCTTTGGAAATATATAAATCAAGTTAGAGGATCCAAGGGACCAAACTCATTCAGTAGAAATATGAGTAAATCAGCAACTCATGCATATTAGTTATTCATGTGTCAACTTTTCCCTAATCCACGCTCTATTTTCATTCGTCATGTCCGAAAAACAGGTTAAGGGAACCTCGTCAAAAGGGGAATATGCATTTCGTTGGCCTCAGACATGGAACAATCTTAAATCGGGAGGTGTGTCGATGCATTCTTGGGTGACGCACCGTAATCCACTGTTGTCAAGCAGTGAAGTGTGAGAGCTGTGATCCCTTCGATATAACGATTCTCGTAACGTCGGAATTATTAATATTAGGAATTAAATTTAATGCACTGGCAGTCGAATAGGAGCAAGGTTACTTCTTAGAAGACCGAAACTTTTTAGGGGAGTAACAGAGAGCCACATCAGGAATGAAATCAGAAAGTCGGAGGAACAAAGCGGAAAAAACTTTGGATTTAATCCCGAAGTTGCGTGAAACTAAGCTTCTTCTTGGTGAGTTCCAAATGAAACGACCAATAAACGCAATAAATCAAAAGAGAAGCAGTGGTAAGAATATTTGTTGGTTTTCGAAATTGACATTTAAATTTGACCAAACACCTGTAAAAACTGTAGAGCTATAGAGAGAAAGACGATCAATGCAGATACTGCAATGAACAGGAAGAATCTCCGCATCATTTTCCTGGAGTCTGCAAAGTTTAAGGTTAATTAAGGTTAATACTACATCGACGAAGAGGCGTTAGATTCCTTGAGCGTAACCCAAATACCTAGTTCCACTAAAGAAACTAAACTGAATACTCTATTAGGCATGTATCGATGAGTCTCTTATCCGTTGGATTAGAAATTTCCTTTTTGATCGTTCAATACAAGTTGCGTTGGACGGTTTTAAGTCTATACATGCTGTCGTGCCACAGCGCTCTGTTTTGTCTCCGATTCTCTTCCTAATTTTTAAAAATGACCTGTTGTCTAAAACTTCTTCAATTGTTTTGCTGACGACTCAACTCTCAGCTTTTCATATTCGTTTTTTTCGTTCCAAATTAACGTTCGGATGAGGAACGGGAACGGTTGCGTATGACTAGCTCATTGGATTCTGACATTTTCAGCATTGTTACTTGGAGTGATATAAACCGAGTAGAATTAAATGCTTCGAAAACTCAATGCTGTCTTTCTAAGTTAAATTTTAACCTATCCCACATTCCTTTTTCTATGAAAGGTACCTTCATGCAAGAAACCAAAAAGCTGTCAGTCCTTGGTATGTGTGTCAACGACGATCTTCTTTGATGGAATAGCCTCATATTTGAAGAAGCCGCCAAAAATGCTTCTAAATGCTTAGGCTTCTTGAGACTATACCCCTTCTTTTCTGGCTACTATTCTACATCCGTCCAGAGTACAATTCATGTGTTTGGTCAGATGGTCCCGCAAAATTCATTGCGTCATTCGATAAAGTACAAAACAGATCATTAGGATTGATAAGTGACAGTTCAACTGTTGAATCAATCGATTCTCTTGAAATGGTCATGAAACATTACGACGATGGTAATGTTTCATGACCATCTCTTTTCTATCGGTTTTATTTATAAATAATGCTCGAATGAAATATCTACATTCCTCCCCTCAAGCAGTTTAACCGCAATATACGCCTTGCAAGGAATGCTAATCATTTTTACCTCAGCCCAATAGCGGGCGTACAGTGAAATATAGAGATTCATTTTTTGCCCTTACGACCCGGATGTGGAACGCTTTACCTAACTCTATCTTTCCCTCAAATTATAATACGCAGAAATTTTAAACATTGTGCATCGGCACCTCCCCTCTAATTCTTTCCTACTTTTTTAGCTGCTCGGATTGTGCTTATAACATTATAAAAGTATTCATAAAACCTTGATGTGCGCGCATATAATAAACAAAAAAGTGGCACCACAGGGCACAGACCTACAGAATCAAAGTGACACACAAAGCCCCAAACTTTTCATTCATTCAATAAATTCATCCCCCACCCGTGGCTAGGTTGTCAGTATTTTTCAGTAAGTTTTTTCACTGAAAATAGTTCGTACAGACAAGAAAGGATGGTTGTCTCTCAGTTTACTTGCAATGGCTTGCTGTGAAATGTAAAGCTGAATTGATATGGTTCCGTTTTACCAAAGAAATGGTATTTTGATCGTTTAATAAACGATTTATCGTCTTGTCAAGTATCTGGCAAAACTGTTAGCCAGGGAAAAGTGTGCACTTAATTTCACCTGATAGTCTCTAAGCGTATGCTCTCGAAAGTTTATAATAAAGTTGCAACATTTTTGCCATCACTTAGCGGAAAACACTGCTAGTGCAGTCAATGAAGCGAAAAATAGGGCCCAACCTCCGAATTTTTTTACTGTGAACCGATTTGCATGAAATTTTGGAATAAGGCTCATCTTACCCTTAAATTCAAAAGTGAAAATGATTTGCACACCGCCGCGCCACCACCCTGGGGGTGGTTGCCACCCCTTCTCGGGGATGAATTTTTTTTTTTTGAAATAACCTCGGATATCGATAGAAGGCGTAATTTTAAGCAAAAAAACAAATATAAAGTTTTTTGTTAAGTCCAATACTTTTCAAGTTATTGGCAATTGAAAATTTGCAATTTGTTCACGTTTTTCATCTATTTATTGCAAATATCTCCAAAACTATACGTTTTATCGAAAATTTTATAAAGAACAAAATTGTAGCAGATAAAACAATAAACAATTTGGTTTTTTATAAAGTATTCTAAGTACAATATTAAGCTAGATATAAAAGATCAAAGTAATTTTTTATTTTGTATGAAATTTAATCGATGTGTTCAATGCCATCTAGCGGCGAGCAGATGCATTTTATTTATTCTAATATAAGAAGATGTTTTGTAGTGCTTAAAATAAGCTTTAAAATGAGCACTATTAAAAGTCTTTTGCACGTAAAATAAGTGAGCTGTAGTGCAAATAAGGAGAGCATCTAATGTTTTTTTCTTTTAAATCAATGGCTTTCATAAGTGCCATTTCCAACAAAATTAAATTTAATCGTATTCCGCCTAAAATTAAGTTTGTTATGAAGAGTTTGATAGATAGTATCAGTTTGGCTGCTTTTGGACACATTTTTTTCAAAAAAGTCACGATTAAAAAAAAAAAGAACAAATTTTCAAGTTTTTAAAAACCCCACTTTTTTTTCATAATATCTCAAAAATGGCGACAGATACGTATAATAGTGTAAGAATAAAAAATTTTGGTATTTTTTTGACAAACAATTTGGTCTTTTAGTTTTTTCTGTCAAACAAAAATTGACGGAGATATGATTGTTTAAAGAGCGCGTGGCAGCGCAATCACAGCCTCTCTGAAGTCCTTTAACCCTTCACCGTTTTAGCAAAAAGTTGTTTTTTTATTTTTATTTTATATAATAAAAAGAGGAGGCTTATATGCTAATCTGGAGAACTCAGACCTAATATCCAGTCCATTGTACTACCAGAGTAGCAGCCTTCCCTTTTTTTTTTTTGTGTTGCAGTAGTTGGAAATAAGTTGTTATTAATTTCACATATATAACCTCAAGGGCGGCGTCCATATGAAACTGGGAGGCTGAAAGAAAAGTAGATGCCCAGAGCGGGATTCGAACCCACGCATCCGGCCTCTCTACCAAACACTCTACCACTGCACCACGGCCGCCCTCTCAAAAAGTTGTTTACTATATATTGCAATCAAGGATGTTTTAGCTCTCTTAATTACCTTTACAATGGTTTCTTACAAATTGTGATAGCATAAAAATTGAAGGAGTTATGGTCCAAAAACTCATTGATTTAAAAGAAAAAAACATTAGATGCTCTCCTTACTTGCACTGCAGCTCACTTATTTTACGTGCAAAAGACTTTTAATAGTGCTCATTTTAAAGCTTATTTTAAGCACTACAAAACATCCTCTTGTATTAGAATGCATAGAATGCATCTGCTCGCCGCTAAATGGCATTGACTACAACCATTAAATTTCAGATAAAATAAAAAATGGTTTTGATCTTTTATATCTAGCTTAATATTGTTCTTAGAATACTTTATAAAAAACCAAATTGTTTATTTTTTTATCTGCTACAATTTTGTTCTTTATAAAATTTTCGATAAAACGTATAGTTTTGGAGATATTTGCAATAAATAGATGAAAAACGTGAACAAATTGCGAATTTTCAATTGCCAATAACTCGAAAAGTATTGGACTTAATGAAAAACTTTATATTTGATTTTTTGCTTAAAATTACGCCTTCTATCGATATCCGAGGTTATTTAAAAAAAAAAAAAAAATTCACCCACGAGAAGGGGTGGCAACCACCCCCAGGGTGGTGGCGGTGTGCAAATCATTTTCACTTTTGAATTTAAGGGTAAGATGAGCCTAATTCCAAAATTTCATGCAAATCGGTTCACAGTAAAAAAATTCGGACCTAAAATGCTTCATTGACTGCACTATGCAGAAAACTTGTTGTTTCACTTCTGCCAAACATTTCAAGTCAAAATTAAGTGATACCACACTCTGTGAATCCTGTGGAAATAATTACAAAACCACGGAGCACTTTCTCTGTGACTGTCCTGCATTTTTCTCGAATCCGGTTACTGAAACTCGGTCTTGTGTCATCTGGCTTTTCTACGAACATTTGGAATAAGCTCTAATAACAAGAGAAGGCTACTATCTGATACGTACACCACTTTTACCACCACATTTTTAGTTAAATAAGCTCAACATTTTTAGGTATACTAGTTATTCGAGTCATGCTGCTTTCACGAGACACAGACTTTTGGGCAGGCTTCAGACTTCCCATTCAAATTTGTTCATGAAAAGTCTGCGCAGATTTGCAAAGTCTGGCACCCAAAAGTCTGAAGTCTGTATAAAAGTCAATACGAAAGTCCACATAAAAGTCTATCAGACTTTCATCAAGTCTGAGTTAGTCAAATGTCTCTGTGCCGACCTTTCGTTAACGTGCACTTTTTTACTCGGAGTTCGAAGACTGTGTACCAGCATTACTTGTATCCTTAACCCCAACCTTAACCTGCATCGGTATTTGGTACTTAATGAAAAATCTATTCTTTTGCGTCATCGTCTTCTCCTTTTTCTTTGAGTCAGAAACGTTAAAGTTTTTCAAACTGAAGAAGCGAGAAAGCTCTTTTTATCTCTCTTTGTATCAAAACTATATTCATTCAACTTTCTTGTTCATTGGTCAAACGCTATAGAATTCGATATCCGCAGATCCAAGGACCTTTTTTTTGCATTTTACTGCGCCAATTTTGAGACATTGTACTTGCGACACTTAAATTTGTCTCTAATATATTCGCGCAATGCTCACCTTTCCTTGTCCTCAATGCTTTTGTCAAATTTATTGTTGAAAATAAGCGATGGCTGTCATCGTATTTGAAGGCTTTAATTCTTTTTATTAGCACAATTTTTGTGAATCATTATTCTTCCCATAAAAAAGTAATTCCTTCTAAAAGAAGAAAATAAAAAACAGAAAAAAAATCCATTTGAAAATTTTATTTACACCCTAGCACGGAACAAAGTATTTACACTGCATTAACGTTTCTCCACCCCCATGACCCATCAGCCATCACCACCAATTCCATTCAGCCAGCACGAGACTGAAAGTTTCGCCGTATATAAAAACGATGCTATACATTCCCATAATACCACGGCGAGTGGTTACGACACGAATTGTTTGAAAAAGCTACTACAACTGTCGGCGCTTAAAACACCTGAAAATCACACGAACTCCGGAGTATTCGCACTTAGATGTAATTCTTGAAAAAACATCATTTCCACTGCCACGCCTGTCTGTCTGTTTATTAAAATACACTTTACAACGATGCTTTTCTCTGACAGTTCTATGTGTTGTTACTTCCGGTAAACTTGTAACTGTCTGTCTGTTGGGAAACCGCATTTACGGTAAAGACTTTCTTTTGCTTCCACAGCCGGAGGTATCCACTCTTCTGCAGACATGCAATTTACTTCGCCATAGTAACAGACTTTAATCTAATCTTTGGTTTGAATGATTGTATGGGTGTTGGATTCATCCTCAGCTGTCAGCAGTCAATAGATGCGAATTTGCTATTCTATGGTGGTATATATATTTCTTCCTTTATTTTTGCAATGGGGCTAGGCTATGCCATTTTGTCGTATGTACAAACATATAGATTTTTTTTTATTTCTGTAAAAAAAATGTTGGCATCTGATTTGCTTCCGAAAAAGGGGACTATGACTTTTTGATGAGCTAGCAGCAGCTGTTGTATGCGAGGAGTATGGCAGAGGGGTTGACCCTTGTCGAACCCTATTTGTTGGATACATTTGAAATACGGAGACAATTGCAAAACAATTTGCAATGCAATATGTCATCGAATGATGATCAATTTGTGCAAATATTTCCAAAGCTAGCTGACATGGTAGTAAAGTGGTTTGGCCCGGAGTAGAGGGATACTATTTCTCGTCCACCCACCCTAAGGCGATTCGCCATGTGGGTAAATATGTTTTTTTATATTTTTATTAAAACAGCTGCATATCAAAGTGGCACAATGGAACGTAGTTAGGTACATGCTACTATGAAGTGAATTTGAATTCCTTTTTGTTGGGATGGACATTTTTTCAATTTCGATTTGGATCGAATACACTGTATACTGAATAGGATTATACTAAGTTGACAAAAATGCTTCTGGACAGGGTTTGACAGAGGGGGTAAGTGGTGTGTGAACACAAACAGCAAAAAAAAATAAAGTTTCATGGTGACATGTGAATTGAAAAACGAAAATTGCTCTACACATAGCGATTGTTTACTTACTGTGGCTGTAACTTGGTTTGCATAGAAACATGAGCCGTTTACGTTTAATCTTTTCTGGGAAATTATTTTTTTTTAGCTTTATATAGAGTTTTGCAACACAAATTTAACTATGAATAAACAGTGAGAAGGGTTCAGGGAACATGTTAAAGCGAAAGTCGATTTGCTTGAGACGTTTCTATTTTCTAGTGTGAGATCACTTATAGTAAAGACCATTGCACTTCTGCTTTTGTACTTTGAAGTATTTGTTTTTTCAAAATCAATAACTTTCGTCATCGTTTGAAATATGATTTGAAAATCAGATAGTGATAGAAGTACTCACTGTTCACGAGTATTTGGGTTCAACAGGGTTGCAGTAGGTTAGGTTTTAGTGTAGTAGTACATGTGTCAACGATTACTCTGAGGAATAGAGGTGATCTAAAAATATTTACTGGTTCCAAATGGGTATTCAAGAAAATACTTTTCATGGCAGTATTACTCTCGAAGAAGCTTCAAATTTTGTTAGAGGCAATATTCTTGAAAAAGTGAAGCCCCCCTTATTACTGTGCTGATAAGTGTGTAAAACAAATAGGAATTGATGATTGAACAGAGCAATTGTTCTCATCACGGCATCTCATCAAACAAAGTTAGTACTAAAGATTTTTTTTTTTTCTGTTGGAGGTTTTTAAAATACCAGCGGGAGCACTCCGACCTAAATACCGGTCCATTGTACTACCAGTTAGCAACCTTCTATTTGTTATAGCTTTCCAGATGTTCGGAGAAAAGCCAAAAGACGCTGCCATGATAAGGAGCCTAAGTTACCAGCTCTCACCATGTCTGCGCCGAGTATCTGTAACCTCATGCGAGAAAAAGCAGGACATTCTCTGTTCTGCGGTGTCCTCATCTTCTCCACAAGATTCACAGAGTGTGGTATCACTTAAGCCTAACATGTTTGAATGCTTGGCAAAAGATAAGTGCCCGCTGGCAACGCCATTATGCTTTCTACAGTCTTTTCTTGCTACGAGCTATCAAAAATGTTGCAGACTTCTTACTAACGTTGGGGAGCATATGTTTGGTTTGTCTGCATCCAATGGAGGCATGCCATCTACGGTTGTGCTCTTCACAGATCCAATCGTTGATTGAAGCCCTCACTGAGGACGCTGGCAGACCTAGCGACGGTTCAGGTCCTGAGAAAGCTGTCTGAGATCCCTGCCTAGCAAGTTCATCGGCGATCTCAATTCCAGTTAAGCCGTGATGGCCCGGAACCCAAATGAGACTCAAGGAATTTAATCTTCCGATCGCATTCAGAGAGCTCTTGCATTCCCGGATCACTTTCGAAGTCGTTAGAGAGTTGAGAAGGGGCTTAAGCACAGCTTGGCTGTCGCTGCAAACAAAGATACTTCTCCCCGTCCATCCATTGTTTGTAACGTGGCTCAAGGCCATTAGGATAGCATATGCCTCCGCTTGGAAAACGGATGCGTATGATCCCAATCGTGCAGTCGTATGTCGTCGTTCTCCACAAAGACACCAGCACCCTCGTCGGTTTTGGAGCCATCTGTGAAGATACGATAACAGTTCTTCCCAGGCTCAGATTCTGGAGTGAACCAGTCCTGAACCGAAGGAAAGTTGACTGAGTAATTTTGACGCAGTTTGAGCCTTGGGATCATCGTGTCAGACGGCATATCCATTAGACGTGAGTCAAAAGATATGCTGCTTGCGAGCTTTTTAAAACTCCAGTGCGAATTGTTCCAGAGACCACATCTCTTTAAACGAGAAATGGTCTTGAAAGTACACCCCAGATATAGGTGCTGTGCGTCAAGAGCAGCTCCCGGTGTGCTGGGGAAGGCCCCGTAACACCCAGACAAATTGTTCTTTGAAGTTTGGCAAACGAGGCAATAACGTATTTACGCGTGAGCTTATTCCACCAAACAACTGACGCATAGGAGATGATTGGTCTTATCATAGCCGTATAGATCCAAAGGACCCTTTTCGGTGAATGACCCCATGTCTTGCCAAAGGCTCCCTTACATTGCCAGAAAACTGACAGTGCTTTAGTAGTTTTAGACTCGACATGTTTAGACCTGAAGATCATCTTGTTCTTTCTCTCACTATCTCCCTCTCCCTTTCTCTCTCTCTCAATCAGCGTCTCTCTCTCTCTCTCTATCTCTCTCTCTCTCTTTCGTTCTCTTTCCATCTCTTTCCTTCCTTCTCCCTCTTTCTCTCTCTCTCGCTTTCTTTCTCTCTATTCTGTCTCTGTTTGCTGTCGCAGATCTACGTTAGATGAGCAAGAACTTAGAAGATAAAGAAGATCTAATGTGTCCGTTTATCAGCAACAGACCTTTCGGCCAACTAAACTTTGCCTGGCAGGAACTACAAATAGTTCAAAGCTTTCTTAATTTTTGAAGATAGAAGGCACCAAACTTGTACTTTAGTAGTAGAATTGGCATGGCAAAAGATGCTTTAGAAATTCTCTTCCTTTTCCTTCATTTCCATTAGGCGTTATAAGTATTCCGATCTTGAAGTCATCTTCATCTTCACTCTCCATCCGTGGGGTACACCGAATGGCAATAAAGACGCTGCGGAGCTGGGATGAAACTAAGTATCGTTGAACCGGAATGGCCAAAGATGCTTTATAAATGCTTTTCCTTTTTCTTATTTTCCATCTACGAACCTAAGAGTAGGGGCTTTAGTAGAGATCTTAATCTTCAGCTCATCTTGACTTATGTTCATAACGTAATTCGTATAGAATAATTGAGTAATGTAACGCTTCGTTACAACGTCAAGCAATTGGCATCAACGTTTGCACGGAAGTACGTCCAGCTATGGGATCATTAACTGCTTCCAAGCAAAGTCACATCTGAAAAAATGTCCTGAGCAACCATGGTGTGCTGTAAGCTCGTGTTTGTGATGTCGAAATGATTGTGTATCAAAATAAAGAAATACTTCGATAAAATGTTCAATGACTTGGAAGTTATTCCACATTTTCCTATCAAAATTATCGCTTCATTTAATTCGCTTGAACCAGAACCCAAAATTTTGCCACAGCAAAAAAGAAAAAAGAAAACACAAATACTATTCCACTCTCTGCTCTTAAATTTAATCTGTTCAAAAGAGGAACCTGTTCAGTACAACGAAACACAATGAACCTCCAATAAATCTCTGTCACTGGCTCTGCTAAAGCTAAATCTGTTTTACAACACAAAGCCTCCTTCCTATTCCGCACAAGACCAGACAACACACATAAAATTTATTGTGTCAGCTCACCTGTGCATGGACAATAAAATTGTCTTCGCTAGATAAATCTACGTATTCAATAGACGACCAACCAACAACGCACCAACAGACCAGGCCAGATTCAAGGGCGAATGGGTGCAAATGGCAATTACATTAACCTACTTTATACAAAAGCTATTCAAGATTTACTCGATATGCTACCGCGTGCTAACCATCCGCGCCTCATAATCTACCAGCATCACATAAACCCAAGAGCTATACGTTATCAAAGAAATTTGATGGTCAAAAACCAACCTTCCTCAACTTTCACTAAAAGCCGAAGCACCAACTAATTACTTCAGTCAAGCATAAAAATTGCTTCTAAAAGGTTGTGAAATATGTACCTTTGATGCTGGAAGACGTTGGTCGTTGTGTTGGCGTCGTCGTCGTCGTTATGTAGCAGGAGCAGGAGCAGCAGCAGTAGCAGCAGCATCGAGTAGGTTCTCTGTTCCTCGTTGGATGCCAGAACAAGATATTGTTATTGAACAAGTTGGACTTTATTGCTCCTCGGATGTGGCAGGAATTACCAAGTTGCCATAATTGCGGTTGCTGTAATTGTCAATCAGGACAATCAAACTGCCATTTGTAATTGCGCCGAAGTGTTGATGTACGACCAAGAGAAGGGGAAGCTAAAGTATAGACAATCGAAAAGTGTATACCTAATTGACTACGATTTTGATGCGAAGAAACTTCTGCAAGAGTGCGATCTCTTCGGTTGGTTAGTATGGTTTTGCTGGTTTGATGGGCTATAGGCTTCGTTTAGCAATTAGGCTCGTTAGCGTCCATTCTGCTCACCAATGAAGACATTTTGAAGCACTCTAGTGGGTGGCTGTTATTCCCTTTTATTTGCAATAAAGCCTTTGAATTACTCATGAGGGTTGATTGCTTCAACTATCGCAGCAAGCATAGAGATACAAAACACTATTGGACAGAAGACATTTATTTGAATGCCTGGTCGTTTCATGGCGATGGTTAAAAATAGTGGAACAGTTTATCTCACATCAATTAAAAGGGTAAAGACAGATAAAATTATAGCTGCGATTTCGGATTACTTTCGATTTTTGTTGTGAGATTAAGGCGTGTTCGTCGGTTTTTGGAAAACGAAATTGGGTTTTGCCTTTGATACTATTTGTATACGGTTGCTTTGATAATTTTAATTAAATTCATCTTGATTGTTCGAAACAAATAGATACGCAAAGAGCTTTGTGTTAATGAAATGTGATTTCTAAACTGAAACATGAAACCGAAGAATGTTTTTGGCGAGAGCTAATTTTTTTTCTTCTACATTTGGTTTGTTTGGCCTCAAATGTGTAGTCTATAGTTAAATTGGAATTATTCAAATATTTTGAATCTTCTTTATGTTTTTTGAAAATAAAAGTAAGAGTATTTGAACTTGGACTAATTTTTGATGAATTTTCTCATTGGTGTGGAATTATTGCTGGGCTCTTGTAAGATCTCTACACTAAAATATCGACTCATTTCGGTATTTTTAGCCATCTATTTTCTACAAATTACCGACTCTGTATATTCAAAGAAATTTGTCTACGCTTTCGGAAGATTTTTCATTTGAGAGTACCTTATATGCACTGCTTTGAGGTACATGTCATGCTTCTTCTTCCTTTTTCTGGCGTTACGAGCATTTTGATCTCGAAGGGATCCCAGCTCTCCCACTAATCTGATTCTCAACAGTGATTCGCCTGAGGGTTACGCAGCATTGAGGAACAAGGCAAGGACACTACAATAGACGCAAAACTTTGGCTTTAAAAGAAATTTGTCTTCTACAAAATGTGTGTTAGCCTCGAGAAAGAAAGTGATATACAAACATCAAAACAGAGTCGTAACTGCCACGTTTCTTCGGCGTTTTCAAAATTTTCTTTTGAAAGATTTTGAAATTGTGTACGAAATTTCTTAAAAAGACTTAGCGCTCATTCGAATTAATTGTTTTTTGAACCAGTCAGTTTGTTTCATAATTGAATCTTCTTTTTTTTTTTCAAATAAAAGAAAGCGTGAAGGCCTTCTTCGATCTTTTTCAAGTGTGGTCTTGAGGATTAAATGATCTATGAATGGTCTTATTAATTCAATTTTTGTCGGAAACATGAGTTTAAAGATTTTGAATCAATTTTTAAGTCTTAAATCCGTTGATTGTTAAGTTGCTTTACAGAAATTTAATATTGAAGAATTCATAACTATCTGAACTGAATCTTCACTGTTGATCAGTATTTTACACTTTAATACCTCAAGCTGAGAAGATGACTCAGCCATCAGTTTTTTAAAGGGGCGAGATCCCCGATAAAGTTCTAGACTTTCTTTGGGCTGCACCCTATGGAATGTGATTTCCTAGGCAAACTTAATCTGCTGGGTCTGAACTTTCTTATTTACTTAGGTGGGCATTACAGTTCAGGGTGAAGCTGAGCCTAAACGAATATCTTTCGCCAACGAATTCGATTTTGGGCGAGTTCTCTCCAGTTTTGCCCTCTAAAGCTAATTCTAAGCTGGGCCTGAACTGACAGCCAAAATATAAATCTATTCAAAACTTTTTAAACTTAAAAAGGAAATATAAAAAAGTATGTGTTGAGTTAAAGAAATAAATCCCATTTTGTCGTGACAATTTTTATAGGAATAAATTCAACCAAGCAAAGGGCAACGTCTGAAATGAGTGGGTAATTGTCAATAGCATCCTTAATAAGTCGTCTGCTCAAAAATTACCATCGGCAATCAATATCCATAACAGCTTTGTTAATGATAAAGTTGGAATTGCTAATGCATTCAATGAATATTTCTCGACAGTGTCGCACAACTTAATAGTTTCTTCGGGCACATATGCGGCCTCTCCTTGCATTTCTGAATGCATCCGAAGTGAATCTTCTCAAAGACAAAGCTTTGTGTTTGAACCAATAACTGGTTTTGAAATGCTCAAAATAAATGGAACATTAAAAAAAATCAAGTTCTTCGGGCAATGATGGTATTTCCAATCTGTGCTTAAAAAACGTATCTTGTTTTTTAACTGATTTTACTGCACACATTTTCAATAAAATTATTTTTTGTGGTAGATTTCCTGAGGCTCTAAAATGTGCTAATATGTTACCCCTTTTCAAAAAAGGAGCGTTAAACGAACTATCGAATTATAGACCAATCTCGCTACTATCATCGATAAGTAAGGTATTCGAAAAGGCTATAAAAAATAGAATGGTCAGCTTTTTTTTCACCGACGCGACGTTCAGTTTGGCTTCCAAAGTCACAAATCTACCGAAGATACCTTACTTCGCTTTTGCTCTCAAATGTTTGCTAACCTTGAATTGAAAAAGAGTACAGCTGCTTTATTCGTAGATATTTCAAAGGCATTTGACACGGTAAATCACAATATACTGCTAAATAGAATTGAAAATGCAGGGTTCAGAGGCTTTATTTGTCAGATTTGGAAAACAGAAAGCAAAGAGTAAAATTAGAAGGTATTGAGAGTGATGTTAAGTCAATTAATTTAGGAGTCCCACAGGGATCTGTTTTAGGACCAGTGCTGTTTCTAATATACATAAATTCGTTATTTCGATTGCCTTTTAAAGGCACTTTGACGGCTTTTGCAGACGATGTGGGTTTTAGTTATGGTGCAAACAGTTCACTCAATCAAAACAGCTGATTTGAATTAAGATCTCAACTTACTAAGGATTTGGTTTGCTGTGCATAGATTAGTTATCAGTTCGAAAACTAAGTTTATGTTTTTTTTAATCTATCAGGGAGTCAGAAAAATGATACTGATATCTATTTTCATGCTACAGATTGCCAAAAGTTCAAGCTTTTGAATTGTTGTTGTGGCTTAAATTTCACTCCTAGCACTTTCTTTAGTCATGGTGGATGCACCGATGGGTGTTTCCGGATTGAGAATGTCAGTGAATTTAAATACTTAGGTTTGATAATTGATTCGAATATGACCTTTTATAACCATAAAGAAAGTCTGAGAAAGTATTTTCGTGGAACTTTAAGATATTTTTACTATCTTAGAAATGTTTGTTCGTTCCAGCTCCTTTTGAAAATTTATTACGGCATCTTTCACTCAAAACTACAATATGGAATTTCATGTTGGGGAGGAATTTATTTTAACAAAATTCAACCCCTGTTGGTACTACAAAAGTCTGCTCTGAAAACAATTTGCCGTAAGCCGCGTTTGTATCCAAGTTTTCATCTTTTTAAGGATTTGAAAATTCTTCCAGTTCGCCATTTGTTCTGTTTTAAGGTTCTAAATGAATTTTTTTAAAAGACCAGGTAACCGTAATGTAAGAATCATCTCGAATTATAATATTCGAGGGAATTTGTTAAACCTAGTTTCCATACCAGCTTCTCGTACAACTGCATTTCGTAGATCTTTCCATGTCGTGTCTTGTCGCCTGTTCAACAAGCTTCCACATCCTACCAAAGTGCTTACTTAACATTTGTTGTTTTCGAAACATGTAAAACAATCGCTTATTTCCCTTGATGTGCAGAGTATCGAATATTTGCTGAATAATTAGTTTAGTAACCTCTGATTTTCTGATGAAATAGTAGGTTTTAATTCAATTTTTCTTTTTAAATCTTACTCTTTATGAAATTATGTATATTTTTGAGTACAAACATCTTAGTTTTTTCTTGGGTCACCCCACCCATTTTTAATTATGTGTTAAACTTTTTTGCCTAGTAGTGGCAATAACTCTATTTTTATTTGCTTAAAATAATTTTGTTACTTAAATATTTCTTTTGCATACCATTTTCATGGACAAAATTTTTTGTAATGAATTTTAAGAAATAATAAATTACTTACTTACTTACTTAAATCCCGCAACACAAATCACAAAGCGCATCCAATGAATAACAACACTTCATTTCTTAACCACGCGCAATGGTCATAGTTTTTAGCTGCAAGGGTCCATTTATGAGTGAACGAAATAGGTTCAATAAGTTCATACTATGCGGCAGTAGGTTTTGGTGTCAGATATCAAGTTTCTCAATTTTTGTGGTCTATCCCCCACTAGTGGCAAGGTAGAAGGTAGTAGTAGTATTAATTGTGAAACTCCGAATGAATTTAAAACATATGCAGAATTGGAAAATTGCACTGTAGTTACAATCAATCCCAAGCGTAATCAAAGAAGCTTCTCGTAAAAAAGTCGTTTGTCACAATCACCTAATTTATTGTATCTATCCCCCCAAAGTTTTTATGTTTAGTGTTTGAAAGTATGAACTATCGAATCCAAATGATGGATTGCATTCAAAATCTTTAGCTTACAACTTTAGCGTAAAATTTTGCATTAGACATTTGTCTTGGCTGCATTCACTGGGGAGTGGATGCATTCTATGAATTCTTTTTCATTCTTTGCATTTGCTTGCAGTTTTTGCTTGCCTTGATATTCTCTGTATTCTATCGCATTGCTTACATTTTCTTACATTCTTTCCAATTCTTTAGTGTTTCCCTGCACCATTTTACAGCCTCTTGTATTCTTAAGAGGGGACGCTGGTCTAGAATTTTGAAAATACCGAAATTTTATTTTTTTTGTCTTAAAAGGTACTTTAGGGTTTTAAAAATAACATACCAAAGGATGGATGCCAGCAAAAATGTCTAAATGCCCAAACTTTCCATTCTGCCGCAGCGCTCCTCAGGAATGCCGTATGATTTTATAGTATTTAAAACTTAAAACGCGTTTTTCTCGAAATCAATTTTTTTTAACTGGGCGAAAACATAACTTGAGCAAATCTTAACCGATCTATACGAAATTTTGACAGTACATTCGAAATACTATTCTCCAGAGCCATACGTAGGATTTTTTTTTTATATTGCATAGTTTTTTTTTAATCACAATTTTGTCGTTTTTGTTAGTGAAAATTTTAATTTTTTGTTCAAACGCGCACCATTTCGCCAAAAAACAAAATATCGAAAAAATCCTACGTGCGGCTCTTGCTGTTGTTATATAGAAACTAAAAATTTTTGGGATTTTGTTCCAGGATCAAAATTAAGGAGGTTACATTTTCGGCCATGGACCCATCTAAAAAATGAGGTGCCTCCGAAGAAATGCTGGCCAGCCGCCATTTTGAAAATAATTGACACATACAAATTTGTATTTGTATATTAAAACCTAAACTATAAGACCTCTTTCACAAATTTTCGATAGATCTTTTTGTTGAGTCATAAAAAATTCATATATTATGCCCATTTTTTCACGCTCTAGAGCAGGGTTTCCCAAACTATTTGGAGCAACCGACCCCTTTTCCAAAATGAGCTGATACCGTAGACCCCCAAAGCCAAATTGCTTTAAAAATCCTGTTTCAAGTTTCTTACTTGCTTTTATAGGTACCTAGTCCCTGAGCAAGTTTTGCAGTAGTGCACAAAGAAAATTTTTTGAGATAACAATAAAATGACATTACGATGATACCAGGTATGAAATTCAATAAACATGAAGTGTAATTCATAATTTATTAATGCAAGTTTTTAATAATCGTGCTCTTATTTGAGAATAAATAATAAATTCATTGTTAGAAAAATTAATGCAATTAATAAATTTGGTGACTTTCTACCAATCTAGCTATAGATCTGGTTTAAAATTGGTAAACTGCAGCCTTAAGTCTCCGCGTTCGTTGACCTTCAAACGGTTTCTTTTTTTCGTCAAAATGATTGCAACCACACTGAAGCCTTTGTCAACTAAATATGATGATGGAAAAGCGATGAGATATTTCTCAGCAATGTTCCACAATGCAGTATATTGAGTTTCAATGCTGCGCTGCAACCACAACTTCTAATAGCCTTCGTTGAACTTAAGCTTAAGCTCTTCGTCAGTTTGAATGGTGATCAACTCTTCTTGCACTGTCACATTGGCTTCTTCCATGGCTATTAAACTGTTCGGATTTATTATCCACTCAGGAATTTGTAAGTTCAAAAGATCCTCAAAGCTTTTGTTAAAATCCTTGTGAAGCGCTTCCAAGTGAGCGACATATGATAAAATAACATCGTCTTGAAGGATTTCGGTTGATTTCGACAAATGCGGATCTATAAGTATTCTTTTCTGGTTAAATTTTGTTTATAAACAGTAAGTTTTCCCACAAACGCCGCTATAATTGATTTTGTTTTGATCAAGTTGAGATCGTCACCCTGCAGCTGCAAGTTGACTTTGTTGAACATGTCGAAGATAACAGTCGTGTAATAAATATCCGTCATAGAATTTTTCAGATTTTCTTACAAAACACCCAAAAATAGCTGAAAATCTTGCTTCAGTGTGCAAAAGTAAATTAGTAAAGACTTCGTTGTTATCCTCACAAAGCTGAGCAAATAACCGAGAGTTCAATATGAATTGCTTCGAATCTTGTTGACAGCATTTATAACGTATTGCAAAGACTGGTACAATCTAATGGCACTTTCCATTGGACGAAAAGAACCGTCCAGGAGCGTCCAGAAGCATTCTCAAACCGTTCCATTGGTGCAAAAAGATCACTTCTCATGATTCTGAGGAGTGACAGCCGCTTCTCGATTTGAAATGAGAATCGACTCAAGAAGCACTAACACATGTTCCTCAAATGTCAAAAAGAAAATTTTCTTCAAGGAATATTTTTTAAGAGCCATAGGTGTTTCACTCACACAAAGGCAATTACGTTAAACTGAACAGAAATTATTTTAGGTGTTCCATTGGTTTTTAAATGAGTGCTTCCCCGAGTGAAACCAATGGAAAATGCCATAAGACTCAGATTTTTTGCTACTAAATGTTGTCTTAGCTTCGAATTTAAAATTTTGTATTTCTAACTAAAAAAAAAAACATATTAAAGCTAGTTTAAAAAATGCTTTAAATTGATAACAAACACATCCAAATACAAAATAATCAACCAAAGGAAAAAAAAAACATATAAACTTCAATATTGAAGATAAAAAATCGTCCATCTTCATCATAATTCCTCCCCCCTCTCTCTTCAGTACATTCTTCGGCAATAACTGACAGTGCTTTGATATAAAAGTCCTGGGCATCTTTCGGAGCAGGAAATATATGAGAAAGAATCACATCCCAAAGTATGTTGTATGTATGTTACGGGACACCCTGCATAGCTGTGACTCCTAACAGGTCATCATATAATACATATTCCGAGGACAGAAGCATACTTCACCATTCAAAAGTTTGCTGAAGTACACTAAATCTTTATTAAACTACCTACCAACTGTTGTTTCCAAAAAAAAAAACCAGCAACGATTCGTCGAAACAGTACTCAGATACGAAAAGGAAATTGTTGAGTTTTTTTTAAAGGTGTAGCAATACTACTTTTCATTTTTAGAATGGCAAAAGTAACGCCATACTATCTTTAAAGTTTAAAATAAGAAAATGTGTTAAGGGGGTCGATTGCAAAACTTGTCGACCCCCAAATTCAGATTTCGATTTTGTCGACCCCTGAGAAACCGATATCGACCCCAAGGGGTCGATATCGACCACTTTGGGAATCACTGCTCTAGAGTCTAGACCAGCGTCCCCCCTTAAGCGCTTTTAGCAGTTTTTTACTTAGTTCAAATTGAAAAATTTTCTGTGAACTGATTCGTTTTTTTTTTTGTTTTAACGGTCGCAAGAATCACAACTCTCCCACTCCACACTGATGGATAACATGGGGAGTTAACTTTTTTTTTTACCTAAAAGAACGTGTGTTAGTTTTCCTGGTAAGCCACGGACGTATGGCACATATTAATGGTGATATTTTTAGAATTAATGAATAAAACAGAGCTAGGCTTGGCAAGTGTGAAACAACATATTTCTGTGGTAGCGGAGCGAAAAATTGAGGAGTCTGGAAAACGTTCAACGAAATGATAGTGGAGAATCAAATGTCACTGTAGAACATAACAAATCCTTTATTAAACTACTGCATTATTCAAGAAGCTTTAGTAACCAGCCTTGTTCTGTTGAGAGGCAAATTCAAACAAAGAATGGCAAAATCTTAACAAATACCCCGAATCATAAAATTCCACCTTTTTAGTGTCACGCAACTGATTTTCGTTACAATTTACTATCAATTCTGCAAAATAGGTTAATCGTTTAAGCACATATCACAGGTGCATTTCTACTGTTCGTCCTTTTAAAAGGAATTTCATATATAGCCCAGTCATTATAGTAAGTTCACCTCGGAATTTGAGATACCCAGCTGTAAATTTGTATGAACTTCTATTTCGACTCCCTAAAAGTTGTCTCAAAACCTACATACTGTAGGGTGTCAGCGTCCATTAAAAACCAAAGGTCAAAGGTCAACAAAACCCTTTATTCGCATATATCTCGTTTACTATGGGTTTTTTGCTATTTGTGTCTATTACAATATTGTAGAGGATTAAATTCTCTACAACTTTTGCCTCAACAGTTTTTTCATACTTTGAACCGTTTTCGAAATAGAGACCAGAATGTGCAAGGTTATAGCATAATTCTACGAAAAACGAAAATGAATTTTTTTTTCAGCGCCTGCCACGACGCACGATAGCCAAAACTGAACTTTCGGCTTCGGCCAAAGCTTCGGCTTATTTCGGCCGAAGCCGAAGGCTTAGCCGATTGTAGTTTTCTTAGCCGAATGTGGCTGCGGGTGAAGAACTGTTGAAATTTCATACTGTACAGCATTACTATAAGAAGCTGCAAATCCCAAACTAGATAAAATATCCAGCAGCCTTTTCGATCCATATCTTCTGTGAAGAAATACAGACAGGCTTAATAGTAGTGGAGATGAAAAAGTTCGTTCCCGTATGGCCGCCATTATTGCATGGCTTATTGATGTACATTTCACTTTTAAATTATCTATTTTTCTTTTCCTGTTTTTCACGATAACTTCTTGTAAAAAATGCATTAATGTTTTAGGAACTTCTTGATTAATATTATCCAACATTTTACTGGGAGGTGGATAAGATTTGGTTTCAACTATTGATTAACGGATATCTTCTCTAATGATAGCTGCTGCAGCTTCTACAATTCTTAGTCTTTCTGCTTCAGGGTCTAATTTTTTATTATCGTACCAAGCTTTCGATAGAATATTGGTAAGTCCATCACGGAAAGAAATAATTGTAAAAGCTCCAACTTTCTTCGTTGCAGTTTTGTTATGATAGTTTTATCATCTGGTACGTATCCTGTCAAGACATCTTTAAGTTCTTTTAATGTAAACTGTGAGTCGTTATTATTTTCGATGTAATTGAAAATCTGTAACTTTATTGTCTCGACGAGGTTGCTGAAGCGGCGATGATGATGATGATTTATTTGAGAAGTTTGTAAAGCAAACAGCATGATATTTTGCTTCAGCGGCAATCAAATCATACGGAATAACTATACGACTTTTCACCAATTCACCCAAATCATCACCACGTTTTTCTGCTTTACTATGATGATAGTGTCTTTGAATTCAAGGTTACTCACTTTTTTTATTTTGCGTCTATACTTCTCACTTTTCTTTATCTCTGTGGCCTCATCAGCAACTTCACCACAAAATAAACATTGCTTCCTGAAATCAAACGCTTCACTTCGTCTTTTATGGGGTACAGATGAAGAAGCTGTAATTTCTCCTTGTTCTTGTCACCGTTTTCCTGCTTGGATACAATTTTTGCTAATGTAAGCACTTCGGCATTTTTCATGCACTTTTGCAGAAATTACGGATCTTAAATGTTCAATGAGACCGTCGTTTCGTTTGATACTTGCACTTCTTAAAGTTTTTATACCGCGCACTACATCAACTAATGAACTACTTTCTGTTTCTGGCTTTTTACATATGAAACACAAATTAGCCATAGCTCTTGAAATTGTACGTCTATTACTAACGAAGATACGATTCGATTCAAAACTAATGAATAACGGGGGCTAGTAGAAAGTAGTCCCTGAAGAAAAGGACGGTCGTAACCAAGTAGCTATGCAATTAGTGTCCTACCGAAGCCTCGACTTCGGCTTCGGCCACATTCGGCTAAGAAAACTACAATCGGCTAAGCCTTCGGCTTCGGCCGAAATAAGCCGAAGCTTTGGCCGAAGCCGCAAGTTCAGTTTTTGGCTATCGTGCGTCGTGGCAGGCGCTGAAAAAAAAATTCATTTTCGTTTTTCGTAGAATTATGCTATAACCTTGCACATTCTGGTCGCTATCTCGAAAACGGTTCAAAGTATGAAAAAACTGTTGAGGCAAAAGTCGTAGAGAATTTAATCCTCTACAATATTGTAATAGACACAAATAGCAAAAAACCCATAGTAAACGAGATATATGCGAATAAAGGGTTTTGTTGACCTTTGACCTTTGGTTTTTAATGGACGCTGACACCCTACAGTATGTAGGTTTTGAGACAACTTTTAGGGAGTCAAAATAGAAGTTCATACAAATTTACAGCTGGGTATCTCAAATTCCGAGATTCTTGATTTATTTTGACTTAAATGACTGGACTAATAAATATTTATCCGCATTAACGGTCGGTGGTGGCACTGCAAATACCGTCTGGCTATTTTATTTAGCGAAATGGAAACTTCAAACAAAAATTGTGTTCGTGGGTAATATAAGGCGTCGTTGACTATTTGCATATTACCCAATGAGTGGATATGATACCTACATCATCACCGTTCGACAAAAAAAAAAAGAAAAAGGAAAAAATAAACCCACTCATTCATTTCATACTGCCAATTTGAAATTGCTGATTGTCAGTTGTGGATCGTATTAAGTTTCAATAACTCAATTTTTCAATAATATTTTTTGTTTGTGTTCCACCGTTGCATTAAAAAAACATTTCGAATGAAATAAATCATCCCATAAATTGATGGCTGCTTACTGAAATTGATATTCAAACAAAATCGTAACGTCCAATTGGCAATTAAGTGCAATGTTGTTATAGCACTCTTGTCATTAAATCCTTTTTGAACAGACGCGAACATTGTTTCCAAAATTTCATTTGTCTCAACCATATGATGCTCGGCAAGTTGAGCAAGCAAATGAATCCTACTTTCGACTGATTCTGACAATTAAATGAATGTTAATAAATTAATTAAGTTTTAATTTAAGTCTCTGTAATGGCAGCTGATGTCAGTCCGCAACAGTAATGAATTACTTTGTAGCCCGTACTACCAAAAACTATTTTTAATTTTTTTTTTTGCTTTGTAGAACGGACGGGCTCCTTTTTGTCTGCCATTTGGTTCATCGAACTCAGTGGCCCAGAAATTTATTCGAATTTAATTTGTTGCAAATGATAGCAATACACGACACGTTGCTTGACCCATGACATTTATAATGTTGCTGGAAAACTTCGCGCAGTCATAAATCACAAGATTCGAACGAAAAACATCGTTTCGTTGGGTCATTATAATGTCGCTTGCTATTCGTTTCGTTGGTTGAGCAGCTTCAGCAGTAGCAGCAGCAGCGGTAGCACCTTCGCCACACAGCTACTAAATGTTTCAGTATGTAAGCGCTACTTGTAACCAAGATAATGAATTCAGCCCTAAAGTCCCTGAGTTTTCAGTTAAATCCAATCAATGGATCCTTACATTATTCGAGGATAATGGTTGTATAGTGGTGGCCACTTTGCTAAAAGCGATGGGTAGTTTGGAGAAGATCTGAATTGAAAATTAATTTCCCATGCCGGTCGTCGCGTGTAAAGCGCTTGTATCATCGTGTGGCACTATGATATACAATATGTTGTTGTGTTTGGGCGATAACCCATTGTGGTTTTTAGCAAAAACAGTTGCACCATTGTTAGTTTAACAATAATAGCTCTTTCACTACAACTGCGCTGTGTAGTCGCTATTGTTGGATTATCTATTGTTGGCTGATGCTTTTCGAATCATGTAAGGAATCTGCACAAAGTCTACGCTGCGAACATTTCAGCCTTCGCATACATCCATATTACCATTACATGATGGGGCTAGTTGGTTAGGTGGCTGCGAGTTTCAACAAAAACAAAAAAAAAAAAAGACTTTGTTTACATTGGGATGATTGGATGTGGCCATTATATTCCGTTCATAATTTTGGATCTACATCGAAATTATCAAACGAAAAATATATTAGATTAGGTATTCATTTTCAGCAGCAAATATTTTGTTTTAAATACCTACATCCATTAAATTACAATCCTGTGCGAACCCATGTTTCGTACCATTTTTTGCTTCTAATGCACGACTGCACATGGCAGTGCATTAAACTTTGAATGAATTGGTAACTAGAAAAGCTTTTTTCTGCTCGTTTCTATTTTTTCGATCAGAAATGTTGTTGAAACAATTTTGATTGGATGCGCATTCGAATGTGAATGTATTGAATCGAACAAAGCAACTAATGCATAGGTATATAGGTATGTTCTCTTGATTAGGTTTTGAATACTTTGCATGAGGCTATTAGTCGATTTAAAATTACAATAGTTTTTTTCTTTTCGGAACTTTTGGAATGCTTTTAAGTAGTGGTACACAGACACATGGCTGGTTTCCTTGTTAGCTAAGGACTTAACGTCAATATGTTTCTACAAATCATTGACCGGGCCTTAAGTTGCCTTGAGATTACAAGAAAAGTAGCTGCGTTCGAATCAAGAGGAAGAAGAAAAAACAATTTCCATTTAAGCATTCTGGAATGCTTAAAGATACATCTTCTAGAAGTGGTAAAATGACGCATGGCTGATTTCCGTGTAAGTTTGGGACTTAACGTCAATATACTTATTAAAGCCATTGACCGTGCTTAAAGTTGCCTTGAGATTGCAAGGAAAATAACTGCGTCCTATTTCGAAATTAAGGCGAAGAAACAATTTTCATAAAAGTTCCCGAACACTAATGTAAAATTTAACAACACGTGCGGAATTTTAGTGTATTGCTGTTAAGTGAGAGAGCTGTGACTCTTTTGAGGTATCGATACTCGTGACTCCATTAAAGATGAAGAAGAAAAACAAAAAACTAAGTGGATTTTGTTTCTTAAAGAAAAATGCTTTCCATATTTTTGGTGTTTATTTACATAAAGAAATTTTTGTCTTTCCATTGCCTTTCAATAATTATTCGACACAACAAGAAACATGATAAAAATAGGGTGGCGCTATAGAGCGAGGAGCCACTTGGCCTAGCGCATTACTCACCACTATGCCTTGTGAGGGAATGGAGGGGACCTACAATCTTCTGCCGGTTCCGAACGGCTAATTGAGAAAGCACATCACAAGACAAATGTAACAGCCTCAGAGTAGCATATGTTTTACCAATTGCTCTTGTAACGTGAGAGTCCCAAGTCAAGGTTCGATTGAAAGTTATACCTAAGTTCTTAACTATGCTTTCATATCTCAACACTGTTCCATCTAACTCAACACTAGGAAAACAAGTTGTGTCAACAACAGTATTACTTAAAATAATAGCCTGACATTTTTTTGAGTTTAGATTTAGTAGGTTTTTACGTGACCAGTGAACTATAGACATCAAATCGTCATTAATACGAGCAGTAGCGTCTTCGACCATTCCAAGATTATAGCTCGTATAAATCTGCACATCGTCAGCATACATATGTATTTCGCAATTACTGAGCACCGATGGCAAGTCGTTGATGAATATCGTAAAAAGAAGAGGTCCCAAGATTGAGCCCTGAGGTACACCAGCGCGAGTGAAAAGGAACTCAGATATTTCATTGTTTGCAAAAACCGCCTGAGATCTTCCAGACAGATATTCTTTAATAAGTGTTATGGCCGAGCTTTCAAAGCCGAACAAATACTGAAGCTTACTTAGTAGTATTCTATGACTGACCGAGTCAAACGCCTTAGAGAAGTCTAAGAGGACTAACGTAGTTACCAGGTTTTTATCAATTTGCACTCGAATGTCATCCACAATTTTAAGCAGCGCTCCCGTACAACTGTGATGAGGTCTAAAACCTGATTGAGAAGGTGTTAGCAGGTAGTTGGTATCTAAAAAATTGGTAATTTGTTGACCTACCAATTTTTCAAATGCCTTCGACAAGAACGGCAGTATTGAAATTGGTCGATACTCTGTAGTGCCGGAGTTTGACTTTTTAGTAACTGGAATAATTTTTGCTACTTTCCAAGAATTAGGGAAACGAGAACAGGTTAGAATTGTATTGAAGATGTGTGCTATGAAAGGTGAAATGAAAGGCAGAATAATTTTAACAAATTTGGGGTGAATATTGTCCATACCAATGGCTTCCGATTTTATACCTTGTATAGCTTTGAATACCTGAAATTCATCAACCCTGCTAAAACTAAAACTTGATGAAAAATCAGCATTACTTACAAAAACGTGGTTGGGTTCAAAATCTGGTAGGAAAGATGAGGCTACAAACTGTTTATTTAGTGCGTTTACGTCACATTCTTCACCGCAACTCCCTTTCTGTTTTGAAATACCAAGTGACTTGATATTTTTCCACACTTGCTTAGTGGATTTATTATCAAACTTTGTGGCAAAAAATCTACGTTTAGAGTTTCTTATTTCAACTACAACAGTGTTGCGTAATCTTTTATACTGATCGAACAAGAGTTGAGTTCGAAAACGTTTCCATCGCTTGTATGCTGTATTTCTCTTGGCAATAAGCTGGTCAATACTGCTATTAAACCAACCTAGATCGTTTTTTTGTACCTGGATGGTTTTAATTGGAACAGATGCTTCAAACAGGTTGTTGATCGTACTGGAGAAAAAATCCACTTGTTCATCTACGTTAGAGAGGGTATATATGGAGTGTAGGTTAGAGTTCAAAACATTAGTTACTAGGTGCTGCATATTTACAGATTTGTAGTCTCTAAATGAATACATTTGACTGTTAAAATTCTGAATAATACCAAGATCATAAAAGGCCAAAATAAGATCATGCTTCGAGAAACCAGGCACATCAAGCTGTCCGTAAAAATTAACGTAGTTAGGCTGGTTAACCAGGAAGACATCGAGTAGTGTTGAGCTTGTTGAGGTGAAATGCGTAGGAGAGATCTTGTTTATAGGAAAAAGGTCAAGGGAGGCTAGGCTGTCGTTGAAAGCTTTTACTAAATTATCATTAATGTCTAAAAGGTCGATATTCAGATCACCTGCGATAAAAACATGATTGTAATTCACTGTGAGATCTTCTAAAATTTGCGTAATAGTACCCGTGTTATTGATACTTGGTGGATTGTAAATAACACCAACTAGAAGTTTATCAGAACCTATCAGAACTTCCACAAAAAGAAATTGTATGTGACTGTTGCTTTCGGATAGTCTGATAACTCTGCAACCAAAACTTTTTTTAATAAAAATTGCAACCCCACCTCCCCTAGATATCACTCGATCAGATCTGTATACCTTATAGTTGCCAGTATTTAAAACACTGTTATCAATATGTTTTGTCAACCATGTTTCGGATACACACACTATGTCGAAGGCTGAATCATTGAAAGTGCCCTTAAACTCATCTAAATGTTTCCGTAGACTTTGTGCATTAATGTGGCAAATCGATAACCCACTATATCTTTTGCGTAGAATGTTCAGCATCGTTTTTGTTTTGCTAAAGTTATTTAAGCTACCAGCCTGGGAAACCCCCCTATTATCAGTTAGTGACATGTTGGCAATAAATAAATTTTAACAAATTTGCACGCCAACGCCGACCAATTAGACCAAGCAACCTCAACTGAGAAAAAACAGAAGCCAGAGTTACCGCTTCAGTTGCCAAGGAAAATTTAAAGGTTCCTAAATTTGATAAAAAGAATTTAAAATTGAATAATAAAGTATAAATATTTAGCAAAAGAAAGGAAATTAGAATGAAAGAGAAAGTTATGAAAAAGTAGTGAAAATAATATAAGATAGTATTAAAAAGTTTATATCCTATCAGGTGACAGCGCTGGTATGTTGTTTTCATGATGAGTTGCATATTCATTATCCTCTCCAAGCTCTTCTTCGTGATGGTTATTTGAGTGTTGTTTACGTTTTGCAATTGAGTTTAATTTCTCTAATGTGGTGACAGTTATTGCTTTATCGTTGCTGTTTTTTTTAATACATACAAGGCCATGAATAGTGAATGCAGAAAAAATACGATGTTGACGTCTGAAGTTGATCGCTTGACGTAAGATCATACGGTTGTTTTTCGTAAGGCTTTCGTGTAAATAAATTGGTGATTGAGAGTTTATTCCGAGGTCTCCTAACAGCAGTTGTCGAGAGTTAGTTTTCCGGAATGAAGCAAGAGCCTTCAGCGTTTTGTTTTTGTCGTGTGCGGTGAGAAATTTAACAATAATAACTGAGTCGTCCCTCGAGTTAGCCCGGAAAATTCTGCTTAGTTGCGGCGGTTGAAAATTTAACAAGTGGCATATGTTGTTAAAAATGTTTTTTAATATCTCTCCTGGTTCTGATGGGATACCAATTAGGATGGCATCAGTTGCCAGAGTTTTTACATTGAGTGCCTCAATCTGTGATCTTAAATTTTCAACCTCAGTGAAAACGGTGTTGTTGTTTTTCAGATTTCCCTCAATGGTGTTTGTGGTTGTAGCTTTTATTTCTTTTACTTCTTCCTCTACATTACTAACCCTATTGAAAAGTGCTTCTAAATCAGCGACACGATCATTTAGTTGCCTTATGTCGCGGTCCATGTCGTCAATTTTTTTCATTTTAAGCTCAATAGCTGACATTCTTAAACTTAAATTGTGTTCCATGTTTCTTAATTGTAAGGAGATGGACTCACCCTGAGACTTTATTTTTGCCAGTTCATCAGTGACGTCATTTACATTCGATGAGCTCGAGGTGAAACTTGGATTAGCACGATCATGTGGACTAACGTTAGATGTTGCGGTTTTGTTAAAGTGCATTTTTGGTGTATTTGTGGTTGTGGGTGTATTACGCGGACCAGGTAGTGTAGAAGATGACGAAGTGTGTTTCGGTGATTGTGTTTGGTGTGTAGTGTTGTTTGCTGTTACAAGCCTGGTGTTGTATTGACGTTGCATTTTTGACTTATGTGTAAGTGAACGAAACTTTTTCCAGCAATTTTAGAGAAAAAACGAAAAACTTGATTTATTAACTTTTAGCAAATTATTTTTAACTGACAACTATGAAACAAGTTATGTTGGACAGTTAAACAGATTTAGCAAGAGTCTTATTGCTTAAAAAATTAAGGTTAGTTGTGCAGAACAGGGTTAAAAAGAAGAAGCAATTGAAAAAGACGTCTGTTCAGTAGCACATTCTATCGAACCTGTTACGAAATTCCAGATTTAGAGGCCTTCTCGTTTCAACGCTACACTTTTACAGACCCATACCATATATTTTGGCTTTAAGTTAAAACTGCATGGGCTTAAGTAATTGCCTGGAAGCTTTGTCTCTTAACATCAGCATGTTACTTACCTATTGTGCATCTTGTAAAATATCGTAAACCCAAGTTTGAATGGATACTCTGGTAGGCTCTGCGTTACTCAACTGATGCAAACAATCGTCTTATTACATTTAAAACCTCATCTTACGTCTTACCTCGTGTGAACACTCATATTTCATGTAAACCTTATCTTACCTCGTGTTAACACTGATATTACCTCGTGTAAAAACTCAACTTGCCTCGTATAAACACTCATCGTACCTCGTCCAAGCACCCATCGTATCCCGTGTAAATAATAATCTCACTTCGGACTAGCACTCATCTAATCTTATAAGTACTCAGCTAAACTCGTGTGAACACTGATTTTACCTCATGTAAACATTGAACTAACCTGATGTAAACTTGTATCTAACCTCATGTAAACACTCATTGTACCTTGTGTAAACACTCATCTTATAGACACTCATCTTCACTCGTCTAAATATTGATATTACCTCATGTAAACCTTATCTTACCTCGTGGCAACACTGATAATACCTCGTGTAAACACCCATTTTGGCTCGTGTAAACACTCATCTTACCTCGTGTAAATACTCATCTCACCTCGGACTAGCACTTGTACAAACACTCATCTTAACGTGTAATACTCATCTTAACGTATAAACACTGATTTTACCTCATTTAAACATTGATCTTACCTCATTTAAACATTGATCTAATTTCATGTAAATACTCATTGTACCTCGTGTAATCACACTCATCTTACATCGATTAACACTCATCTAGCCTCCAGTAAACACTCATCTTACCTCGTGTAAACACTCATTTTACCTTGTGTTTACACATATTTTTTTTCGTGTGCAAGCTAACCGTAAGAGCTTAACCATTTCACCGATTTTATTCCAACAACTCGTTCGGGTAAAAAAGGATTGGTGATGAGCTTGTGACACAATTCTAATGAAATACTCTCTCACTGTTTAGAGGAAGAAAACTTTGGTAATTTCAATGGATTCTATAAGATTGGATTTCATTAGCTTTGTGTTGAAACTAGGATCAGGTTTGGTCATGGATGGACCACATCATTCTAGATACTGTGCAAGGAGTTTTCCACCAAAGATTGCCTTGGTATAGATAGTGTGTGAAATCATCGGGTTGCGAGCTCGTTTCGACATTGTTGAAAAAAAAAGAAAAATTTTTGACCAAATGAAATCGCTATCCTTAGAAATAGTCTAACGTTCTAGCGGCTTGGTTTTCTGTTCAGAAAATTGGTTTCTCTATACTCGTTTCTGAAATTTGATATGTTAATGCAATAAGTACTCTCAAGGACTTATACAAATAGTCTATCTCACTGTATTTACTTTGAAACGAATTGCTATGAAGCAAAAGTGACCAGAGTTATGGGAACAGTTCCCTTTGGCACTTGAGCTATTAGAAGTCATATGGACCCGACGAATATTTTATTTTATGCTCTCTCTCTCCTTTTTCCTTATATCTTCTTAATATAATCTCTAAGCACCCACATTCATGAAAATTTGTAGTAGTTTAACATTCTAGGAGCAAAAGAAAGAACTTATTCAAAGCATTCTAGTAAATCATAAAAAAAAACTCACTCATTCACCAGTTCCGCAAATAGTTATCAACTCTGTACTTTTTTTCTTTTCTTTTTTGAAAGACAATTTTCTTTATTTTACATAAGAAACTTGAAGATAAAAATCTCACTATGAAGTTTTTTTTCCCATAAAACAAAAGTGAACGAAGAAAAGAACTCTTCCATGACCTCCATTTGGTCAAAAACTTTGCTCCCTCTGTTTAAATACACTGATTGCAATGCTGCCAATGGCATACTCGAATACCTTGTCCGGATATAGCGTCTTGCCGCAATTTTTTTTTTTGTTGTTTTTTCATTTTATTAAAGTTTTCCTTTTGCTGTTCATTTCCAGTCTTTCTCTCAACTTGGTCCAATGGTTTTATCCAAAATAGCATTGTGCAGGCTATCCCTTTGAGTATTATGGTGCCCCTGAAGGCCTTCGAAAATATCTTGGGAGTATACCTACTCTACTCTGCGACAGAATACGTTGATATTTTTTTATTTTATTCTGAGATTATTTTTTTGATGGTAGCAAAGGCGTTCGTTGAATAGCACTCTCGAGGACAATAAAACACAAAATACTCTCAAGGACTGCCTTAATAATTTTCTGTGTTTTAATTCTTTTCATCGTGTGGTTTATTTGTCTGCCAATTAACATGTTGAATGATGTAGTTGCAGCAACCTCTGTGAGAGTTCAAAAGCTGTCCACATGAATCGAAAGCTTCATGGAACTAGTAAACAAAATGAATGGAAAATTTTCCATAATTTTTTTTTCTGAAGTTTTATGTGGGCTTACATTATATTTCCTCAAGAAAGCACGAAAACAGCACACGGAGCCAAGGTTTTTCTTTATTTTTGTTTTGTTTTTTTACTTTCTGTGACGTTAACTCTCTGCTCTACCCACTCAATCTGCCTTACACCACAGTCATCAAGGTCAATTGGAAAAGTTTGGAGTATTGTTTGGAGGAAAAAGAAAAAAAAAGATACAAAAATACAAACAAATACTCAACAAAAGCAACAACTCTAAATTTATTGTTAAATTTATATCCGCCTTAGGTTTTTTATGCTGCATGAGGAAAACAATTCAACGAGAAGTAATCTCATCTCGGGTATTGCGCACCGTTGCTTTTATTTCTGTTTGGTGTTTGGGTAACTTTTTTGGTTGTTATTGTTCTAGAAGAAGCGGAAAAAGCCAAACAATTCGCCTCTTGGCTGCAAAGATTTAATAATAATCTATCCAATTGAAATTGAACTTTTTCTTGTCAGAAGTTTGTTTTTTTCTTCTTAATATTTTATTTTTCTTTTCTGTTTGCTAGCCTTTTTTACGGATGTTTTCAATGTCTTTTTTTTTTTTTTTGTATTCTAAATCATTCATAATATAAGACTTAATTTGATTATACCTTTGTGAGAGAAACGATGAACATAATTGAATGTACTAAGTTTGGAAGCCTGTCTTTTCATCGTCAGTTTAATACTTATGATATCTTTACTTTATCACAAAAATCGAGCCACTTTGACGAAATGAAATGTTTTTACTGAAGGAGAGGATGAAAACGCTAGCTCTAATTGTTATTACAACTCTTAAAAGAAGTGAAATACTCGTAAATTTAGATAAATTAATGTTTCGGAATTAAGAATAAATGTTCGTAAGGACAATTTAATAAACCTGACTTTCACTTAAGCCACCTAAAATGAAACTGTTTTTTTTTTTGTAATGAAGCTTCATAGCAAATCTAAGATCGAACGAAGTAAAACTCTTAGTGCGGAGCACAATTTAGATAAAACAAAGAAATGTTTCTCAAACTCATCTACCGTGAGGTAGCGCGCAATCATGTCACGTCTGCTACTTTCACATATTCAAGCTCGAATCTTGAATCAATCAAATGACCTTACTGCTTTCTGTTATCCTATTACTACGTTAGTCAATATGAGAAAGTTGAGACACATTTACGTTACAGTACATTTACGTTATTTCATTAGAAAGTATATTCACAACTATGTTATGTCAAAATCACTGTTAACGTTACGTGCAACGATAAATGCAACGATTGTATTTTGATTTGATAAGGAGGATATGATTACGTTACGTCACATGTTTAGGTGGTAACGTTTTGTCAGGAAAGGGCGCTCAACAATAGGGGCAATAGAAGAAGTAGTAAGGGCTGTCGAAAATGCTCAACAAGGCAGCCAAAACACCAGAAAATTGTGCTGCTGGTAACACTTGATGTACGAAACGCTTTCAATTCGATGGTCAAAAATGATTGATGCACTTGAAGGAAGATTCCAAACTCCAGAGTATCTCTTAAGGATGATAAAAGATTATCTCAAAGAACGAGAACTTATCTACCAAACCACTGAAGGAATGATACGAAAAGATATTACAGCTGGAGCAGCACAGGGATCTATCATTGGACCAGACCTCTGGAACATCTCCTACGATGGCATTCTCTGTATGGAAATGCCCGAAGACTGCTTTTTGGTTGGATATGCTGACGACGTTGCTGCGGTGATAACTGCAAGGGACACCGAAAGTGCACAGAGAAAGTTGAACCAAGTGATGCGAAGAACAAATTCCTGGATGGAGGAACATGGGCTGTCGCTGGCTACTGAAAAGACCGAAGTAGTATAATTCTAACGAAAAAACGAATTCCCACGGTCATCGATTTCCACATCGAAACCGAACTTATAAAAAGCAAAAACGTGGTAAAATATTTGGGAATAAAGCTCGACACGAAACTGAGCTTTTGGGACCAGATACGAACGGCAGCTGAACGCGCATCAAAGGTTACAAGCCACCTATCTAGGCTGATGGCAGATGTGGGTGGACCATCCGCAAGCAAACGGAGACTTCTCCTGACAACAACACATTCAATTCTGCTGTACGGAAGCGAGATTTGGGCTGAAGCACTTAAACTGGAAAAGTACCGGAAACAACTAGCATCGGTACAGAGGCGCGGTGCCTTGCGAATAGCGAGCGCGTACCGCACAGTGTCTGAGCCAGCAATTCTTGTAGTTGCAGGTGTCGTACCAATTGACCTCCTCGCAACACAAAGACAATACATACATGAAAAGAAAGCAGAAATCGGCGTAGAAGCGGCGAGGGTGGAAGCGAAAGCGATCACACAGCAGAAGTGGCAAGCACGCTGGGAGTCCGAAAGCAGAGGACGCTGGACTGCTAGGCTGATCGGAGACATAAGCGAATGAAGTAACCGGAAACACGGTGAAGTGAACTACTACGTCACACAGTTCCTCACCGGACACGGGTATTTCAACGCTTTGCTGCACAAAATTGGAAAAAAAGAAGCCCTTCGTGCCAGTACGGAGATTCGCTGACAGACGACGCTTATCATACAGTGTTCGAGTGTAGTAGATGGGAATCTCCCCGTCAGGAAATAAATAGAGTTATCGGAGAGCTCAGCCTGTATCTGACGCAGATCCTGAAAACAAAGAAACAAGAAGAGGTAGCTGAAGAACAAGAACCTGCCACCTAGGCACGGATCCCCCCTCGAAGAAATGCGCAAGTGGTCCCGAGAGGAAGATCAGCGAAAAAATTTTGGAGTTTTAGTCGGTATGCCAAGCTTACACCTTGGAGAGTCCGATACACGGGGAAGTATGGATACTTCCTTATGGTGCGTAAAGCATTTCTCCAAACAAAAAAAAAAATAATAATTACGTTACGTCTCGTATTAACTATTACTTTGCTAGACTAGTCTCTAAGTTTTTATATGAGACTGCTCTGGTTCGAATGATTTTCAGCCAATTTCGACACCTTTTTGCAGCATTTGGGACCGTATGTCAGCAATTTCCAACCGAGTTTGCTTCACCAAGGCGTCAAACATCTTGGGCTTTTCTGCGTAGACAAGCGACTTAACGTAACTCCACAAAAAATAGTTCAACGATGTTAATCGCCCGATTTTGGATATAACTCACAGGCTTACATACATAGGGTGCCACAACATAGCGGGGAGCCCCGAGGCCCAACACATTTCTCGCAACCATACCTTGTGGGAATGGAGGGGACCTACAATTTATTTTCTAGAAAGTTCTTTTCATGGCAATGAATTTAGTATCGGAGGGCATGCCAATTCTTCGCGAAATCTGAAACGCGATGAAAAACATTTTTTGGTTTTTGTAAGGATTCGAATCACGAACCTTCCGTGTTGCAGGCCGACATGATAACCACTACGCCATGAGCACCACTCACAAGCTTTAAACTCGAAATCATGTAGGGATACTTCATCAAGACAATTTACCGAACGTACGCAGTGCACAGTGGTCGGCTTCAAATCTTTCACAATGAAATGGCAAACTGAACTGACCATAAATAAAATGACAGCGGTCAAAAAGATCAACTCCAAAGACGTATTGCAAGATTGAAAACCACACGTTTTAAAAAACATTCTTTATTTTATCAAGCCGATTAGACTAAACAAATCATGTCTTGATTGAAAAGATTTACAAGAATAACTTGGTTACAAATTGGATCTTTGCTGAAACAAGCGAGACGTAATCCACAAAAGGATCACTAGTGTAAAGTGGAAGCACAACTGTGGTGTAGAGTCTTCCTTTCAGCTTAGTGAGTATTTATCGATGACAGAAGATGCCGGAATTTTCTCACTTCTTCAGCCACCCTACACTTGCTCGTTAATTGATTTCGTCATCAGAAGATAGATCCCTGATATGTAAAATTTTACCTATTGACCAAAAAACGAACAACAGACATTCAGTCTTTTTTTAGACCAATAAGGTAACAACTTCCTTTTATTACGTCTACTCATTCATCAATAGTTCGTTGCAGGAATGTAAGATCCCAAATTTTAACTCGATGTTTCCAATCTTCGAAAACTCATATCTATTTCGTCTGGCCCAGCACTTTTGCCACTTGGTTGTTAAGAACTCCTAACTAATTTTTTCAACTGTGCTGTCGGGAACTCTGGTTAAGTTAAGTTCAGCTTCTGTTGAAATTAGTCCTCATCCACAAGGTGGTGACGGTTGCTCCTTGTTCAAGCTGTTTTGTCTTTTGTATTTCTTCTGTATCTCTTAAGGGAGAAGCCTGCTTTAGAGGCTTCAAAAAATCGGTTTTTTCTAAGATTTTTTTGGGAAGGAAATAAATATTCGATTGAAACGAAACTTTCAGGTTTTTTTGTTATACATATATCTATTTCAACAGTGTTGTCTTATTTTTTCATTAAAATATATGTCATATTATGCCTGGTACAAGAATTTTGCCGAGGCGCCCGAGCGTGCATGTGTCGTGCGGCGGGAAAGATGCAGGATGAATTTCCATCCGAAACAAAAAACCAAAAAATAATTTTATTTTCAGTAGCACAGCTCCTAGTACTATTTTTTGAAGCAGGCTTCCCCCTTAATGAGCATCAGCAATGTAAAGCAGTTGCCTTGGGAGAGCTGTGATGCCTCTCGACGTAACGATACCTATAGTGTTGAAATGGGAGAAGAATAGGAATCATTTGGCGTTTGAAACAATAAAGTCTTTAAATTATTTGCCAATTTTACTAATTTTTGCTGTGTAGGTATATCTGTCTTTTGAGATAATCGGAAGTTTAAATACCGGATATAAATTTCAGCTATGTATGCAAAAAGCAGTCAGGGCTTTTATATGAAAATGAAGTCGTAACTAGACCAAAGGCAACTTTTTTGGACGTTATTGAACACTCTGTAAGCTTTTCGCGGTTTAAATATGCTTCTCATTATTGGATATTAAACCAACAACTTAATGTGCTTTAGACCTTTATATGAGTGGAGAATATGTGTTTTTTTAGGTGTCACAATCACAATAATTTTTGTAACTGTCAATATTTTCAACAGTGCAACAAATTGAATTTTCATGCTAGTCAGACCTTTAACCGCTGGATAGACTTCGGTAAATAAGTTGTAATTAGACGAAACGTTATTTTATTCGAATGCTGTTATGTTATTGAGTATTTTTCGCTTGTCTGTATCGCCCAGTCCTCTGAGCCTTTCGGTTAATTGCTAATTGAGGGTTTTTTTTTCGATAAATTTGATCAAATAGAGTTGTGTCTTTTTTGTGAATTTTTTTATGATAACGTCAAAAAGTTTCTCGGAGAATATTTTTCACTGAGCACATCATCTTGCCCTAAAGCTTATCAGAACTTGAACCTCTATTAGATAGACTCATGAGGTTAATTAACTAACTTAACTGAGAAAATTAATCCTTTTGAAGTTTTACTTAGACGATGTAAAATAGGTGGTAAATTTGTCACTGATTGTACAAGCTATTAATAATTTGGCACATCATCTATCTGACAAGTTTTTGTAACCAACAATCTTTTGACGATTTTAGCATTTACAAAACAAACTCTCACCTTGAGTGAGGAATCAAAATTACCCCAATATACGAGCATCATTGACATGAAGAGTAAGCTGGATTGATTCTCTACTCATTGTTACCACAATATTGCATCTGTATCCACTTAAGACCTGACAGTTATTATTATTACTCTTACATTGATAGACTTGAAGTTTTCACAATAACGTATACACAATGGCCCAATTGAATCGATACTTACGGATATGCTTACCTTGTAATCCCAATTTCCACACAATAGGACAGGAAATATACTTATGATCCGAATGTTGAAAATTCCAAATTGCAATTATTAATGATATTCAATCTATATCCGTTTCCACGCTCAATGCGCACTCTGACAACCCTCAACTCATCAACTTTACCATCCCTTAATTGAATAAAAGGGTTGTTAAATTAACTCGCATCAATATACACATACATGATGATTATTTTTTGTTTATTGTTATTTTTATTCCATTGTGTTTCTCTCTTCTCTTCTTGTCATATCCATTTTCACAACGAGAAAACAATTATAGATTTCCTTATAGAAATATTTCCATTTGACTTTTATTCATTGGATGACAAATAACATCTGAATGGGTGTGCTTAAATTTTATTCAACAATATCCGAAGAATTTACTGTGATGCCGTGGCTTTTTTTATGTATATTAAATATTGTGATGTTGATGACAAAAAAAAGTGGGGAGAAGGTTTTGGACAAAGGATTGTTTTCATATTCTGTGCTCCGAAAAATATAAAATCGATATATATTTTGGGAGGAAATGCTTTTTCGCTTCGCAAAACAAACTAAGGTCTGCTTCTTTTTAATGAAATGTTGACAAAATAGACAACAAACAATAAGCGGGTGTGAGTTCAAAAGGTTTCCTCTATGTCTTTTCGGCTTATTGCTTTCGAAAATAACAATAACCTTATGCTGTCATCACACTATGAAACTGATAAATTATATAGTTGGTCCTTTCAAAGCTATTAAAAGAAACGACTATTTAAATGCTTAGATTTGGAATTAATCCACTGCTGCTTGTGCTGCATGGAAAATCTCATTTCAAAGCACACATTTTGTTTCAAACTAAACCCTGTTTTGTCTTTGCATTTTATCTCAAAAACAAAGAGGCCGAAATCGCTTTAATGTCGGACTTGAAATAGGTATCCCTGTTTCATGCCTTGGCTATTGAGTTACCCATAAAATGTGGGTTCTGGTTTATTTTTTTTTTTCCTACTTTGACGTTTTAGAAAGCTCTCATTTGGCTATCTACGTGAGTGTAGTATTTATATTCAAATTCTGTGAAAATGTCTAATGCCTGATGACGGCTTCAGTAGCTATTACAAATCTTTTTCGCATTAATCATTCATGCCGAACAGATACAACCCCACTAGCTGCAAAAAAAAAGGAAGAATTGGAACATTTGAAAAAAGCGACAAAGCCTTTTTATACCAAGTTTCTTCTAAACCAACCTTCCTTTTTCAGGGTATCTATGTGAAGACATGCATGAGAAGAATTTACCGTAGGCGAACGATTTAAATCACAATTCCAACATTCACCGGATGATGAATTGTTGGACAAACAAATTTAAGTAAGACAAAAACACAGTTGTCTAGGAGATTGTTTTCCCATTAATCTGACCATGGGATGCTGGGGAAATTTTTAAAAATTTGTAAAGTGAAGATTTCTCAATGATTTTGATTTGGATAGTTGTGCTTGGTTATATTCTTAGAATTTTTGTTTTTAGTACGTCTGTCAGTACAGGAATGCGTATAGTTGCTCTTGTTTGTTAATTAGCGTAATGTATAATTGGTTACTTACTTACTTAAGGTGGTGCTACAGTCCGGGTCGGACTAGGGCCTCAACCAACATGCTTCTCCAGCCAGATCGGTCCCTAGCTAGCTGCCTCCAGTTTTGCACGCCAAGTTTGTTGAGGTCCTCTCCTATTTGCGTGCGCAACCTGAGTCGCGGTCTTCCTCTACTGCGCCGTTCCTCGGGATTGGATTCGAAGACTTTTCGGGCCGGAGCGTTGGTGTCCATTCGCTCAACATGACCCAACCATCTAAGCCGCTGGACCTTGACTCGTTTGACAAGGTCAGTGTCGCTGTACAGCCCGTACAATTCGTCGTTAAATCTTCTTCTCCATCTATGCAGACGAGACCAAAAATCACCCGAAGAATTTTTCTCTCGAAGCATCCTAAAGTGTTCTCATCTACCTTTGACAAAGTCCATGCCTCTGCGCCATATATAAGAACCGGGATGATAAGTGTCTTATACTTGGGCACTTTAGTTGCTCGAGAGAGGATTTTACTACTCAATTGCCTTCTTAGTTCGAAGAAACAGCGATTGGCAAGAGTTATTCTTCGTTTGATTTCAGGGCTGGTGTCGTTGTCTGAGTTAATAGCGGCGCCTAGGTAGAAAAAGTCTTTAACTACCTCAAAGTTAAAGTTATTGGTTAATTGGCCTTTATTCGTAGTGTATTGTTGTCATAAGTCGTAACCAAAACTATGTACATACTTTTTATCGTGATAACTGATTTTTCATCATATAAAACTGCAAAGGATATGGCTATGAAATTGAAGTTCAAATGCCAATGAATTTTCAAACTTTAATTTTTGCTCACCGATTTCCTTACGAAATATAAAGTTGGTTTCAACCTTTGTTCAACGGCTAATTTCAATGAGCGAACTGTCTGCCACCAGAGTGTCGCGTATAAATTTCTAGACAAAGAGGAATTAAGGAGTCGTAATATAGATGCGTTTTTAGAATTGAGCAAGTGAATTATTCAACCAAGTACTGGGTGGCAAAATTACAACAAAATTGAAAGATTTCGTTGTAGTGTTGCCACTTTTTGGCCAAAAATACTCAACAATGTCCTAAGTTTAGAGCTGTGTGTAAAAATCTCTTTATGAAAACGTTTTGGATGTGCTACTACTAAGCAACGCTTCTCAGCAATCTGTGGAAGTGATATCGTGGAAAAAGGGGAGAAAATGTGAAGGCCTTTAGTCTACAAACTGCAGGATTCCGGTAAAATCATTTTACTATCAGTCGATTTGCAATCAATCGAAAGAATTTACCATTTTTCTCGTAGAGAACTCCTGATTTTTCATTGGCTACAATCTTCAACTAACCATTGTCGATTGATTTCATTCTCTTTATTTTGACTGAATTTCGAAGTGCAACTTTGAGGATGGATCAATCCGTCCTTCTAACTTACTTACTTAGGTAAGCCTTACAGTTCGGGAGAATCTGGGCCTCAACCAACATCCTTCTATAACGACTTCTATTTCCGGCGAGCTCTCTCCAGTTTAGCACTCTAAGTCGGTAAAGGTTCCGTCCTTCACATGATAGAATTGAAAAAATTGGCGATTATCAGAATCAAAGTGGTGTTACAGCATGGAATGACCCTAAACGTAGTTCGGATCAAGCTGGTGACTGTCTTTGCTAAGTCTAACAGAATTGACACCATTTTTTGCAAATTACTGCTATAATAAGGGTGCGGGTATTAACTAAGCTAAGACCAAGTGTTGAGTATAAGCTATAAGTCCAATTATGAAAATCCGGTTAGATTTTGAATGGACATTCAATTCAAGTTAATGTTTCTTAAAATAGATGCGAAATGTCAGTCAGGTGTAGCATATCTCCAAGGCACGCTCACTTTTTCATTCAAAATTAATTAATGCGATGTCACAATTATAGAGCTTTAGAAGCCCAGGGGCCAGCTCATTTCACCCAACCATACCTTGGTAAGAATGAAGATTGGATACATAAATACGGTAGTGCAGCTGCGCCAGGAGACCCAGGGCCTAGCGCATTTCTCACAACCTTGTGAAGAAATGGAGGGGGCCTACAATGTTCTGCCGGTTCCGAACGGCTATTAGAGAAAGAGTTTACGAGTTTACTAACGGAGGACTTGACAATTCCTAGAGAAAGGATTTACCCGTGGAAAAACATTTTTGCCTCACTTGGGATTCGAACCACAAACCTCTGGGTTAACAGCAGACATGCTAACTATCACGCCACAAGTACCACAGGTTGTGCAGATTCCAATTGGTTAAAATGAGAAATCGCTTTTCCTGATAGTGTAAATACTCACGAAGGACTCTCCAATAACTCGCGAAGGAGTATACCGCTGGAAAATCAACTCCAACCATTACACCACGGGTTTCACATTAAAGCAATTTTAATTATCTACAACTTGCACTTTTTATTTAAAACATAGCAACGGAGTGGGGAGCCCGGTGGCTGCGCATTTCTCTCAATGAAGAAATGGAAGGGACCTATAATTTATCGTTGATTTTAAACTTCTAATTGAGAAAGCGTTTTTCATGGCATGAAATTACTACTATAATTTTTTAATTTTTCGTCCTCTCTGGAAGGAGATGTCGTATGTAGATCAGTCGTGTTATTCTTTTCCGTACCTACATTTAATTCGACATGGCGTCCACTATGCTTCTATTGCGTAGACATGCGAAGCAGCAAAACTTGAGCTAATTAAATGCAAAATTTTTTCAATGGTACGAATTAAGATCTCATCGTATCTTAAAATTAGTTATGAGTAACAAACGAACATGGTCTTCCAGCAGCAGCCTCTTGAATATCAACTGAGCTGCTGATTATCGACCATCGACGCCGATGTTATTACTTTTATTTTTTTTTATTTTGGATGCTTCTCCTTAAATTTAATCTCAAGAAAACAAAAGATTCTAAGAAATTCAGTTTGATAATTGTCCTGCACGTGGGGGTAGTGATGTGTCCACATGACGTTTCTTACAGTCAATTCTAAATTATTTGTAATGAATCTAAATAGTATTGGTCCCATGTGGCTTCCTTGATGAACATCACATTTAAATTCTATGCCACTGGTATCCGAATAACATGAATTTGAGATGTTGAAGCGAAAGAAAACATTTAATTCGTTTAACAAATTTTAGGCAGTTAACTTACCCAAATTTATAATTAAAAAGGAAAACAGAGTCTGCACTAATTTCTTATATTTTGGATGAAACTTTTCACATCGCTTCACTGACGAAACACAAATTGTTTGGCTGCACGTTTCGTAATCTGATTCTGGCAAGATAATTCTATATCAATTCCTTAATAGGTTCTAGAGGGGTATTCGTTTGGAGAAGAAAATTCTCTGATTTTGACAATTGGGACGTTTTTGCCTCGCGGTATGGTTTCGAACAGGTGTACTGGATTTTTCACCGTCATTATATTTTAACACACCCATCGAACTGCGTTGAAGTGCGATCAAATGCTTTATTTGTGAAATTTCTGACAGCTTAATGCAATTGTTTTTCCCATTTCGTCCGACGGCGACGTTGCGGACAGTTCTAGCTAGGGCCGAAAAGAAATTATTTAAGTTTGAGTAGTTTGACAAAAAAGCGGCCTCAACTAAAAAAATGCACTTCGTTAAGGTATGAACTTACAGTCAGCTTATCAATAAGACCTTTCTAAGACTCAGTTCTTATTTTACGTTAACCGACCCTCAAAAAACTTACAGCGCAATTGATGTAGAAAAAAACATTAAAACTCAAAGGGAATTAAAGCTTATAGGCTTTTTCAAAATTGTTTTACCAGAAGCAACGTCTATTGTCAGCTAAAATATGATCTAAGTTGGCAGCTCTATAAATGTTTCTTTAAAAGCAATGCCCATTTGCTCAGGTATCCAATGCCCGATTGAAGTTGACACGGTGTGGACACCATCTCAAACCAAACATCTCAGAGCTAAATTGTGGTAGGTGTAAGTCATTCACCACAGGCATTACACTTGCAAGCACTTAAAAGGCAAGCAGGGAAAACTCACAAAAAAAAGAGAAAAAAAAAGAAATAAAAGCAGAGGTAAATCCCGGGAAATAAATTAAAGCACGCACTGGAGCAATTTGTCTTTCGGGATATGCCGAGCTTTCTCCAGCACGCATTTATACATATATACAGATACACACACCACACCATACATCGTCGATGGGTATCTTAAATGTCTTGCACTGCCTTATCAAACGTCTAGGGACAAGAGTCGGCAGTTGGATACTGGGTATAGTGATGGAGAAATGGAGATGGCAAAAAATCAGCGCGTATTAGCCGTCTAACTTCTCACCCCAAACCCAAAGGCAACATCTTATTCATGAGTTGTGGGCGTTTGCCAAACAAGTTGGAGAGTGGTAAAATTTAATTCCTTGATTGATATTGCGGGGACGAGCACTAAAGGCTATAGAGAGTATAGAGACGTACATATATGCGTACAAAGTCATACATTCCTTATGCTTTTGCTGTAGTAAGAGTCCTTCTGATTTAATGGAATATATGTGTATGCGTATCGGATTTAAATTGGGAAAATAAACAAAAAATGGCAATATACGATTACTGTTTGAGAATACAAATAACTTTCTTAGGTTTTAGTATGCCGTTCGGTATAGATAATGTTGCTTAAGTTGAGAATGGTGAGTAAAAAACATTATACATTTTTACTACAGGCAACGTGCGGTTACATCAGACTTTTGTGCTTTGAAATTCAATGAGATTCTCTCTGTGACGTGTGGATTATTTGAAGCAATTAAATTGAAAGATGCTGACACAAGTTAATAATGGTGTCAGAAGTACTTAGGTTAGGAACGGTCGAAACCTTTGATTGATTTTTTGCAACACAAACTTTCTTCCTCAAGTTTGTCTTCCTGTTTTCCTACTCTAAGATATAAGTTCAATTTTTATCCCCTTTTTAACTATTTATATTACTTTCTTAAAAAAGAAAGAAATATATAAAAATTTTCAAAGAATCGGGTTAAGAAATGTGAAGACGTGGGTGTACCACCTACGAACCGAAACAAAACTTAGTCTCAACCATTCATCCGTCACCATTTTTCTTCTTATTTTGCTACTTACCTACAACAGATAGTAGTTCCGTCAACAACTTGCTTCCAGGAAGTTCCTGCAGATATGTAAATATTTTCCAAAGCCCATGTCTTAAAACACACTGAAGAAACAACTCAAGATATGTGTTTATGAGTAAAAAAAGCATCCTTGCAACCGTGTCTACCAACTAAAAGCGAATAAAATTTATATATGCAGAATGCACGTCTCTCCATGTTAACATTTCCTTTTTCCTTTCTTTGCTTTTTTTTCTACTTTTTTTTTATTCTTCGTTTAAGATTCCTTTACATACGAAGTGTACACACTGTGGTGTATATCAACCAGGGAATATTTTTTTTTCAACGCCTTCCTATCGTATTGTTTGTTTGCTGCTATTTCAATCCAGGCAAATTGATACCGCACCATTGTGCTAACTGAGCTTAGGCTTGTAAAAATGTATCCTCTGTCTATATCCTCATGTAAGCGAACAATGTGTCGTCGAAGCTTTTGTCTACCTGGTTTGTGATGATAGCATGAGACTAGCACTTGGAGTGTGATTCAGCAAAATTCTGCATCCTTGAGCCATATTACATTGTGATTGACATTGGCGCCTTACCCACCCATTCCATGTTTTGGTAAAAGCGTGCGTAAACTGCGGATAACAACACAAACCTTAGCTTATTCTCATTATTCAATCCTTTTTTTTTTTTTCTAATTGCAAATTTTGCATTCTCTTACATGCACAAACGCACAGCCAGCGCATTAATTTTGAGTTCATAACTTTTTTTTTGTATGTGCAAGGTAAGCTAGCAGCAAGCTGCAAGCAGCCTTTGAAGCTATAGAGAGGAACACTTATTTGTTCTCGAAATTAAAAAACAATAAAGCTGAGTGGTGCAGATGAAAAGCATCCTGGTGTGTGTGCGCAAGCAGTTGTAATTAATTTCCTGCCTGCTCTTAACAGGGAGACTTTGTTGGCTTAATTAAAATCTTGGGAAACTTATTAGCAAACATCCGTCGTCGTTGTTGCATCCTGAATTGGGAAAGGGAAAATATTGAACAAGCTTAATGTGTAGACTTTATATGGAGATTGAATGTGGATTCTAACATTGTGCTTGTTATCGCATCACATGCAAACATTTTGGGTTTTTATTGTTCTCTTGTTGCCAAGTGCATGGCATCGTCGACGTCGACAATTGTAGTGATGTGTACACCGTTTACACATTATAGTGTTTCTCAGAGCTTAAGTAAGATGGCTTATGCGGTTATGATTGGCATGTGGCATGCAGTGCCAATTTCAATTTCATTATGACATACTGTTTGGCTCTTTTTGTCGTTAGTATTTAAAAATTTATGAAGAGTTCTTTGAAATAAAAAGCATCCCTATTCACTGAGTCAGAATTGTTCCTTACCTTTCTTCTCTTAAAGATGACATGTGGTCGTGATATGATTCCACTAGTTTATTAGTTTGTACCTACCTAAATAAATGAGTCCTGTCGAGCAAATCATCATATTGAAACCATTCAATGCTTTGCCTGGCGTGCCACAAGGGAATCATCTTGGTCCTTTGCTTTTCATTGTTGCAATAAGTGATGTATTTTATTGTCGAGCAAATCATCATATTGAAACCTTTCAATGTTTTGCCTGGCGTGCCAGAAGGGAGTCGTCTTGGTCCTTTGCTTTTCATTGTTGCAATAAGTGATGTATTTTATTGTCGAGCAAATCATCATATTGAAACCTTTCAATGTTTTGCTTGGCGTGCCAGAAGGGAGTCGTCTTGGTCCTTTGCTTTTCATTGTTGCAATAAGTGATGTATTTTATTGTCGAGCAAATCATCATATTGAAACCTTTCAATGCTTTGCCTGGTGTGCCACAAGGGAGTCATCTTGGCCCTTTGCTTTTCATTGTTGCAATAAGTGATGTATTTTATTGTCGAGCAAATCATCATATTGAAAACTTTCAATGTTTTGCCTGGTGTGCCACAAGGGAATCATCTTGGTCCTTTGCTTTTCATTGTTGCAATAAGTGATGTATTTTTTCAAAAATGCGTTCTTTATGTCTGTCCTTTAGACTTGAATACCGTTTAAGTTGGTCTGGATGATTTCCTAGTCTTCAGAAAAAGGCTGTCCCTTTTTCGAGTGTGTTTTTTTTGTTTGAAAAATTCTCATGATTCCATTTCGCTTCAAATCTGACCAGTTTCCTACCCTCGCAAGGACGAGAAAATGCAGCTCAAGGCTCTTACTTTGAAAGCATTTTGCGTTCAGCTGAAAACAACGCTTACGAAGAGTTTTTTGGAAATCCTAATCTGAAGAAGAGTTTGTTTTAACAAATTTATTTCCTAAATTCTAAAAATAAGCCACAAATTGACCAACTCATACTTGTAAAGTCGGTTAACTGGTATTTGCTAAATTAGGTATACAAAAAATTCATGTGTATTGATTGAAAGGGAAGGAAAATCTACACGCTTTGAAGTTAATTACGATTCCTGTATCTGAAGCAAGGCCGCCACTGCCACGAGAACCTTTTTATGTTTGTAGTTTATTTTTATAAAAGTCTTTTAAATTAGGTATACAAATTCTTATCTTCTTATCTACATAAAAAAATACCGACTTGCAACGTCTTTATTTCGATGGAATATTATTCAGAAAACGTCAACTTGTGCACAAATGTGGGAGTCCCTTCTTATTTTCTTAGCAGTAATTTGAGTATTTTTCTTTAGGGTGAATTTCAAGGAGCAATGCTGGATAATGAATGCGGAATTTATTTTATTAAAGTTTAATTGCTGAAATACTTTCCAAGAATTATTTTAATTTATTTAAGGCTCTTATCCGGCTAATAATGTCTTTAAATGCACTTCAATTTAGTCGGTTGACATCTTTCGTAAGTGTTTCTATTGATGGTTGGATTGATGAAGAGCGCAGCCATTGTTGGTATTCAGACTGCCTTGTAGAAATCTGTGGTTTTCCTGCTAAAAGCCTTAGTAGAAAAACTGTTTTGGGCTTACTTGTGTTCGTTTAGTATATGAATCATCTCATTTTGTATGTTTTGATCATCTAAGCAAATCAACGCACTTCGAAGCTTGTGATGAGGAGGGGATCCAAAAGTAAGAATTTAAGACAAGAGGTACTCAGATCTGAATTCAAAACAATTAAAACTCGAATTGACATTAAACAACTTTCGGAAAATTGGCTTATTTGAGCCATGACGTTCGATGAGAGGGTTAATTAAAGAGGCGCGTATTTCGAATGTTCCAAGGATAAGTGTTACGGGGAATTGAGTTGTAAAGGGTTGTTCACTCAACATTTACAGAAAAGACTCGGCGAATAAAGAGAATATCAAATATGTCCCTTCGATTTTTAAATGAATTCTTCTTGACAAACTTTTTGCGTTCTTGGTAAGGAAGTGGAATCAAGGGATTATTTCGTGAATAACCTCTCAGAACAAATGGAAGAAAACGGCGTTAAATATTTTCAATTCTAGAAATGTGAATTGTTGGTATTGAGACCTCACTTAGCAGGCGTATTCAAGGAGCGGGCGCACAAAGGTAATTAACAAGGACCGGCTTACGTATGGGTCGAAGAATTTCTTTGAATTGGCTTTTAGAACAATATCATCAATATCTGAAATAAAATTGAGTTCCTTGTCGCAAATGCTCCCGAGATCGCGAATCGCTTCAACAAGTGGTTTGGTTGTGAAGAAAATATCAACGGGTGAAGATTTGAAGTGTTTAGGGGAGACGGTTATGGATTGACACTTGAAAATGTTTAATTCCAAGCAGTTCTTAGAGCATTAGATAGAAAAGTTGTCGAGACCTTGTTGAAAATGGAGAAAAACGATCGGTGAAGCAATGATCTTGTAAAACTTCGTATCATCTGTGTATGGTGAAATTTAATAATGGTTAATTATCAATTAGAGGTAATTAATAGTTAGAATGAAAATAAGAGGGCCTAGATGACTACCCTGAGGGACGCCGGAGGTAGCTTAAAGAGGACTTGATCGGGAAGATTTAAGACGAACAAAAACTTCACTTATATGGCTTTCCAAATAAGAGAAGTTTGCTCATCTAAGATAAGTCGAATCCATATCGTACATTCACTAAGCTTTAATGACCTGAAGCAAATGGAAAATCTGACTCTTAGTGTCATAGGCTCCCATGACTGCAACTTTGAAAATACCTTGGCCACAGGTTTAGTGCCTTTCGTGACAATACGGTACAAGTGTAATGAGGAGCTAAGGCTTATTCCACCGCAGCTTGGGATATGTTCCTCCTGCAAAGGCTTCGTCCCAGTTCACGTTATCAAGGCAAACACAAATTAGAAGAAAGCCTTTCTATACGATTGTTTCGTGGAAATCATTATTAAGGTGGCCAATTGCACCGTGGTCTTCTACCGAGCTTTCGAGCCAGCAGCACTACGTTGTAAAATATTCTTCCAACCGAGTCTCAAATTTCAAGAAATGTACTGTCAGTAAGTAGATAAGTCACCACTATAAAGTCAACTTCTTAACATTTTACCTGCCCAGCTATTTTCGCATTTTGGGTAAGGTTAAGACAAGGTATTTGTTTTTAAATTTCTGTTAAATAGCCACTAAAAATTGATTTCCAACCGAATTTTAGTTGTTTGTGATCGTAATTGTCAAATTGTAACGGTTTTTGTGTATCAATCGTTTTCGTATGACATGGTGGGAAAAGTTTAAGACTTAAAAAAAAACTAATACGGCGGCCACATAAGTGATTTGACTCCTATCTGATTGAAGAAAAGTTAAATCATCTAAATGATGAATATATTCCTGGTTCCGATGGTATATCTGCCATATTTCTTAAGAAATGCTCCTCCACTCTTTCCCTTCCTCTATCAAAAATCTTTAACTTGTCCATATCCCTAGGAGTTTTTCCCCAAACCTGGAAAACGGCGTTTTCACAGCGTTCGTTTCAGATCCGCCTTATCCAGCCGCTTTCTAGCTACATCCGGTGTTCCCCAAGGCAGCCATTTAGGCCCTCTCCTCTTCATTTTCAGTATTTGTTTGACAACAAGACGAAAACAACGAAAACTTCTAATTGAAAGTTAATAAAAACGCACAATTTAACATATAATGGAAGGTCTTTATTTAAAATATATGCACATCTTGCTTCGACTGTGCTGCTCGAGCTCTCATAGTGGACTGCGCACTGTGCACCGCTCAAAAGTTCTTAGTGGACTGTGCACCGCTCTGCTGATGTTAGTGGACTGCGTTCTTGTCAATGCTCATCTCGCCATATATAGGTTGTTGCTGCTGCACTAGCCTGCTTACCCTTCTCGATATTGAGCACCGCTACTTCACATATTTGGCATGATGAATCTGCACTTGGGTTTTTTCCATTGCGACCCTTCGGTCGCAACCACCGTTGTCTGGTACGTCTGCCACGTACGATCGCGATGAATATTTGCTATTTCTCGGTCCCAACCACCGTTATCTGGCACACGATAACACAGTGACTCTTAACCGAAAAGCTTCTTCTTTGGTTGCCTGCACCGAATCATGTTGATTCTATTTCTCGGTCGCAACCACCGCTATTTGCACATTGTATGTTGTCTTGTAGGACATCTGTGTTGTAAGAACAATTCTTCTTCTTGCTGTAATTAGCGACCGTGAGGTCACTATGGAAAGGGGTATGGCCTATGCACGTGCCACATGATGATTTCGCTTTCTCTAACATTCCTCCCCCCAAATTGAAGGCTCGTCTTCAATTTCGCCTGTTGGCTCTTCAAGAGGTAGAACGCATAACTTCTGTATTGCTCGCACCAAGGTTTTATGCTCCAAGCACTGAAAAGCTGCCAACAATGCAGCGCTCTTTAGGTTGCTCACAAGCTCTAGGTGTATGGGCTTCCTCACCATGCACACAAACACTGCAATGTAGCCCTTCTCTATTATCTTTGATCGCCCTGATCTCCTTTTTATTTGCACCGGTCCAGCATAGTCTACTCCGCTATGCTTGAACGCTCTCGTGGGCTGGACACGTTCTTTGGGAAGACTGCCCATCAGCTGTTCGGACGTTGTTTTGCTCTGCCGAAAACATGTTATGCACCTTGAGATGTGGGTCTTCACTGCTCGCCGCAGGGAAGGGATCCAAAACCTTTGCCTTATGTACTGCATGCACAGCTGTACGCCTCCGTGTAGTGTCCTCAGATGCGCTTCTCTAAAAAACAGATTGAGTGAAAGTATGCTGCTCAAACTTACCAATGAAGATTTCTCCAGGAGTTGTTTGACTTCCATTTGATACGCACAAAGTTGTTCTATCCTTGCCCATTAGGATAATGCTCGATCTCGCTCTTCCAGTGACACTGGCCCGGTCAGGATTGTTTGACGGTTCTTCCTACACGCTCTCGTAAACATCGCCGCTCACCTGCCGCATCAGTTTGCACAAAAGCACGGCTGCACATAGCTCAAGTCTGGGTACTGAGATGGTTTTGACTGGTGCCACTCTGGACTTCGAAGCTATAATTCTGCACGTTGTTTTCCCAGTGATTGAAGTCGCACGCATGTAAACAACTGCGGCGTAAGCTCTAATTGAAGCATCTGCAAATACATGGAGCTCCAGTTTGTGTTGCTCCGTGCTTTTCAGCCACCTCGGAACCCTTATCGCCTCCACGTGTGTCAGTTGCTCGCGGTATTTTTTCCATACAGGTAAGATGGATGTGGGTATTTGCTCATCCCACTCAACTCCGCACCGCCATAGGTCCTGTATTAGGATTTTTGCACTAATTATTACTGGTGCCAGGTAGCCATTTGGGTCGTACAACCTCTCGATGGCACTGACAACTGCTCTTTTGGTGGTAGACACACTGCCATCGCTCGTTCGCACCTTAAACGAGATTTCATCTCTTTCGCAGTCCCATACGAGACCCAACATTGAAGCACTATGATCTTCTGGAAATGTTAGCGCTTTTTCGCTCGACCAGGTGTTCGTCAGTCTTGATAGTACGCAATGACCTGAAGACATAAATTTGCTCAGCTTGAAACCGCCTACTCTTAGAGAAGACTTTATTTGTTGGCACTTCACTTTCGCCTCCTCTTCGTTATCTGCACCAGTCAACATTTTGTCCATGTAAAAATTGTTCATGATGGCCTCACATGCCAATGGATACTCTTCCTTGTGGTCCATCGCGCACTGATGCATTGCTCGCACTGCATTGAGCCCGCTGGACGCCATGCCATACGTGACCACTGTAGACAGTATTCTCTCATGCGCTCGCTAGAATTCCCTCTCCAAAAGATACGTTGGAGATCCCACTGCTCTGGATTCACCTTCACTTGGCGGAACATTTTTTCGACGTCTGCCGAAACTGCAACCTAGAAGCACCGGAAACGCGTAATTATTGCAGACAGATCGTCTTGTAATTTGCCTCCGGTAAACTGCACATCGTTTAGGGACATCCCACTCACGCTCTTGCACGATGCGTCGAAGACGACCCGAAATTTCTTGGTGACGCAATGGTGTGGAATGTGGTATGCTGGCTCGCTCGTACTTGGTTCAGATACTTGCTTCATGTGTCCGAGAGCCTCGTATTCCCGCATGAATTCAACGTATTGTGCTCTTAGCTCTGGCTCTGCACTTAACCGCTTTTCGGTTTGTAGGAACCTCTTCATGGCCACCGCTCTGGTCGAACCCAACTTTTCCGCTCCAGTGCCTCGCACGTCGAACACGCACCGACGTTTGATGAGGCCCAAACGCTGCACGCACTGCTCAGTAACCAAGTTGATTTGACTTCCGCTGTCTAGAAGCGCCCTTGCTTCATCCGGTTGTCCTGCTCTGCCCTGCACTTTGACGCGTGCTGTTGCCAGTAGTGCTCTTTGCACCTCGTCACTACCGGTTTGCTCATTCTCTAATCGCTCAATGTTGATGCCGTTGTCGCTCTTGAAACTTCTTTGAATTTGTGCTCAGTCTCTTCTCTAACTGGTGGAATTGCCTCACTGCAATCGCCCTGGAACTTGTGCCCGTGAGTTGATGGTAATAGTGACCACATATCGCTCTGATGTGTCACGCCAATGTGTGCTCTGAAAGTTTTGCTCTACCCATTCATCCTCTGCAGACATGGGAATCGGTGATTGTAGGTCCTCCGCTTCCCAAAATTTTCTCAACAGCTCATTGAGATGCTCATCCGGTGATTCCGTCGTCATTATATCATGGTCATTAGTGTCGCTCTAGCTGGATTCGGATTTGCTCGCATCTGTCCGCTGCATCTCATCACAAACGTAGGCTCTATTCGTGACAGCAAGTTAGCGTAACTGTTCCGGTGAATCGTACCTTTGTGCTTGCTCCCAGCCCTTGCGCTTGAGTATCACATTTGTTCTTTCTCAGCCCCATTCTTTGCACGCATTGCTCTGTTATGATGTTGACTTGACTTCCCGAACCTAGTGTTCTTGCCCTCATGCCCTGCCCTGTTTTGCTCATGATTTTAATGCATGCCGTTGCTAGTAGTGCATGATCTGCATTTGCTCTGCTCTGTTCCACCTCGTTATGTTTGGTTACATCTCTATTGTAGTTGTTTTGATTGCTCGTATCGAGGTGGTGTGACTGGATCACATGCTCGATGGGTTGCTCTCGATGTGATTGCTGCATGAATTGCTAGTTGTCTGGTTGACATTTTGACGCTCTTGAAGTGGTTGGCAGGCTGTGCTCTGACCGCGCCATCACTGATAACCCAGTTACCGGATTGCACTGCTCTGGGCAAAGGATGCTATTGTGTCCCTTGTTACTTCTCCGGCAAGCTCCGGCAGGACATGCCTGCGCAACGTGTCCGCTCTTCAGACAATTAGGATACAGCTTCCAGCTGCGAACCTTGTCGCTCCTACCTTGAATGGAGAGAGAGAGAAAATCTGCACAACGATATAGTGAATGTGGTGACTTACACAGCGGGCATTTTAATGCCGTGGTCGTCTTTAGTGCGCTCGAACCAGCTACATTCCTTTGTACCCCTCTCTGCAACTTCGTGTCTGACCTTTCTGCACACTGCTCTATATCGAAAAATGCAGAATCCAGAGCACTGGCTCTGCGCTCCAAGAATTCAAAGAACTCCTCCAATGTGGCAATTTGACGGACATCGGCCCTTGCAATTTGCCATGCGTGGTTCGTCTCCTGATCCAGTATATTGCGCAACTTGCTTTAGCTTGAATTAAAAGCGCACTTCCCGTAAGACCGTAGAAGACCGCAGCGACCCAGGTCGACCCTTCGAAAATCGCTTCAGTCCGAACGGAATCAATGCACTTTTTTGGATATCTCAAATTTATTTGCGCTCTGCAAAATAACCTTTGTCCGGTTGCGCTGCACAGTTAACGATCACTTCAGTCAATTCGCACTTCCTAGATTGATGAATTCTCACAAGTTCTTATATTTTTCTTCTCGTTAAGTAGGGATATCTTGTGAAAAAGGTTTTTCTTTCGAAAATATTTGCATTCGATTACCCACATATAGGTATACATAAATATATTTTTGATAAGCACTTTTAATTTATCTTTAGATAGGTCGCTTGCACAATTTATTCGGCTCGATTAGGACCAGAATGTTTGACAACAAGACGAAAACAACGAAAACTTCTAATTGAAAGTTAATAAAAACGCACAATTTAACATATAATGGAAGGTCTTTATTTAAAATATATGCACATCTTGCTTCGACTGTGCTGCTCGAGCTCTCATAGTGGACTGCGCACTGTGCACCGCTCAAAAGTTCTTAGTGGACTGTGCACCGCTCTGCTGATGTTAGTGGACTGCGTTCTTGTCAATGCTCATCTCGCCATATATAGGTTGTTGCTGCTGCACTAGCCTGCTTACCCTTCTCGATATTGAGCACCGCTACTTCACATATTTGGCATGATGAATCTGCACTTGGGTTTTTTCCATTGCGACCCTTCGGTCGCAACCACCGTTGTCTGGTACGTCTGCCACGTACGATCGCGATGAATATTTGCTATTTCTCGGTCCCAACCACCGTTATCTGGCACACGATAACACAGTGACTCTTAACCGAAAAGCTTCTTCTTTGGTTGCCTGCACCGAATCATGTTGATTCTATTTCTCGGTCGCAACCACCGCTATTTGCACATTGTATGTTGTCTTGTAGGACATCTGTGTTGTAAGAACAATTCTTCTTCTTGCTGTAATTAGCGACCGTGAGGTCACTATGGAAAGGGGTATGGCCTATGCACGTGCCACATGATGATTTCGCTTTCTCTAACAGTATTAACGACATTGAAATGATCATCAAACACCCCTTTATCTCTCTCTATGCGGACGATACTAAGTTTTACCGGATCATTTCTTCTTCTGAAGACTCTTCCCACCTCCAACATGACCTCGACAATTTTTCAATATGGTGCTCCAAAAACTGCCTGGAGCTAAATGTTTCCAAGTACCAATCAATAACCTTCTCACGTAAACGCATCAAATATCCTCCCCGTCTCTATCTTCTAAACAGTCAAATCATTTCCACCGTTCAGGTGATCCGTGACCTTGGGATTATTTGCGACCGTGAGCTGAATTTCCTCAAGCATATCGACGATATAGTCCTTCAGCACTTGGCTTCGTGAAACGATGGTCCAAAGAATTTGCAGACCCCTACGTAACCCGATCCCTTTACATTTCATTTGTTCGTCCTCTTCTTGAATACGCTTGTCAAGTCTGGTCGCCTTTCCAAGAAGTGGACATTGCGAGAATTGAGAGCATACAACGCCGTTTCCTCCGATTTGCTCTTCGAGGTCTTAATTGGAGTAATCCTTTGATATTACTTCCTTATCAAGACCGAATCAAACTCTTCAACCTCAATACGTTGAAAGATCGAAGAGAAATATTTGACGTTCTCTTCATTCACCGAATCTTCACAGGTACCATTGACTGTCCAGCCCTTAACGAATCCATTTTTCTAAATACTAACACTCGTAACACTCGGAATCCCCGTCTCTTCTATCTTCCCGCACCCATCGAACCTCTTACGGTTCCAATGAACCCATCTCCCGAATGCTGAGGAATGTCAATTCCCACTTCTCTTGTTTTGACTTCAATATGAGTACTCCCTGCCTAAAACTTCGTCTCCTAAGCCCTCCAACTAGTTAGTAAGTCTTAGCTATTAAGTTTCTTAGTTTGTAAGTTAATAGCTTGTATTAAGCCTAATAAATGAGGGTTTTGCCCCCACCAAAATTAAAAATTCAATTAAATTAAATTGAAGAGCCCCATAAGAACCTCTATGCTGTCACTCGAAATCGTAGTAGGTGTCGAACGAATTCGTCCCAAAAGGCAAAAGGTAAACTTTAAGGTGTTTGCACAAAAACGGACAACCTGGCAGTCAATTTGTTAAGCGACTTTGCTTGTTAATTTTTCAATATACCTAAAGTCGAAACCGAAAAGATTTAAAATAGGAGCTCTTGTATTGAGTGTTACATAATTAAAGCTTCTTCCCTAAAATAGCAGTCAATTGGTTTTAATATTAAGTTTAATTTTTATATAATAAATTTTCCACATCGAAAACGTACACCATGTTGTCAAATTTAATACACAAATTCATGTTTTGCAATTAAAATAAATTAGAAGTAATGAATTATCCTACTTGCAACCGATATAATCACAAAGTATCACTACACTTTTGACGTTAATCCTATTATTGTAAAATACATAACAGTGCTCATTAAACGTGCAGATTTACTAAAATCAATTATTCAATTTTTTTTCGAAACAATAGCAACAGCAACACAGAATTATAACTAGAATCAGTTATAGGTACAAATATTTCCTAGTTGTTTCAAAATGATACGCTGATTAAGTGACCGCATATTAATTCAATCATCAAACACACATTTTATAGTTAAATTTATAAATTTATTTTTTCGCATTAACCTTACCTGGGCGGCAGAGGTTAAATTGTATTGACCACATAGCAAATCGGCAACTGGCTTTATTTGCCACATTTGACCGCAAAAGAGTTTCTCACTAATTAATCAAATGCTTTATGTTTTTTTTTTTTTTTCAAAACATTTTGGGCCAGGCAATGCAATTGCTCATTTTGACAAATTCAACAAACAATTTCATTGCCAGGCATCACCTTGAATTTTCTCGAAACGCGCCATCATTCCTGGGTATGGGGTAGGGGGTAGGTATGTCCTACAAATTTTCCGCTCTCCCGCACATTCCGGCTGAATTGAAGAGGGATCATATTTCATGGTCGTTATGTCGCCGACAACGACTACAACGATGCCTTTACATTGATTAATCCGCTACCACTTAGCAGCATGGAGAAGAGGACACTCTTGAAGCATAATCTATGGTGTTTTTGTGTGTAAGAAATTGCGTTTTCGAATACGGTGACGATGGGGTGGGCAGCTTCTTGCTACTTGGCGTGGTTCACTGAAACCGAAATGAAAAATGATTATTATGCTTTTATGCCGTTGCCGGGGGTATTTATCTCGTACTTGTCATCTTGGAATCCATATACCGAACCGACCGCCCCACCGACGCGACGATCCAAAGGATTCACTCTATAGAAACTACTTTTGTTTGAAATCTACCAAGTTGCAAGAGGTTCGAAGGGCTCATTACTAGGTGGAGTACATGCTGATGACTTCTCAGCTTTTCAATTGATAGTTGGCTTACATTTCGAAAGTTATCTAGTAGTTTATCTGTGGTTGTGTGAGGAGCAAGCGAGTATACCTATACATATACATTCATTTAACCCCCTTAGCCCATTTATAGAAATTTATTACAGAACTTTTAGAATGGGTTCCGGGTTGGCAGAAATCTCTAACCATTCATCATTAGCCAACCGTCCGTTCTCGTTCCAGAGTGGCAAGTGTAAATATTATGACCAATGAAGGTATGGAAGGGTAAGGGTATGCACAATGTATGGCTTATATTGTGAATTTAAAATTGCAATCAAGGAAAATAAAGTTTCATATATAACCGGACAGAGAGTGAGAGAGAGGGCTTACGATTTAATAATGGGGTACATTTGCAGTGCAAATTGCGTGATATAAAACGTCCATTTAGACTGCTTACGTTCGTGCTGAACCTGAACAACACATGATTGTAAGTTGTGTAGGTACCTTACCTATACCTACACATTCAGGGAGAAACTGTAGATATTTTTATAGGATAATTACCTCCACCTGAGAGGAAGTGAAGTGTGTTTGTGATATTTTTTGTTTCTGAAGGTTGTTCCTTTAATTGCAAATTGCACAATTTATTTTGCTTGTTTCACCTCAAAAGCGGCAATCTTAAGGATGTTCTAAATTTCCAAGCTACAGGGTGTTTCCGTCCTTAATGTCAGTAGTCAGTACTTTGGTAAATGATTTTTGCAGGACTACCAAACTGCTTAGGCTGCAGGTTTTTTTTAATTCCAATTTGTATCTCTGTTGAATAATAGAAAATGTGTTCTTATACATACACAAAAAAATGTACAAGCATCACAACAAATACTTAAAACATGTCAGCTGAAAAGCTATTTCCTTAGCAAGCTATTGATTTATATTAACTCTTCCACATACTGCTCTGTGGTGATGCTGCATTCAACTAAAGCTACATCCTTGAGTAGCGAAATTTCACCCGCAAACCGAAGCAAACAAATTGCTAGTGACACTTTCTTAAAGGATTTCAAAGACTGGTAGGTAGGTATGTCTGTATATACGAGTATATACTGTACAGAGTCAAACACAACTCTTACAAGAAGCTTAAAGTGAAGTGTGGTAAGTGAGTTTTATGGAAAGATATGAACTACACCCCATTAGAAAGTTAGAAACACTCGCACGGGTATGTATATACGAGTGTGTAATATGTGTGTACATTGTTACGTCTTCTGCACAAAATAACACTTTGCTCGTGGTAAGTAAATAAATTGTTCTGTATGGTGTGTGGAAAATTAAAAATGAATGGTGTGTAGTTAGTTTGCGACGTAAAGAACATTTAATCGTGAAGTTCCTTACTTTTCTCTTGATTTATGTTCTACCCTATAACAACGAGCGTACGTTGTTGAGAGAGTTAATGAGTTATATTTAATAATCATTATAATTATCACCACCTACTCATACTACCTACACACATATAAAAGAAGCTTATTCGGCTTTGTCTAAGAATAATAAATTTGATATGATTAGACAAGCGGATTTGTTTTGTATCATGTTTGTTTTGAAATCACTACACAACCCTTTTGCTATCTTCTTCTCTATTTGATTTGGAAACTGTAGAGAGTTTGTTCTTGTATTTTAGGCAAGTCGAATAAGATATTGCTTGTGGTGTGCCCACAATGCGTTGTTTGGAAAAGAAAGTTATCAATAGTGTAGGTGCCGTGCTTTTTGATTTCCAGCCGAGGTTTTACTCGTCGGATAAGCCAGGGTCTTTCTTAAAAAAAAAACACGAAACTCCAGGTGGAAGGTATTAACTTTAAATGTACAAACTCTTTGTTCAAACACAATCAAAATCTCTCAAAAGATATAATCTATAAACTAAAGGTTTAACTATGGTAACGTAGGTACAGTCCGTAAGGTAGGTCTTCAGTACCTCTACCCAGTCTTAATAACTTGCGGTTTGATTCCTTGATGTTGGTAGTACCTTAACTTGAAACAAATAGAGAAGTTCAGGTTCAGGTTATGAGCCCTGATAGATCACAAAATAGCACGCAATAACTGTGGCTTATCAATATGTATATTTTGCGGCCTCTTGGTGGCACGGAGAAATAGCAGTCAATAGCTTTGGTTGATCGGCAGGTTTATTTACGTCCCTTGGTGACAAGAATGGCTCCAGAAATCTGCGATCTAAGGCCTTCACTACGGCAAGTCTATCGCAAATCGAACGGTTTCAATCGGAAACTAAAAAAAATATATAATCGGCCCTATCGTGGTAACCGTCGGAACGGAACTTTCTCCGCAACGCATCTTTTTTCTAAGATTCAATTTTGCTTCGAAGTAGTTGTCGTCGTAAGAAATTTTTCACAAATGCGGCAATGCATTGCATTCCCAAAACTAAAATCTCCGCAACAAAAACTTATCGGAGAACGTCGGATCGTCCGATCGGAGAACTACCACGAAGCAAAATGTCTCCGATCGGAGTGAATTCCGCTCCGACGGTTACCACGATAGGGCCGATTAATATCTTGCCTAATGTTTTTGGTGCTTACTTCTATCGGCGGTGGCGGCAGGATATTTTTTTATGAAAATTAGGCAGTTAGGGACTGAACTACATGTGAATTATACTCGGCCAGTAAACAATCGACTGCTCCATGCATTTTCATTGCTGTTGTGTGGGTGGTATAGCGGTGACACATTGTACATTCTTGTTTCAGTGCTGTCGTCTCTGAATGTACATTGTGGTATGAAAAGTACCATTTACCTAAGGGGTACCAAAAGTAACCGGTAGCTTTAACGATTCGTTACAAACTTTTGAATCTTCTCTCGATTTTTTACTTTTGTTTTTAAAATAATAATTAATAAATAGATTTATTAATTAAACTTCATATTCCGAACCCAAAAAGCCCGAGATGAGATGAGCCAACACCCAAGGTATTTCTTACCAAGATTCATGCGAGAAACCGAGGGGACCTACAATTCTATGCTGGCTCCGAATTTCTAAAAAAAAGGACTACCAGTTCTTACACTTACATAATTCTTGGCTGGAGGCGAAACTCGCGAAGAACAACTTATTGAAAGTCGAGCCTCGTCTTTCCACGTATTTGTCCTCTATTCTTCTTTGAAGCTGAAGCTGATTTGATAAATATTGATCCGAAGTATGTGTGGCGCTTCAATCCCACCGAGAGCGACCTGGGAAGACGAAGAATTTTTGAGAGATGATTCAATTCATTTCTATATAGATGGGTCAAACACCGAGGAAGGGGTCGGCTGCGAGGTGTACTCAAACCGACCGACGTAAGTCTCTCATTCCGCCTCCCTAACCATTGTGGCGTGTTCCAAGAGGAAATTCTGGCGATCAAAGAGGTCATATCATGGCTAAAAGAAAACGTGATATCCTCAGCGAATATCCGGATTTTCTCAGACAGTCAAGCAGCCCTCAAATCACTCGGCGCCGTTTCCACGAACTCAGTAACCGCCCTTAACTGTCGCCTATCTCTTAAGGAGATGGCTGAACAGTTCAATTTCACCTTATTTGGGTGCCGGGGCACAGAGATATCGTGGGTAACTGCAAAGCCGATGAACTCGCCAGAAAAGGAACCGTTCTACCGATCTCAACCAGCAGGTTGAATATTGGTATACCAATCGCTACATGTAAACTTATGCTAAAGCAAGAGGCAATGGATAGAACAAACTATTGGTGGAACAATATCTCCACGTGTGTGGCAACAAAACAGTTATGGCCAGGACTAGATCCAAAACGCACAAGACATTTGTTATCCATAACCAGATTGCACGTTAGCTCCGTAATCAGTGTCATCACCGGTCATTGTCTGATAGGAAGACACGCCATAAGACTTGGCGTTCCCTCTAACGACTTCTGCAGAAGTTGCTTAGATGAGGAGGAGGAAGAGACTATTCCACACCTTCTCTGCTCATGTCCTGCACTCTCCTTTAAAAGAAAACGGTATCTAAGAAAATATTTCCTCGATGATCTTAACGATCTGGCGAACACAGATATCCTGCATCTCTTTCGCTTTATCAAAAGCTCCAAATGGTTTTGTTAAGTGTGGTTCTTCCTCGCTTAATTTTTATGGTATCACAATGGACCTAATACTGGTCTAAGTGTGTCAGTTGTTTTCCTGACAGCCATTTTAACCTAACCTAACCTATTTGTGGCGCTGAACGATAATAATTGCAAGGTGAACCTTTTGCTTTCCTATAAAATTGATAGTTTTGAGGACCTCGAACGTAAAATACTGAACGACATAAAATATGGCGTAATCACTGCTTAAAGAATTGTCTGTTCTTGTGGCAGAATTTGATATAGATATTAGTATCAATTGTGATAAATATTAATTCTTCGTTCACGTAGTAGGCGGAACAGTCATTTTGATTTGGAATGTCCAGAGCTATCGGGCGGCTCTTCTTAGACTTCCAGAGGCTATTCTGTTTAAGGATCGAATAATTAAGGGATGCAGAGATAATGCTGTTCATTCGACTCAGCTGCGTCTTTTCCTGGCAAACTTTGCAGAAAGTACACAATTTCAACCATCCTCTGTAGTAGGAGCAATTGCTGTTTCTGCACCTTTTTTGGCATTCGTATAGAGACAATATCGTTACCCCCTGCACTTGGTGGAAGGCCTTGTGAGAGTGTTTGTAAGTAACAAATCAGCGCGGTTTTTTTGGCATACAATAAAGCCTATTCTTATAACACGCAACACGCAGATGAAGTCGTCTTCTCACTGTCATTCTAACGCCAACGAACATGTGGCCAACAGAAGCTTATGTGTGAGAAACCTGTCGCCAAACGATAGTCTGACAATTTTTCGTCCTGAAAAGAGCCACTAAAAGTGTGGAGGAAAAATTCAATTCAAGTGAAGGATGAAATCATAAAATGAATGATTCCGATGAGCACTGCCCCCATCAAATTTTCTGGGAAAAAACTGTGTATGTGGTGAGGCATTTCATTTTCATTTTTTTTTCGACTTTGATCTACTAGCGTGCTCCTTGCTGATCCTTAAAAGATACTCTAAGCTACTCTATAACTTAATACAAAAAGGCTTCGGCCAAAAGACTACTTGTATGCTGGAGTCCGATTCAGGAGAAGGGCATTCGCTCCAGTGATTTACACGTGTTTGTCCTTTTTAATCTTCTCCAACATCATCTTTGTAATAAGGTAGTCGATGTTGGCGTATGCCATATGGGGATTGCTTTGTTTGTTTCGAACAGTCTCTAGTTCAAGGCGATGAAATTGACCAAGTGTTGCTTTTTTTGTATGTTTTTTTTTAGTCCAAGAACGACAGTCGCACTCTCCGAATAGCTCTAATCCGAAATCGAATTCGGTTCAAGTAAACGTGAGCCTTTAACATTCTTATTTTAAATGATATTTTATCCAAAGAGTGCTTAAACATTTTCAAATTTTTGGGAAAAATCAGCGGTTTTTAAAGTACCGGAGGTTGATTCTGTAAGTTTTTAGACGATTATCGTCCAATCGTCTAACCCCTATCGTCGATTGTATTGCCAAAACATAGTTTCATGTTCCTCCCTTTCAACGATTTTAGGATAGCTATTAAACCGTTGGTCTTATTAGTTTTGAAAACGTTTTCAGATTTTTGAACCTTGAATTTAGTCAATAGTTTCTTAAAGGTTACGAAATCCAGGCCTTGTTATTTTATACCAATAAAACCATACAAATGTTTCACTGAAATTGAAACAAACCTTATTCGCCTGGAAGATGTGCTTGGTTACTTTTTTCTGGTATGCAAAATGTAATTCGCGTTTGTCTTTCGAAGCTGCTTTTAGGAATAATAAAGGTTATCAGATGTTTTATGGGTACGGCTACTTATTGAGCGGCAAAGTTGCAAAATTGGAACAATTTTTAAAGCTGAGCGGCAGAGTGACGTCGCTTAGTTTTCAATTTTGTAGTAATTTGGCCGCTTTGCCACTCAGTACTCAAAACAAAACAAAAATAAAAAATCTGGTGAAAAGTTAGTAAAAGTTTTTTGCGGGAAAAGCCCCAAATGAAAGCAGTTAACGATGTTGTTTTCCTTTTTTGCGGTTCTACAAAATAAAAATGTAAGGGTTTCAAAATCTTTACTTCATCGAATGTTATTCAATCTTTTTTAATTCTTAAAAACCGTTTGTTTTTCATTTCGTACGTTGTTCCCCATATTCTTCATACACCTTAAATTTTTTTTTCAAACGAAAAGAATGGTTCCTGTAGCCCTATGGCTGTGTGCCATCGATTCAGCGACCACTTTTCATCATTCTCTTCTATGTTTAATTCTGTAGGTATGCGTACACGCTCTTGAATTTGCTAAATCGTGAGTACTTCATTTTTGAATTTCGATGAATTCTGAGAAAATTGTTCAGCTGTGGATTTTGTTAGAAGAGTGCTTTTGTTGATTTTAAATAAAAATCAATATTTCAGGCTATCGATGTTCATTCTGGAACATTAATTACAAATTAAACTTGACAGAGCTCAGCCTCAGATTTGTTGTCATGGTGGTTCTTTGAATAAAACTTTTATGTGAAACAATCCCAGCGAATTCGCGGAACCTTAAATGAAATTGGCTTAAATTGGAAATATTTTACTTAAATTGTTTTTTCAACGTGTTACTTTTGGGTGTTGATCACTACTGCATACTTTATTCATAATTCCGGGTAAAATGAGAAGAAAATTGTTTCTACAATGCTGCGCTTTTAGCTAGAAATTGAAGTTTGTAAAATGTTTAAAATAAAATTATATCAATTTAAGGTGTTTATGAATTTATGAGGCATTCACTGTGTATATAAACTTTTGAAACATCTTCACAATAAAATCAAAATTCTTTAAACTAGTTTGGTATCAAGCAATGTAAATTCGTTTGTTTTTTTTATGTCTTATCCTAATTGTTGAAGAATATTTTTCTTACATTGGTATACCAAAACAATACCGTGATGGTACTTATTTTTTAAAGTGTTCATTTTGGATGCATTTTGGAAGCTCCGTCCTTATTAAAGTATTTGCCCTGCTCTTACTAGGCTCAAATTTGTTTGAGGCTGGGGTGCAACTTGGGCCCTCTACTATTTCCACTTTTAAACACGACATAGAGGACATTCTGTTGATTCATATGTGTCCGGTGGAATTTTTGGACGATACTTTATCTTATGAAAGTTCTGAACAATTGAGTTCTGACACAAATACAGGCTTCAAGTTAACCCCTCCAAAGATATATATTTTCGCCGTTACTCAAAACGTCGATATTAAATATTTGTTTAATTTGTTTGAAATCCGATAATTGAATGACTGCAGCATAAAAAAACTTCATACTGATGAGTCATGATATCCCCAGCATTTTTGCCCTACAAAAGTCTGGAACTCATATCGTAAGCTAAAGCAAAATTCGAGAGCCAGATTGGGATAGCTATTATAATATACGACCGTGTATGAGAAAGTTAGAAGATTGCAGGGTTAACCTTAAATAAAATTGTTTCCATAGGCAGGAGGCAGGGCGGCCGTGGTGCAGTGGTAGAGTGTTTAGTAGATAGGCCGGACGCGTGGATCGAATCCCGCTCTGGGCATATACTTTTCTTTCAGCCTCCCAGTTTCATATGGACGCCGCCGCCGCCCTTGAGGTTATATATGTGAAATTACTAACAACTTATTTCCAACTACTGCAACACAAAAAAAAGGGAAGTCTGCTACTATGGTTGTATAATGGACCGGATATTAGGTCTGCGTTCTCCAGATTAGCATATAAGCCTCCTCTTTTAAAAAAAAAATATAGGCAGGAGATCAGTGACGAAATTACAAACTGCTTTCAAGTTAGATTCATTCTGTATTTGCCCTTACCCTAGCAATCGACTGAATGGATTTCTGTCAGTAATGCCATCTCGTTCCTAGTTGAATTGCTGTAAATTTTCTTTTTTTCTCTAAATGCATTGCCAAAGCGTGAACAGCTTATGTAATGAAAGACCTGCTTCTTAATGTAGCAGGGAGTATGCTTAGCTATATTGATTCGGAAACCCATTATTAGAGAGCCTACTGATCTGATAATCGGGTTCGGCTGGTCAGGCTCTCATAGCGTAAGTTTGAAAACGATTATCGTCGGAAAAATGCTTCATGTAACAATACTATCAGCGATCAAATGGTAAAGTTACGTGATATGAGGTCTTTGAAAGTGTCGTTTGCAAACATAAAGCCTTTGTAACTAAAGGTTGAATACAATACCCAAAACTAAGTGTCGAAAAAAATGCACTAACGTCCCTTCTTCCAAGGTCGTGGAAACGTTGATAAACCGTCAACTTATGAACTATCTTGAAGAACGAAAGCTTCTTACTGACCGTCAGTACGGCTTTCGTAGCAAACGGTCCACTGGTGATTTGATGGCTTATCTCACCGAAAAGTGGAACCAATCTTTACATTGTTTTGGAGAAAGTAAGATTATTGCGCTTGATATTTCTTAAGCATTTGATAGAGTTTGGCACCAGGCTCTTTTATCGAAAATGCGTGCTTTTGGTATCGATGAGTCTCTTCTTTGTTGGATTAGAAACTACCTCTCCGACCGTTCAATACAAGTTGTGTTGGATGGCTTCAAGTCTGATACCCACTTCATAAATGCTGGTGTGCCCCAGGGCTCCGTTTTATCTCCGACTCTCTTCCTCATTTTCATTAATGATCTCTTGTCTGAAACTTCTAATCCGCTTAACTGTTTTGCTGACGACTCGACCCTCAGCTTTTCATATTCGTTTCCAAATTCACGTCCCTGCTCTTCGGATGTGGAACTGGAACGGTTGCGTATGATAAGCTCATTGAATTCTGACCTTGACAGCATTGTTTCATGGGGTCTTATGAACCGAGTTGAATTCAATGCTTCGAAAACTCAATGCTGTCTCTTGTCGTTGAAGCTTAACATTCCCCCATTGCCATTATCCATGAATGGTACCTGCATCGAAGAAACCGAAAAGCTGTCAGTACTTGGTATGTGTGTAAACGATGATCTTCGTTGGAACGACCACATATTTGAAGTCGCCAAAAACGCTGCTAAATGCTTAGGTTTCTTGAGACGATGCAGGAAGTTCTTCACCCCTTCTGATCTGGCTACAATTTATAAGGCCTTCATCCGCCCAAAACTGGAGTATAACTCCCATATCTGGTCAGGTGCCGCTCAAACATCTTTGCATCTGCTTGATAGGGTACAAAATAGAGCGTTAAAATTGATAGGTGATAGTTCAATCGTAGAATCGATTGATTCTCTTGAACATCGACGAAACGTTGCCTGTCTCACTCTCTTTTATCGCTTTTTCTACAAACAGTGCTCTAGTGAAATAGCCAGTTGCATTCCTCCCCTGAAACAATTTTGCCGCAACACCCGCCTCGCTAGGAATGCTCATCAGTTTTACCTTGAGCCCAACTTCGGGCGTACAGTCAAGTATAGAGATTCATATTTTAGTCGCACCACCCGAATGTGGAATGCTCTACCTGGCCCTGTTTTTCCCCTGCATTACGATTCACAAAGGTTCAAAAGCAACGTGCATCGATGTCTCCTTTCAAATCCTCTCCTATCCAATCAAACTTTCAATTGAATGGAGCATAATAAACATTTCAGTCGCATCCTTTGAAACTCCTGTTCACAATACTCCAACTTTGCACACTCATTTCTGTGGCACAAGGGCTATTCTTCTCATCGATATAGCGTGGCGTCAATGAGAAATATATTGGTTCAAATACCAGAAAAATGTATTTTATGATATTTTTGCTCCAGTCAAATGTTGCTCCATTGACCTTCAAATTTGGTATGAAAGAATCTAAAGAACCGCAAAAAAAAATTAATTGACTATCATTCTATAACTGATTGAATTGTTTTGGATAAGCACAAACTATGCTGTGCCCTTCCTCTTGGCAATACCTTTCTAACGATATAGCATTCATGTAAACACGTTACGTTTAAGACGTGTAAAAGGGTTGCAACCAATTTTGCTTCACGATTTAATATTGAAAGCATGAATCAGGTTTATTTTTTAGCCTTTTCTATCCAAACTAACTTTTCCGTTTATTTAGAAAGGCAGAAAGAAGAATCATTCCCATACCACCATTCCCACCACTTTTTTCTTTATCTTTTTATTTTATGCGAATAACTTTCACTTTCACTTTCTTCCTACTGCAGAACGTCCGAAACGACGGTTGTTATCAAGCACTCATTTCTTAAGGATGATCTGAAAAGAAAGAAAAAGTCATATCCAACCTTCGTTTCCTGTTATTCAAACTCTCTTAAGTCAATCTCACATTTTTTCATCCAAAACTGACTGACAAAATATTGTTTTTCTTGATTTCAAAACATTCTAAGCCTTTTGAATTAAATAAGTCCTTCAAAAGAGCACTCTAAGGAAATTGATGATTTTCAGATCTAAACACGTTCACTGAAGTGTCACATTGAACTTAAGTCAATCCTTTTTCTTTGGCTAAAAAAAAGAAGACAAAAAAAATGCCGCTAAAAAAGGATTATCGATATGAATCACCCATTTATCTGAGTTTCTTCATTGCCTTCACTAAGAACCTTTGGCTCTTAAAAGCTTCAACATAATACCACCACATCAGCCCCCAGTAGCCAGTAGGCACCTACGATGAATAGCCAAAGCAGAAAACACTCTTAAGAGAAAAACCCAGCAAAAAATCAAAAAAAAACTTTAACTCTCGTTACCATAAAACGGTTGACCCTTCACGACAATGATTAAAATCTTTTTTTTTGTCAGGCATTTTATGATAAGATGTCGGGTTATTTTTGTAACCGCTATTAAATCTAACAACAATTTTCCTTTTCAGCCCCATACACTGTCTTTTATATCGCAGAAAAGATTATCCTCACAATAAAATAACCCTTATTGTGCTTATCATATTTTCATAGAATGCCCAAAGCTGTTTTAAAATATATAGCTACGTATTATAAAAAAAAAAACAACAACTTGAGTCCCACTTGTCAAAACAATTGTCACCAAACACGAGGTAGAGTAATTACCTTGAGCCATGTTAATTACAACGTTTGCCTTTACGGCTTATTTGAATTTACCGAGAATCCTTTTATCCATACCATCTCTTTGCATACCACCCACAAAAAGCATACCCAACTGACAATTAAATTTTTTTAAATCACCGATGCTACCCCTGCTATGGAATTAGCTGAAAGGTAAACTGTTCGTGCACACGCAAACAGCAAACCAATCCTCTTATTTGATTACGGTTTATTAAAATTCCGTTTTTTCCTCGTTGTTGTATTGTTTTGTTCCTCCAGGTGTTACACCCTCTAGCGTTAAGGTGTAAACTACCCCTGGTGGAAAAGTTTCCATGCCGCTAGATAATTACAACTTTACTAAATAAATCTACTCGAAGGAAGAATACAAACTGGGAGCAGGCAAACAAAAAAAAAAACCAAAATTAACACCCCTTGTATACGTTTAAAAAAAAGAGAAGAACAAATAAAAATAGACGCATATATATTTTTTTATGTTTCGTAAGAAGTAAGGAGAAAAAGAATCACAACCCCCAATGGCGACGTTGTTCGCTTTTATAAGTTTAAGTGCTATCCCGGGTGAGCTCATACTAAATTAATTTATCCATCAACTACTGCTGCAGCACGGGCAACGACGCCGTCGACGACACAATACGACTTACAAACCCACGAGCTCCGCATCGACGCGATGGACAGTGCTCCGCACCACACCGTGCTATCCTATCTATCCATACAAAAGGACATTAGGGAGCTCACAACACTCGGTAAAATCTTTTGTGCCAAATATAATCCATTTCAGAGTTTTTTGTCCTTAGCTCCAACACCATGACCTGCCTGCCCCATTTGATATTGAATTTCCACTCGGAGTGGGAGTGGTTTTTTTTTTTTGTTCTACTCGTATTATATGGCCACCTTAGCAACCCCCGTTTTGCCGAAATGGGTTAACATTTGCTTGGAGCTTGGGTGATATAATAATTAACTGATAGATTACAAATTCTATTTAGATTAAGACCTTTTCGTGAGATCTTTGACTTGTCTTGTCCGCCGAAAAATCTAGGTGTGGCTGGTGGTTCATAATGAATTACTTCTGGAGAAATACACACAAATCCTTTGTCCCTCGCAGCAGCGAAAGCTCCTCTGATTGACTGGCGAAATGTGTACAACCTTCGTGTTCTGGATTAAGTGCTATTAGCAAATTGATATTGAATGCACGATTAACATGCTAAGCAAGGGGCGCAGCGTGTCTGTGTGTACGGGTTATTGGAAGATTTATGTCAAAGAGTGATGAGAATCAGCAGGGATGAGATGATTGTCGATATAATCCTCCCTTAGTTTGAATAAATTCGATGGTATATAGAACAATATTACGAGGGAATTAGCTCTTAAGAGACTAGTGATGCTAATTTTCTCTATATATCTTGAGGAGCTGACTAAATCAAAATGGCGTTGCATATTTGTAGGTATACTCGTGTTTCAAATCTGTGCGAACTTGATTGGATTGCCCAACTACCAAATTACGTTCAAGGAGGTCAATTGAGCCTATAAATAGGATATAATAGATTTTCGATCCTTATCCTGAAAGTAGATTTAGTTGGCTCTTTGCTGTGCTGTTCGAAACACAAAACATAGTCAACGTGATGTATTGTAAAACTTAAAGGAAGGATGAATTTTTTGTGTGAGTGGATAGGCTAGTTTAACGCTGTTAAACAACGCATTTGTGTATTAAAAGGAACGTAATTAACATGGAAGAATTTTTGAAAGAGAGAGAAGAAGAAGAAGAGAGGAAGTTCGACCTTCTGAGTTTCGACGCTAGGTTTTTAAATGAAACGACTGTCATCTCGACGCATGAACCGATATCGATACTTGTCAACTGTTAGGTTATCAACAACGATTGCGGAGTTTCAATTTCAAATGGGCTAATTTCCATCTCTGTACATCGAATGTAGACGAAGTGGACTTCACTACATTTATAATGAACCGTATTACACTTTTATCTTATCTACCAAACTTGCCCACCTAATCAGGCGAATCAAACAGAACAACTAGAACTATACGCTTGTACTTGTTCTTCTACTTCTTCAACTTCTTTCACTTCCTCTTCTTTTACTTTTTCCTTTTTCTTCTACTTCTTTTGTTACTTCTTCAACTTTTTTAACTTCCACTTCTTTTTCTACAATATCTTCTTTTTCTTCTTTTTTTCTTCTACTTCTTCATCTTCTACGACCTGTTTTTGTTCTCCAACTTCTTTTTTATTTCTTCTTCTTTCTTTTCTTCTTTTTCTTCTCATTCTTCCTTGACTCCTTCTACTTTTTCAACTTCTTTTTCTTCATTTTATATTCTTAACGACATTAAATCGAAGCATTACGTTACGTGACTTCTTAATTGCTCTGTTGAATGCAATTCAAAGGTTTCCATAGCCTTAAAGCTTAGAAAATAAAGACTTATCTTTTTTGGCGTTTCGTCTCTGTATATTGAGCAATTGTTACTTATAGCAACATAACGTAATGCGACTAACGTAATGTTGCTATAACTAACAATTGCTTTACGTCGCGTCGTATAGTAACTATTGTCTTTCATATTAAGACTAAAAGCCTAACGAAGAGACATCACTCGTCTTTGTAAGTTAATTGAACTAATATCGTCCTTTACGGTAACGTTACGTCACATGGTAAGACATGACTCAATAAGTGTGATCACCCGGTCATTGATATTGCTATAATAATTAAAAAACCTTAAAAATGAGATCGCTTATTGTTCCCATGTGCTGACTGACGTTCTATCGCCACTGTTGGGTAACGTTGCGTAACGTAACCATATCGCGAGACCACACAATTTAAGCTTGAAACTGCCCTCATATCTGTGTATTAAATTCGATAGCTCATTCACATGGTGTTAGTGTAAGTTTTTGATAGCTCTTTCTTCAATAGCCGAGTTCACACTGTACAATTAGTTGGACAGACTTTGGCTTCAACGACCAATGCTTGATAGTATGAACCCTCAGACGACCGCTTGACCAACTTTTTTGATGGTTTTCAAAAATTTTTGAAAATCTAGAAGTTGGACTGAGTGGAAGAGTATGTGACATAATAAGTGTGAACGCAAACTACATCCGACCATCCAACTTCCATCAATCGAAGTCTGTATAACTAATTGTACAGTGTGAACTCGGCTAATGTGAACAGAAAGTCTTTATCTGGGGTTAAAAAGCTTCCTAACATCGTAACTAATTCGAAATCCATAAAATTGAAAAAAACTGCCACTACTGACACAACGGGAGGGTCTTTTTACTTTTTACACTTTTTGGGAAAACATAAAATGGATCACTTTTTTGGCCAACCCAACTTTCAACGTTTTAATTTAAAAGTAATTTTTCATTGCTTTCAATTTGCTACTTTCAGCAGGAGCGATTAACAAAAATTGCCTCCAGGCGATGTAAAACTCACCTGCTATAGTAAGTCGATCCCACAGATCCCATAGCCATAGCCAATCCCATGGACATTCATCACTTCAAAAGTAATCAACTCTGAGGTTTATTTACGAAACACTTTTGACACACAAAAATTTTCAGACAACATTCTGAAGAAGGCATTCTCTCTTCAAACCACACACAGAAAACAAGTCAAAAGCCCTCAAGATATTGTATTCGGTCAGAGATCCTTTCTCAATAAAAGGGAACATTGGCAGTTTGAGGCTGACATCAAATTACGAAGTTTCCTCATAAACTTTATAAAATAAACACCCAGTGAAGAACCCCTTTGGGATTCAAATGTATTAAACACATCCTTTTGGGGGAAACAACATCCTTGTCAGTCTGATGATATTAAAATACCAAACCAAACTTGTTCACAAATACACATATGCCAATATCCCAGTTATATCCACCCATTGAGAGAGACAAAAGTTTCAACATTTATACAACAACAAGTACACAAGCTCCAGCCTACTTTACATCCTGCAACATCAATCAATGCATAGTAAACATACTTTAATATTTGGTAATCAAATGAAATTACAAACAATAGGCAGGCAGCTCCACTTAGTGTGTTTGAAAAAGGAGTGATCCTTTTACTGAAGTATATTTATCGAAAGGCACACAGCTGGATATCCCTATGGGTTGATAAACTTTATAAGTTTCTATATTAATTGGGGAATTAGCTTACTATGACTTGAAAGTCCCCCTATAGCAAGCAACGCATTATTCTATTGTGATGACTTGCTCTTACCAAAACAGCTATGACATTCTAATCCGTCTAGACGTCAGGAGAGAACTGGTTTATTATTTGAGAAGATATGATGAAGAAAACAAGTTTCTTTGTGCTTAGCTGGGAATAGTTTTTGGTCATGCGAAGGCCAATTATGTTATGGAATCCAAACTATCCTATAAACTGATGGAATAATCTGCAGCAAAGTTCATTCCAAAAGGGCTTGGTAGGAATTTGAAAGATTCCAAAACTGGGTATAAAATTCCAGACAATTGAACTAAAGAAGTTATATGCAATACGCCCGAAGTTGTTTGAATATGTATTAGATGTGAGATACGTGGTCGAAGTATGATTTCATAAACTGAACTTTGTACTTGTGATTATCTTCGAATATTATTTGCGTTGATCTTATAAGTTTCTCTGATGCATGTTTAAGCTTAAGGCGAAGGGATGCGGTGATGGGAAAACTCAGCTGTGTAAGTGCATTAAGCTTCTGTTAAGGTATTGACGTCGGACTAGGGTGTGGGATTACACTAGAGTCAGCATAGTTTGATTTAAGCCTTAAGCCAATTCCATGGCAATATTCTAACAAAAAAAATACCTTGGGTTGGAAGAACCCCCTCCCCCTTCCCTAAACGCTTCCGAATGTTTCCGGCAATAATCTAGAAAGTTTAGAAGGAACAATTTGAATATGTTTTCCAAACAATTCCTTGCAAAATGGAAACTGAAAGAAAAATATTTGCACGAATATTTTGATGGTCAGTGCCTGTTCAAGTATTAGTTTCATGAAGAATTGTTCAAAGTTTTCAAGTTAGGAAGGTTTTGAAAAGAAAAGCATCCTCTATTATTGTGTATCTGTTTTTTTGGTACTTCGTACATCGTACCCAAAAGAAATTCTTAACAAACCTAGCTCTTAAAAAAATATTTTGGTTTTTGCTTAATTTTATATCGACCTCAGGTAACTATCCAATTGCGTAGTTATGCGTTGGCTAAAACAAATTGAAACCTTAAAATCTCAAACATGACATTACGATGATACCGCAAGAGGAAACCCGTTTGTCGGTTTCTTGGATATTCCTTTTTTCAGTGCGGCTGTCAATGTCGATATACGCCACTCAATTAAGGAACTTAATTTTGCTTGAAAAGTCTAGTAGAACAAAAATAAATTCAGGTGAAACCCTTTTACTTGTTTCAAACGCAATGTATTTGCACAAATATTAAGTTTTTGGAAAATTTTTGAGTGTACGAAGTGCACAATATTATATTCATGACAATTCATTTGGTATCAACCAAGTTATTCATCAGTCAAATCAGCCAAAAGTTTCATGGTCATCACCTGTTGGGTTTTTGTTGCGCTGCTTTGATTTGAAGCGATTACACTCACAACGCAGAACAATGCATTAAATTTGTTCACAAATAAGGCATTTTTCGCAAATCCACTACTAATTCGCAATACTCAACTTAAGGCGCTCATTTTGATTGAAAATTAATGCTTTGAAACGCCACGATAATATTTTTTATTAGAATTAAAACCAGGTGAAACCCTGTCTCTTGTTTTAAACGCAATGCATTTGCACAAATCTTAAGTTTTTCGGTAGGTTTGGTGTGTGGGAAGTGCTCAATATAATTTCCGTTGTCCCAACCAAGTTACTCAACAATTAAATGACACAAAGGAAATCGCATGGCCATAAACTACGGGAAGCAGCGTAAGCTTCGATTTGTTGTAATTCCAACCATGAGACAAAATAAATGCATTAAATTTGTTCACAAATAAGTCACTTTTTACAGATCCAAAACTGTTTTGCAATACTTAACTTAGGGCGCTCATTTTGCTTGAAAACGCTAATGGAACCCCACGAGACAGTTTTTATCAGAAATGAAATCGGTTGAAACCCTTTTACTTGTTTTAAACACAATGTATTTGCACAACTCGAAGTTTTTTGGAAAGGTTTCAGGGGTGAAAAGTGCAGGACATAATTTTCATGCCAATGCATTTGGTCCCAACCAAGTAAAATGAGCCAGAAATCACATGGTCATCAACTACGAGGTTTTTGTTGTCCTATTTCGATTTGATGTGATTACACTCAAGAGGCGAAACAAATGCATTACATTTGTTCAGAGATAAGTCACCGTTTTAAAAAACCACAAATAATTCGCAATACCAATTGCCTCTGTCTCCATTAAACAACTTCTACAATCGGCATTGCATTTTCATCATTGCATTTGCGGTTGAACGATAAATGGTAGTGATTGTTGGTTTTACTCGTATCACTTTCAAGTTTCTCTCTATAAGGCTTAATAGTTGTAACCATTTACAGACCAAAGGAAGAAGCACCTCTTTAACCTCACCTCCGCAAATACTCTTTATCCAACCTCTAGCATGTAGAGCTTCATAATTTCGAATGCTCATTGTTACTCAAATAAAGACCTATCCTGTTGAAAACACACAAATGCAATCTCCTCCTAACAAATGCTGCCTGGTCTTTTGTATACGAAATAATAAGTACGAAGGAGTTATGAGCCTAATTAAACTTCTATCCAGAACATCCGATTCTACCCATTTCCTACCGGCTTATTTCAATTACCTGCAAAATAATCACTGTTTCTATATGTAGCATTTCAAATTGCTAGCCTTACTTTATAGGAACATGTGATATAAACATTTACACACAAGTCATAGATTTAATTCAACCATTTTCAGTGAATTAGGGGCTTAGGACTCGAATGGATTTTCCAGTGCCAAACTATATTTACCTCTACTAAACTACTTCCAAATACACAACATACAAGAGTAAATGTGCAGCACAAACAATTGCTATGTAGGACAGAGAGAGCAAAGTAACTTCGCTAGGGATTTATAGAGTTTAGAGACCACCAATTTCAAGGCAATCAGTTCCGAATTAATTCCCTTTGCTGTTGGTGGTTATGTTGTTCCATTGCATCCTTTGGTTTATAGTGATAATGTGCGATGGAAACGATTGCTGCAAGATATCGAGGTGATTACGACCAACGAAATAACGAACGACATAATGATGCATTTGGCTTCCAATTACCCTTTGTTGCATTCAATTATTGAACTGTAAGTAGTGTGTCTCTTCTTTTGTGGATGATGGAAGTATCTGTGAGAAAAATTAGCGGCTTTTGCGGGAAGGTTTCGGGAACTCAAATGGTTTCGATTGCATAGTTGAAAGGATGCAACTGTGATGTGCTTTTTTCTCTAGAGCTGGGGTATGCTCGTCGGGTCCAGGGTCGACCAAAGAAAACACGTAAAACTTCGGTTATGAAGGTCCAATCTTTTTATTGGTGTTAAAGCTTAATATAATATTTATTAATTCTTATCTCTAATGCTGGTGATCGGTGGTTCCAACGCTGGTAGATCCTTAGTCCTGTGCTGGCAAAACGGTCATCAAATACGGGCTTTTAATCGCTGGTACATCAACTGTCAAATACTGGCATCAACAGTCAAATACTGGCATCAACAGGCAAATCCTGGCATCAACAGCTTAATAGCCGGCAATATAATACCCAAAAGTCTTTAAGAGGCTAGTGGGGGATTTGTGCTAGGTACTCCAAGGTGACCTTGCTAAAATTGGGAATCTCTGGGCTCAGGGTACTCTAAATTGGTACTTTTCCAACACGGGCTGACTTCTCCTCTTCTCGTATTTTTCAGAATGCCTTATAAAATTATCTACACCTAGTGCGTGTGAGTTCTATGGCATGAGTGATAAATATCATGTGACAACATTGGTATGTGTGTTGGCTGGCGGTAGGGTGTGTATTTGTGACTTCGTTACACAACAATGTTCGTTTTGAAGAGTTATGCTGTGCAGTTGAGCACAGTTTTCTTATTTATTTGATGAAACACATTTAACATTCAACATTTTTTTCTAAATTGTAATAACAGCTTCACATGGTGGTGCCTGTGAGGTAATGGATAGGGTGGCTGCTTTTTACGTTGCAGGTTTAAATCCCAGAAACATTGTTTTTTCTCTAGTATCAACTTTTGTAAGGAGCTGAAAAGTCTTCTGATAGTAGTGCCACTGTCTAGCAAAGCCCTTTCTCTTGTAGACGTTACGAGTTAGCATACAATTTTAGGTCCTTGAAATGTGTTAGGGCCCCAGTTTAGTTGCACCACCCAATTTATTTTTTTTATTTTAATTGATTTTCACTTGTTTCACCACAGGTTCTGCTTGTTCTTGCTCTATGAGTTCATGTGAATAATTAGGTTAGGTTAGGTTGCATGGGGGGTGCAGCCACAAGTGACAGCACCTCACACGGATCTCAAGGATACATTGTGCTTCCCGGGAAAATCAGAGGATGAGGAGATGGGAGGATTGGAGAGGTAGAGGGTTGGGTTGGTAATTGGTTTATTGGGGTAGGGAACCCCCACTGAACCATTTGGAGCCCTGAGTAAATTTCAGGACGTTACTCAATGGGAGGTTAGAGATGTCGCCCAGTTCGTCGAAGAAGTATTCTCCGAGGGGTTTTTCCGAGTGTGGGCCAAGCTAGGACACTCACAGAGGAAGTGGAATGATCCTTCCTCTGCCTCCTCATCTTGGCATCCTCTACATATAGTCGGTTGTGCTAATGCCCATTCTCATCATGTGGGTACCCAACGAGTTGTGGCCCGTGAGAATGCCAATCAACAGAGAGAGCCGAGGTCTGCTTAGCTGGAGTAGAAATTCTGTTTTTTTCTTGGAAATATCTGGCCAAAGGTTTCTGGAGACTCGGCATGTTTTTAAAGATGACCACCTGTCATTGGCGGTTTTTAGAAAATTGTGTTTGATTCTGTTTTTTTCTTGCTCAAGTGGCTTTAGAATTGAGGTGTTCGTTTCGGTGGATTCGAGTGGTGACCCGATTTTAGCCAGCTTATCCGCCATTTCATTACCGATTATGTCCCGATGTAATGGAACCCAGGTTAAACTAACTGTGTTTGTTTCGCTGAGCAGTCTTAGGTTACTGCGACAGCTAGTCTGGATTTTGTGATAATGGATGAGATAGCTTTGATGGCCGCTTGACTGTCTATGAAGAAGTCAATATTTTTGTTGATCAAGTTTTGCGTAGCTAGGTGCTTCGCGGCTTCGCACACTGCGAGTACCTCTGCTTGAAAGACACTGCAGAAGTCGGGAAGCTTTATTGATCTATTCATGGTAGGGTAGTCTGAAAATATACCTGACCCTACCCCTTCGTCCGTTTTGGAACCATCTGTGAAGACGGAAATGTGATTTCCTTTTATAACTCTGTTTTCTTCCCAGCTTTCCCTTGTCGGAAAGACTGTTAGGGCCACTGAATTGAAGTCAATGTGCGGGGGGGGGGGGGGGGGGGTATAGTCTGTTTAAATGTCTATATCTGTATGGTTCATGATGGTTCTATGACCTGATATGCCTGTTATCCAATTGTTGCATTGTTTGAGTCGCAGTGCGCTTTTGGCCGCCATCTCCTTAGTAAAAAGATCTTGGGGGGCTAGCGACAGGAAGGTTTCCAGAGCTGCAGTTGGTGTTGTTCTCATGGCACTAGTTGAGCCAATGCATGCAAGCCTTTGGATTTTGGTCATGGTCTTACGGTTTGAAGCCTTCTCTAATGATGGCCACCAGACTAGACAGGCATATGTGAGGATTGGTCTTATTATGGATGTATACATCCAGTGAATGGTTTTGGGACCAGGTCCCCATTTTTTCCTAAAAATTCTACTGCAAGTGTAGAAAGCGATTTGAGCTTTCTTTTCTCTTTCTTTTAAATTTTCTTTCCAGTTAAGTTTACGATCAAGGACAATTCCGAGATATTTAGCCGTACCAGATAAGTTTATTGGTATACCATTGATGGAGGGTGGAAGTATATCTGGAATGTTTTCTCATAAGCAGAACAAGTTCGGTTTTTGTAGGGTTGACATTTAGCCCACAGTTTTTTGCCCACCTGGTGAGCTTGTTTAGAGCTGTCTGAAGAAGTTCACAAAGGGTTGTTGTGAATTTTCCCGAAGTCATGATGACGATGTCATCAGCATAGGCTACTGCTTTTATTCCGCTCCGGTCAAGTTTAACCAGGATTTGGTCAACTACTAGGAGCCAAAATAGCGGGGATAACACTCCTTCTTGAGGTGTACCTCTACAAATTTCGACTTTTAGGGTGCTTGCACCCATTTCTGCTTTTACTATTCTCGTTTGGAGCATGGAGTCGATCCAGTTTGATAGCGTTGGCTCGATATTTATGGAACTTAATGCCATGCGGATAGCACTGTATTCAACGTTGTTGAAGGTCCCTTCTATATAAAGGAATGCAGCCAACGTATACTCTTTATATTGGATTGACTGTTCAATGGTTCCGACTACTTCATGAAGTGCAGCCTCAACTGATTTGCCCTTTATGTGTGAATCATTGGTGTGGTTTATTTTTCTCATTTTATTTATGGCTCAAAGAGATGGTTGATGAAGTGGATTGTGCGAACCTCTTGTCGCATTTCTATAATTTCTTTAATTAATTAATTAATTTTGTTGAGAACATAAACAGTCGTGTTCACAATAAGCCAAACAATGACAACAAAAATTAAAAGCTCTTAACAAAAAGTTTGGCCGCCCTTTTTGGACATGCAAAAAACAAATTAATTTTTTGTTTTTCTATATTCAGTGTTTCTATTGTGTGGATAGTTATCTCTAGTAACACATGAACCAAAAATGCATAATTTTAGCTTGTCAAGTTCAAACTGAACACTAAATTTCCTTTTTTTTTTAATTTGTTGTTTATTCTGTCCCTCTTCGTGTTGCCAGTCGAATGACATACATTTTAAGTCGTAGAGAGGTTAGGTCCTTAACACCTATATACACCTTATGTGCTACACATAGATAACAGAACACAAACCAACATCAATTGAAAATTCATATATATTTTGTTAACCAAGTCGGGTACCTATTGCGTTTTTCATTTCTTGTTGTTGTTGTGGTTGTCGCCTCTTTATATTTTGCTTGTGCTAATCTTCAAAGAATTTTATTACACCCTGGAGTGTGCTTAAAAGGAGGCAAATACTTCTTTTTTTATTTTCTATCTCCGATCCCAAGCTTTAGTATGTACCCAAAGTATAAAAACGTATATATATTGGAGGATGTGTTCCACTTCTTTTCATTCTTGAAGTAATGTTTGGACATTTGTGTGGCAGTAGCTATAAGCAAGGTTGATAAAAGGTTCCATGTAATCGCAAACGTTGCACAAATTTTCCAATTTAACACTGAAGTGTGAGTTTTTTCATTCTCAGATTATATGTATTTTCGGTTAACGGTTTTATTTTATTCGTTTTGCTATCGATTTTTATGAAACGTTCTTGAACCCTATTATAGGGAGGTGTTTGGTTGGAATTTAGGCACTGCCTAAAATCGAGTGGTTTGTAAAAGGACTTATATTTTTTATTATTATGGTTTATTTGATATGTCATGTTTAAGAAACGCAATGGATTATTGAGAAGTGGCTTACAATTTTTCCCTTATAAACTTTAATAGATGAAATTAATCTACCACCAGGATTCAGCGACTGTTGGATTCTGTGCATGATCAACTGATTTGTTGCCTAAAGAGCCAAGCTATTCTCGTCAGAAACTGGATGAAGCTCCGTAAGCCACGTAAAAGAAATTTACGGAGTTGGGAACACAAAGTTCTAGTTCTCTAACTTGATAGGGACCAAAATTAAAATAAGAGAGCCTGACCCGTCCTGCAGTATTTTTATAATGAGAAGCTCCGGGGCGTAGCGCATTCCTCACAAACATACCTTGTAAGGAATGGAGGACTCCTACAATTTTTTTGTCGATTACGAACGGTTTATGGAGAAAGCGTTTTTCATTGTGTTTTTTATCGCAGGATTTGCCAATGAATCGCGAAAGCTAATACCCGCGGAATAACATTTTTGTGTTGTTTTGGGGTTCGAGCTACGACCTACGAACCTTCCGCGTAACAGGCGGACCTGCCAACCATCAGACCACGAGTACAACAGTTAAGGCCTTGAACTTGATTTTTCATGTTTGTTTTGAGTTTTTTCATTCATTCGACTGCATTCGTCAAGTATTCACATTGCTTTGTTCCACTGTAATCACTAATGTCTTCGTGATGTGATGGGTAAGGTTGTAGTCTCTTGGATGGAGTTTGTATCTTGCTGACGGCAATTGAATCCCAAATACATAACTGAAAAATGTTAGTTCCTTTTCTGGCCATGTAGGTACTATGGTGGTCTTCATCTTACCTTACCCCACGGTACTTCCGATGTGGTATCTGGTATGAGCAGGCAGACGTAAAAAACACTTTTAGGGTTTCAAAAATTATAATAGGTCAGAATTAAGAATAAAATTGTCTCACCCGATTTGTATTATACAGGGTCTCGTATGAGTAAAAGATGTAGACACAATTTTTCAGATTTCAAAAGCTCAATTAGGACAAAGTTTGAGTAAAAGTGCATCACTCGTCTTGTTTTGAAAAGGGTGATTTTTTAAGTGTGGTTTTTTCAACAATCCAACAATCTAATTTGTTTTCATATATATCGTAAATTTTTTATTGGAGCCGATGAATTGGCTTTTGTCATTTAAGTTTTTAAGATAACTTCATGGTAATGTTGTCCGCGGCTCCACGTCAAATGCTCATTTCGGAAGGTCCAATTCTGCGTCACATCCAGATGCGACAGTTTTGATTATTTACGTATCCGTTGAACTGGAAATGAACCTCGTCGCTGAACACAAATTTTCGATACAACAGCGGAATTTTATTTAGCTGTTCTAAAGCCTATTCGCCAAAAATTTGACGTTTCTTCTTGACGCTTCAATTCTTGCAGAAATTATAGGCTTTCAAACCCAAACAGACACGTAAAATGTGGTTGAGTTGCACATGCCCAGTTGCTGAGAACGGCGACAAATTCACATTTCACCATCCTCATTAACACTGGACGATAAGACTTCAATATTCTCTTCGGAACGCACTGTACGCGTGGTTTAAATGTCCAGCAAAGTGAATTTGGTGATGACAGTCCGAATTTTTGGTTCACCAGGTCGATTATGAGTTACGTTGCACATTTAAAACAGAGCACCAATTTTGATATATTTGACAGATGACGTTTGGCCACCATTACCAACCAGTGCAGCGAGCATGAAAAACTTAACTCTTAAAAAATCATCATTTATATGAATTCGTATTAGCGGGGCGATATTGAAAATATTTTTAGGGTTTGAAAAACTCTATTAGGAGAAAGTTAAAGAAAAGTAAAAGTGCTTCATCGGCGGAAGGATATACACAACGTTTCTATTGTTTGAAAAGCTACCCTTCCTCCCTTTCCTTCAATAACGAACCCTCATCCGATGCACTCGCCGTAGCAAACTATTTCGCAAATTACTTCAAACAGTCTTTCACGGATGATTCTTTTGTTCCTGATTCAGATTATTTCTCGTTTTTACCGAATTTTTCTTTTTATCCATTCCTTCCACGTTTCTTTGACTCCTATCTAATTGAAGAAAATTTAAATATTCTAAATGATGAGTATATTCCTGGCCCCGATGGTATACCTGCCATATTTCATTTTCATTTTTCATTTCATTTATTAGTTTCTATATAAGTGAGTACATTAAGAATTAAATTCTTTTCATTTGTACCTTAACAATATGAAGATATATTAATTAATAGATATAAAATTAGATTAAAAATATAAAAAAGTATACAGATTACAATCGCAAGAGAATGAATTTCTTAAGAAATGCTCCGCCACTCTTTCCCTTCCCCTCTCAAAAATCTTTAGCTTGTCCATATCCCTTGGAGTTTTTCCCCAAGCAAGTTTTTTTTGGAAAACAGCGTTTATAACCCCTATACACAAAAAGGTCCGAAGTGCGACGTGAAAAATTATCGTCCCATCGGTAAACTATCGCATATACCCAAAATTTTCGGAAGCATATTGTATGAATACTTAAGTTTTCGTTGCAAATCTCTCATTTCCCCTAGACAACACGGGTTCCTCAAAGGCAGGTCAACAACAACAAACCTCGTTGACTTTGTCTCATTTTCCCTCTCAGCCTTGCAGAATGGAAAGGAGGTCGCTTTCGATAAAATCTCTCACAAACTTATTCTTTTTAAACTTTCCACCCTCGGCTTTTAACCCATTCTGTTGAGATGGATTTCTTCTTATTTAGAAAACCGTTTTTACAGCGTTCGGTTTAGATCCGCCTTATCCAGCCGCTTTCTAGCTACATCCGGTGTTCCCCAAGGCAGCCATTTAGGCCCTCTCCTTTACATTCTCAGTATTAACGACATTGAAATGATCATCAAACACTCCTCTATCTCTCTCTATGCGGACGATACTAAGTTTTACCGGATCATTTCTTCTTCTGAAGACTCTTCCCACCTCAAACATGATCTCGACAATTTTTCAATATGGTGCTCCAAAAACTGCCTGGAGCTAAATGTTTCCAAGTGCCAATCAATAACCTTTTCACGTAAACGCATCAAATTTCCTCCCCGTCTTCTAAACCGTTGAGGTGATCCGGGACCTTGGGATTATTTGCGACCGTGAGCTGAATTTCCTCAAGCATATCGACGAAATAATCCTTAAGGCAAATTCAGCACTTGACTTCGTGAAACGATGGTCCAATGAATTTGCAGATCACTTTACATTTCATTTGTTCGTCCACTTCTTGAATACGCTTGTCAAGTCTGGTCGCCTTTCCAACAAGTGCACATTGCCAGAATTGAGAGCATACAACGCCGTTTCCTCCGATTTGCTCTTCGAGGTCTTAATTGGAGTAATCACCTGATATTACCTCCTTATCAAGACCGAATCAAACTCCTCAACCTCAATACGCTGAAAGATCGAAGAGAAATATTTGACGTTCTCTTCATTCACCGAATCTTCACAGGTACCATTGACAGCCCTTAACGAATCCATTTTTCTAAATACTAACCCTCGTAACACCCGGAATCCCCGTCTCTTCTATCTTCCCACCCATCGAACGTCTTACGGCTCCAATGAACCCATCTCCCGAATGCTGAGGAATGTCAATTCCCACTCCTCTTGTTTTGACCTCAATATAAGTACTCCCTGCCTAAAACTTCGTCTCCTAAACCTTCCAACTAGTTTGTAAGTCTTAGCTATTAAGTTTCTTAATTTGTAAGTTGATTCACCAAAATTAGGATGAATTTAAAATATAAGTGCCAACTCTTGCATTATGAACTCGTATGAGTGGGGAGATATACACAACATTTTAAGGGTTTTAAAAGCTCGATTCCGAAAAAGTTGTAGTAAAAGTGCCTCAATCGTATTTCATTATACTTGAAGTCATATGAGTGAAAGATATAAGCAACATTTTTGGGGTTAAAATTAGGTTAAAAAATGGAACCATCAAAGCTTAGAATTTCGCCCACAGTGCACATAACATTTTGCAGCGACGTCATATATCGGGTTATTAGTTCGTTCTTGCATTCTACCACTATTCAAATAAACCACAAAATCAGGTAGCATGTCTCGACTTTTTAATGTGGTGAAAAAGATAGCGAAACAAAAGACAAATTTTTGTTTTTACTTCTGTCTTAAAGTAACACACTTTTTGACCGGTAATTTTATAGATATTACATCCGTAAATTAATGAAAACGAGATCTAATTTGATCGAGCTGGTTTAGAGCTTATTGCATTTCTCTCAACCATAATAACTCTCTGCCCATAGCGAATAGCAAAAGAATAAAGCGCATTTCATGCTTATGGAATTACTCTCGGCAAGTTTCAATTTCTTCACTAATTCGTCCAAAAAGGCGATGCTTTTCAGAAAATAATTGATGAATATTTCTACGATTCGAACTCTCCCGTAATAGGCAGACATGTTAACCATTACGCCTAGGGCACCGTATTTTTCTTGCGTCACAATTATCATTGGGTTCTGTGATTCTAGTTTTTTCCTATTATTTTTTCGATGTGTTAGTCTCTATCAAAATAAAGACACCCCTCATTAAATTAAGGATGATTACAAGAGCGTTTTTTTTTAGTCTAAACAAACTTCAAAAATCGTTAATTTGGACTTATTTTCTACTTTACCCTGTATGCCGGTTTTTTGTAATAGCGCGTAGGATAATCATGTAGCCATTTGCTTCATTAGTGTAAATGGCTACGGCTGTTTTGGACTTTCTAATGGAATGACCGAATGCCCTAAATTAAGAAAATACGATCATTGCCTATAGTTAGGCGACAACTTTCATGCAACTGAAAACTGTTCTTGTTGAAAAATTGGGTGGCTCTTTTATTATTACGTATCGCATGTAACCAGATTGATTTTAGTAAGTTTTCGAATGAATACCAAAAGCAAAAAATAAAGCAAATCAAAAGTTGTCACTGGAAAGGATAGATGTGCATGAGCTGGGTAAATCGTGGCATCTATCTCTACTGTGCTATATTTTCAAAATTCAGTTCGTTTCGTACATATTAGGTTATGTTAGGTTAAAGTGGCTGTCAGCTCGGCTAACGCCCTAGGCCCACAGTGATACCACAACCACAATTCGTGCATCTTACAACCACCATCATCATCATCCTTTGCCTTACAGGTTGTTTATTTCTTGATTCCAAAAATGTCCAGTATGGACTCGTTCCTAGTTCTCATAAAATTAATTGATACACCAATGTTCCTCATCATATCATAAAAGCAATTTAAGATAACCTCGTCCACATTAAATGCTCCAAAGTTATTCACAAAGATATCCTAACTGACATTCAGATTTTCTTATCTTTGGTTTTCATTTGCTTTTCTGAATATCATCTAAAACCAAAGTATCCACATGTGCTCTCTTTAGAAGGTAACTGCAATAAAAAGAATGAGGACTAGAAATATTTTCCTCGGAATTCCTTGGAAAAACTAAACTTCATATGTGTAGATAAAATAATTATGAACGAACATTTTACATTTTTGATGGTCAGTGCACAGAAATGTGCAGGCAAATTCTTTATTTTTCCATAGAATATCGTTCAGAGTTTACAAGTTAACTTTTTTGAAGAAAAGTTTCCCTCCCCAATTAACCTTTCAGTCCTTTCGAAAGTAAATATTGTTCTTAATTTCTTATGTTAGATTAACTGGGTAGTTACTTGTTTATTTATTTGTTATTCCTTTTTTAAGAAATATGTTAACCCACCTGGGCATATGTACATAGGAGTTTAACATTTCAACCATGAGCACTTCCAAACTATTTCCAGTTTGAAGATATAATAAAATGTTGTGTTATGTGCCCTCAAGAAATCTAATTTCAATATAAGAAAAAGGATCCAAGCCAGCAGAGGATGAGTCTGAAACAGTATATAGAACCAATCTGTTTGAGTCTGTGAATTCCTGGAAATTTAACAAATCTGTAAGTGTTGTATTTTTCTCTTTTGGGAACACTATCACTTAGTTTAGCAAAACAAAGAAAAGAAAACACAACCCGCTTTTAATCTTCTTCATTCATATTTTAATTAACACTTTTGAACAACGTTCGAGTTGTCTCTCTTCACTCATAGCGAAAAAAGAAATTAAAACTGCAATTAAGCACGATTATCTTTCATTATATTATTTTCTCCCTCTTAGAGTAAAACCCTCGAAAGCCTTCTAAGGGCCATTGTGTTTTTAAGCACCTCCGTTGTACTGGTCCTTGTTTAGTCAGATAAGTACTTTTTTTTTAAACCCTTTTTTCTTATAATAAATGTAAGTAGGTAGGTGCACCTTCACCATTTTACTCAGAGAGACATCACAAGACTGACAGGAAAGTTATTTAAATTTTACTCTTCGTCTAATATCAGTGTCTACTCAGGATTATTCAGATATGAAACTCTTTTATTGCTTCACGACTCTTTTAAGACTGATTTATTCTATTGGAACTCTTTACCTATTTTCTAAAATCATTTTGCTGCGGATTTCATGGATAATCGACATTTTTTACTTCAAGTCTACTGAATTCAATTTATCATTACTAAAACCAAAACGTCCGTAACCATTACAAATTTATTATGCTCAGACATAAAACGAACAAAGGACTTTGTCATTGACGTCCGTCAAATAAAATAATAAGAAAAAATGAAAATCAAATTGATCGCCATTGAAGAGGAATGAAAATATCATCCTTCGAATGCACTTAAATTTTGAGATCCATTATAAAAATCAATGGAAATGCGGTCGACCAGATGATTGGCCATGCACTTGCAACTAAGGTCGACTCGATATTTGTTTTGGTCTGCTGTTTTTTTTTTTGTTCTCCATCTTCTGGGAGGGTATTTCCTTTCTTTTTTTTAACATTTCATTTGAATAAGATTTGAGTGCTCAGTCGCTTGGAATAAGTGAAGGAAGTCAAGTTTTTTTGTTTGCTTCTTGAATGTTATTAAATTTTCTTTTGCACTGATTTGGTAAGCGAGAAGACAAGTGCAAGGAGAAGGTTGAGTAGGAGCTGCATTATTTTTTGGTTTCGACGGAACAAAAGTGGCTACTCTTTCACAGCTTTTGAATTAGAAGGACCATCATTTTTTATTTTACGTTTTTAAATACTTTTTCCATATATTCACTGAGTAACTAGTTTTATTATTTGGCTTTTTTTCAGGGAATCAGTTTGTGGCGATAATGACAAAAAAGAAAAACTTTCAAGGTGAGTCATTTTTTATTGAATTTAATTCGAACTTTTTGTATTTAAATGCAAAATGAAAAATTTGCTGGCCAGAATATTAGGCGCAGAACAGAAATCGTGACGCTAATGACTTGTTTTTTTTGGAAATCAGTTGACTTTTTTCGATCTGTGTTCCGCATGTTCGATCACTTTTGCGGTAGTAGGGGGAAATGTAATCCTTTCGAGATCACGATGCCTTGCGCTCGATGCGAATAACAAGAGATAAAATTCAAAAAAGTTTCCTTTTTGATAATTTGTTTTTTTGTTATCTATTCACAATCATTTTATTTATTCTTCTTTTCTGATATAATAGCCGGAGAGCTAGTGACCGATTTGCTTACCTCATTTTACCAAGGCTCAAACTTTGCTCATAGAAAGATTTAGGCCCAACAAGTATTAAAGTGCCCGTCTTACACTCCGGTTCGGTCCATGAGGCCTTAAGATTAGGGCTTGAAGTTGTAAAAAATAAGTCCCCATTTACCTCATTTTACTAAGGCTCATCTTTTAATATATTCTTCATTGATTCAATATATACACGAAAATAGCATTGTAAGACGTTTTAGCTGTCCATGACATGCTGGTAAGACGCTCGTATATATGTAAAAAAAATGACCCCATTTACCTCATTTTACCAAGGCTGGTTTTTACACACAACTAAGATGACATAAAAACAAACACACATTTCAAGTGTAAGACGTTTATTCGGTCAATAACCCTCCGTAAGACGCTGAAAATTAAATTAAGATAGAAACAATTATAGTCTATTGATTATGTCATTTCTTAAGGTACTCGACATTGAATGAACTTTTATTGCATGAATCGATTAATGGGTTAATATTAGAGAAAAAAACCAAAGTCCTATTAAATTAGAGGGTGCGAATCGGAGATATGGGTTCTAAACCATCTTCATTCATTTTTTCAATATATCTCGAGAACGAAGCAAAATTTTCATGCAATTCCAAGGACGTTTTTTGTAGAGAGCAAATTTTCCCATCGAAATGTATCTTTCTTAAAATTATAAATAAAACTTTTTTATCCAAATTAGTAAAATTCCCGACAAAAAAAGTCAATTTCTTGCAGTTTTTAGTTTTTTTTAATGGCATTTCTTTCTGGTTGCTGATAGGTATAGGCAATGCTTTATAAAAAAGGAAGTAAATAAAATTTTCTTTAAAATGCTATATCAGAAAACTTTCTGCGTTTCATATTCACCGAAATATTACCACTTAATCATAGACATTTATCGTTATTTTTCATCCTTTTTATACTGACTGCAGTTTCTTTGTATGGAACTAGGTTGAACCAGACCCTAAGCAACTGTCGTTTCCAATATTTTTGCAAATTATCAAAAAGTGCAAATTTTTCGCTGGCACTGTTCCGACTAGGTTTTAATTTAAACTTGAAAAAAACTAGGAAAAAAGTATTTTGAAATGAAACACACAACTTCACTTTTTAACTTGCAAATTGGTTGTAATTTAATTCTTCTCAACTTTTAGTCATATGACTTTTTGTACATTAACTTCATTACTTTTTCATAAACATTCTATGTTTTTGTTTACGTTTACAATTTGTGGAACGTATGTTTAGTATTGTTTATTTTCTTTGTAAATGTATCCATCCAGTTCCAAACAGGCACAAATACCACCAACACGTGACACCATTAAACATCATGGCCTAAGAACTTTTTTCCAAATCCAACAGTGGCATGGAAACCGATTAGATCCTTTGACAACAAATTTGATGAAATTTAAATTTTAGTCTCCCCTATACCTTATCTAAACTTTTTAAATGTATATATCAACAAATGTTCTTTTGTCTTCAATATTCAATATCTTTGCATATATATTTGATATTAATGTTATCTTAAAAAGACGGCATCGTTTATAGCTTTTATTGCCCTGATGCCTTAACAAAATAATTTGTAAATTTATTTGTAAATTATTTCAATAAATAAATAAATAAAATAAATTAGATCCTTTAAACTTTGGTTTTGATCCTAAATGTGGACTCATTCCGATTCGCACAATTACACATTCTACACCAGAGATATAGCTAAAAAATGGCTTGTGGTTGCACTACAGGTTGCCATGGAAGCTGTGGTTGCAGAAAACTACAAATGAAAATGAAACAAAATAAAGAATGAATGGGAGTCAATTGCGATAATGTGGAAGTAACCGCCGATATTGCAGAAGATGACATTTTTGAAGATGTAGATGTTGATGTCGATATAGACCTTCGAAATTTTATTCAAGAATTATAATAGCACCAGGATTAAACACTGTAATTGTAAAGTAAAAAAAAAAAAAATATATAGTTAGCATTTTTTTACATATAAAATACTTTTCCATCGAGTAAAAAATATTTCTTTTCCTAATAAACGAAAAGATTAGTAAAAAGTTTTTAACAGTTAAAACACTTTTTACATTTCCTCAAAAGAAGAATAAATGCAGTCAATATAAAAAGGATGAAAAATAACGATAAATGTCTATGATTAAGTGGTAATATTTCGGTGAATATGCAACGCAGAAAGTTTTCTGATATAGCATTTTAAAGAAAATTTTATTTACTTCCTTTTTTATAAAGCATTGCCTATACCTATCAGCAACCTGAAAGAAATGCCATTAAAAAAAACTAAAAACTGCAAGAAATTGACTTTTTTTGTCGGGAATTTTACTAATTTGGATAAAAAAGTTTTATTTATAATTTTAAGAAAGATACATTTCGATGGGAAAATGTGCTCTCTACAAAAAACGTCCTTGGAATTGCAATTTTGCTTCGTTCTCGAGATATATTGAAAAAATGAATGAAGATGGTTAAGAACCCATATCTCCGATTCGCACCCTCTAATTTAATAGGACTTTGGTTTTTTTCTCTAATATTAACCCATTAATCGATTCATGCAATAAAAGTTCATTCAATGTCGAGTACCTTAAGAAATGACATAATCAATAGACTATAATTGTTTCTATCTTAATTTAATTTTCAGCGTCTTACGGAGGGTTATTGACCGAATAAACGTCTTACACTTGAAATGTGTGTTTGTTTTTATGTCATCTTAGTTGTGTGTAAAAACCAGCCTTGGTAAAATGAGGTAAATGGGGTCATTTTTTTTACATATAAACGAGCGTCTTACAGCATGTCATGGACAGCTAAAACGTCTTACAATGCTATTTTCGTGTATATATTGAATCAATGAAGAATATATTAAAAGATGAGCCTTAGTAAAATGAGGTAAATGGGGACTTATTTTTTACAACTTCAAGCCCTAATCTTAAGGCCTCATGGACCGAACCGGAGTGTAAGACGGGCACTTTTATACTTGTTGGGCCTAAATCCTTCTATGAGCAAAGTTTGAGCCTTGGTAAAGCCTGAGGTAAGCAAATCGGTCGTTAGCTCTTGGTCTATAAGTTTAGGTTGAGTTTTTTAGGGCTCTGTTTTTTTTTTTTTTTTTGTATAACCCCTATCCAAAAAAAAAGCCAAAATGCTATGTTGAAAATTACCGCCCGATAACAAAAATTTCGCATATACCCAAAATCTTCAAAAATATTTTGTTTGAAATTTTGAGTTTTTATTGCAAATCTCTCATTTCCACTCGACAACATGACTTTTTCAAAGGCAGGTAAACAACATCTAATATTATTGATATAATACATATCGTCTCATTCACCCTTGGAAAAGGAAAAGAAATCGATATTGTTTCAACAGATCTTAGTAAAGCCTTTGATAAACTTATTCTTTTTAAGGGGTAGCACACAAAAAAATAGGCATATTTTCGGGAATTATTTTTATCTGAATAAAAGTATTTATCGAAAATTTGTAAAGTAAGTTTTATAGCAATACTAAAAAAGCTCAAAATGTATATATATACATATATACAACGAACGACGAATGAACGAAAATTCGTTAATTTTGACATTTCATTCACATGAGTGTTTTACATTCGTCACGAATAACGAACACAATTTACATGCAAAACAAAAACGGGGAATGATTTTGAGGTTAAGCACGCGCGAAAAATTTATTCGTTGGAGTGTGGACGGTATGTGGAACGAGAATAAAGTCTGACAGTTCGTACCTACTAGATGTTTTCACAATTTTTTTAATTATAGGCACAAAAATAAAAGTTTATCCACCTAAAAATAAGTATGAACTATGTTTCCATCGTTTCCGAAAAAATTCGTGAGGAATTTATGCTAGTAAGGTACTTAAAATCACATTTCTTGATTTATTCGTCGTTCGTTGGTCGTGCTCATGTGAAGAGTCCTTAAGGCGCCTATTTTTGAAAGCGTGTCGATGGCCGAAGACTTAGACTTCTTATTTTTTTGTCTTAGAAGAAGGAACCAACCTTTTTTATAGTTTTCATATATAACAACAGCTAGCGAGCAACGTACGATCTTTTCGATATATTGATTTTTAACAAAATGGTGTATGTTTGGAAATAAAGTAAAATTTTTAACAGAAAAAAACGCCATGAAATCGTCGATAAAAAAAAATACTAAGCCATATATAATGAAAATCCTACGTAGCTCCATGGAGAAAGATATTTCGAAGCTACTGTCGAAGTTTCAAGTTGATCGGTAAAGATTTGCTTGAGTTATGTAATCGGCGAGCTAAGAAAAAGTAGTTTCGAAAAACGCGTTTAAGGTTTTAAGTACTGAGAAACCAAATAAAAATTTCTGAGAGGCGTTTCCGCAGAATGAAAAATTTGGGCACTGAGACACTTTTGCGAATTCCATCATTTGGTATAGGTATTGTTTTTAAGACCCTAAAGAACCTTTTAAGCAAAAAATAGAAAGTTCTGCTGTGATTTCGCCCCTTAAACTATCTATTCTCGGCTTCGAACCCATTTTGAGATTTCTTCGTATTTGGAAAACCGTTATTAAAGTGTTCGTTTTAGATCTTCCATATCAAGCCCTTCTTTAGCTACCTCCGGCGCTAAAGAATACTACGTAATGTAATGAAATGGCGGATAAGCTGGCTAAAATCGGGTCAGCACTCGAATCCAGCGAAACGAACACCTCAGTTCTAAGGCCACTTGAGCAAGAAAAAAACAGAATCAAACACAATTTTCAAAAAACCGCCAATGACAGGTGGTCATCTTTAGAAACATGCCGAGTCTCTAGAAACCTTTGGCCAGATATTTTCAAGAAAAAAAAACAGAATTTCTACTCCAGCTAAGCAGACCTCGGCTCTCTCTGTTGATTGGCATTCTCACGGTCCACAACTCGTTGGGTACCCACATGATGAGAATGGGCATTAGCACATCCGACTATATGTAGAGGATGCCAAGATGAGGAGGCAGAGGAGGGATCATTCCACTTCCTCTGTGAGTGTCCTAGCTTGGCCCACACTCGGAAAAAACCCTCGGAGAATACTTCTTCGACGAACTGGGCGACATCTCCAATCTCCCATTGAGCAAAGTCCTGAAATTTACTCAGGGCTCGAAATGGTTCAGTGGGAGTTCGCTACCACAATAACCATCTACCTCTCCAATCCTCCCATTTCCTCATCCTCTGATTTCCCGGGGAGCACAATGGATCCTTGAGATCCGAGTGAGGTGTTGATGCACCCACCATTCAACCTAACCTAGTGTTCGTTTTAGATCTTCCCTATCAAGCCCTTTTTAAGCTACCTCCGGCGTCCCCCAGGGTAGTCGTTTAGGTCCTCTTCTTTTAATTCTTAGCATAAATGGTCTCGAATTCATTATTCACCTTTCCCTTTTATTTCACTGTACGCAGATGGTCAAAGTCTTGCAAGATCATTTCTTCACCTACCGATTCTATTCATTTTCAACAAAACCTCGACAACTTTTCTATCTGGTGTTTTAAAAGCTGATTGGAATCAAACAATTCCAAGTGTCAATCTATTACCTTCTCTCCTAGGCCCATCAAATCTCCTCTCCTTTTAAACTATTTCACCAGTTGAGGTGAGTTCAAAGGAATTCTTCGACCCATACGTAAGCCGGTCTTTTTTCATTACCTTTGTGCGCCCGCTCCTTGAATACGCCTACCAAGTCTGGTCCCTTTTCCAACAAGTTCGCATTTCTGAAATTAAATATTCAGCGCCGTTTTCTTCAATTTGCTTTGATAGATCTTTCTTGGAATAATGCCTTGATTCTCCCTCCTTACCAAGATCGTGTAGGGACGGCCAGTTGCAAAATAAAACACAAGGCAATGTACACTAAGACTTATATTAGAGATCTTATCTTGATAAAAGCATGTCAAAAAATGGTCTGATTTTTAGGTTTAAGGTTACTTGTTACTTTTGAAAGAACAATACATGAGTTGGTCATCTGATCTTTTTACAGTCGAATTTAGCTGTTTCTTATATATTACTTATAAGTTATAACATGGTCTGATTAGCGACTTTTTTTTGAAAGTTGAAGTACTGCGATAAAGAATGTGAATGCATTCCGTATATACAGTTAAATGAATGAGACTTTTTGCAATGCAATACCAAATGAATGCATTCTTTTACAGCTCCGATTAGCGGACCTATAATATATTTATCTGTATATCTATTATAAACATGTGTGGTCATTAAAGCATTGCAGTGGAAGCCACAAATGAAGGCTTGCAATCAATCGCATCAAGCTTCTCAGCATGAATACGTAGAAAGACCAAGGAGAAATATTCAGTATTCTCTTTATTCGTCGAGACTTTTCTGTAAATGTTGACTGCAGAACCCTTTACAACTCTCTCTTTCTTAACATTCATCCTGCCGATTCCGAACGGCTAAACAAGAAAGCGCTTTTCATGGCAATGAATTTACAAATTGAGGGTTTGCCTACTCCTCGCAAAAATTCATCTACTATTGCTTTGAAAACTTGTGACGCTAGTGACATGCAATAGATAATGAGCGTCGTGATATCGAGCTCATCACTCCTCTTTCACTAGTCTTCATTACACTAGTGAATCCACCCTCCTGTGGAGTACGCTGCTTTGACCTCAGAAAGTTAGGCAACTTACCGGTTTTGGATTGTTGTATGTCTGAGGTCAACCAAGTGCCTCTAACGTGGTTTGCCTTTCTTTTCCTTTCCCGGGTCTGATCGTTGTATGATATTTTTTACTTGGGTTCTCAATTTCTTTCAAGATTGTAATGCGCCCAAGGTATGTTTCTCTTTTTCCGATTTTTATATTGCAGTTGATGGAAGTAAAGTGGTTTTAATTTCAAATACAACCTCAAGGGTGGCGTCCAGATAAAACTGGGAGGCTGATAGAAATGTAGATGCCCAGAGCGAAATTGTAACACTCAGCTGCTTGCCTCAGTCTCATATTCTTGCACTTTCTACAACATTGTGATCTGTAAGGCAAGTGAAGTTATTTCGATTAAGAAGATAGCAGAGGAAAAGTTTAATAATTTTCTAAAAAACCTAGAGCTAATGCCGTATGATTTTGTGCTTTTTATTTCAAGGTTTCTTAGTTCAGCTACTTTTGGTTTTTGAGGCGTGACGCTAGTCAGTACACTAAAAAATCAGAATTCTTTAAGCGTTAAAATGTCCAAAAAGTTTTCGCGTGACGCGAATGACACAAAATAAAGACCAGACAGGGGTTTTCTGTACAAAATATTTTATCGTTTTCAAGCTATCCTATTAGCTTGGTAACGTCACTTTACAATTTCTATGTTCATATTATACTTCAACAACAGTCTGGTAATAAAAGTTCCATTGTTGAAACAACGCATGTCTATATGCCGTTATATCACAACACGTAAGTGCTAGATTGAATTGCACTTGAAAAACATATATCGCCCTCGCCAAATCAAGTACATTCAAGGTTTTTGTGGTGTGTGACGGTTCAGTTTTGAACAACAAGCTATCCCATTCGCCTGTAAGAGAATATAACCCAGTGTCACTCATTACTCATGTTGACTTAAAATGGAAAAAAAGTCGCCACCAAAGGATTTATTGTTCTCCAATCAATTTATACGTTTCCAGGTTTATCTGCATCATAAGGATTGAAAAAACAAAAAAAGAGAAAAAAAAAATACAAAAGGCAAACAGAAAGCGAGGGAAAAAGTCCCAGCAGTACGAAAACAACACCACTCATCCGCGGTCAACCGCCAACCGAGTGTTTTTGTGGCATCGGTATTCTGTCAAAAGTGGCATTATTGTTCTTCTCCATGCGGCTCGGGCTTGGACCGCGAGAACGGAACTGGGATTAAAAATGTCACGCCAAGTGTGTTCGAATGCATTATTATTTCACAATAAAAACCAATGTTTACATACGCCGCCGTCGCGCCGACAAGAAGTGCAAGTTCTGTGGTAGGCGGTAGCAGCACCCCGCCGACCGTATTAAGCTCCTACATACACGTATACACGTAAAATTGAATACAAAACTTCTTCAACTGGCATTGATCGGGCCCTTGAGCATCATTTGTCTTCGTTAAAGTGGCTGTTTTCACGGCTGAACGCACTCAATGGAAATGCAAATTAAATGTAAAACGAAGCATCATCAACATTTTTGTGGAATCAGATAAATGCTGCCGGAGTCAAATACAAGTGCGCGGTGCGCGGTGCAAAGAAACGGAAAAGGAATGCGGAAGAAATCTCAGCTATTCTGCCATTTATCGTTTCATCGCACTCGCAACTGTCTGATGTAACGTACTCGGTAGCTTTCTCGGTTACAAATTACCGCTGAGGTTAAACGAACCCATCTCTAATGCATGTCGAAGGGATTTCTGTGTCTCTGCCACTCACAATGGCGTGAAATCTGCTTTTCATTAAGTTTGTGATGTCTCCTCTCGTCCTTGTGTTTGTTTGTGTGTGTGTGTATTGAGGGAGTAAGAGCTTAATTTTTCTGCGCTGAGGAAAAAAAAAAACAAAAAGATTCAGAATGCTTGGTTTGAAGCGAATTAATCACAAACGAAGGGCAAATAAAGAGGTGGCATACATTTTTCCAGAATCATGGTCCCACAACTACAAATTCTGAAATATTTCCTTTGCGGTAGCGTTGGCTCTTCCCACGTGTGTATAATATGCCTTATAGGTATGTGATGGGAGGGTGTGCGTAATTTTTTTCTTTCCTTCTGCAACATCCTTGACAATTGACATTTTTGCATCATTAATCATGTGGCAATGCCTTGGTAGGCGAGCGCTGTTAGATGTAGGATTATTTCTCTGAAAGCGTTACGACTACGACTCAGGACTTAATCCTCGTGTACCTACCTACTTTTTTATGCTTTTTCATTCTTTGTAGATGAAAAAGAAAAATGATTGTTAAAAAAAGTTGAAACTCTTGTAAGAATAATGAAACAGGTGCAATGACTGAAAGGCCTCCTTTTTAAATCTTAGTTCAGCAGGTTTGGCTTTGATAAAAATAGATTGGTTCTCATTTCTTTTGTATACATGCTGTTTGGGGGCGTCACAGGATCAAGCTGGTGGTGGCTCGATTTTAATAACAAAACTCTGCGTAGGCTAGTGGTCCAATTATTATAAAAGAATACCTACATACTCTTTGTGAAAAGTAATTTGTCTTTGCAATTAGGTGGCAAAGCTTCAGATTTTTCAAATGCGGTTATTTATTGTAAACCAGATGCGTTGTTTACTGGGGAGAAAAATGTCCGATTTTTTCGTATTTGCACAAAGCGTTTCAATGGTGGTCTTTATTTTGTTTTCTTCTAAAAAAGTAGTAAATATCTGGTGAAGCTTTTATTTGTCATCCACTAACTGGCCCATCGTTCGATGGCTTTCGGTTATGGAATTTAATTATTTCATTCAAATATTTGAATGACACTTGAGCGATGAGCAAGAATTTTAAGTTGACATACTTAAACTTAAACTCGTGCCTTCGGTCTTCTGTCAAACAATTTGCAAAGGTTGGTGCTGTTCTGCTCAACCTTTCATCTTGCATGTTTATTGAATTGAACTTTTTCCGGTAAAACATCAAAGTGGTTTCAAAGTTCCCTTTTACATACATGGCTGCAAAGAAAAGCAATGACAACAGACGCTAGGGAAACTCAGAGTAATATTCTATTTCTTCTTCCAATCGTGTGGGAATACGATCCAATTATTTGAATGGCATATGGTGTCTTTTGAAACTAGAGCAATCTACGCCATTTTGTCCCAATTATAGATTTTTTTTCCCAAAAATCATTCTTATTAACGAACGTGAGAATAATTTGTTGGGAATATGTTCAATTATAAGTGTTTGACTTAAAAAGCACTTATTTTTATAAGAATGAAATTCTTTTACGTTCGTTATAAGGTGTGTTTTTTTTTTGTTTCCAATTTTTCTTTCATTTGTAATGTGGTGCGTCATTTCCACTTCATTTTGAGAGAGATGCCGCATGCTGAATTGGCTTTTGTATTAAAGAGATTACTAAGCTTCAGAATGCCCCTAAAATACATCTGCACATAAATAAGGGCTGGTTGGACAGAAGAGGCGCTGAAAGAAACGTGAAAAAACGTTGACAAAAGAATGTCTCTCCGAAAAGCAGAAGAAACTGTTTGAGTACCAGCCAGAAGTTCAAGAACCAACAGCTATTTTTTCCGAAACGGCCGTTTCATGTTCTGAAACAATCCTTCAACAGGTAGTTCTAACCACCAGCCATAGGTGCATTATGCAGTCATTGCGAATTTTTTCAACAAACTAACGCAGTCAAAATTACTGCAATTTCTTCACTACAGAAATTCCAGTGCAGTTTTTTTTTTCTAAATGTTAACTTCTCTCCCGCAATTACCCTACAAAGTTTATTTTAAAATACATCTAAGTTTGTGAAGCCTACCCGAGCACAGGCTGCGCTTTATATGACTGAAACCTGGTGTGTTAGAAACGGTCTCTCCATCAGTCCTCTTAAAACCGAGTTGTCCTCTTCACAAGACGTAGAAAAGTGACTGGTCTGACCCAACTTACGCTTGAAGGCGTCAACATCCCCTTTTCAAATGAAGTCAAACATATTGGAGTGATCCTGGATAATAAACTGCTTTGGTCTAAACATGTCGAGTACAAAACTACTAAATCACTGTCAGTTTTCTGGCAATGTAAAGGAGCCTTTGGCAAGACATGGGGTCTTTCACCGAAAAGGGTCCTTTGGATCTATACGACTATGATAAGACCAATCATCTCCTATGCGTCAGTTGTTTGGTGGAATAAGCTCTCTCGTAAATACGTTATTGCCTCGTTTGCCAAACTTCAAAGATCAATTTGTCTTGGTGTTACTAGGGCCTTCCCCAGCACACCGGGAGCTGCTCTCGACGCACTGCTGAATCTTCCTCCCCTTGATACCTACATCATGGGCTGTACTCTCAAGACCATTTCTCGTTTAAAGAGATGTGGTCTCTGGCACAATTCGCACTGGAGCCTTGAGGCTCGCAAGCAGCATATCTTTTGACTCACGTCTAATGGATATGCCGTCTGACACGATGATCCCAAGGCTCTAACTGCGTCAAAATTACTCAGTCAACTTTCCTTCGGTTCAGGACTGGTTCGCTCCAGAATCTGAGCCTGGAAAGAACTGTTATCGTATCTTCACAGATAGCTCCAAAACTGACGAGGGTTCTGGTGCTGATGCCTTTGTGCTTGATGCACTAGCCCGAAACAACATATCGGGTGATCTCGTTCTTCACGGTATACCGATTAAGGCTGACGAAAACCTGGGAGTTCTCTTTCAACGCTATTGCTCCTTAATCGACCTACCACCTCCATCACCCATAAACATTCTCCGTACTAAGCCGAAAGCCAATTCAAGAGAAAGTGCAATCATTGTTAAGCTTCCCCATGAAACTGATAAAGTCAAAGTTCTATCATGTGCAAACACATACTACAAAAAACACTCGAGAGCTGTCACACTAAACGATCTTGGCTTCTTGGGGAATAAGTTTGTGCGTGTGTATGAAAGCTTAACGAAGTACAATCATGCCATTTTCCGAAGAGCAAACGAGCTTAGAAAGAGAGGTTTTTTACATCGTGTCTTTACCAGACGTGGCAGAGTTTTCATTAGGCAAAACAATGAATTACCCAATAAGCCTGTGTGCGTAAAAAGTCTGAACTCTCTGGAAATTTTTAATGTTGCTGGTGCTGGTGATGCTGATGTTGTTGATGCTGATGCTGATGTTTCTGCTGATGTGGCTGCAGATGATAGTGTTGCTGATGTGAATACTGCTGTAGATGATGTTGCTGTCGATTTTGATGCTGATGCTGTTGCTGCTGCTACTTAAGATGATGTACAAAATAGTAATTCAAAAAATTTATATGCATTTCCTGCACTTTATTTTCTTTATTTTTTTTTTTAATATTTCCTTTTTGAATACGTAGTAGAAAATTTATAATTGTAAAGTTTTTTGAATTTATTTTCTATGAATTTCCTCCTCTTAATAGAATTTTACTTTGCTGATTATTGATTTCCAAAATGATAATTTCTTACAAAATGTTTTCAAAACTGCTTTTTAATCTTTACTTAATTATAAGTTCTCACCTTTTCTTTACTCTTCCTTATATGACTCTAACCTTCAATCTATCCTTAAATAATCTTTTTTCTATAAAATACTCATTGTGGGTGCAATTATTTTTCTCTTTTTTGCTGTTTGTGATGGTGGTGGTTAATCTCTTAACAATTTTTTACAGGCATGGATCCTAATAATGTGAAATGCGTTCTGAATGTGCTGTGTGACGCTTATGGTAATGGGCTTAGAGTTTGTTGTTTGAATGCTGAGAGTATTCGAGCAAAGTATACAATGTTGTATCAGACTTTTAGCACCTCGGTGTTGGATGTTATTATGGTTTCAGAATCTTGGTTGAACACCTATATTACTGATGCACTTGTTTGTATCCCCGGTTTTAAACTATTTAGAAGTGACAGGAAAGATAGGGTTGGAGGAGGAGCATGTATAATACGTACGTGAAAGTTTAATGGCGTCTTTAATTTATGTTTCAACTTGTAGTAATATTGATTTTGTTTGTGTTGAAATTAAGATTTCGGTTGACAAACTGTTGCTAGTTGCTGTATATTGTCCACCCCTTTTGTTTAGAGAGGAATGTATTTTGGAGCTTGAAGAAACTTTGTTGCGACTGAGTGCTAAATATAAGGATGTCTTGATTGGAGGTGATTTCAACGTAAACTTTTTGATTAATAGTGTCCCCACGCGTCTTTTTACTCACTTCTGTGATAAACTCTGTCTTTCGGTAGTGAATTGTCAATGGCCAACGTGTTTTAAGTCATATACGAACCCTTCACTACTTGATATGTTTTTGACTAGTTCCAAACATAAAATTTTAGGTAATGACCAAATACGCCCTACGTCAGAGTTTATCCACGATTTCATTTTTTGCGCTTTTCATTTTGATCTTATCAGACCTAATCCGATAAAAACTATTAGGTATAGGTGCTATAGAAATTTTAGCTATGACAACGTAGCGAATTCCTTCAATCGATCGGAGTGGGATGAGATATTCTACTTTCATGATCTTAATGCTAAGGTTGCTTTGTTTAATAACTTAGTTATGAGTTTATTTGATGCTTATGTTCCAATTGTAACAAAACAAGTAAAGAGAAATCAATGTCCGTGGTTTACAAACGACATTAAATTTTTTATTAGAGAAAGAGAACGTTTTTTTCGCAAATACAAAAGTAACCACTCTGAGTTTAACAAGAGACAGTATATTTGTGCACGAAATCGGGTCAATACTTTCATTAGGAATTCAAAACGGGATTACTTAATGAAAAAATTGAATTCATCACTCAGCTCCTGCGAGCTTTGGAGGAATCTTAAGCAGGCTGGCATTAAGGAGGACAAAAGCAAATGCATATGCCCTTTTGATCCTGGTGTGATGATGAATGTCTTGATTCCTAGCCACTCTAGCTTTGAAATTCCGCAAAGATTCTTTGACCTCCCTGACAATGTGAATTCATTTAGTTTCGTTTGTATTGGTGTTTCTGAGATTGTTAATTCAATTAAATCGGTTAAATCTAATGCTGTAGGCCCCGATGATATGTCCCCAAAATTTATAAAACTGATTTTCCCATTAATTATGAGATATTTGCTCCATATTTTCAATTTCTGTCTTTACAGTAGTGAGTTTCCAAATGAATGGAAAAATTCAAGATTAATACCAGTACCTAAAAAGCCAAATGCCTGTAAACCTTCTGAGTACAGGCCTATAAGTATATTGTCTTTTCTCGGTAAATTACTTGAGAAAATAATGCATGATCAAATGCAGTTATACCTCAATGAAAGGCATTTGCTTACTGCATGGCAATCTGGATTCCGTAGCTTTCATAGTTGTGAAACTGCGGCAATTAAAGTAACCAATGACATCCGATTTGCTCTTGACTCAGACAGGTTTGGGGTCTTGGTGCTATTGGATTTTTCTAAGGCCTTCGACAGTATTGACCATTCCATTCTCATTTGCAAACTTAAGTCTCAGTTTAATTTCTCCAAATCATCCCTCAATCTTTTGTGTAGTTACATGAAAGATCGAGTCCAATCAATCAAAACCGAAACCGGAACCTCAAATTCTTTCATTACCAATATTGGAATTCCCCAAGGCTCGGTGTAAGGCCCATTGTTATTCTCGTTATTTATTAATGACCTTCCAGAAGTCATTTCTAACTGCCAGATTCATTTGTATGCCGACGATGTTATGATTTATATGTTTAGTCCAATTGGTTTGATGGATGATTGTATTGTGAGATTGAATGAAGATTTAAGTCGTATCTTTGCTTGGTCTGAGACTAATATTCTAAAACTAAACCCTTCTAAGTCTGTAGCTATGTTGTGTGCAAGGAATGAGCTCAACCCTAGTGAATTTCCTCCAGTTGTCCTTAATTGTGAAATAATCTCCTATGTGAAAGATGTCACTTACCTAGGCTTCAAAATCAATGCCAACCTTAATTGTTGTAAAGCAGTTTCTGACACCATCAGGAAAATTTACCATGGGTTGCACTGTTTGAGGTCTTCGTCTCATTTATTGTTGCCCAACTTAAAGCTTCAACTAGTTAAATCTCTTATTTTGCCTTATTTCACATACAATGTCTCTGTTTTTCCATCTTTCGACTGTGTTTGTAGAAGAAAACTAAATGTTGCTATCAATGATTGTGTTCGTTTTGTGTATTCTATCCGTAGACACACTAGTGTTTCACATTTACGTAATTTGATATTTGGTATGAACCTTGATAACTATCTTAACTTTAGGCTGTTTCTGAAACTCCATAATATTATCCATGGTCGAAGTCCAATGTACCTTAAAGAACCTCTAAGCTTTGCTCAATCTCAAAGGGGATTGAAATTAATTTTGCCTCGTTTCACACACAGTATTGCAGAACGCTCCTTTTATGTATCTGCAGTTCGTTTATGGAATGCTCTACCAAACGAACTGCAGAGCACTACCACATATGCGACATTCAAGAGGAAATTATTTTTGCACCTATCTCATCTTAACTAACCTATTTTATACTTTCCGACTTTCTAACTTTTTACTTTTTTTCAACTGATCTCTTCTTTTTCCACTCTTTCTACTTCTTTTTTTTTTCTATCGTCCTTTTCTTGTATATTACTTTTTTAACTATATTAGTTACTTTACTTTCCTATATTTTTATTTTCTTTACTTTCATAAGTTATATAAAATCTATTGTTAAACTTATTAGATGCTCTAGAAGATTTTAATCTTAATGTATCAGTGTAATTTATATATTTGTAGAAATAAATTGAATTGAATTGAATTGAATTTTATTTTTAATTTGTGGAGAGCGACGACATGACTGCACACATCTTTGAGATCATACGCTTCCGTTTTCCAAGCGTAGGCTTATGCTATCCTAATGGCCTTGAGCCACGTTACGAACAATGGATGAACGGGGAGAAGTATCTTTGTTTGCAGCGACAGTCAAGCTCTTAAAGCCCTTCTGAACCCTCTAACCACTTCGAAAGTGATCCAGGAATGCAAGAGCTCTCTGGATGCGATCGGAAGATTAAATTCCTTTAGTCTCATTTGGGTTCCGAGCCGTCTCGGCATAACTGGAAATGAGATCGCTGATGAACTTGCTAGGCAGGGATCTCAGACAGCTTTCTCAGGACCTGAACCGTCGCTTGGTCTGCCAGCGTCCTCAGCGAGGGCTTCAATCAACGATTGGATCTGTGAAGAACACAACCGTAGATGGCATGCCTCCATCGGATGCAGACAGACCAAACGTATGCTCCCCAACGTTAGTAAGAAGACTGCAACATTTTTGCTAGCTCGTAGCTAGCTTTTTCTCGCATAAGGTTACAGATACTCTGCTCAGACATGGTAAGAGCTGTAAACTTATTCTCCTTATCATGGCAGCGTCTTTTGGCTTTTCTCCGAACATCTGGAAAGCTATAAAAATAGAAGGTTGCTAACTGGTAGTACAATGGACCGGTATTTAGGTCTGAGTGCTCCAGCTGGTATTTTAAAAACCTCAAACAAAAAAAAAAAAAAGTTGCTTTCAAAGGAATCACACGGTTCCAGAAAATGTAAGTACCAACTTGTAAAAGCATCATGATCTCGAAGGAATCACAGCTCTACCACTGCTGTGATCCCTTCGAGATAATGAACCTCCTACAAGTTGGTACTTAGATCTTCTGGATCCGTTCACTAAGTTCTTTTATAGAACTGTTGCGTATAATTTAGATGATTTCGTCAAGTTCTTCAATAATCTAAGCGGAGAAAGAGACAATGGAATACTACGTCTACTTTTTTTTCTTCTATTTGCTTTTTTCGGTCCTTAAGATTTTACATATATTCGATTAAAGTATTAATATGCCCTGGACGTGGGTTTAGTACCACAACATGTTTGATGTACTCATGACTGAATCTAGAACTTTAAAACCGAAGACAGCCCAGTTTTTCTGGTCTTTGGGACCTGGGAATACTTGACGTGGATTTTTTGAGCCCAGTGTTGTGATTTGAAGACTCCATGTCTGATTTATGAACAGAATCTACGCTCGCGAAAATTGGAAGTGTAAACTTACAATGTTGAAAACAAGTAACTATTTCCGCTCATTTTCTGTGCTGAGTCTTATCGCCATTTCAAATGAATGCAATTAATGTTTTCCATCCATCAAATAATATATTCCTGATCCTTGTAATATATTCACGCGACGACGCGACGTCACTATTAACGTCGGAAGCAATGCGCGGTGTTTGAGTAGACAATCACAATAAAACAGCTCTGACAAATTTCTTTTTCCATTACTTACAATCTTTTCGCTGTCTCTTTTTTTTCAATAAAGCTCACCCACCTGGTCAATTGTCATTGAACTCTCAACCAGAAACCCTAAAAAAAGAAAATTCCCGTCAAAACCTGATCGACACCATTATCTAATCCAAAGTCATTAAAAAGCCAACTAGACAACATTGATTTCATCAGTCTATCAAATGTCAAAGTTTGGTATTCTCGAAGGTAATTCTTTAAGGACAGCATTTCTTTTCTTTCTTTTCTTCATTTTTAAGTATTCCTCTTCTGTCATGCCTTCATCACCATGCGCAATTTATCTGCTTAAAATGAAATTGAGTATTTCCAATTACCCGCAGGTTTCCTGTAAGACTTCCTTTGGGACTATCCAGCGCCGCCGCCCGCCGCCGCCGGACCCCCAACAAAACACGGGTATATAATACTTTTTTCATCTCTTCTGAATTTGATTTTTAATAGAATTCGATTCAAATGCAAAAAGGGAAAATCATTCCTATTTTCACAAACAGATGCGAAAGAATGACCAAGGCCATTGTCCCGTAGAATGATAATAATAAATTAAATAATGAATCTTAATCAAACTATCGATTTATCCTTCCATCTTACTCTAATACACTATATACCTACCTATTCTATATACGTCCGCCCGCAGCCGCCGCGTTGCCACGACGAGCAGCCGAGCCGGTCGCCTTTACGGCTTTGGTTTTGCCATGGATATAAAAGGGGTTTATTTTGAAGAAGAAGAAAATTGAAAAAGGAAGAAGGATGTAACCTTTTTCACGTTAAGAAATTGCCACGTATTTTGGGTTCATTCCTTTGAGAATTCAAAATACCAACGGAATCGAAGGAATTGACATTTTATTTTGCATATTGACCAATTCTTGGGATACATCAGGGTATTTTCACCCCAATCTGTTTTGGTCGTTGTTTTTGTATAGATACACATACTTTACAAAAGCCATACAACTCAAACCAGTAATCAGAACCGATTTGTGTGTTTTTAAAGGCATGAGGGAGATGGTTTGAAGTATTTTGGGAATAGGATTTGTGTTTGAATTGATTAAGGATTTTAAATTTAAACATTTACATTAATGGCTGTCCGGATGTCGATACGAATTTTGTATTTCAAACTTTGTTTTGAAAAGACTGAATCTGTGAGGTAAAAGTTTTTTTTTTTTTTTTAGAAAAATGTTCTGATTTTGTAAGCTTATTGTTTGGTAAATAGTTAATTGGAAAACATGGGATTGGGACAGTCGGTAGGTCTTAATGAATTATTAAAAAAGGATCCTGGAAAGGCCATTAAGCAAATAGATTTAAAAACGCTATAGGGTTTTGATTTGTGAACGGACTCGTACTCTTCTATTTACTTTTCGTGGGGGGAGTCAGATATATTATTCGTTAAAATTATGAAAAACTGTTCAAGAAAAGGCAGCGATAAAACGCTTACAAGTGTTCAAAGCTGTTGAGCCTCTACAAAGTCCCTTCTCTCAATCGCAAATCGCATAACAATTCTAAAACACTAAACAAAACCTGCCATAAACAGCCATTTTATTTGGTGCTGTTTTAATTACAGAGGTTTCCGGAACAGATAACACATTTACTCTACTTAAAGGCTCCCCAGTAAAGCAAACACGCAACACAATAATTTCCATTCCCTTTCCGCTCGCCAAATGATGTGCTTCAACACTGTGCTATTGCCAAGTGAACCGCATAGAAAACCACCTCGAATAGCAAATTATAGGCATAATAACTTTAACCCGGGAGCCGGTTTACTAACCACAAGCTGTAATTATTTTTAAGGGATCACAACGCAATATTTTTTTTTTTACCCTTGTTTGTGAGTATTCTAATTTCTAGAACGCAGTAGCCATTAAGCCGGTGGCGATTTTTTGTTTTTTTTTTGTATTTGTTTTTGTTTATTCGATGGAAAAACTGTCAAATTATATGCTGCGGAGTGAACAAAGAATGAGCCATTGCTCAACTATTTCGTTGTTGTTGAAAAGTTGTTCAAATTTTTTTTTTTTATCTGAATATGTCCTTTGTGAGTTTTTATGGCAAAAACCAATTATAAATTTGTCGAGGTGAACAGTAGTTCGTAGTATTTTGGGATAGAATAGCTAATACAAATTATTTTTTGAAGGGAATAGAAAAACCTTTGTTGTGGTTTCATGGCCACAATGAAAAATATGTTCAAAAAATTTTGACCAATTAAAAATGGCTGTTAATGAAAAACTATGTACTTAAAATTTTTTGTACTTAAATTTTTAACGAGCTGAATATGATTATTAGCAAGGAATCTATTTCAAGTATGTGCTTATGGATTTTGAATTCGAACTCATCGTTATAAATAAATTTGCTGGCAGTGGCAGTTGTTTTAACAATTAGGTGCTAATAAAATTGGTGCTGTCATGATTAACAATGATTTCTCAAAAGTCTCTGTTTGCAAACAATAAATTAGAACCAGAGTGTTTCCACGTGCTTTTCAAAAAAAAAATATCCACCACATCCTTGACAGTTCATGAAAAACATCCGATTCGATTTTATCCCTAAAACTGTGAACGGAGGATATCTCAGGTATTACCTGCAAGATGAAACCTGGACTGAAATTAGTTGGTTCAACTTTCGCTGAAGGGACTTAAGTTAGTTGGGAATTGTATACGTTTTCCGCATTTCCTGTTTCATGAGGGCACATGTCGATCTCCAATTCAATCAAAAGTTAATTGGATTGATCAGGTATCGATGAATACAAGACACTCCTCGAGCATTTTTGTTGCCAAAAGCATTAGTGAAACTTACACTGACTCAGCCCGATATGAAGTTGAAGCCGAAATACGATTGAGGATATCCTGTTGGAGTCCAAATTGTACTCATCTTCCTTTTCTGGCTGTACGAGCATCGCAATATTGAAAAGATCACAACTTAACTGCTTCACACTAGTGATCCGCGTTGACCAGAATGCGTCGGCAAACATCCTGGTGTCGGAATGTTCCATGTCTGATACCAACACAAACCTGTTTTCCTATAGCATTTGCCTGTATCAAGAGTGTTTTGATCTGCTTTTTTTTTTCTTTTTTTTCCTTCTCGATCGTATCTGATCGTTGTATGACATGGCTTTTTTGCGGGGTTCTTTAGATCTCTCCTTTAAACATGGCCATAGCAACCAGGCGCTAATCCAGGATTTTGATAAGGGGGGAGGGGGGGGGGGCAGTTTTCCTTTTTTTTTTTTCAGTATTTGCAGATATTAAATATAAACTCAATCAAATATAAGAATACATTTTTTATTTAATTAGAATTAGAAAAATTGTTTAAAAAAAATAAGTTAAATTAGGTTAAAATAGTGAATTAAATGATAAAATCAAACTTTTTGTTGGAGCCGGTTTTTGAAAACTTTGTTATTACTTTTTCGATTTGTCTGTGGATGTGCATAAGTGCCAGACCGCAAAGGGATTTTAACTCATTGTAGACCTTAAATAGGTTTTAAAGCGCCGGCGCCGGCCGCAATGAAGGAAAAGACCGGTCTGCCGAAGTATTCGTAACCGGAAGCGTTGCAAGAATGAAAAGATAACTGTGTATAATGCCAAACACATCCTTATTGCATTTATCCATCAACTCAAGAGCAGTAAACGGGAAGATGGTTTTTCTGCTTCTTTTCCGTTAACCATTTTTCCCGCCACGGTGGTATCCAACTCATCAGTATTATATCGAATTGTATTTTCCGGAAAGAAAATTTGTTGGTTTAAATACATCTAAGGTGTCCGGTCGAAATCTTTCATGCAAATCGTTCATGACAAAGTCAATTAGAGCTGCATATAACGAGATTCTGTAGTATACCTCAGCTGAATTAGTGTCAAAATTAGCTCGGTGAATTTGGCGTCCACCATGACGTGGAATACGAGGAATCCTCAACTCAACATTCAACTGATCGCATAAATTCTTTGCATGCTGCCAGATGTTGTGGAAACTGGTATCTACCAGCATTGCGCTGCTATTCAGGTCAAGAGATTTAGATTGCTCAAGGACTGTGGTAAAGACAACACATCACTACTGATACAATAAACTGTGAATTGCATAAAGATGTTATAAGTAAGGAAGCCTTGCCAGACGTGCTTGGGTCACGCCACTGCGATATCGTTTCGAATGCTTCCACAATTTTGATAAGGTCCATAGAAAATTGAAGTACACCTTCATGTCGTTCTACCCACCTTGTTTCGCAAAGTGATGTGAAGGCACACCCCAAGGTGTTCATGAGGACAGTTTTTCGTTTCGGATGCGATTTGAAGAAGAAGATAACCAGAAGCAACAGCTTCTCGAATGGCTGGTATTTTTGAACTTTGTGAAATGGAGTTATTTAGCTTATGACTGTAGCATGGAGTCCTAACAGCATTTTTCGCTTCTCTCTGAATTTCTATGACAGCACCTCGAACTTCTGAAGCATAACAGCACATCCGTCTGTCCGCTGTCCCTCCCCCCCGAGGACTTCACCTTGTCGAATGGTGGGGGGGCTTACGTCTGGCTCGTTTTGAGCTAAGAGACAAACTAAGCAAGTCCAAGGTGTGCGTGGCTGGCTGCTGGTTTCAGCCTTGATCAGTGGCTGGCTGCGTAACATTGAGGTGTGGCAGGCCTCGAGTATTGGGGTACTCATCTGCAAGTAACCTTCGGGTTGCGCGGTTTCACCAGAGGCTGGGTCTGGTACCACTGGAGATAGTTGCCCCCTGGACGACGCTTCGCGCTCGAAGTGCGGGGCGTCAAGGTCCTAGGTCTATCTATGAGGTTGGCCCCCTTGTGGGAGCATCGTGGTGGCTGTGGTTACCCAAATGCGGGAACGATTGGCATTCTTCATTGAATGCAAGAAGTGTAGGTCGGCTTCGCCCCTCAGCAAGGGGGTGGGCTTGCCTCAACGGGCTCACTATTGCCACTAGGCAACTAGGGTGGTGGTTAACACCTAATTTAACTCCGTTATGTTGACTAGGGTCGCCGTGAAATTAAGGCTTTTATGCCAGGTGTTCACGTTAAACAATGACACATCTGTCCGCTGTCCCTATTCCCTCACAGCATTCAAGAGGAAGTTGAGCTTCTTTTTCAGTTGCAACAATACTATTTGGCCGATGGCTTTGCCAGTTAGAGATAGCTCCTTAGATTTAGAAATTCCTTCCAATTTCTCTCGGGCAGCTAGTTTTTTTTTCTAGTTTCCGTCCAGCTTTCCTCATCAGATTCATATTCTTCATCAGTTCTGGAATAAGCTAGTTCCTCAAATGCATCCACGAAATAGACAAAATCCTCACAAATGCTACCATTGTGAACGTAGCGTAATATAACACTCAGTTGGGAGAGGTGAGATGTATCAGTTGTTTCATCAAAAAGTATTGAATAATATTGTGAATCCCCAACGTCACTCAAAATTTGATCTAAACCTTCTTTTTTTGTAACGAATACGTACAGTTTGCTTCAGACTTAACATTTTTGTTGACAGAGAGGGGGGGGGGGGGGGGGGGCAATTCGCGCCTGATAGCAACTGAGCTGGTTGGCGTGAAGGCTTCGTTATAATCATGGAAAATGAATTCAGATCGCAAATCAAAAGGACAATGCTAGGCTTTGTTATTTTGGGTTTAGAAGACATGCGAGGAGTAAAATGCTCTGTCGAAAAACCAATGTAATTTTTTATTAAGCCCTGGAACGAAACGTAGTTACTGCAAATTAATCAGCCTTGTCGTTTGCGTCCAGCGCGACGATGAGACGCCACTTTTTTAATTAAAGAGTGGTATTCGTGATATAAATACAGCAGTCCCCTTCATCTAACTAAAACAATAGTTAGTTTTAGACTAAGACGGCTGCCGGGAATACTACCGACGCACTTAGACCAGAGGCCGAATTACCGCATCATTGATCGAGTTCTCCAAGTCCTTCAAGTTTCCATAAATAACCGCCTGCCGTTGGCTGTTTTAAGAAAGTGTTCTTGCCTTTTTCGCGCAAGTATGAAGGTTCTGTCGTGAAGTTGCCTTTTTATATCACAGTGTTTTGTATCACAATGACAGTATTTGTTTTGTTGAGCAGTCTTAATTTGCATCAACAAAATTCTAAAAATACAGATTTTGTGACTTTTCGTCATTCTAAGTAGGTAATCCTAACAAAAAGAGTGACAGCGAAAGAGGGTCTGCGAGTTACTCTATTGAAAAGCTATGCCAGTCAATTACAAAACAAAAAGAAATACAAACGGACAGCAAAAAAATGGCGAATAATGTGTGCTCATCAAATAAGAGTGCTCGCTCATCAGGTTTGCTCGAAGCTTTCTGAGAACACCCTCACTCCGAGTGGGGAGGCGATTCAAAAGCGACACACTACTTCTAAAAATCAAAAAAATATTTTATTTTCGATCCTGAATGTTAAATTACATTCAGTTTCTTGTTTAAAGATTGCACATTTATAATTCTTGCCAAAAATTTGTTTGCCGAACTGAACTTCATGTATCCTACATTCCATGTCAGAACAAATTCAAACTTTAAACATAACAATTAAGGAATCTACACCTGCTTATAAACGAGAAAACTTAGCAATCACATTATACTGACACAGAAGAATAAAACGAAACAATTTTTCACCCCGGCTCTTATCGCAGAAGAAGAAAACCGTTCTCGTCTTATAAAATAAAAGTTCCTCTACAAGAATTCAAAAGCGCATACCAAAAATGATGTCTTCCACAATACCCAATCCGGCAAATCACAATCCAACAGAATCAAATGAACTCACTTTTAGGCACTTTGCTTAAGTAGAGATGCTTAAAGCTAATTCGAAAACATTCCATTGTTCGAATGTTTACCCCTCTTTGGGCCAATGTTATCTTTCTTGCCCCCCACACACAAACATCTTCATACCATGCGCTTTCCGGCAACATTCCTTAAAAAAGATACTAGATACTGTTCAATCACTGCTTTTGTTGTCTCGATGTCCTGTATTTGCCTTGCACAAGAAGAAGAAAATATTATCAAGCGTTTGCTGTCCAACAGCAACATCACTCAAGAGCATTCAAGGAGCCAATACCTTCCTCTATGCTTTATATAAGTTTATGTATTTGTAAATGTTTATGTGCTTTTGTTATATTTTCTCTCAAAAACATTTTTTTTCCAATTTTCACAAATTTTCATCACAGAACGATGTAAGGCTCGATAGAAAAAAAAAACAGAAGAAACCAAACGAAAGCTACAAGTCAGGAAATGAGGCGAGATGGCAGGACCTAGCTATCTATCTACAAAATCTTGTGATTTTTCTTTAGTATAGCATTTGCTTTAAGAAAATCGTTTAAAATTCACTTTTCGATTGAATAAGTACATCCATGACCAGACCCATGGCTCCATGATGATGGACATCGATCGATTCTGATGAATACATTTTAAGATGGAGATTTCTTTCTTGACCATTCCGTATCTCGTTGAATACAGAGTCTATTGAAGAATTTAACCTGTAGTCCATTTTGACATAAACATAAGCATTCCAAAATTCATTAGACTGTTATTGATTTAGGACAGCACATCACAGGACACAGGACACCAGCACATGACCAAAATCAAGATGAAAAGGACGTTAATAAATTTTTCCTTCAAATATTTGAAACCAGCTACAATGTACACCGTACACGTAAGAATTTAAATTCTTCGAGACTGACTACATAATTCAAGATTCAGTGAGCGACGTCGACAATGGTGTGTATACCCCTGCTACCGCCCGCAGCACCAGTACCAGCACCATAACCGCCCGGTACGGTATGTGTTGAGGTGACCTTGAGATTTTCCTATAACATTATATGGAATGTAGAATCCATCATGAGGGTTAATAAATATTTCATCCATGAGGTAAACGCCCATCCTGTTGGCAATAGAGAAAGGATGGAATTTTCATCTGGTTGAAAATAGATCGATATTTTATTTTATATATGTAGGTACGAACGAGTATATATGTGGATATGAAGACGTGAACATTTTTTCGTTTCAAAATTGAATTACTCCAAACGCAGCGTATGGAAAAATATTCACAGCCAGCAGATTCCTAGAAAATGTTTTCTTTAAAAGAAATTCGCGAGATTGAGAAATGTTCTCGACAGCTCGCTCGATGCCGGAGGTTTGGTATGGTCTATCGGTGGGTTGTTCGGTGTGACGATACGTAAGTACTCAGCTTTCATGACTTTCAAATTCCGCGAATTTAGCGTGTGGTAGATAGTCGATAGAGAAACGTGCTTTTGCACTCAAATGATGCTGTATAGGTACATCGCGCCAAGGATGTGAAGATGACATTTTAAAAAGGATGTACCGAAGGACTCGGCGCAGTTTTAACGTATCTTTTTGAGATTCATAAATATTTGGTTTCATGTTTCAACTGTGCGTTATTCTGTCGTTAAGTGAATTGTTTTTATTTTGTTGATAAAATAGCACCTAAGGTACTTGTATCGTCAATCAAAGAAAGCATACATTTCTATTAACATTCTACATTTTATACAATTTATGTCTTGTGAACATGTGGAGAATATAAAGAAGGAAAAAATGTCTTCTCTCTTTAAGATATTCAAAACAAATTCGATCCTTGAACTCGAAACCAACCACAATTTATTACAGACCAAATAATAGCTGTTCTTGTCATAATTTATCCCAACACCATTGCTACCGCCTCTCTCTTTCCGAAAACTAAACTATTAAATCCTAAAAAACGACTTTTCAACACAGAGTCTACCATAACCGATACCATTTTGAAATCGATATAGCACCAAAATCATTCGAAACTACCGCAATACTAAAACTTAATGGCGCCTAACATAAAGCAGTACGTAGTATAAAAAGAGGAAGTTCGACGTTTATTCTCATCGCTATGTGTGTTAGTATCTCTAAACAACCAAGTTGTATAGAATAATATTGAATAGAAAACAGATCCTAAGGTGAACAACAATATTAAAACAACTACTACACCAACAGCAGTAACAACAACAACAGCAACAACAACAACAACAACAACAAAATTAAAACTAAAAGTCAAGCTTCAGCTTTGAAGGGCAACGAAGCATGTCGCCAATGAGAAATATCGCCTTCGGTTTCGAGCCATTAAATACTGACCTATATCATGGGGCATGGTGAGGAAATATGGGAGTATGCCTCATTTAAAAGCATTTTTTTGTTTGTGTGTTTCGTTTTGGGATGAGGCGAAAAGAGGACTTTTCTTGGTTTTCTGTTAATGTGGTTATGTAGGTCAGGCTATGAGTTTTCTAAGTCTGCACGTAGAATGGAGTGAAATCAATGACAGAAGAAGGAAGACTGTTGTTTTTATGGAATATTCTGTTGTGGTCGTAAACAAATTAGAAATGTAATTGGGGCAGGTGCTATTGCGTGAGAGTAATTGATGCACAGTTAATTGGGCTAGCAGGCTCCTCTTCAATGTGACAAAATGTGATTAGATAAACGTTGTCGATGAATTTTACTGCCACTTCAAAAAATTAGGGTGTGTATAGCTATAACGATAGGGGAGTCAACGAAGATACAAAATTTGTGCGTTTTTTGAACTGTGAGGCTATCAGTCACAGTCACAGTCACAATCTCTTTCTTTTCTTATTTTAGGGCAAAGCCAAGTCAGTGAATAAGTTGTTCAAATGCTTGATTGCTCATTTCATAATACCAAAAAGTCAAACAAAAAAACTCCAAAGGTTTTGAACCCAGCTTTGCCACTTTTTTTTTTCAAGAGTGACGAGTTTCCGTTTAAGATGGGAGTTGTGTATTTAAAATTCTTGTTCCCTTCAATATGAAGATATGTAGCTGATGTTGAATTCCTTAAACGCTTGCAGTTCTATCCATTTGAAAGCTTTTTTGAGCAATCTTTAACTATTCTCTTTTAATGTGTGAACTACAACTATAAATTGTAGAAAGTAAATCATAGCTTGGTGCATTGCAACGTAACTGCCAACTAGGTCCACGACACAAAGAAAAAAATAAAAGGACATTTCTCTGTAAGATCGTTCAGGTTTCAAGCAAATGCTATCCTGTCATTTATTTTGCTTTTCCAAAAGACGTATTCTCTTTCGAAGAAAATTATATGGATTCGGCCATATTAACATAATGAACAATACAAATCTGCAGGATCAGACGATATAATATCATTCGAACTTCAAATGGCCTCGGATACCTTTATCCCTGTCCTTGAAGTTATTCTAAACGGGTAATTGAAAAAGGTGGTTTGAATCCCATTAGAGGCAAAAATGTTTTTTCATGGGTACCGCCTTTCAATTGGCAAGCCCTCCGTTAGTAAACTCATTGCCACGAAAAGCGCCATTTGCAATCGGCAGAAAATTGTAGGTCCCCTCCATTCCCTCACAAGGCAATGGTTGTGAGAAATGCGCTAGGCCCCGAGGCTCTTCGCTCTGTTGCGCACCCTTATTTATTTATTTATTTATTTATTTATTTGAATCAAAATGAACTACATCCCCAAGAAATGAAGAGAAATCAAAGTTATATTCATTTCTAAATCAGGTAAATACTCTACCGATTAACCTTATGCTAAATAGCAGGATAATGAATGAGTCTTATGAGACTTTCGACAACAAGAACTATAAGTAGAGACACACCGCAAGGTGGAGTACTATCCCCGATTCTTTAAAAACTAGTTGTCAACGAACTTCTGATGGACTACGAAGCTGAGGGATTCAAAAAATTCGCATACGATGATGACGTCGCTACCGTGATATCAGGAAAATATGTTCTTATCCTCACTGAGCATATGACCTCAGCAAACTACTCAAATGGACAACATAATATGGACTGGACTGGATCTAGGTACCACAAAACTGAAAACCCCCTGTTCAGAAGGGAAATACAAATTTCCGCTAATAAATACTCCATGCTCCATCTATAAAAGGAATTCCACTATTTTTTTTTTCCGACGAAGCAAAATAGTTCTGTCTTATCCTTGCTAAAAAATCTAAACTGAAATTCAAACAGACAACAAAGAATCAGAATCAGGTACAATGAGAATTTCTTACAAGGTGATTCAATTCATTTTTACATTGACGACTCGAAACCCATGGACAAAATTGGTGGCAATATGTACTTCAAAGAACTAAATATTAGTCATTCCACCCTTCAAACCTCTCTTGCGTGTTCGAAGCGGAAATACTGGCGATCAAAGAGGTTCTAAAGGGTCCGGCGGTCCGCCATCTAACGTTTTTTTTTCAACTAGTGCTTATTTGGTGAATGGTAACACTTAGCTCATGTCTGATTTGACAGATAATTAGTTTTATCCTTCCGCTGAACGAATATGGTTGTGTATACGCTTGAACAACACTGGTAAAAATTGCGGCATTGCTTTGAAAATCCGACGCCTATTTTGCCAAAAAAGATCATCTTTTCAAATGAAGCTCATTTTGATCTTGGCGGGTATGTAAACAAGCAAAATTGTCACATTTCGGCACAGAAAACCCGCACGAACACATTGAAAAGCCGATATACCCAAAGCAGTCACTGTTTGGTGCGTATTTCGGTTCAGAGGCATTCTTCGAAAATGAGCAATGAGTGGCCGTTACAGTCAATGACGATCGTTATCGGGCCATGTTGAACGAATTTTTGTTCACAAAAATTGAAGAGGAGGATATTGGCGACATTTGGTTTCATCAGGACGGCGCTACGTGCCACACAGCCGAAGCTACTACTCGATGTTTTGCGCCCTGTTTTTGAAAAAAAAAGTTATTTGGCGGACCCTTTATAACAGCGCAGAGAAAACGGGAGATCTTCTACAAATATTTGCATTTTCTCGGATAGCCAAGTAGCCTTTCAATCACTATGTAATGTTTCTACAAAACCTGTAACCGCCTGTAACTGCCAATCTTCTCTTATGGAGATGACAAAACAGTTTAACATTTGCCTTTTTGGGTGCCAGAGCACAGACATTTCGGAAGACTACAAGGCCTATGAAATCGTATTCACTGTTATAACCGGACACTGTCTTCCTCATTGGTTGACATGCCCCAAGGCTCAATGTCACATTGAACGAATTCTGTGGAAGTAGCATGGCGGAGGAAGAAGAGGAAACCGTTCCACATCTTCTTTGCACACATGCCCTGCCCTCTGTCAAAGACGTAAAACACATTTGGGAAGAATTCTTTTTAGGAGATCGAAGTGGTCTTAGAAATATAGACATTCGGCCCTAGCGAGGTATCCGTTCTGAATTTTTCTCCGATAATATGATCAAGTGCTTCGATTGTGAAGTTTCTAGTGTCCGAACGAAGGTCGACTTCTAGCCGAAACCGAAGCCGAAGTCGATTATTCGGCTTGACATTAACCTTCGGCCGAAGCTTCAATAACTTGAAGAATTTTCGTTCCAGATTGACTAAAAATGAAAAAAATAATGACTTTTTGGATTTTTTTCTAGAATAAGTTCGTTTGTTGAAGCTTTGGGGTGGCTCTGTGGTCGTTTTTGAAAAACCCAAGCTCGTCCTGAATGTCAAACTGAGTGTTTTTTTAAGCCAAAACTTCGGCCTACTTGGCCGAAGCTGGAGGCTTACCCGATTGTAGTTGTTTTTAGCCGAATGTGGCCGAAGCCGAAGCTTCGGTCGGACACTAGAAGTTTCTGACAGCATAAGGCTACGTTTATGACCGAGCGTAATCGCAACGCGCGATGCGATGAGAATCGCTACTAGCGATAAATTATATTAGTGCATATGGTGGTGTTCACGACACAGCGATTTAGCGAAAAGCGAATTGAGCGATTACAAGCGATAAAAGCGACGAAAATTTGCAATCAAAATATTTTGATTCATTTGAGCGAAACCAGCGAAACAGCATGGACATTTTCATAGAGTGTGTGCGTGATAATCAATGTTTATGGAATTTGCGCCATGCAGATTACCACAATCGAAATATAATAAGAAAAGCTTGGGAGGATGTTGAAAAAAAATGTGACTTGGGACGTGAGTAAATATATTTAATATGTTTTTTATTGTTTTTAATTATTGTTACATTTAACAAAAATTTACAAAATGCGCACTTCGCTGTTGTGATTTGTTCTTATATACAGTGGCAAGCAAAAGTGAGTGCATGTTTTAAAATTCTATGTTTCAATATCTGTAACTTCCTCAATATTAAACCAAATTCAACCAAATTTTCAGCAATAATTATTTATTATGTATTAAAAGAAATTATCTTCAAATTGAAATTGGTTGAATTTGGTTTAATATTGTGGAAGTTACAGATATTGAAACATAGAATTTTAAAACATGCACTCACTTTTGCTTGCCACTGTATGCAGTAACACAACTAACGGTTCTTTGTTGCTCTTTTGTTTTCGCGTGCATATGAATATCAGCACGCTCATGCGATAGTACTCTTTTTCAGGAAATTGTAAAAGGCGTACGTGTAAATGATGGAATTCACCATAATATTTTCGTTCCGTGGCGATTGGGTGCACTTGAAAATTTTTTGTTTTATTTATATTTTTTAAATATTTTTTGCGCAACAAATAGCTGTTCTCTAACAATAAAATTTTGCGAGTTAATGCACGCATATTGCTTTCTCAACTGCTCCAACGTGAATAAAAAAAATGTTGAGTTGTGTTGTTAACTTTCAATCGCTTGCGATTACGCGCTACTATAAACACTCAATCGCCCGCGATAAACATAGCGAAAATGTGACAAGCGATGGAGCGATTCTCATCGCATCGCGCGTTGCGATTACGCTCGGTCATAAACGTAGCCTAATGCAATTGTTTTTCCGCTTTAGTCCGACGTTTAAATAAAGCGGCGATTCCTCAAATTTCTTTGTGGAATTGCAATGAACCATAGCTTGGGGTCAAATTACCGCACACGTGATCGGAGTAATACTTGACTTATTTGACGTTATTGAGCACTTTCGTACCACAATTTGACATTCTTTTATCATCATTTGAACGAATTGAAGTCGATAAATGAACAGGAGACTGATGTTGTGTAATAAGGAGCTAATTTCGAAAGAAAATTTTTGCGGTAATTCGACCCCGGATCTTTGATCGAGCGAACATTTAGAGATAAGATATTCACATGCCTCCGGTGCAAAATTTATGGCGGTAGAGATCCAACCGATTGTAGCTGTTAATTAGGCTGATTCAAAACCACCACATTTGTAAAAGGAATCAATAAAAGTCAACTTTTACTTTAAAAAACTAAAAATGACACACTATTTGCCTGGGGGCTCTTTTTAATTTAATTTAATTTTTTTTGGTGGGGGCAAAACCCACATTTATTAGGCTTAATACAAGCTATTAACTTACAAACTAAGAAACTTAATAGCTAAGACTTACTAACTAGTTGGAGGGTTTAGGAGACGAAGTTTTAGGCAGGGAGTACTCATATTGAAGTCAAAACAAGAGGAGTGGGAGTTGACATTCCTCAGCATTCGGGAGATGGGTTCATTGGAGCCGTAAGAGGTTCGATGGCCGGGAAGATAGAAGAGACGGGGATTCCGGGTGTTACGAGGGTTAGTATTTAGAAAAATGGATTCGTTAAGGGGGCTGGACAGTCAATGGTACCTGTGAAGATTCGGTGAATGAAGAGAACGTCAAATATTTCTCTTCTATCTTTCAGCGTATTGAGGTTGAGGAGTTTGATTCGGTTTTGATAAGGAGGTAATATCAGGGGATTACTCCAACTAAGACCTCAAAGAGCAAATCGGAGGAAACGGCGTTGTATGCTCTCAATTCTGGCAATGTCCACTTGTTGGAAAGGCGACCACACTTGACAAGCGTATTCAAGAAGCGGACGGACAAATGAAATGTAAAGGGATCTGGTTGCGTAGGGGTGAGCAAATTCTTTGGACCATCGTTTCACGAAGCCAAGTGCTGAATTTGTCTTAAGGATTTTGTCGTCGATATGCTTGAGGAAATTCAGCTCACGGTCGCAAATAATCCCAAGGTCCCGGATCACCTGAACGGTGGAAATGATTTGACCGTTTAGAAGATAGAGACGGGGAGGAGATTTGATGCGTTTACGTGAGAAGGTTATTGATTGGCACTTGGAAACATTTAGCTCCAGGCAGTTTTTGGAGCACCATATTGAAAAATTGTCGAGATCATGTTGGAAATGGGAAGAGTCTTCAGAAGAAGAAATGACCCGGTAAAACTTAGTATCGTCCGCATATAGAGAGACAAAGGAGTGTTTGATGATCATTTCAATGTCGTTCATACTGAGAATGAAGAGGAGAGGGCCTAAATGGCTGCCTTGGGGAACACCGGATGTAGCTAGAAAACGGCTGGATAAGGCGGATCTGAACCGAACGCTGTAAAAACGGTTTTCTAAATAAGAGGAATCCATCTTAACAGAAAGGGTTCAAAGCCGAGAGTGGAAAGTTTAAAAAGAATCAGTTTGTGAGAGATTTTATCGAAGTGCATCGGATGAGGTTTCGTTATTGAAGGAACGGGAGGAAGGGTACCCGTCAGATTTTCTTTTGTGGTTGACAAATTTATAAAAAGACTTAGGGTCATTAATAATGTTAGATTTCATTTCATTTAAATAGCGTTGGTGGTGTTGAAAAGCTCACAGAAGTGTAGATAACAACCAAGGTAAGCTGAATAGTCAGTAATAGATCGAGTACGAAGGAAGATTGTCCACAATTTGTTCCTTTTTTTTTATTCAAATAGCCAATTTTGCTCAATTTCTCTTTTTCTATCGACACTGACATATTTTAGTACTGCGTTTTTCATATAAAAGCGAATAACCGGCATACGCCATTAGAAAAAACAAAAATCTTAGCGAACATTATAAATGTATGAAACGTTGATATTGTCTAATTTAATTTCTCTCAATATTAAATACTTAATGCTTCCTTTCGTTGCTTCAAAACTAATTTTCACCTTTAAGATAACTTTCAAGAGTGTGCGTTCCTCTTTGTACTAAAAATCTCTCTACTCATAAAACTTTACTACCGTTTACTTCCTGCACTTGCAATATAGCTCACTTTTATCACATCAATAAAAATTCATTCCGAACTTCTGTGATAGCCCTGCAAATTTTCATTTAACAATCCAAATGAAACTCACAGTGCTTTCAAAAGCATTTTATTGCAATGGACTCTTCCCTCTGATACGCAGTATTTATTTTTGAACAAACAATTTCATTTCTCCTGTTGATGACGCACAAATCTGAACCAATGCTCAGACAAAATCCGAACACTGAATTGAAATGAAAAAATAAAATCCCCAAAAACACAAGCATTTTTTTTGTGGAGAAGGGGGATGCCAAATACGCGTTAAGTACTCAGTAGTAGCTGGCTAAATTATCTTATCCTTGGGGAGAAATTCAATCAAAATTCAAATTACTTCATGTAAAATGAAACATAACACCGCACTGTTGTATGTATACGTAGTCCTCCTTCAAAGAAAACACGCAAGAAAGTACGGTACGCAGGCAGTGTTATACATATTTTCTCACCTCTGTGCGTAGTCGTTGTCGTTGTCAATACATGAGTGGCGGATTATTAAACTTTAAAGCATCCTTAACAACACACAGAGTACAAGCACACGAATGGAAATCGGATTCATTTTCGATAAACTGCCTCTAATTTCCAGGGCATATTTTGTAGGGTTTTGGCCTTCATTCGTTTTATTGTCGAGCCCGCAAAGCAAGTACACATAGCACATAGCACAGAGCACTTAAAATAAACAGCAGAGGAAATAAAATTCCATTAACGATTCCTTATAGTGATATCCTTATAATCCAGAAAGTAAATTTCGTGTCGAGTACCAAGCGGCATGGTACCTTACCTATGCCAAAATTCCTACCAAACCAATGTAGGTACAACGTACAAAACACCCGTATACCATATTCTGGCAGTGCAAACCTGTCATACCAGCAAACAACAAAGTTATAAATCCAGCAAAATCTATTAACAAATTTTATATCAGAAATTAGATTTGGAAAGTGGCTTCAAGGAGAGATGAAGAAATACACGTTGGAACAGTTCGGTTATGGGCGGTGGCGGGCGGTCGGTGGTGCTACATTGAATTGAGCTAAGATCAGAGAAGAACCTCTGTACCGTTTGAGTGTGAGTTAAGTAAACAGCTATTTAATTAAAAGGATTCGCCAGGTGTAAGGTACTTTAGATCTCCGTTAAACGTTGCTCACCTTTCACGACAACCCACAGAGACACAAGGTGAACGGGGACATGTTATTAGCTCAACAGAATTTACGACACCCATAAAATTAATGCGATAAAATTGCCGGGTTGAGTATTTTGCTATAAATTTATCTTGCCACTGTTTGTTTATCACAAAGAGAGAGAGAGAGAGGGAGAGACAGAGAGCCCGGGCGATGTGTTTTGTTTGGTAACGGAGGAATTTGCTTTGTAATTAAGTGTTATGTGTGCTTATGCTTATCAAAATGGAAAAAGGCCCTCTAATAATGATCAATGTACGGAGTGGCTTTGCAGGTTTAAGGATACTTGTGTTTGGGTTTGAGTTGATCTTTCTATTCTCAAAATAGATGATACTTTTGGTAAACGGTTACGTAGACGGTACTTGAACCAGAACGATTTAGTGGAATCAGAAACAATTAATGATTACTTAAGAAAGATTTAGAGAAAGGCTTGAAGGCTGATGAAATGCAACTGATATTTTTAAAGGGAAATTAATGAAAGCAGCAGGAGAATTTTTCCGATGATTGCTCTGAGAATTGAGGTATGTAGGTTTAGTCGGAGGAATGAATGTTGAAGTGGTTAACCTTATTTATTTTTGATCCCGAAAAAGTTTAGGTTGGCTGATAAAAAAAAATTCCTCGGACACGTATCTCTTATTTTTCAATATAAAAACTGGCAAAAAATTTTCAGCCGAATCAAAGAGGTGAAGGTTAAAATCGGTTCGAGTTCATAATCAGAATGCAACTCTATATCACTCAAATTCAATATTCATTCCACCATGCTTCGTAAATGTATTTTTGGTGTTCTATAATTCTGTTTGAAAATCTTAATCAGTTTTTGGAATTTGAGAACAGAAAACTTTGTTGAATTTACCTGGAAAATTGTTGAAGCGCTGCATGCGGATTGCAATCGAAATGAGAAGTAATTTTAGCTCGTGGCCAGTGGCTCGTGGCCATTCGAAGAAATTGTTAAAATTAATGAATGATTTTAATGGTAGATATCAAGTCAGAATTATTATTCATGAAAACGTTGTCTTGTATTAAGCTATGTTTACCTAGAATCGAATCAGTATTATTATTCAAAGCTATATAAGCTATGTTTACCTAGGAGCAGTATTTTCGGTTTCAACTTTATCTAGAAAATATGAATGTAGAGTAGACAATTTGAATCTTGAATATCTGGGATTTCAATCCTGAGTTTTATTTTATTTATGTTAAAAGTTTAAACAACGGATCGAATCCTGACGTTGGATAAGCTCATAAATACTTTTTCACGAATGTTCTCAATTTGTCGGACAGTTTCAAGAAATAAAAGTCTGACGATATTTTGAGTTCAGAGAACGGTCAGTAAAAGAATGAGATGCAAAGAGGTGTTACAGATGTTGATCGAAAAGATGTATGTATTTGCTTATAGATAGATAGATTGAGAGACAACAGGTAGATAGATAGATAGATAGATAGTAAGATAGATAGATAGATAGATAGATAGATAGATAGATAGATAGATAGATAGATAGATAGATAGATAGATAGATAGATAGATAGATAGATAGATAGATAGATAGATAGATAGATAGATAGATAGATAGATAGATAGATAGATAGATAGATAGATAGATAGATAGATAGATAGATAGATAGATAAATAGAGATAGATTGATAGATAGATAGATAGATAGATAGATAGATAGATAGATAGATTTTTTTAGATTTACAAAGATTTTTTATTCAATTTAAAGTTTTTAACAATGATTGTGCTACCCACGAAGCTTTATGCTTATGTGTGGGTGTTTGAATTTTCAAGAACATTTGTAATTGAATTGAGGTATAAAGTGTTAATTTAAAGAATTTATGTGCATTTTTTGAGATTTATACAGTAACAAGAGTAATTTACATTAATTGATTAATTAATTAATTATCTAGTTTCAAATTTAGTTTAAAAAGAAAATTTTTATACATTTTTTGCGTTTTTTAAAGTTTTAGATATTTTTTAAGTTTGTTGGAAGTTGATTTAGAATGTATGGTATAGTAAAAGCCAGTTGTCTTCTTCCATAATTGTTGTAAACAGCTGGAATTTCAAGTAGACCCTGAGCTCGTCTCCTGGTGTTTATGTTGTGCGAAATACGCTGTTGAAATCTCCGGTCATCGTAATACTCCAGTATTGCTGTCATCTTAAATATATTGCCTACACTCAGAAACTTGAAATAACGGTTATTTTTATCAATTATTTTGATGATTCTATGTTGCAGATTAACAAGCTTATCTGTATGTGTTTTAGAAGCGTTTTCCCATGCAAGTACTCCGTACCTTAAACGGGATTCAACCAGCGAAAAGTAAACTTGTTTTTGGACATCTTTTGTTGAGTATCTCTCAAGGTAATAAAGGGCAAACATAGCACTTCTCATACTTATCCGTATGTTGTCGATATGCTCGCGCCATAGGAAGTGGTCATCTATTGTAACTCCCAGATATTTGATGGATCTTACAATTTCGATTGGGTCACCTTTTTTCCACGTTGGGCACACTGGGTTTTGATAGAAGATACATATTCTCTCTTCTTGCTGACTTGGTGTGCGAATATGCATAAGCTTCGTTTTCGTGGCATTCACTACCATTCCAAAATCGTGACACCATCGAACAACTTCATCAAACTCCTGTTGCATTATAGAAATAGCTGTTGTTAGACACCTGTGTTTTACAACAATTGCTATATCGTCAGCGTATGCAAAAACGGTGCTGATCTTAAGAACTTGAAGTAGCGCATTTGTAAATAATATAAAGAGAACTGGACCAAGTTTTGAACCCTGTGGTATACCTTGTGTGCAAACCCTTTCTTGACTCATTCCGCTTCCAACTTTAACTTTAAAAGTTCTTCCTATGAGATAGCTCTCCATCCATTTCCATAAAGTTCCTCTAATGCCAATCTTGTACAGAACATCCAACAGTTTTTCGTGACTCAACGTGTCAAATGCTTTGCTAAAGTCCACGAACATAACCAAAATATGATGGTTTTTATTGAGACTCATGTTAACCGTGTTGCAGAGTTCCCCAAGAAGTTTTCCGGTGCTTTTGCCTTTTTGAAACCCATACTGATTAGCTTGTATCAAGCGATGTTTCTCAATAAATTTGGTTAAGCGTTTTGATACAATTTCTTCCAAGCATTTTTCCACGACGGGTAGAATTGAAATTGGCCTATAATTCTGAATCTCATTTTTCTTTCCTCCTTTATAAATGGGACGAATAACAGACGTTTTCAGAAATTTTGGGATGCATCCTTGGCTAAGACTTCTGTTGATAATTGTTTGTATAATTGGTGTTAGGCAACGCGCATTATTTTTAACATCACACGCTCTTATTCCATCAACTCCTGGACTTTTGTTCGTATTCAGTTTACATAGTATATTTTTAATTTCTGTTTCATCAGCTTCATCTACATATATTGTTTGAGCTATATATTGGCTCGGTTGATAGCAAGTTTTTTTACTGCATATACATATGTGCAATCTTAGATGCTTGTGTAGAATATAGCATAGCAAATTCTTCTGCAATGATGGCAGTGTTTGATTGAGAACAAAGATTTTTTTCAATAATTTCATCAATTGATGGTTTTTTTCTACCCAGTAGTTCATTTATAACACTCCAAGTCTTTTTCGGATCATGGTTCACATTCGCTAATTTTGCTTTGTAAAAGTTTGACTTCTCTATTTGTATATTTTTGTTGACATAGTTTCTATATCTTTTATATTCAGACTTGTATACTTCATTTCGTAGATTATTTCTCCATTTTCTATATAATTCATCTCTTTTTTTGCAAAGCTCTAGTATACATGGCGTTATCCAATTTTTGTTTTGACGTTTTTTCCTTTTAAGTACTTCAGTTGAATTTGCATATATATTCTTCATTTTCTCAACAAACTTATTGTAAATTTGATCGACATCGTTTTCATTTTCATACATTTCTTGCCAATTCGTTTGTTGTATAAGTTGATTTACCTTTTCTTGGTTAATTTTTGTTAGTGGTTTGCAAACTGTGTTTATCTGTTCCGTATTTTGTTTAGTACCGTAAAAGGTTGTAAAATGATCAGATATATCGGTTTCTATTACAGCTGAAATTATATCGTTTTCCGGAAGTGTAACAAACAAGGGGTCAATCAATGAGCCGGTTCCTGTTGTCATGTTTATTCTGGTACTCTTTTTAATCACGTTCATTAAGCCTTTCGAGGACATCATTTCCAGACATTTTTTCGTAACAGAGTTATCCAAATCTTGGGCGTCGATATTAACGTCTCCCAGAACTATTGAGCTTTTGTCGATTTTACAAATTTCATCAAATTCTTCAATAAATAAGTTTTTATTCAGTGACGGCGATCTATAAACTCCATAAATATTCTTAATTCCACCATCATTTTCTATTTTTATATTGAGACTGTCGTAGCTTAATGCGTCCGTAGAAAGTCTTTCATAACATATATCTTGCCTTATGAACATAGCAATTCCTCCTAACCCAGATCCTTTTCTATGCATAAACTCCATATTAAAACCTTCAATGCGATACAGGCAATTTTCTTCCTCATTAATGTTAATCTCCGTTAAAACAATTATATTTAAATAACTTATAAAGCTTTGAATTTCAGCCATGAAACAATTCCAATTTTTTCGAAGCGATTGAATATTCATACACACACAACAAAAATTTAATTTTTTTAAATCAATAGCATTCAAACCAATAAAACCATGCAGCACCCTAAAATCAATTTCGAAATCTAACTCACTAACTTGTTCTTCCATCATATCATGTATTAATTCGCTCTTCTAATTTTCGCATATTATTGTGTGTAGACTAATTACTGATTTTGTCAATATCATTTACAGTACAGTGCATATGTGCACAACTTCACCGTTTTCAACTTTACGAGCTAATATTTTTCCTGATGTTTCCCATACAAACTTCCAATTGCACTCTCTAGCTTTGTTTTTGGCAAGCCAAAGTAGGTGTCTATTTGTTGGGGTAAGGTGGTTATTTACAGAGTTGGCCGAAATATCACTTTTTAGAAAAAACTACATTTGTTACGTCTGCTACGTAGTTTATGTAGTTTATGTAGTTAAATTAGTTAAATGTAGTTAAATGTAGTTAAATGTAGTTAAATGTAGATAAATGTAGTTAAATGTAGTTAAATGTAGATAATGTAGCAGACGTATTTTGAACTGTTCTCTTTTTTTCTATATTAACTACGTCAACTACGTGTATGTAGCAAATGTAACAAATTGTAGTAAATAAAGCGTGTAGTTTATTGAATTAACTACACGTAGTTAATGATGTAGTAAATGTAGTGTAGTTTATTCGGCCAACTCTGGTAGCAGACGTAGTTTGAACTATTCTCTTTTTTTCTATATTAACTACGTCAACTACGTGTATGTAGCAAATGTAACAAATTGTAGTAAATAAAGCGTGTAGTTTATTGAATTAACTACACGTAGTTAATGATGTAGTAAATGTAGTGTAGTTTATTCGGCCAACTCTGGTTATTTACAATAACATCGGCGTCGCTGTTGATCTGCTTCTCTCTTCGCACAGTCTTAGCTTGTTTGACAAATTTTTGCTTGCATGCGTAGCTTGCAAACGAAACAATGACAGCCAATCTCTGTGGATTTTTCGCTCTCGTTCTGTAAATATCAGTAACGTCGTGTGGGTGGATAGGACAGTTAATGGTCTCTCCCAGTTCTTGCACTACCTTGATTAGGTTTTTGTTTGTTGTTGGTTTTATGTTTTTAATTTCTATGTTAGATTTTAGTAGATGTTGTTCAAGTGTGTTTATTTTTGTTTCCATTGTGTGTATGATTTCATCTTTTTTTAAATTGTTTTGTTTCAACTCATTGATTTCATTTGACAGTTTTTTTATCAGATCGTTGTTTATATTTATGTTATTATTAATTTGTTCATATTTGCTGGCCACAAAATCACAGCTTGACTTAATTTCGGACATTTCTTTTCTCATTTCTTTCAACTCTTGTAGAATGGTTGCATTGTAATTTCCTCCTTCATCTTGTTTATTGTTGACTTCTGGAGAGGAAGTACTTCTCGTTCGTTTTGGTGGTGGTTGGTTTGGAGTATTTGCCGACGATCCAACATTATTGTGCAAGTTCAGGTTGGCTATTTCTTTCCTGCACGCTGAGCACCTCCACTCTTTTTTACTTGCGATTATAGGTACTATAAGGCAAGTCTTGCAATCGTGCAGAAAAAAAATTTTGAGATAACAATCAAACATGACATTACGATGATAGAGAATACGAAAAAAGTGGGTCTTGCAATTCTGTCTGTCTGTCTGTCTGTCTGTCTGTCTGTCTGTCTGTCTGTGTGTCTGTCTGTCTGTCTGTCTGTATATGGATCTACAGCCTGAACCAATGAACCGATTTTCTTCAAAATTTGCAGTTAGGGTCTGTGGACCATCCTACAGAGGGGTTTTTGGAATTGGGTCTCTAGGTCTTGAAATAACGGTACCTGCCATACAACCGATATGATAATACTTATTTTTCTCGAAAACGGCTCCAACGATTTCGATAAAATTTTGTGTGAAGGATTAATTTAGGATTGTTTTTCTTATGATGTAAAAAAATTTTTTGGAAAAGGCCTAAAAACGGTACCTCCCATAGTACCGTTTTTTTTTAAACCGACTTTCTCTTTAATGGCTGCCACGATCTTGACGAAATTCTGGATTTAAGAAGTCGTAAGCTGTTAAAGAAAGACTGCATATCAATATTTAAAAAAACTTAGTTTTGGAAATTTTTATAAATTTTTTTAAAAAATTTTGATTTTTGAAAGTAACTTCGAAACCATAACTTTTATTTTTTTTAAATTTTTTGTCAAAATAACTCCTGTTAAGATCTAGAACTTTGCATACTCGACTTTTAAAAAACAGTTTTTAAAAAAAAGTGAAAAATAAAAAACCGTTTTTCGGGAAAACTGCTCCAACGATTTTGATTAAATTTTCATCATTCATGTGTATTAGCGATTGCAAAAGAATGGCGTTTTTAGATTTTTGCTTGAAACCTTTGGAATATTTAATTTAATTTTTTCATTATTTTGCGTGATTTAATTCAATTTCCATAATTAATGTGTAGTTGGCAACCCTGTACCACAAAATATATTATGAAGAGCTAATACCAAAACCTTTAACTCAGCCTTTAGATTTTGATATCGTATTTAGAACGCAATCGCAAGTTCGTGCGACCCAGTCGTGCCCATTTTTTTTAGTTGCTGACATTGTTCTATATGATCTTTCAGTGACCGTGCTGCATTGAAAATGCAACTTTCCATTACATTTGGAGCAGGTGACAAAATCTCCATGAGGGGGAAGATCAGAAGAACATTCACTGCATAAATTCATGATTATCAAGGGGAAGAGGGTTATAAATGTATTTGTAAGGGCTGTAGGTGTAGACAAAGGGTTTATGTAAATAGGAAAAGAAAATAATATGCCAAGATGGAATATATATTTATAGAGGCAAATTTAATGATTTTATGCTAACTAAAAGCACTGAAACTATTTTATTAGTAAAGTCACTGTCTTAAATTCGTTTTTAGTCACTAATCACAATTAGTAGGGGTACTTTGAAAACCAAAAAAGCACTTTTAATTTATTTTACTCGGAGCTCACTAAGAAACACAACCAATCAACTCAATATCACAAGAGAAGTGAGAATAGATAGATAGATAGATAGATAGATAGATAAATAGATAGATAGATAGAAAGATAGATAGATAGATAGATAGATAGATAGATAGTTAGCTTGTCTGCCTGTTCCAGAGGTTCGTGGTTCGAAATCCCAACAGAGGCAGAAGTTTTCCACGGGTATCGCCTTTCGCGAGGAATTGGTAAGCCCTTCGTAAGTAAATTCATTGCCTTGAAAAGCGCTTTCTCGATAAGCCGTTCGGAACCTGCAGAAAATTGTAGGTCCCCTCCATTTCCTCACAAGTCATAGTTGCGAGAAATGTGCTAGGCCCAAGGGCTCCTCGCTCTGGAAATTTATTAAAAGTATTTTAACTGTTGAAAAAATTACTAATCTTTCATTTTTGAGGAAGTTTATAAAATAATTAGGTGTGCCAGCGACTTCGTCCGCAAGAATTGGCATAACTTTTTTATTTATCAACCGATTGACATAAAATAAAAACAAAATGTTAACTGAAGCATACCACAATATATTACTGAAAACCCCATCTAGATAGGATAAGCCGTTTCTGAGATAAGCGTGCACAAACAAAGAAACTGTTACGTTTTTATTATATGTATAGATATGGAATAGATATAGATAGATTACATCTGTTCAACGAATCGACCACAGCGCCGCGCTGTTGTCGAACACCCAAAAATTGTAATAACAGAGACTGGAAAACAGTAGCTTTATTCGCACTAAGTTTAAAGACTGCGTGTTGATTGAGTTTCTGGAAAACACCCCTTCAACTGCCCTTCCCTAACTCTTTGTCAACTAACTGTCTGCCAAATCGTTTTTTTGGCATAAATTTTGCGAGACGATTGTTACATCTGATAACTTTCATCAATTTTTACTAATAAATTAAAATTACCTATGTTGCTAATAAGGAGGAAAGTGCTGAGGATTTACCAGGAAGAGATTCAACAATATTTTGATTTCAGTGATGTTGCTACCCCACACTGTATGATGCACATTTGCCGCATCACAAATGATATTGCCTACGCTTCTGCTTCCTTTTTCCTGGTTCTTCATTCATTCTCTCTGAAAGTTCGAATTGTAGAGGACCTTTGATGTCATGGCCTTATACACCGACGCCGACGTCAATAATTTTTGTTGTTTTCCAGCTTTTTAGGAGTTGTATTGACTGTAAAAGAAAAACATTAACGCGATATTTTATCACAGATCAATTTTAAGAATTTTACCCATATTCAAATTGCAGTACTTGTTAGCCTTTAGATTGAGTCCACAATACAATTTGTTTCTCAATCCATGGCTCTTCAATCAAGACAATATTTTCTCCGTCTCTTTGTAATCTTTGGAGAATTTTCTCGAAAACCTGAACAGAGTTTTGCAGGTTAATCAGTACGAAGTGCTGCAGTTTTGCATGAGGCATACATTTTCAACATAGTAAAGCTTGTATTTGGTTCAGCAAATAAAGCTAAGTGCTCGTCTCGACTCAGCAAGGTGTCGCTAAGGTACCATTTGCTCCATATTAATATAATCGATACTAATTTTTGTAGAGGGTTTTGGATTTGTAGTCTTTTCAAAATCAGTTAGAGGATTACATTTCTTACATTTTCGGATTCGATCAAAGGGTTCTTCATTGAGCTTCTTAAAAGCGATACATATTATAAAACCGTTTGGTTTCTTCCCACGATCTTCCAGTCATGAGTCGATGATAAGTCCTTATGCTACAATCAAGATGCCATTTGTGAGGTGTCAATTTTTCTAACAGGCAAACGGCCATTTTAGAGTCTCTAAAGACTTAACCACCTATCTAGATTGTCATTGAGCAGACTCTGGATTGGCATTGTGGGCAAACAAGACAACTTAGCAAGTGAAACTCTTTTTATCACCAAGCGAAATTTGTTTTCCTTCTAAAGCGGGCAAAAGAACCGCTAGCAGGTTTAAGCAAACCTTTTCCAGATAACGAAAGATACTTCCTACACCAATGGTCTTAAAACACGGGGAAATTTCATAATTCTGATCACTCAAAATGTTTTCGTTTACAGTGGCATGTTAACAGAGGGAAGTTAAAATGAAATGTCTCGATTGTTGTCTTAAATTCAAGCTGATTTCACTACTGGCCCTGCCCCAAATACACCGCACGTTGCAGTCGAAAGCACTTACTGTACACGTTCATTTTAGTCCCACCATAAATGAACGTAATTCAATACTCAGAGATCGTTACAAAGATTGTTAATTAGCCAATTAGTGTGTTCATAAATATTAAGTTCTCTCGCAATACCTACTATCGTAAAATACACTGAAGCCAAAAAATATCCAAACTTTTGTCAATCATATCTCATAAAAATTATTCAATTATCGTTAATGCGCCATCGCCATCTCGATGGCTGACCGGACATTTATGTCGGCATCAACATCAGGATCGGGATTCATTTCCTCGCCATAATAAAACAAAAATATCAAGAAAAACAAACAACAAAAAAGTTAACAGAATAAAATGAAAGTTCCGTTTGCCAATCCACGAGTAGCTATATAAAAGTTTCCTTATTCCGTCCGTCCTCGCATCTATGTATGTTGAATGTTACTCGTAAAAATGTTTTTTTATACCCTTTTCGTCTCACCCATCTGTGATCACCAGGATACACCAAACACCATACACTGACATCGAACACGCTCGGATGCAAGCATCCATATTCAGGTGATTGAGCAGCGTAATTGCAAAATACGAGTACTTTTCCACATTTTGCTGAAGTAGCGTAGCCTGCGCGCTACGTCCTTCAGAGAAAGTGAGTACAGAACAGAGTATGCATGATGGTCGTAACTTTGGTTGCACATATAATTAGTCACGACGTCCAGTCAACCGTTATTAAAATTTTAATTTCAAAACTTTTCCAATAATTGAAAGGTTCGATGATGATGATGACGGTGATGATGATGACGATGGTTGTTATGGAATTGACGTTGACGACCGACGACCGACGACGCGACGCTGCAAATGGTGAGGGAATTATTCTGTTGGGATTTAATTTCTTTTAGTTGAATGAATTCATACCTCCGGTATGTGGGTAAGTACACAGTATTGGAAAAAGTTTCGCTGCATTCAAGTATCACTAATGGACTGAATCTCTGACAACAGCAGATAAAATATCGCGGGAAGCTCAGACTCAGACACATGTTACTTTTTATTGGAATTGCTTTGCTTTTGATGTGTGGAAATGCACAGCTACTTATCAATATCATTTGGTATTTAATAGTAAACAATGAAAGAATGAGCTTTAATCAACCGGTAGAAGTGTTTACAGATTCGAATAATGGTGGGGCATTGACTGTTTCATTGTATTCATTGCATTCAGAAGGACTTCGTACCTTCACTTTTTTTCATTTTAAGTATGAAAAGCAGTTTCGTATTTGCTATTCTATTTGAGCAACAAATTTTATGAAAAGAGAGTATTTTTTTCTGCCGTGTTTAAAGCGTCAGGATTCAAAGTTCCACTATCACTGAGTGGTATTGAATTAAGTGTAGGTGTCATTGTTGTTACGTTTCGATTTAAATCAGATCAAAAATTCTTGGATAGCCAGTTTCTGTGTGTATTGAATTTAAAGGGGTTACAAAAGTAAGTGAGTCATGGTTTCAACAAGTAAGACACGCATGATGTGTTTTTCACTAAACCTTCATTATATTCTCCTATTAGCGAATCCACAAGTTTGAGTATTCAGAAGCAGCCATAGAACGCAGATACTTTTGTTCCTGCGATTAAATTGGGTTGATTTAGAGGAGTGACGAAACTATTTCCTCTACCTTACCTACTATGAGTAAGACGAAGCACATCGTAATAAAGTTTTTAGTTATTTGCAGCTCAATTGCCGCCAGCAATATTCAAGCTCAATCTAAGAGACCACAATCTTACCCATCACACCGGACACCGCAAATGCATTAGCGATTAGAGTATGAATAATATGACACTTGATAAATACCATTGGGGGCAAAAAATTTACAAAAAAAAAAGCTCGAAACAAACATAAAACAAGTGCATGTTACGCGCTACTATTTGCAACTTTGACGATGTGAAATGCTTTTTATCGAAGACTGAGGTAAACTCATCGGATCCAAGGTTTAGAATACAGCAAAACTTTATTTTATCGTAGTTAGTTTTATTCCGAAGTTCTTAAATAGGAATTAAAAATTCACATGTAATAGTATATACTTCTGATCATAGGCGGATCCACGGGAGGGTTTTCGGGTATACATTTATACATCGCTATTATTTCACAAAATATAAATTCACAAAAACGATTTTTTAGATGGGTTTGAATGGTACATCAGCGCCTTTCAGAGCATGCTGTGTAAGCTTTCACTTTTGCCTAAAAGGTGCCTTTTCTCGAATCGCGTCAAATATAAACTTTTTTACATGTAAATTTTTGATCGAAAGATACTAACCAGTAAAGCATCAAGCGCATTTTGGATGTTCTGGCCGTGGATTCGTTGTCTCCACATCTTGACTTCTGACAGAAAATTTTCTTTCGAACAAACCAATATATCTTCGTAAAATGTGTAGTGGTCAGCGCATTTTTTTTCGTTGAATTCTTATTTAAGAAACAGTTGCCCGAGGCTTTGGAAAATGGATTTGTGTTCCGAGAACTGACTTTTGAGTTGAGAAATGAACGTACCAAGAAATGGAATGTAGAAAGAAATTCTGTAGTAGTCTTCAATACTTTGTGCTTGAACGTTGCAACGATTTTTTTTGTTGATTGCAACGGCGCCGGCCGGCGGCCGCGGGCATGGCAATTTCATTGTAATTTCGTATTTAGAACAAAATCTATCAAAATGCTCATAAATAACGTGGAAAGTAGAATCTGCGTTTTCGCGTTTGTACGTAAATTCATTCAAAACGTTATCTGCTAGCTTAGTAGCCTCACCCAGATCTTGGTTTTTAGATTGCAATTCCCGACTCAAAAGCTAAACAATCGAATTAACGGAATGCAACCGTCGAAATCGCTAATGATGCAATACATGCAATACATTTTGCGAAGTATCTCGATCTTTCCACGTTTTGATTTCTTCCAAAGATTCAATAAAAGCCGGTTGCAATTCAACGTACGTTCCAACTGCTTCATGAGACTCAGCCCACCTGGTAGGACAAACAGACTTCAACTTTTGTTTTTTTTTCTCACTTTTGTTTGTCGTTTTTGAAATTTCTTGGTGTACAACTTCTTATCTTTTAGGCCAGTGAAAAATGCTTCAATCGCTCCGATAGTTCATAACGCATTTTTGACACTTCGCATGCTGCATTGACTGCCAAACTAAAGCTATGTGCAGCGCAGTGTACATAAATTATATAAATAAATACGATCTCAGATGAGCCTGTGCACCAATGAATTTGGCCACTCATTGCCGGAGCTCCGTCGAATCCTTGTCCATACATATATGAGCATCGACGCCAACATCATGTAAATAATTTCTGATTGAATCTGCTAAACCTCGTATATATAAATAAAATTTTGAGTAATAGACCCCCCCTTGCCCAAATCCTGGATCCGCCACTGCTTCTGATTATAACTCCAGTATACAGGCAAAGTTTGGAAGATTCTGACGGAGCGTCTTTCGGTGGTTTCATTCCAACGCCTGGCGGTGTAGTGATAGTTCGGCTGGGTTCTAGAACTCAGCTGGGATAATGACAAGTCTGGGTTTGAAGTCTTAGTATTAGAACTCGGAACAGCGATAATGTTGAGTTCTTGGCCTGGTACTGCTCAGCTCTGGTATTTACGCGGATCTGGTGATTCTAGTCCTTGATTGCTTATAAGTTCCTGTGACTCGGACTGTAACATTTCGGTATCCACGTAGATTTGTTCCTCGTAACCCTGCTTTCTAAAATAATTCTAAGGAACCATTTTTTTGAAAAGATGATGGTGGCTCTAGTAGCGGAAGCCACTAAATTCGACAGTGAGGACTCAAAATTCGACAGTGAGGTAGCACTCGACACTAAATTCGACAGCCAGGTAGCGCTGAACACTAAAATCGACACAGGTAGCATTGGAAACTTAGTTTGATACTGAGGTAGCACTGGACATGGACACTAAATTTGAAAATGAGGTAGCACTGAACTCTGAATTCGACAGCGAGGTAGCACTGGGCACTTAATTCGACAGTGAATGAGCGCTGGACACTGAATTCGACAGCGAGGTGGCACTGGACACAAATTCCAATGTGAGGTAGCACTGAACACAAAATTTGAAACCGAATTAGCTCTGGAATATAAGACTCGACTGAAGTAGAAGTGGACACTAAATTCGACAGTGAGGTAGCGCTGGACACAAAATTCGACAGCGAAGCAGCGCTTGACACTGTTCAACTTACTATATCTGGATCGTGATGACTTCTTGAATCCTCCTTGTGAGCTGCGAGACAACCAGGGTACCCTGTCGGAACCAGACTGATTTTTAGTGTTAACTGGCTGTGAATTGTAACTACTCAGTTAAATCCAGTGTGGAAAATTCTACTATTCTAGCTGTGTTGTTGGTAGATAAGTTTTCGGCTATTATGTGGCGTGAAGACCATTACTTGTATTGATTTCGTTGGTTTGATGATGGCAGTCTGTTGGTGCTGTTGGTGGTTTGTTATCTTCCATTGGATAACAATATCATAGCAAGTGTAGGTCATCGCCTGTGTTGTTGTACCGATTTCATTGAATCCCAGTGTGGGAAATTCCACTGATCTTTGCTTGTTGGCTGAGTCGTACGCGGTTGTGGTTTTGGTATGTTATTTTCGTCGATTATGTAGGGTTGTATGGTCATTCGTCACTTCTAGAAAATATACAAAACTGTAATTTTTGGCAACTTTGCTTAAACTTTACGGTTTTTTTTGCCCGATTTAAAATGCCCATATTATGTTAAAATTGTTGACAACGGTCAGTGTTTTTGTCGAATAGCGACAACCTTAGGTTCTAGCCGTCCAACCATTAATGACTTTGAAGCAATAGCTGTAAAGGAAATAACGTCGATTGCGACTTCAATTGAGACTCTATGGTATATCAAATCGCCTATAGAATGGTCAAAATAAATTCTCAAAAATCGTAAAACTACCTGTATCAGCTACTCTGACATCAGCACTTGTTTTATAAGGCTCTCAGTATCTTTGAATACTAAAATAGCTTATTCAAGCAGATCATGGGGCTCTTAATAAGCCAAGAGCAGCTACAAGTCTTTGGAGTAGTGTACTGACATTGATTGAAATTTTAATGATTCTATAACTGAAATCTCCATCAATTCCCTTACAAGGCATGCGGTTGTGAGAAATACGCTAGGCCCCTGGGTTCTCTGCGCTACCCTATTTATTTTTATTTATTTATTTAATGAGTAAAATCTGAATTTTTCAATGATCACTCTCCAATAAACAGCATGTTGTTCTAAATAACTTAATATTGCAAGCTAAAAGAATTTTCTGTTGAAATTTTCAAGATTTAATTGGTTTTCTCTTTTGCCATTGCACATAAACACATTAAGTTTTATGATTATCATAAAATCCATCTCATGCATAAATTATTTGACAATTTATTCCATAAGTTGGGCACCGAGAGGAGAGAGTTTTGTGAAAGGAAACAACAGTAGAGCAATTGCATTGTTTCCAACAAGTTTCTACTCTTCTTTTTTTTTCTCAAATATGAATTAGTTTAAATGAAAATAAAAACTTACCAGATTGCCAGGGCACACAAATGCCGTCGTCCAATGCCAACCAACAGCAACACTCTTGACTGGACGCCTCTCAAAGTGACTTTTCGTTCGTGGATCGCCAACATATACAAAAACAAAACACATTCCCTCATACATACATTCAAAAAGAAAACTTTTTCTCTATCTTGGACAAGAGAGAACTTTACATTTTGCATTTTTTATAAGAAAAAATACAACAAAACGAAGCCAGGAAATAACAGAATAACAAAAAACAAAAACAAAACAAAAAAAAAAATTAATCAACTATTCTTCTGTTGTAGGTATTTATTCATAAAGGCATGCGTTCCTGTAAATTGGAGTTTAATAAGCAAAGAAAATACCATCCATTGAGGCAACCAAGTAACCATTATGAATCAGGAAGAATTCTTTTAAGCAAAACAATAAGGTTTCTTACTTTTTGGTCCTTGGAGCTTTCTCTCAAAAGTGGAAACGTAATTGTTTTCTTTGAATTCAAAAAGTTGGAATAGTTTATGTTGAAAATTCTATTACGTGAGTACAAAAATTTGAAAACAGAGCAATTAACAATTGATTCTGGTGAATGAATTAGCCCATCGCTTTTAAATTATCGTAATTCGATTACAAAGAATTTCATGTATTTACTTTCGTTTGTTAGCACGACAAAGAACCGTGTTGAAAAGCTATTCCGATGCATTTTATTTTATCATTCACATGCCTACTTTCAACTACAAACCATTTGGAAGTGGTTCATTATCCTGATTTGAAATTGCTGTCGGACAGGAGTTCGTTACCTCTCCTTTTGTAATGTATGTCTACTTCTTGACCAGCTGATGTTAAGAGAACAGCATTGAAAAATCCATCCGGCTCGCAAACCATCATTGCATTAAATTCATGCTTGCTTAATAAACCACTCCTCATTTTCCTTCGGTGCATCGATGTTGATCGTCGTACATGCCATCGACATATCCAAGGGAATCCTCCTTGAACAGGAAATTGACCAGCTATTTTCGAAGAATTCTGCCCATCCAATGTTGTTTACAGGAAATTCTTCATCTACTGCGTACGGTACTCGGCTTGCTATACGTGGTATGCATACTTCATACTCTGCATATACTGAAATTGCTTTATTTATTCCGTGCATAGTTCCCTTTTCATGGTATTAACGTCCGATTCTCATGCAACGCAGTTTACATAAAAGTTTATTTAAGAAATTAAACAAGAATTTCTTTTTCTGTTAAACTTCAGCTTTCTTATGAAAGCGAAAAGACCTTTAAATGCTGAACAATGTCATCGGTTTTAAAGTAAATATTGTTTTTTAGATTTACACTTATATCCCTGCACGACCCACGTACCTTTTACACAGAACAGCGTTGGCCAAGAGTCAAGCCAGAGTAATCTCTGGCTGCTTTTCACTCACTTCCATGCGCCATGTATTGTAAGTAAACACATCAAGAAATAAAAAAAATTGTCTTGCGCAACAGAGCGGGGAGCTCAAGAGCCTAGCGCATTTCTCACAAACAGAAAATAAAAAGATGTCATCATTTCGCCGAAAACGATTAATTTGTAAGATTTGGTCAACCTGGACACGACAAGCTTTTCAAAAGTAGGTCTCTTCTAGACAAAACCAGCAAAAGATTTTTTCTTACCCAAAAGAAGTGCACGATCAAACAATTTCTACTAAGTGTCAACATCACCTTAAACAATATAGTCCCAAAAAATTACACAAATAGTGTTTCAAACCCTTTTTACGTGGAATATCGGCCTTAAGCTATAAATTTGACTATTTAAATGGAATCATAGCAATATTAGTCCGGATGATTTTCCAAATTTAGGTGTTAGTGGCAATGTTGTGTCCAGGATGGTATCAACCGGGCCAAGACATACGAACGACGAAATTAACTTTGACAAGTGTTTCAACAGCCCGAAAGCAGATCTAACCAATGCCGGTTTTCTTCCTCTGGGAACCGTTGAGCTGAACAAAGTTCCCAACATTGGTGTTCTAACAGAAAAGGAGAGGAAAAAAAAGGATCGAGGAAATATGATCTAAAAGAAGAACCAACGAAGGTGTTGAAGTTGCTTTTGTGTTCTAGTTTTTTTTTTGTGAATACGTTTTGCACATTTGTAGGGTTTAATCCCATAACTAAGTAAAGAATGTTTTTTTTCTGTTGGAGGTTTTTAAAATACCAGCTGGAGCACTCAGACCTAAATACTGGTCCATTGTACTTCCAGATAGCAACCTTCTATTTGTTATAGCTTTCCAGATGTTCGGAGAAAAGCCAAAAGACGCTGCCATGATAAAGAGCCTAAGTTACCAGCTCTCACCATGTCTGCGCCGAGTATCTGTAACCTCATGCGAGAAAAAGCAGGACATTCACAAAGAAAGTGCTCTGCGGTGTCCTCATCTTCTCCACAAGATTCACAGAGTGTGGTATCACTTAAGCCTAACACATTTAAATGCTTGGCAAAAGAGATGTGCCCGCTGGCAACGCCAATAAGCTTTCTACAGTCCTTTCTGCTACGAGCTAGCAAAAATGTTGCAGTTTTCAAAGAAGGTACTCAATGAAAGTAAAAAGGCTGTGGCAGAACACCTATGCAAGAATGGAATGTTTTTAAAGCCGAGTATTTATTGCAGAACAGCAGAATCTTGCTTAGAAATCATATGCTGCAAAATAATTCCCTGTCAATTTCTTAAAGATTACCTTTCGCAAAGGCTTTGCATTCTAGTAGCAGTGGAAAAGCTTCCAAGGCATTCGCTTATGAAGTATACTAAAAACCGTAGAACTAGTATCTCATACAAAAATATAATGTTGATTTAAAGGAACATATAAAAAAATACGTTGACAAGTTCTTCTTTACGACGGCGAAGCTCAAATTTTATGTTAACTCCTCAGTTAAAGCGATTTTTGGTCTTCCATTGCAAAGGAGTTTTCCTCGTCACGGAATGCTTTTTTTCTCAGTAGTTCGTGTTTACCTTGTTAGCAGCTTTCCTTAATGTTGACAAACTAAGCTGTAGCGCACATTATCACGTGGTATTCGGTTAAATGACAGATGGTTAAGGCTTTTTTGTGGAAATTTGCCTCTAACGACAAATTTACATATTGTATATGGATCATACTTTCTTCCCCTAACATAAATATAATAACGTTGGCATTTCTATATCTGCCTTGAGACAATATAAGGAGGATGCATGTCTTTTATTCTTTGTGTGGACACACAACAAATCCTTTTTTGAATAATTATGTGTGTGGGTTGTCGACAGTAGGGAGCTTTCAAGCCAACGGGGTGTTCTTGAGCTTTCGCAACATTTGTTTACACTTTGTGTTTCATTTAAATACTCAAAATCTACTTTAACAGAACTGAGAAAGCTACAGGGCTTAAGCCTGACCTTAAGTTCGTGTTATGCTCATGAAAATCTTTTATTTCGAAAAATCTCACCACAAAAACATATCTTCTATGCGGAAAAGAATGCGCAGGAGCAGTTTTGTTTCAAATCATTTTATGTGGTGTTCATAGTTTTTGAATTCTCTAAGCTACATCTTATATCCGAGCGAAGACTGCGAAGAAACACAAAAAAGAGAAAAATTTAATGTCTAGTACTCTAAACAAACCTTTCGAAAAATAGAACGTTAGTATTTAACTCCAAAGTTTAAGTTTTAAAGTTTTAAGTTTGTCAATCAGAGCGCTTTCATCTCTGTATTCCGATTTCAAAATTTTCATAATCTTACATGGTAAGGTTACGTCAAAATTAAGTTACGTTACTTTTACATTACGGATAAATAAGATGGCGCCACAGTTACGTTACAGCTCAGTAATTTTACGTTGGAATTCCATTCTGTTTCAATAACGTAACATCCTGTGGAGTTTTTTGTCCCTTGACGAAGCACAATCGGGACACAGAAGAGTAAATCTTCTGTGTCCTGATTGTGCTTCGTCCTTAACCCTAGTTTACGGCACGACAAATAATGCAATAAAAAAAATTGGGGTTCGCGCGAACCCCAAAATTTGTATTCACATCTAATTTGGGATACTATCAATGGGCATCAATTCTTCGAGCCGTGATGAATTGTACAATGTTTTGAACATCTGAATCTTCCTCAGTTTCGACGATTCAATTGGTCGCTGAGCTCAATTATCAGCCAGGACAAACACTCTCCAGCCTTTTGAAATACTTTTGAACGAATTGAATTGACCGTACCAGATCAGATCAGTACTGTCCACTTCATTCATTTTTGATTTTTTCAGGGATTGGCATTGGTATCTTATGTTCCAAAACCAAATATGTAAACAGGTCGTTTTATTACCAACACAACACAATCTTGCGAAGCTATTTCAAGCTGTCATAACAAGCCGGAACCATAGTGGGGTTCAAACGAACCCCAATTTTTTTTTGTGGGTTTTTTTCAGAAAAAAATTCCAGAAAATTATCTTAAATCGCTATGATGAAAATACGATGAAAAACGTAAAGAAAAATGAAATTCGTTCGCTGAGTTTTCATCCCAGGTCGAAAATATGATTAAGAAAAAAGTTATAAGCATTCAAACTTGCGTTGGGGTTCGCGCGAACCCCAAAACGTAAACTAGGGTTAAAAAATGGGAGCAATTAGCTCACCTCAGTAATATCTCCTTCTCTGTTTGGAGATGCCCAAAGGCTATTTTCAAGTTAGATACGCGATGACGTTGAACGGAGATAACCGCAATAAGTAATACCCAGAAAGCTGAACCAAGTGATGCGAAGGGGCGGCCGTGGTTCAGTGGTAGAGTGTTCAGTAAATGGCCGGACGTGAGGGTTTGAATCCCGCTCTGGGAATTTACTTTTCTTTCAGCCTCACAGTTTCATCTGGACGCCGTCCTTGAGGTTATATACGAAATTACAACAACCTTATTTCAATGGACCGGCAATTAGGTCTAAGTGCTCCAGATTAGCATAAGCCTCATATTTTTAGTAAGTAAAGTAATTGATGTGAAGGACAAATTCCTAGATAAAGGAACATGGGCTGTCTCTGGGTACTGAGACTATAAAGAGCCGTTGTAAAATACCTGGGAATAAAGCTCGACACAAAGCTGAGCTCTTGGGACTAGATGCGGAATTACAAGCCATCTATTCGGGGTGTTGGCTAATAAAGGTTGACGATCTGCAAGTAGGCCGACCCTTCTTCAGCAAAACAACGCACTCAATTTTACTGTACTTGGGCTGCATCACTAAAACAAGAAAAGTATCGGAGACAAACAGCATCGGTTTAGAAGAGCTGTGCTTTGAGAATTGCGGCGCGTACCGTACAGTGTCTGAGTCAGCAGTTCTTGGGTTCTTGCGGCTTGCGATATTGACTGAAAAAAAGTATCGCAATTTGTAGCGATGGCGCTAAAACTATGACTGGCAGAAGTAGTGAACTCATTGAAAAATTAAAAGCGATAATGCCAAACATATCCTGGACACACTGTTTTCTCCATCGACAGGCTCTAGCTGCTAAGGTAGTACCTTCTGTTTTAAATGACGCGCTCATGGAGGTTATACGAATTGTGAATTCTATCAAAGGCAAAAGCTTTGCAAGCCCGGCTATTCAGAATCGTTTGTGAAGATATGGAATCGCTTCATCAAAATCTCCTTTACCCACATGGAGGTCGGGTGGCTATCCAAAGGAAAGTTATTAACAAAAGTTCTGGAACTGAGAGCCCAATTGTTAATGTTCGATGCAAAATCTGGCTCTTGAAATTAGCATTTTTGGCAGATCATTTTAGCCACCTTAACAATTCAATCAAGAATCCCAAGGAAGAGAAGATAATATTTTAACTGCCAAATAAATGCATTTCACGCAAAACTTCGTTTGTAGTCAACCTATCTGCAGAAAAATATGTTTGAGTCTTTTCCAAGTGTTTAGAAGATTGTTTAAGATAATGCAACAGACCAAAGTTATGCACTATCGGCTCACATTCCTTGTATGACACAGAGCTTGCGTAATTTACAATCGAAGCTTTTAACATTCTTTCCGGATTTGCTCTATGAAGCTGACAATGTGCGTCGATGGATTTTAAACCCTTTTTTGGACAAATCAATAGATCTGGCTTATGTCACCACAGAAACGAAAGAATGTCTTCTAGATTTGGCTGTGCAGATAACATGCTTAAAATGGAATTTTGTTCGCAAATTGTCGACGACGTATTTTGGATGAAAAGAAAACACGAATATCCAGAGCTGGCAAGGGAATCTCTTAAGTTATTAGTGCCATTCGCCACATTTTGGATGCCGACAGACCCATGCCTATGTTCCCCAACGTTAGTAAGAAGACTGCAACATTTTTGCTAGCTCGTATCAAAAAAGACTGTAGAAAGCTTATTGGCGTTGCCAGCGGGCACTTTTCTTTTGCCAAGCATTTAAATGTGTTAGGCTTAAGTGATACCACACTCTGTGAATCTTGTGGAGAAGATGAGGACACCGCAGAGCACTTCCTCTGTGAATGTCCTGCTTTTTCTCGCATGAGGTTACAGATACTCGGCGCAAACATGGTGAGAGCTGGTAACTTAGGCTCCTTATCATGGCAGCGTCTTTTGGCTTTTCTCCGAACATCTGGAAAGCTATAACAAATAGAAGGTTAAGGTTGCTATCTGGAAGTACAATGGACCAGTATTTAGGTCTGAGTGCTCCAGCTGGTATTTTGAAAACCTCCAACAGAAAAAAAAAAACTGACATTTTCTTCAATGCATTAAAACTGAGAAGAGAAATAGGCTGCAACTAGAAAATGATTTAATTATTAACGTATCAAAAATAGCACCAAAATTTGATAAACTTTTGAAAAATGAACAAGCGCATCCTTTTCACTAAAATTGTGTTTTTGTTGTGTAAGAACCTCTTCTTTTCTTTTAGCCGGCGACCCCCAGAGTAGGGCTTGCGATCCCCCTACGGGTCGCGACCCATAGAAAGAAAAACACTGCTATAAATGAATTGATTCATTGTTTAGTTAAAGAAAAAAGAGAATACGAATGCGGAACCTGATCGGATCGGAAGTGTAATGTAGCCAAGTTGAAGATATATATGATTCATTTGAAACCTCCATTTTCTTTGCATAGTTGATTAGAAGAATAAATTGCTGAGCAAACCTAAATTATAATGAAGTACTGACTTTCTTTAGTAGAATTAGAAATTTGAGGCCAAATCACTTCTTTGACTTACCGATGTGAAGAGTATTGTTTTACATACTTTTGTTGCCTTTATGCGGTGTAAGTATACCGTGTTTTGTTGAACCAAAGTGCTTTTCTACTTACAGTTCTCTATTGATGCTAATGCGGTCTCTATCAAACGAGTCTGTGAGTCTACAGAATTACTACTATATCCCATATTTTGACTTTCCCTTTAATACCTCACAAAAAGAGTTTACTTTGGCGAAGTCTTTTCAAATAAAACTAACCACGGATTTGGTTACTTTAATTCTACTCTTTAAAGCAATATTTTGACGTTCGATTTGCGAAATTGCTTGCAAAAATTTAAACACTTCGCAACTCACTCAACAAAGAGAATTCTTCGCACCTCAAGAATTCAAATTCAATCGCTCAATTACTTTATTCAATTACCAATTCATAATTAATTTAATTAGTAGAACTTTTAAATACACACCACACAAATCACACCATTTCAATTATTCAAATTCCAATTTGTCCATTCGGTTTCCTATTTGTTGGCTCGAAAGGGGCTTTTACAATTCAGCGTCCTTCGTATCACTTTATTTTTCTAAAAATATATCGGGCTCCATTTTGTCACACCCCTCCCAATGAATTACAGACAGCAACCGACAACGCAATAAAATAAAAATAAAAACCAAATCAAATCAAAACCGATATTACGCAAAAAAAAGTAAAAAAGAAAACAAGAACAGACCATAACACGAAACTTTTTAAATCAATTAGCTTCTGCATAAACCATCATCGGCATTAATATTTCATGACAACTGTCCTGCAAACATAAAATGTTTACATAAATAAACCTCGAAGGTAATTTGCCTCAGCACAAATAACACTGTGAGTCCTTTTCTGTTTGCCATAGCTCCCCGACTGCTGCCTTTACGTTTGTACTGAACACCGGAACACCGAACCCACCATACCCCATCAACCATCCTGACTGTCCATAGAAATACGATGAACACCACCAAAAAGATAAAAAGTAATAACAATAAAGAGAAGAGTAGAAGAAAAAAAGAGTACAAATAAAAACCTACAGTGACTGTAATAACAACCGAACGACCTTTTCAGCCCCGTCCCGGGGCAATAAACCAAATATCTACAGAAATATTCGCTGTCCCCATGCCGCTGTCGCCTTGCCGGCCCGACCCGGCCGTATCCGTATGTGAAATAGCAGTCAACAAATCCAAATCGATTTCAATCTCATTCTCTGCCCACAAACCCAGTCCATAATCGAGCTTGGCATACATGGGTCGTCCTCGTCTGTGCTGTTCATCTGCTCATTTTATCGTATATGTACATATTTAAAATACACACGACACGAAAAACAGAAGAAAATTGTAAGGCCAGTAAGGATAAGCAAATTTAAAGCGTAAAAAGGATCGAAACGGAATAAGATAGCCGACAATTTTGTATTGTTGCCCGAAATTGAGGATAAGCATAAAACCAGCAAAAACGTGTTTAAAAAAAAAAAAAACCTTACACAAGGCCGACAAACCTTAACAAAGACCAAATGAAACCACATAGGTACCAACCTACATGAGGGGAGGGGCGGATGTGATGGCCAACAACACCAAAATAGCTATACAAGGCTATGTATGTACTTGCCTACTTGACTTCAGACCAGAGAGATTGGTTACATCTGAAGATGTACAGGGATCATTTTAATTACACACAGGTGTAAAATTCCATGAGGGCAAATTCTAAGCGCTTTTCTAGTTAAACCCAAAGTTAACCGCACACTTTGAAACACTTCCATGCTTCCACTTCCACTGCCATTTCTACCGCATCATCTCTCTGCCTGGTCGTGCTCGTGTCAATCCGCATCTACATCTGAGTCTATATTCCTCTTGTATAGTATGCATGTAATTTTTGGTTGACATTTATTTAACACCTTGTTTAAATATTAACTATAGGACTCACAGAATAAACAAAGTGGTGACGAGATATGAGGGTTTGATTTGATTTTGAAGAGGTATATTCCGGTGGTGGTTTATGGTTTCGTCAAAAGCAACAAAGATCATTATCATTTTACAAGCAAATCATGGGTACCTACCTATCTATTTATTATGTGCATGCTCTTGAAATTGTAATTAGCTTTGCTATATAAACCGAAAATGGTTTTTGGTAAGCCCCAACTAATAGCAGAATAACATTAGCTAGTCAAATTTATGCAAGCTCCTCCATATCCATATTTCCTCTATGTGCTTCGAAGGATTTATTTAATGAAATTTTCCATTGGAAGGTATGGAGGTAAGCACCTTACGAGTAAACCTGAAATCCATTTATTAGGTTTTTTTTATAATCTTAAATGATGCATGTTCTAATTTAGGATAAAACTGTTTTATTGGGTTTCATTGTATATACGTCAACACAAATCAGTTGAATCCCTTTTATGAAGACTGTACTATGGCTGTGTACTGTATTGGCAGAAAGCCTATTTGGTTGGAAATGTTATTGTTGTAGGCAGTGCAGAATATAAATTTTTTGTTTATTTACGAGAAGAGGTAATTTAATGGGTGACTTTTAAGTTTTAAGTCTGCAGCCATACCTGTTTTATTTTGATTGCCTGGGATTTTATTGCGTAAGGTTTATTATTGTGTACACCTTCTCGATGTAAAGAATAAAATGGATAGAAGAGTTTATATCCTGAGCTGTTAGCAGGAATTGAGAATTCCTCATTTTTTTGCTGACTAATAGCTGTTGAGTTTGTTCAAATACAAACAAAACAGTTTAACTTTGCACCTTGCCATAAAAAAATAGTAAATTTATTACAAAGGGAAGATATAGTCAAAGCAAATTAAAAATTAAAAAAGTCTTTTGAGGCTACGCTGTGAAAACGTGGAGGATACTTTACTCTGCCCAAATAAATAAATTAGTAGGGTTTCAAGCTCGGGAAGCCTTAAGGACCAACGCTTTCTGATCCCGAAAGACCAATCAAGAAGGTGCTTTTAATAGTAGTGTACTTTTTGAGAGTGCTTAAAATCTTTGGAGTTATGACAACCCGTTTGTTGTTATAAAGCAAAGTGCGAGCAGTAGGAGAGGATTAAGTAGGCGATACCGATGCACATTGCGTTGAAACTTTTGTGACTGTAATGTAGAGAAAAGCAATGTCTGGTAAAGCAATTCACATACGGGTGAGCGACTAAAAAATGAATCTCTATACAGAAGTTGAGCTCATGGTAAAAATGATGAGCACACCCAGCGAGTCGGGTGTTGCGGCTGAATTGTTAAAAAGGTGGAATGCATGGCTTTTTCACTTGAGTTCTGGTGTCGAATTACCGCATTAGTGATTGAGTGTGTGAGCTCTATTTTTCTTTCGAAACTCAATCTTAATTACACATTATCAGTCTGTTGTTCATTTATCGACTTTTATTCATCCAAATACTGATGAAAAAATCTCAAATTGTGGTTCTAAAGTGCTCGATTACGCTATCGAGAAGTAATGCCAAAAGCACATCATTCAGTCACGTATCACTCTATCACGTGCGCGGTAATGCGGACCCTATTTGAGGGGCACCTCAACCAGATGTGAGAATTATACTCCAGTTTTGGTTGGATCTACGTGAAGCCAAATCAGATGTAGTGAAAAATGTCCTGCTCCGTCTTAAGAAACCTAAGCATTTAGCTGCGTTTTTAGTGTCATTCCAACGAAGATCATCATTTATCCAAATACCGAGTACTGACATGTTTTTGGTTTTTGGAAGCAGGTACAAATCATGTGTAATGGCGATGGAGAAATGTTTAGCTTTAACGACAAATGACACCGTTAAGTTTTTCGAAGCTTTAAATTCTACTGGGATTTTACTACACTATACAACAATGCAGTCGAGGTCAGAATTCAATGAGCTAATCCTGAGGAACTCTTCCTGTTCCACATCCAAAGTGCAGGGACGTTAATTTAGAAACGAATATGAAAGGCTGAGGGTTGAGTCGTCAGTAAACCAGTTGAGAGAATTAGAAGTTTAAGACAAGAGATCTTTTATTAAAATAAGTAAGAGAGTCAGAGACAAAACAGAGCCCTGGGGCACACCAGCATTTATAAAGTGGGTATGAGACTTGGAACCAATCACTACAATTTGTATTGAACGGTCGGCAGAGATAGAGACTTATCGAAGCCAAAACCACTCGTTTTCGATAAGAGAGCCTGATGACAAACTCTATCAAATGCTTTAGAAATATCAAGTGCATTAATCTTTTTTTCTCTAAAATAGTTAAAAGATTGGTTCCACTTTTCGGTGAGGTATGCCATCAGATCACCAGTAGACCTATTGCTACGAAAGTCGTAGGTACTGTCGGTCATTAAAATTCTTTCGTTCTCCAATATATTTTATGAGTTGACGGTTTACCAACGTTTCCATGACCTTGGAAAGAAGGGACGTTAGTGCAATTGAACGGTAATTGGAAGATGAGAAAGATTCAACTTTGTTAGGGACGGGCTGGACAGATGTAGTTTTCCATCTGCTCAGGAAAAGCCCTGAAGAATATGAAAGACACAAAATCTTACTGAATAACGGCCGGAAAGGATACCATCTGGGGACCAGTAGATTTGTGTATATTGAGATCTTTTTGGACTCTTGTTACCGTACAAGTGCGAAACAATAACTGCTTCATTGCAGAATTTACAGTCTCAAGCTCAGGTGTTGCCAATGTGTTGCTATGAAGTGTCGGGATATCAGAAAATTCGCTCTGTCGATGGGGTTGACATGTGGAGAGTCATTGAAGACGAGTGTTGGGGACGATGACGTGGTGAACTTCTTAATATTCTTAAAAAAAGACAAACATTTTTTTACTTCCTTTTGGACACAATAGTATTTTTTGCGATTTCAGGCATTTCTAGCCCGTTTGAATAAGTTTCGGTTTTCTTCAGTAAAATTATCTTTAAATCTTCGAAAACTCGAAAATATTCTAACAGCTCGAATCATACCACGATTTATCTTTGGGGAAGAGCCTTTTGGTTTTTTGAGGAACAAAACTTGTCAGGTCGTTGAGAATTACGTTAGATATCATATCAGCTGATGCATCAACGTTTCCGTCGAGAAAACAGACAGTGACCAATTGAAATTTGTTATTCTTTTTTGAATGCACAACCATTTGAATGAGTAATGAGTCATATTTGGACGTTGTCAAAAACGCGGTGTCTTGAATTGAAAATCTATTACTTGAATTTGACTAACAATATTAAAAGAAACACACTGAAAAAATATCATAAACTTTTAACTGTTTCATAACCAATAATAACACACGTTTTTTGAGTGCCCGCTTTGAAATGTCATGTTTTTAAATTATATTTATCTCTTACTTTACATACATACAAATTATTTTCAATCACATCTCATTTTTCTTCTCAGCTTTGAAGGTGTAGAAAGGAGGTGATGAGTAAAGAAAGATTCAGGTGAATAGGTTATTATGATTGAGAACCCTCACTGAACCATTTGGAGCTCAATGAACCCAACGATTGTGTTCAGTGAAAAGTTGGAGATGTCTACGAGTTTTTCGGGTTTATGGGGCGGCTTCTAGTGTGAGCCAAGCTTGGGCACACACTTTTTCGAGTTTCGTTAGAAATGACATAATGGGCTTAAGACCTTACACCTAAAGTCGGGCTAGTAGAAAATGGACGGAGCCACATATAAGTAAGTAAGTAATAGGGCCCCTACACTACTCAAACCGTTTGCGCAAACATATGTATTTTGTTTTTGTAAAAATGTTTGTGCAAACTGTTTGAGTAGTGTGTAGCCATGTTGAGTGTTTGCGCAAACTGTTTGAACAAATTCTAAAAATTTTGAATTTTCCGTGTTTGCACAAACATGTTTGAGTCGTGTGTGGTGAATTTTGCTCAAACACGTGTCAATTTTCAAGGAGTAAAGATGAATAAACAAGTGGAAGTAATTTTTTGGACGGAATTTATCGAACTATATAAAAGTTTACCGGTGTTGTGGTGCGTTAAAAGCAAAGATTATTGTAATCGGGTAATGAATTAAAGCAGCACATGCGAAATCGCTCATTGCTCCGTAGCTCTTATTGATATGAAAAACATCAAGCAACTAATATCTCTCAAACATGTTTGAGTAGTGTGTGGCGAAACTATGTTTGCACAAAGACACGTTTGTGCAAACGTGTTTGCGTAGTGTAGGGGCTCTATAAGTAAGTATTCATTTATTGATTCGATGTTTTGATACATTTGTTAACAACTGAATGAATTTTAAGCTATGGTCTTGCCGTCAGCTCGGTTAGCAATTTTGAATAAATGTATATAAAGATTCTTTTCATTATACAAAATAATTAAAAAGTTTAACTAATCAAATTCTGATATTAGCAACATCCTATACTTGGATATTTCTTTCAAGAATGATGCGAGAGTTTTCCAGTCCGTTTCGTTCAAAAGTTTTGTTGTTTCATGCATTGTTAGAGATCTTTTTCCATAATATGATAACCGTTGGGATGCAAAAACTGGACATATACTAATGAAATGAAAGCAGTCTTCTTTGGATTTGAGATTGCATATATTTTTGCAGCAAAATTGGTTGAAACTTCCATTGTAAGGTGCTCCTTTGAGTCCTAAGAGTTCACATCTTGCTTTAAATATTAAGGAGATCTCGTTGTAGCTCAATGAGTCGTTGAAGTAATTCGCTTGATTTAAGCTCAAACTGAGTTGGGAGTACAGTAATCTACTAAAGGACTGGCGAGCGTTAGCTTTAAATCCATCACGCACGGAGTTTTCGTATTAGAGCTGCTCTTTCAAAACAACCAAGTTTCTTCCATCCATCGATATGTCTTCATCAAAATTGATTTATGCTTCCATTTCCTCATCCACCAATCTTCATTTCTTATTTCGTATCGAAGCATTTTTTTGGACAGCCTGGTTGATCAAAAACTTTTACGATATAGTCCGCTTGGGTCTTCAATGTACTAATAAAAAGTTTAGGTAGTCCTGTTTCTATGTATAACGCATAGCTCGGGGTTTTAAGAGGCAGGTTAAAAAGCTTTTTAAGAAGTTTCTGTTGAATTTTTCGATCGCTTCCTACTCATCCATACCCCACACTTGAGCAGCATAGCAGAGTGTAGACTTCACAACAGCGTCGAATATTTTGTATTTTGCAAAGAGTGGAATTCGTTTTTTTGTGAAGACATTTCTCCACGAGAGATCTAACATACTTTGGCATGAGTTGGTTTTCTCAATTAAATGTTCGGTAAAGTCCAGCTTCGTATTAAGTTTCACTCCTAAACACCTATATTTATCCGTTGGGAACCATTTTGAATGATCTGACCCATCCCAGACAGCAGCTTGTGAATCGAAATACATTTCCTTTATTACGTGTATGAATTTAGTTGAACTACCTATTTGCGATAGCTTATAAAACAGAGCATTCCGATTTATCAGGTCAAAAGCTGATTTGAAATCAACAAAGAATGCAAATACTTTTTTGTTCCTAGCTTGAAAAGCTTTGACAATTGAAGTTATTGTAAAAATGTGATCAGTGGTTGAATAGTTTTTCCTAAAACCTTCAGTGAGGATATTGTTGGCGTCAACTCACGATTCCCAAGTGGTTGCGAGAACTCCACAAAACAATTTCGCCAGGACATTCATAAATGAGATTCCTCGGTAGTTTTTAACCTCGTCCATATCTCCTTTTTTGTGAATCGGGAAGATCACTGATCTCTTAAATGAGTTAGGGATGTCCTCGTTTTGGAATGCTTTGTTGAATAAGATATTCAGTTGGTTGATAAAGCTCGGGGGAGCGTTCTTGAAAAATTCGTATGTGATTCCATCCTCACCCGGGGCTTTTCCATTTTTCGCTCTGTGAAGAACAGCATATATTTCAGGAACTGTGATTTCTTGGTCCAAGCTCTCATTGGTTAGCAAAGGTTCCGCAAATTGGCAATTGGTTTAGTATCGATTTGCCATAAAAAAGTTTTTGAAGTGCACTGATAGGACTTCAGCAGTTAGTCCCATGCCTATCGCGAAATTTGATCCATTTATGTCCCTTGTGATCTTCCAGAATTCCTTAGAACTTTTTGTATGACCAAGTTTGAATGCTTGGTTATTTTCATATGCAGTTTTTTTTCCAGGCACATTTGTTTGTAGCGAAAGTTTTCAACATACAATTCTATTAAAGCTTGACAGTTGGAATTCCGCATAGCACATATATTTGGAACATTTGATCTATGACTCATAACCTATTCATTCATTCTAAGTGTTCAGAGGGTAACAAAATCGTGTAACGCAATGTAATTTAACGTTTATTTTAGTATGTTTGTATTTGTACTACACTCAAGTTGCGCGCACAGTTGAATTTTACTACGATTTGTGACGATTGCGCAGAGGAAACAAAGTACGCTAATACACGTAAAGAAACAGCTGTTCTTAGCTACTCAAACCGTACTTTTCAAGCGCTAGTTGAGAAATCTCAGTAGTCGACATTTAAAAGTCATGTTTGAAAACCATTTAGTCTTGTGCAGCACCATTTAATCTTGTGCAGCAGAGTAGGTTATGAATGAATGAATGAATGAATAATTGGGGTTTTGTATTGCACCTCGACTATACTCGACCTACTTCTTAAGTGGTATTCCTTAATTAAAGTACTTCATCCAGATTAGTTCCTCTGATGAAACTTAGTATCTTGGTTACGCTTAGGAGTTTAAGGTCCTTCTTCCTTTGGTGTATTAGAGCTTCGCATTCATCTAAGAGGTGGTCAGGAGACTCTTCCTGTTCGTTGCATTGGTCGTCGCTCTTTCTGCATTGTAGTTTTAGGTGTTTTCTTAGTCTGCAGTGTCCGGTTAAGAACCCAGCTAGCATTCTTACATTGTTTCTACTTAGTTTTATTGCGTCTTTATGACGTTTTGTGTTAAAAGCGCCAAGTAAAAGTTTGGCCTGGCGCATTTTGGGGAGGTCAATCCAGTGCTTAGCTTTGTTGTCTTCCTTCGGCTTTTTGATTTCTTTCCTGATGTGGCTTTCTCTGTTACTCCGCAAAAAGGTTCCGGTCCTATGAGTGATGATGCGGCTCCTATCTTTGCCAGTTCGTCTGCCTGTTCGTTGCCTATGATTCGTACATGTCCTGGTACCCGGTACCCAGCAGATTGTGACCTTGTTGTTGCAGCCCAGTTTGTTCAATTTGTCAATGCATAGGTTAGGTTAGGTTAGGTGGAAGTGGCTGTCAGCCAATGAGTACATTGCCTGACACACTTAGGCCGCAAGGGCCCATTGTGATACCACAGAGATCAGCAAGTTAATCACCTACTGATCTCAGAAACCCGATGTGAGATTAACGAGTTGATAACCCATTTGTCTTCCATTACGGGACTAGCCGGTTAATCACCTGCTAGTCGAACCACGTGGAACTTTTAATGTATTTCGAAAGACTTTTAGGGTCTATGTAAGCTAAAACAAAAAAAGTCAATGCATTCGCTGACAAGATTTGAGGAGATTATGTAGGATCTTAAGGCCTTGACTGTCCGTCATTATTGCAATATGTTTGTTTTTATATTTCCTGTCTATGTTTACTTCCGCGCATTTGCGTATTGCATAGACTTCTGCTTGGAATATGCTTGACATTCTTCCCATAGGCACTGAAATTTTTGTTCTTGGCCCAAAAATTCCTGCTCCAGTTCCCTCCGTTGTTTTTGAGCCATCTGTATACCATTTTATTGCATGGGTCTTGATTGAGTAGGTCTCTTTTTCACTTTGCCATGCCTTTTTGCTACTTAGCTCAACGTTGAAGAGCTTATCGAATATGAATTCCTTGGTCTTGCTATCCCGAGGGAAGTCAATGAGTGGTAACTCGTTCGATATTATACTCTTTTCGCTAGCTTTCAGGACACACACATAGTAGGTTAAGGAAAACAACATTTGGTGGCTAAGTAACAATTTTCTACCCAACGGCTTTTTTCACTTACAATTTGAAATTTTTCTTATTCCTTTATGACGCCACGAGCATCGTGATCTCGAAGGGATCAAAACTCCATTTATTTGTCTCACACTAGTGAACCTCCTGCCTGTTTGGAACGCATTGTACATCTTGAACAGAATGGCAGTCTTTTAGTGCATATCTGAAAAATATGTCCCCCTCGCCTCTTTCGATTCAAGTTCTAAATTGTTATTGATCTCAATGAACTAAAATAGTCATATATAACATATATTTTTAAAAAATGCCTTCGCCACTAAAAACCCATCGAGGTGTTAATTTCAGCTAGTTGGTCTCAAATTACCAACATCGCAGAATTGAAACCTTATCTATATGTAGTTGAATGTGTCCTATATACGAAATTTTTACAAATAATGTCATGAAACCTAACAACACGTAATAATAACAAACCAAACCGCAAACAGAAAATCCACACTCGAGAAAACCCCAACAACTTGGCGTTAAAATAAAATGTACATTCCCAACAAAAAAAAACCTATTTCACGCCATTTCATGGTGTAAACTTTTTCCGAATAAATCCGCCCACAGAAAAAAAAACCGATTTTTCCATCATCATTCTTCAACTGCACCATATTATAAATTATTTACATAACCCACTATCGGGATTGCGGTTTAGGGATTTTATGTTATCGCAGCTGGAGCAGTTTTGAGGCAGCATCCAGCACTACATAGCCAGTGATACCTACACTACTTGTAGCAAATTGCAAACATTTGCCCCGAACCTCATTTGTAATTATTTTGGCAGCTTTTAGGAGGCCGTAAAAAATAACGACTGAAACTCATAGCACTCAACATTCAAGGCTTTAAAAACTCTAAATTCACGTTCTAAATTATGAATCAATGACTTATCCGAAATCAATGACTCTTCCTCGGCATATTTAGTTTTCTTGTGAAAATTTATTTTTAGTTTCACGTATTTGTGATGTATTTCGTTTAAATTAAGGACTAAATTGATATCTGTCATTAAACTTCCATAAAGCCTAATAGAGGTTCGCACCTCACACCTCATTGGAATCAACTCTCAAGCAAGCTTTTAAATCCTGAAGTCTTTCTCTTAAAGTCGCATGAATAATACAAACAATCCTCACTTATGGAAAAGGTTCCTACGAAGAGAAAAAAATAACCTCCTCTGCTTGAAGCAACTTATCACACAGAAGACACTCAAATGGAATAAGAGAATTTTTATTTGATCATATCTTCTAGAAGAAAAGATAATTCTGCTCACGTCTGATATGTAATCGCGGAAAACGCGACGTAATTTGATCATTTTGCGAACATGCATCATTTCTTATAGACGTTTACATTAAACACACTCGGATTGTGTGCGATTTTGTTTTTTTTAACTCCATGCCTTTCTTTTTGACCCATTTTATTGGCAACTTATTCGAATTGAATTTTTACTGAACGCCCATATAGGATAGAAATAAATCATCTAAATTGAGAGCAAAAGTGTATACGGTATACCTATGCCGAAATCGGTTAAGGGATCCATCCCTCCCATGAGTGTTTCCTTCCAGAGTTGCCGCTGCTTCGCCATCATCATCGTTTGGCTTTTAAGTTGAACTGCTAAACAAAATTTATGTGAGTATATGGAGTCAGCGCGCGCGGAAACAGAATGTTCGATTTTGAGTGGGAGGTTTTAATGAAATATCAAATCTTTCAATAGCCGAAGCTATAAGCTAAAGGTCTTTCACAATTTTATTACAAGGAGCAAATGCTAAATCACCTTTTGACTGGAATGTGAAGAGTGTAGCAGGGTATTTCGGACGTGCAGATGGAAAATCGTAAATCCATAAAAAGTAAATTTTATTGACACGCTTCGTGTGGTGACTTCATGCCCAGATATCGCCAGGACTTTCAAACCTAAGCGAATCTGGGGTTTATTTATGTATTTACTTTTGAACAAGGAATTATCATAATATGAATTTTTTATAAATCAGAAATGATTTAGGGCCCTATGTTGCCAATCAGGAGATACTTTTATTATAGCTTTGGATTTTTTTCTGTTTTTTTTTTTTTGGTTTCCTTTGGTTTAACTTTCGATGATCGTTTTTGAAGTTTGTGTTTGGGTCAAGGAATTATGCAAATTTTTCTCTCCACAAACTTGGTTATATTTATTTTGAGGCTATTTTCATACGCACATTAATCAAAAGTAGAAGGAAAGTTATTCTTTGTCCAATAAAAAGAAACAAGACCTCACAAGGGTATTATATGAATGCTTTTCGTAAGTAGGTTACGACTGATAAAAAGTTATAAAAAGTTATAACAGGTAGGTAGGTACGTACATACTCATATAAAAGAAAAGTCTTTTCAAGAAACATTGTATCAATTTAAGTGAGCCAGAAAATAGAAATCTGTTGAATGTCAAAGAAACAAAATACACAATTTATTAAACTCGATAGTGCTTTCTTTAGGAGAAATGAGTGCGAGGGCCATTGGAACATCAATATATCTGTCAGTGTGTTTGGTTGAATAGCGACTATGCCACCGTCTCATTGATTTTATTGAATGCCAGCAATCAAGTTGATGGCTGAAAATGGGAAGATCCCTGTCATGTTAAGTTGTGAATGTCAAGTTCGTTTTGATTTTAGGATTTTTCCAAATTCAATGTCAATATGTTGGTAATTGATTTTTTGGGAGTGCGACTGACTAGAATGGTAAGTCGTGGCAGCGGCAGCAGAGCTATTGACAGGGCTTTAGACGTCACGAAAATTGAGATGTATGAAAACTCGTTTATCGTTCTTGTGGCGTCAATATTGGTACTCTCATAAATCGCTATGTAAACCATAATTTGGCAGGTAAATTTTTCCTGATTCAAAATTGGCATGATTTTTTGAAATGCAAAAGCAGAGATAAATGATCGAAGTCGGATTTTTACTTTTTTTTTTGGGTAGTCTTTTATATTTGTAGAGAGAGTCTAAGCATGCACTCAAAACCTTTTTCATCAGAAATTACTAAGTGATTTCGTTTGAAACGAACCAACAGGAGCCACAGGACTTATTCTTTTTTTCTCGAATTACTCCAAAAGGTCTCATTAAACGGACCCTTTTTATCATCTCAAATGACTTGTGTAAGCTCACGTTTGGTGCTTATAGACAGGTCTGTTTTCAGCATGTTATGTTAGGTTAGGTTGGATGGGGGTGTTGCCGCGAGTGTCAACTTCCCACTCGTATCTCAAGGATCCATTGTGCTCTCCGAAAACAATGTGGATATAGAGGCGGAGGAGGGCGGTAGATAGAAGAGGATTGGGTGACTGGGTTATTGGGTTTGAGAACGTCTACTGATCCCTTTGGAACCTTGAATGATTATTAGGACGCTGTTCAGTGGGAGGTTAGAGATGTCACCCAGTTCGTCAAAAGATTGCTTCGAGGGCTTTTTTTCTGGTGTTTGCCAAGTTAGAGCACTCATAGAGAAAGTGGAATGATCCTTCATTTGCCTCTTCGTTTTCGCATCCTCAAGTGGGATGTGCTGAAGCCCAGTCTCATTATGTGGGTTCACAATGGGTTGTGACCCGTAGGAATGCCAATCAATATAGAGAGATTCTTTTTTTTTTCTTGCTCTAGTATCAAGAGAACTGAAGTGTTCGTTTCATTGGACTGGAGTGTTTAGCCGATTTTGGCCAGCTTGTCCATCATTTCATTACCGATTATTTAACGATGTTCTTTAAACGAAGTGACAATGTTCGTTGAGCTGAGCAACCTTAGATTGCAGTGGCAGCTTCCTACTTTTTCTGGATTTTGTGACAGTGGATGAGATTGCTTTAATGGCCGCCTGGCTCTTTATGAAGATATCAATATTTATCCTGACGAATTTTTTCGTATATTTTTTTTTGTAGGTCCCCTCCATTCCCTCAAAAGGCATGGTTGTTAGAAATGTGCTAGGACTTGGTGCTCCCAGCTCTGTTGCGTCAACATATTTATTTTATTTATTCAATAACGAAAATCCCATTTCGTTAATTGAGCCAGCTTAAGATTCTCGAGTTCTGGCAACAAGGAGCAGCTTTTTAGCATCATTCAACAAAATGAAAACTTTATACGCGAAAGTTTTGAGATGAAAGCCCTCGAATCGGATAATAGAATTTTATATTCACAGCTCAACGCGAATTTATTGCAAAACAACTATTTTCAATTCTGTACGTTATGTAATCTGAGATCCAAAGAAGACTGATTTCACTTTGTCAGCATTTGTCCCATCTTCTTTGGGAAGAAAACTTTAACAATGCAGGAGACAATAAATATTTTGAATGGTTTTGACAGGAAATTGCTGTATAATTTCTTAAGAAATATTTACAAATATAGGATGTTACTGATAACAGAATAGATATATTTTTTTTTGTATACTATTTTATTCTAAACGTAGCTTATTTTTTGTATATTCCTATAAATCTGAAACCCACAAAATAAATGCTGGTGTGCCCCAGGGCTCCGTTTTGTCTCCGACAATTTTTCTTATTTTCTTGAACGATCTTCTGTCTGAAACTACTAATCCACTAAATTGTTTTGCCGACGACAGTACCCTCAGCTGTTCATATTCGTTCTTAAGTTCACATCCCTCATCTTCGGACGTGGAACTAGGGCGGCAACGTATGTTAAGTTCGTTAAATTCTGATCTAGGCAGCATTGTCCAGTGGGTAATAAAAACCCGCGTAGAATTTAATGCTTCAAAAACTCAATGCTGTCTTTTGTCGTTGAAGCGAAACTTACCTCCCTTGCCACTATCCATGAGTGGCTCTTGCATTGTTGAAACAGAACAGCTTTCAATCCTCGGTATGTGCATTACCAACCACCTCTTGTGGAATAACCATATACTTGAAATCGCCAAAAATGCTGCAAAGTGCTTAGGCTTTCTTCGACGATGCAAGAATTTTTTTTCACCCAATGACCTGGCAGTCATCTACAAAACGTACATTCGTCCTAAGATGGAGTATAACTCCCATATTTGGACAGGTGCTCCTTCAACCCACCTCAATCTTTTGGACAGTGTTCAGGGAAGAGCCTTTAAAATGATTGGAGATACGAACATCATCGAAACTTTCACGACACTCGAACATCGTCGTAATGTTTCTTGTCTCTCCTTATTTCATCGTTTTTTTTTTTACAAACAGTGCTCTTATGAGATTGCCAGATGCATTCCTCCCCTTAAACAATTCAACCGTAATACTCGCGCTTCCAGGAATGCTCATCAGTTTACCCTTGAGTCCAATTTCGGACGTACTGTTAAATACAGAGATTCCTTCTTCAGACGTATCACGCGAATGTGGAATGTATTGCCCAGCTCTATTTTTCCCTATCATTACAATCTTCAGAAATTTAAATTTAAAACTAATGTGCATCGGTATCTCCTTTTAAACTCTCTCCCTTTTTTCTAACGCTCGTACTGTGTTACTTAACATGTTAAGGGTAGTCACAACCCCTTAAGTGCGCGCAAATTATAAAAAAAATGTTTAAATTTGTTAACCGAGCTGACGGAAAGGCCATAGCTTATAAATTCATATAAATTCATTACTAAATGAAATAAGTTTCTTACTTACTTACCATTAAATTTTCAACTCAAAAGTTTGCAATCAGCTCATAAGTTTGACCAACAGGAAAACAAAGCAATAAGAATTGACTAAATGATTTCCACTTAACCGAACCTGTTCTAGTCACACCATAATGTTTTAAGCTCAAAAGACTGCTATAAGATAAGGTTTTAGATTGTCAAATAGGAAGCACACATAATTGAAACATTGTTTTGAGGCTTCGTTTCAAACGAACTGACACGAATAACACGAAGATTTTTTTTAAACCTCCAACTACTTTAAAAGGTTGTTTAAAACGAATAGATAAGGCAAAATAGTGGAGGTCCTTTCATTTTTAACATTCCAGCGTCTCGTATAAGCTCGTGTTGGGTCGATATAGCTACGTCCATCCGTACAATCGCGATTTTTTACACTAACACTATGCAGTTATGTCAAGTGATGTACGATTGTCGGCACTATAATTATACTATATATTCCCTGCCTTAACTCCTGATATTAGAGGATGGCTGCATCGGACAAAACAGCGTGTCGCAGAAGTTTTGGGGAGTCTTACTAACTTCAGTTTACTTGTGGATGAGCGAATGCCATAGTTCTGGTATAACAATTATCACATGGAACATTTGCTGAAGCAGGGACAGTCGTGATCAAGTATTGTGACACGTGATGGCAAATCTGCCAAGGCTATGTCTTCGGCGATCGATTGTTTTGATCTCTTCCAACAAAAAACTTATAGTGCTAACAACGATCACATTTTGGGACACTGTATTTAGGTTTGCTTGTGTACTTTTCTGTCTGAATTTCTTTCAGCTTTTGATGAGAAATCGGAGGAAACCATCTCTCATCCTCTCTGATAATGCCCAAACTCTATGACACAAGTAATACCCTTTTGTTAATATTTTTTTTGAAGACCCAGTGATGTCGTACCTTATACCGTTATACCTGAGAATACAAACAAAAATAGAGTTGTCTTCAGTAGCTCAGCTTTGATTTTAGACATTCGTTTGTTGAAACAGGTTTTATTTTAAGTTTCCTTTCAATCTTTCTTCTATAAAAAAGGACTTTTCTAGTGTCTTAAAACCTTCTTCATTATTAATTTTCTGATATGAGAACTTTCTGAAAATTTTCATGAGATGAAATAAAAAGGTTTTATAAACACTTCATTTGTACTTGTCTGGGTCGGTACTCGGTAGGTACACTAAAATATGCACAGCAAAGAAAACAGTCTGGGTATGGATACTGCTGATGATTTATGTGTACCCTCTATCGTAAAAAGGTTCGCTTATCTTCAAGAATTTGTAAAGTAGGTACATTTCAAGTTATTACAACATCAAACCTCATACTCAACATGTCTTACCGGAGTTTATTTAACTGATTTATCATTTCTATCAACCCTTATCATTACACCCAAGTAAAAAAGGTATTAAGTGGCACTTATCTTGTAAAGGATGTGGCCCGAAAAGTTTCCGCAATCCAATATAAAAGTAACAAGATAATCTTAACACCTTTAAAGACTTTAAACACTATGCTTATACCTCACAATCAACTGTATATGAAAAAGATGAGCTCTCGTATGCAGACACGGAAGGATTTTTTCATGCGCCAGGCGACTAACTATTACGCCATTCTGAGAAATTTAACATCAATCCAGTGCTCTGGTCTTCACACAGAAAATCGCACTTTCCCTTGAAATTTCGTCCCACAAAAAAAAAAAAGAAAAAAAGGAATCCTGAGTTGGAAAACCCATTCATTCGCTCAACTATACATAAAGCATCAATAAAGATGTGTATCTTTGCTTGAAACGATTTTCCAGAACATTTTATGTCATCTTTCGCTTTCCTCTACCACAGCAAACTCAATCTTGATCGTTGTCACTTTAGCAGATGTTGATGCCGATGTATAAATGGATAGCAATGGTTCGGACGTAGAAATAATCATCTCGCCTATCGCCACCCACTCCTATAATGCAGTAGAGGAAATTTCAGGTACCCACAACTACTACACTCGTAACTCGTACTACACATTTTCATCATGAATTCGTAAGCATACCGATTTATGTCGGAGTGACGATTACGATGAGGGTTGAAAAGACTGTCAGAAATGTACCTATATACTCGTAGTATAGCAACAGTGGTATGTATTACAAATTTAATTTGAGCAAATTTATCAGTCAGTCGTTTAGAGTGGCATTTTGAATGCGACTATTTAAAATTTAGTTTGTGGAGAGACGAGAAAAAGAGGGTCAAATGCAAAAGATATCGTTGATGCCGACTGCCTCTAGGCAGAAGAGACGAAAATTTTGCGGATTGATAAGGCTTGACTAGGTCAGCTATTAAGAAAACAGCAAAACGTGACAGAAGGATGTACTCCTCGAGCTATAACAAGAAGGATACGCCTTGATTTGGCGAACAAGACATCGACGAATGGGACGGCTTTGGTTGTTAATGACGCCCCAAAGCGTTTTATCATGGTTATTTCATCTCTTCAAACCTTTTTTTTGTGTGTATAAAAAGAAGGAAAGGATAACGAAACTGATAGGTACTCTCTAAAACATTAAGATTAAAGATAGTGAAATCAAGCGAAGCCTAAATCATGATACGAGACGAGTATATATATTTTTCCCCCTCCCTGCCAGTATACTCGTACATGTCACCCTGAAGGAATATAAACAACTCCTGTCGTCCTCTTCATTCCACCCAAATTAAACTTTCAAACAATTAAGTCTTACAAAGAGAATAAATCAACAAAATGTCCTACTTGCGGAGTTATGTTCTTTTAGTGCAACAAAAATAAAGTGAAAAAAGAAAAAAGAGCAAACAAATTCCAATTGAAAAGCCCCAGCTCTCATCACTCTCTGAAAAAGTATCTTAGAAGTGGCATCTTTTAAAGCATACTTAGTGTCCTTTCAAGGTGAATGTCAGTACTAAACATTCTCACACAGTCGTGAATCATGACGGCAAAGTATGAAATGGCCACCCCATCCGCATCGCATTCTCAAGAACTAAGTTATAGATTGTTCGTCACCTATATAAGCTGCTTAGGGGATTTGCCTTTTGCCAACAATTGTTAACAACTGCTGCCACCTCTCGTTCTCCTCATCCGCATTCACACATCCATTCCCGCCCTAACTATACCGGCAACGGCAACCTAATTTTGAAGTGTCACAATCACATACAAGAGCATGAGTATGAGCAAAGTTTTGCACTAGTTTTTGCTCTAGAGAACAACTTGAGGCAGAAAAGAGACTGTGAAGTGTATATATGGGTCGATTCATACACTGCTCTGGCTCTAAGGTTCAACTTAAGTGTGACATAATTGACCCACAAAAATAAAGTCATGTGTCGATTTTGCTTCTCGTACTTCTCGAACACACAACCCACTCGTTCTACTTAATCTCTAGCTATCTTGTAGACTGGTATTATATCGATACTTTATGGATGATGTTGGGCTCTTGACACTTTGTGGATGCGCTGCTGCTGTGAAAGATGGTGTCTGTACAGTGTACACTTTGCGATGCTGTTTTTGTTTTTTGCTTGTTGTTTATGTTTTTTTTTTACTATGATGTTGTGTTTTGATGTTTTTTTTTTATATTTCTGAAGCGAGGGATAGAGGCAGTGATTTAAAGGAAGTTTTTGGGTGGCATTTAAAGTTTTCAAGATTAAGATTAATGAAGATGAACTATCTATAGATTTGGATTTAGAGTGTCAAATGGTTTTTGCCACGTTAATAACGGAACGTAGTGAAACCCTCAACTTAACACACAAATTTTATCCAAGTTTTGAAAAGTTATTCTTCGTTATAAGTTTTGGAGCGGGGTGGGTAGAGTACCTACTCGTGTTTTTAAGAGAATGAAGAGCAATGCACATGAATAGACTTTATTAGGTTTGTTATGATTATAAAGAACGACAGCCAGTCACTAGGGTCGTATATTTATTATAGCCCCGATGAATGAACTTTTTCGATAGATGAATAAGTGGTTTTGGATCATAGTAAAAGGATCCCCACATGGAATGCATTTGAACTGAAGTTTGAGAAGTAGTGCCTTTGCAAAAACGTCAGTAAAGGCTTAGCTCTTCCTTTTTTCTTTTGTTATTATAAATTTTGTGAAACTCCTGATTAGCTTCATTATGAATGATGAAAATACTTGCACTAGCAGAAAAGCTCGGGTCAGAGATACTCGGATTCCGGGGGCTAGCAAAATATTGCGACGAATTGGACGAAGTTTATGAGTCGCGAGTTGAAACGTTGGAAGCACAACTGGTCGAAGTTCCAAACGGGAAAAGATGATGAAAAGAATGCGAGTAGACATCTTGTTCGTTCGAATTGATGGAATATAGCAAACAGGACCCGTTCTTTGGATGTAAAGCAAAAGAATACAAGATGTTCCACTATGGAATGTATCAAGGTAAAAACTGAATCGGTGTGATCCTTGAAGAAGAGCTGCTTGGGACCGTGTTGATGGTTTAGAAGTCTAGTGGCAATTTGATGTTAAATTGATGATAGAAGGAATGGGAATATTGTCAGTGCACATGCTTTCCAAGTTGGATGCTAGCAGGATGAGCAAGTTGCATTTTGGCAAGATTTTCACAAACTACTTAACGATGTTCCAAAAGAGTAAAAGAGGAATTTTTGTTTGTTGGCGAGGAATTGATCGGACACAATGCGTAGATAAGCAAGAGCCTACCTGTTGAAGATATCCTTAGTATGTGCAAGTCACATGGCCTCATCGTATTAAATACCATGTTCATCAAACAAGGCCGACACCTTGCCACTTTTAGCAGTGGTGGAAATGAAACCCAAACTCATTAAACGTAGGGTGAAAGATTGCAAAGTGATACTGGGTGAAGCTGTCACCCAGCAGCACCGTTTTCTACTAACAGAATTTTTTATGAAAGCGGTAAAGCAAATCAAACGAATTAGGGCTATAAAGATAGTCAAGTGGAGTGATTTGGACAAGGAAAAAGGCAACTAATTCCATTTTGAATATTCAAAGAGATCTGTGCAACACATTCCAAAATGCAAGGAGAACAACACAAAGTATGTTATGTACATTGCCAGCTACAAACTTGTTTCCAAAAAGCCAAAATATTGGTATTGGAGTTTCAAAGGTATCAACAATCCAAAGAACAATTTTGAAGCTAGAAGCCAAAGTAATGATGGGAGCGTATCGGAATCCCGCTTTTTAAAATCCCGACAAAAAAAAGTTTATAATCCCGTCTTCTTAAATACCGTTTTGTTAAAATCCCGTTCGTGACAATCCTGTTTAATCAAAATCCCGTTTATCAAAAGCCCGTCTTTTAAAATCTCGTTTAATCCCGCTTAGCCCGTTTTATAGAACAAAAGAACTGTATGGCAATACGAGAAAGCCAATTGGGACGGCCTGAATAATTTCTTTCGAAATTTTAATTGGTCATTGTGCTTTCTCGACGGAAACGTTGATGCATCAGCTGATATGATATCTAACGTAATTCTCAACGGCATGAGAAATTTTGTTCCTCACAGATTAAAAAGTATCATCCCCAAAGAGAATTCGTGGTTTGATTCAAGCTGTAAAGAGGCGATTAGGGATCGAGAAAGTAGTTTTCGAAAATTTAAAGACAACCCGACTGTAGAAAACCGAAATTTGTTCAAAAGGGCTAGAAATATCTGTAAGGCTCAAATACAAAGGATTAAGTTCTTACATGACCAAAAAGTAAGGCAAAAAATACTATTGTGTCCAAAAGGAAGTAAAAACTTTTGGTCTTTTGTCAAGAACATTAAGAACTCGACCACGTCATCGGTCCCAACGCTCGTCTTCAATGACTCTCCGTATGTCAGTTCCATCGACAAAGCCAATTTGCTAGCAGCTCAATTTGCTGCCAACTCGACACTTCCTCATAGCATATTGGCTCCGCCTGAGCTCGATTCTGCAAATTCTTTGATGAAGCAGATATTTTTTCGAACTCGCTCGGTTGCGAGAGTCCTCAAAGATCTCAGCATACATAAATCCGCTGGTCCAGATGGTATCCCCGCCGTTATTCTGAAGAGGTGTTCTTCTACGCTGGCAAAACCACTGCGTAAACTTTTCCATCTTTCCTATTCTGCTGGGATTTTTCCGAGCAGATGGAAAACTGCATTTGTCCAGCCCGTCCCTAAAAAAGGCGAATCTTCCTCCCCTTCCAATTACCGTCCAATTGCACTAACGTCCCTTCTTTCCAAGGTCATGGAAACGTTGATAAACCGTCAACTTATGAAATATCTTGAAGAACGAAAGCTTCTTAATGACCGTCAGTACGGCTTTCGTAGCAAACGGTCCACTGGTGATTTGATGGCTTATCTCACCGAAAAGTGGAACCAATCTTTACATTGTTTTGGAGAAAGTAAGATTATTGCGCTTGATATTTCTAAAGCATTTGATAGAGTTTGGCATCAGGCTCTTTTATCGAAAATGCGTGCTTTTGGTATCGATGAGTCTCTTCTTCGTTGGATTAGAAATTACCTTTCCGACCGTTCAATACAAGTTGTGTTGGATGGCTTCAAGTCTGATACCCACTTAATAAATGCTGGTGTGCCCCAGGGCTCCGTTTTGTCTCCGACTCTCTTCCTCATTTTCATTAATGATCTCTTGTCTGAAACTTCTAATCCGCTTAACTGTTTTGCTGACGACTCGACCCTCAGCTTTTCATATTCGTTTCCAAATTCACGTCCCTGCTCTTCGGATGTGGAACTGGAACGGTTGCGTATGATAAGCTCATTGAATTCTGACCTTGACAGCATTGTTGCATGGGGTCTTATGAACCGAGTAGAATTCAATGCTTCGAAAACTCAATGCTGTCTCTTGTCGTTGAAGCTTAACATTCCCCCATTGCCATTATCCATGAATGGTACCTGCATCGAAGAAACCGAAAAGCTGTCAGTACTTGGTATGTGTGTAAACGATGATCTTCGTTGGAACGACCACATATTTGAAGTCGCCAAAAACGCTGCTAAATGCTTAGGTTTCTTGAGACGATGCAGGAAGTTTTTCACCCCTTCTGATCTGGCTACAATTTATAAGGCCTCCATCCGCCCAAAACTGGAGTATAACTCTCATATCTGGTCAGGTGCTTCTCAAACATCTTTGCGCCTACTTGATAGGGTACAAAATAGAGCGTTAAGATTGATAGGTGATAGTTCAATCGTAGAATCGATTGATTCTCTTGGACATCGTCGAAACGTCACCTGTCTCTCTCTCTTTTATCGCTTTTTCCACAAACAGTGCTCTAGTGAAATAGCCAGCTGCATTCCTCCCTTGAAACAATTTAGCCGCAACGCCCGCCTCGCTAGGAATGCTCATCAGTTCTGCCTTGAGCCCAACTTCGGGCGTACAGTCAAGTATAGAGATTCTTATTTTAGTCGCACCACCCGAATGTGGAATGCTTTACCTGGCTCTGTGTTTCCCCTGCATTACGATTTACAAAGATTCAAAAGCAACGTGCATCGGTGTCTCCTTTCAAATCCTCTCCTATTTTCCTAAATGCTCGCACTGTGTTTAATAACATTATAAGGGTAGTCATAACCCCTTGATGTGCGCGTTAATTATAAAAAAAAAAAAAAAAAAAAATATTTGGATAAGTATTATTCAATATTGTTCGTTTAAACACTACATATCAGTTCTCAAATGTTGAAAGTTTTGTTGTCTGAACATTTTTTTTATTAATACCATTATACAGAGAAACTGGGACAGATCTTGCAATATATAACTGATAACTATTTTTCTTGTTGCATTTTCTGCATAAAAAACTATTGCGTAAGCAAGAGAACAATAAAATTTCTTGTTTTGTTTGAAAAGTTTTTCAAAAAAAAAAATGTTAATAAATCAAGAGCAATATCCAAAATTATGGAAGCTAGAAAGACGTTGAGTGAAACTGAATATTTGCGTCGTATAGCTACCAATATTCAACTGTAATTATTTTTTGTTATTTTTTGTTGTGATCTTTTTTGGAATTACATTTTTGTTATGTATTATGTTCTTTTCTTTTGAAACAATAATAATGTTTGCAATAAAATTATCTAGACCAAATATTCTTCTTCTTTTTTATATTTAATCCCGCTTTTGTATTCAACACCAGGTGTTTTATTTTAAAAATCGCGCGATTTTTAAAATAAAACACCTGGTGTTGAATACAAAAGCGGGCTTATAAGAACGGGATTTTAATAAACGGGATTTTAATAAACGGGATTTTAAAAACGGGGTTTTAAAAAAGCGGGATAATACAAAAGGAGCTTAAAAAAAACGGGATTTTAAATGCGGGAAAATAAAAAACAGGATTATAAAAAACGGGATATCGAACCCAACCCAGTAATGATAAGTAAGAAAAAACTAGCTTTTAAAGCATGGCCAATATGTCCCTCAAATAATAAAGATGAAAAGTGTCGTCTCGAAAGGAAATACAGAAGTTGCTAGAAAGAATCGAAGAATAAGTTGTACCACATTCCAGCAAAGAGAACGCAGAGAAGGCATCGGGAACTGGAAAATGTTTCTGCACGGCTGCTGATTCTAACCAAGCTATTCAAAAAATTCGTCAAATCAACTTGAATAACAAAGCAACAATCTTCGAAGTAAAAGCTGAGGGAATGAAAAATACTGAAGAGATTCTTCCACCGATGTTCATTAATGATGCTCAAGAACAGCTTCTTTGGATGACGATCATTTTACTACACAGATAACTTTTTGAGTTAACAGTTTCCTCGAGAGCACTTTTCAGACGATCAACCTAAATTGACGGAAATACCCGGTATTACAGTCGAAGAAGAATTTAGTGAAACAGTTAAGTACATCAAAAAAGGCAAAGGTGCTGGCCCAGGTGAAATACCATATCGTAAGTTAAAATGAAGGGTCTTTTAAGTCCGAAAATTCAACAAAGATATTATTTTTTCCGAGCCACTTTTTGGTATTTTCAGTGTATTTAAGTTAGGTTAGGTTAGGTGGAAGTGGCTGTCAGCCAATGAGTACATTGCCTGAAACAATTCGTCCACGAGGGCGCATTGTGATACCACAGAGATCAGCAAGTTAATCACCTACTGATCTCAGAAACCCGATTTAAGATTAACGAGTTGATAACCCATTTGTCTTCCATTACGGTACTATCCGGTTAATCACCACTAGTCGAACCATGCGGAACTTTTAATTTATTTCGAAAGACTTTTAGGGTCTATGTAAGCTAAGTCGCTAGTATCATCTAAGAAGAATTCACCGAGATGAGTTTTCCTCCTATGAAGTAGTGCAGGGCATGAGCAAAGAAGGTGTTGTCGGTTTCTTCCTCTTCTCCTTCCATGCACTTCTGCAGAAATCATTGGAAAACACACCAAGTCTTTTGGCGTGTCTTCCTATTAGACAGTGTCCCGTAAGAACACCTATGGTAGAACCTAGACACAGGCGGTTCAGGGCTAACAAGCTCTTCGAGCGTTCAGTGTACTTATGTTGTTCTGAAAATTTCGTAGAAGAAAGAAGGTGCTTCATGTCTGCTTTTTTTTTGTTATATCTGCAAAATTTGCTTAAAATTCTAACGAGGTCCTGCATTTTTACTGACGGTATGAGTTTTGTAAGAAGATGGGAGACATCGGGCTCAATGCCTCCCTATTTTTTAAATGGTGATAGTCTTTCTAAGCAATGGAGGGATGGTTGCCTTCTATACCAATGTTTCTGCAAAGGGAAGGGAGATACACGAAATTGCGAAGTTTTAGAAGGTAGTGTGTCCTAGTCCAAGAAAGACTGAGTACCTAGGTTAGGTTAGGTTTAGACGTGCCTATTCCTGACATTTATTTTAATGGAAGTTTGCTGTCCAAGTGTGAAAGTTTAAATATCTGTAATCTTTGATCAATAGTAAAGCAACTTGTGATGATGCTATCAATCATCGAGTTAGCGTAGTGTGGATGATGTGATGCTCCATATGACAGCAGGGGTGGTGGCCAAACTTGATCGTTAAAGTACCAACCAAAACCTTCACGTTAAACGATTGTGAAGGAAAAAGAAAGAAGGCAGACCCAAACAATCCTCGTACAGATAAATGGAATGAAATCAGCATTTGGTTGGCCTCAGATATGGAACGGTCTACATCGAGGAGGTTGGTCGAGATCTCTTTGATATCACGATGCTCGCAACGTCGAAAAAGAAGAAGAAGAATGTTGCTCGGTATAAAATAGTAAAAAATTAAACCAACTGAGATGAAGATACTTTGTGTGGACAGCAAAAGCAAGAAGATTTAATTGAGTCTGAAATGAACCACAACAGGCTCAGTTTGTAAAAATAAAATAAATAAACAAATAGGGTGGCGCAACAGAGCGAGGAGCCCCTGGGCCTAGCGCATTTCTCACAACCATGCCTTGTGAGGGAATGAAGGGGACCTACAATTTTCTGCCGGTTCCGATCGGCTAATTGAGAAAGCGCTTTTCATGGTAATGAATTTAGTAACGGAGGACTTGCCAATTCCTCGCGAAAGGCGATACCCGTGGAAAAACATTTTTGCGTCTGCTGGGATTCGAACCTCGAACCCCTGGGTTAGCAGGTGGAGCAGGAGGCTCAGTTTGTATTGAAAGTAAAAGGAGAGCGTCAAAGAAAAAATAATTATAAAAAAGGAAATGAAAAATAATTAGGAAAAACAGGTCTTAAAGCTCCTGCAACAAGCAGTTCCACCAACAGTAGTAATTTACTGACTTGGAAAACCCAAGCTCTCTAAGTTCAAATCGCCGAGACCCAAAAATGACTATGTGTGAAGGAGACAAACTGGTAGAACTGTGCTTCGATTTTTACTTAACGATTGAGAAAAAAGCATCTAGAAAAATTCTTACTACGTTTTAAGATCATGAAAACGTATTTAAAAATAACTAGGGAGGCACAACATATTTTGGAAAGCAGTGGAGCATAGCGCACCACTTCTCGCCACCATTTCTTTTAAGGACTAAAACAGACCTAATATTTTTTCCGATTCCGAACGGCTTCAGGTGTTTCCACATTCATTCAATCGAATTCGCTTTATTCAGTTCAGATTTGGATCAGCTTCCGGTTGTTAGGAAAGTCGATGTCCAAATCCACACTTGTTCAGTATTGCCGATTGATAACGTTCGGTATGGACGCAACTTAAGGCAAAACTCGCTTTGTACCTACTCTTGGCGACAGCGCAGTGGTAATAGGATGTTTCTGCAACTCGAACTTTGATCTGCCATTCATAACAGACATGCGTTCTAACCAACCATTACTTGGAAGCCTTCTTTCTTCTTTTTTCAGAATATGTTTTTTTTTACTCTTGCGATGTGCTTTAATAAATTCCTACTTCCAATTACAGAACTATTTTAATCTTCAGTAAAAAAATCAGAACAAACAGAACATGTTAACGAAAAGAGCACAGCACAACTGAAAATAGCCGTACTATTAAGGTATCACTTTTACACAACATTGTAATTTGCCTCAACACTTATCCAACTAAATCCTGTAAAAACCATCTTTTAATAGCCCTAGTCTATTATACCCGAACATGATAATCACGATAAGAAAAGCCCACTGTTGTGTCCGTTTATACCTTTGGAATAGCATACGCTATCTTATCCTTGGTCGTTTTCCTTTCTGCTTTCAGAATTAATTTGCCTCATTGTTGTTAATTTCATGTAAATACCATATCTCTTTCCGCCCCCGAAAACCGGTTCTCACCAATCAACGAGCAAATCCGGCAGTCTTTGCCTCCGAGTGGCATCTAATAATCCACATTAAAATGTCTACCATTCAGGGAAAGTGCCTGTGTTCTATGGGAAGTGTGCCAAGCGCAAAGAAGAGTTCATTTTTTTCGCCACCACAATCATTATCATAACATGCAGGCAGTTCCTTTCCGCATAACCCTCTCTGCCAAAGGACCTCACCTACACCTGCAAAAGTCTAATTGCTGTGTCATTAAATAGCCTTCCATTGTTTGCTCATGATGGGGTCGGGTCGGGGGAGAGTGTGTTCGGTGTTCGTTCGCCTGCTCTCCGTTTCGTCCGTCGTCAACTGATTTTGTGTGTTTAGAAGACAAGTGCGCTTGTGTGTCCTCTTGTGTTAAACATCCTTGTTGAACCACCTCCCCTTCCAAAAATAACAAAAGATAACAATTATTTATGCAAACCTACAGCTACAGTGTTGTTGTTGTCTTTGTTTAATGTGTTAGCTGTTAGGATGTGTGTGATTAAACTTTTGTCGGAATGCCAACTCCAATTGAATGAATGAAGTAACATTTTCTTGTCTGCAAAAATATCCTTTTGCTCCTTTGCTCTCGGTTACCTCGACTTTCTCTATTTTTTCTTTCTATGAGTTTGATCCTCGTCCTCGTCCTAAAGGTGCTGAGGCTTGCTCAAATGTCAATGACACAAACCGATTTTCGATCAGAATGTAGATTTCTCTGCGGTTAGGAACAACCAGACCAGAAAATCCTGTTCCCAACCAATCCAATTTCGCCCTGCTTGCACCGAGTCCTACGAGTTTAAGCTTTTTCATAGTCTATGTACCTATACGTTGTGAACACATTCACTGCCTAAATTGGTTTCAACTTCAGCGGTCTTGTGCTCTTGATAGCTTTGGATATATTTAATGCACGGCCAGATTAAACATACTGCATACATTTCCACCGAATGTGGTTTCAGTAACATAGCCTGACTGAACAAAAAGTAAAAATAAAACGGATTTATGCCGGACGATTTTCAGGGTGGCTAGGCTATGGCTATGACTATGGCTCTCTGGCACTGCCCCTGAGTGGTGGTTTAAGAATCGTTTTGAAGGATTTACCATGGTCTTTTGTCCCATTATTTCTTTTTGGTGGTTGTTGTCTTTTTTTTTTCTCTTTGGGGTTTTACACCATTTGCATAAAAGAGGGAACAAAAAGAACTCAACTAATCCTACTCCTTCGAGTTTGGAGATAATAAAATTTTAATGATTGGTGGACACATAAAAGCAGTCGCCAGAAGTTTCCTTATACCTAATATATTCTGCGTCTTCATCTAAAAGACGGCAATTAAACGAACAATCGAGTTAGTGAACACTAATGTGCCAACAAGGGGAATCTGATGAGAAACGTGATTGTCTTTGGGTTCAAATTGGTTCATGCGATACGTCGACGTCGACGTCGACGTCCGCAACAACCAACAAGAAAAAAGTTCCCACAAGACCGAAGCTCATAAATAATTTTTATTATCGTCCTCTTAACTTGGATGACGTACAAATGTTTTATTATTTCGCTTTAAGGAACGATTATCTGTGTCGTTTAAGTTTAATTACAGCAGAAAATGAGGTATGCAATTTAATTTCGACATTAGCCAACAATAAACCAAAGTGAAATATTCAACCCATGAGATCATGGCCATTGCCATAAATTCATATCTTGAAGAAGAATACCTACCAAGTAAAGGCTCCTCAAATATTCGTTTGAAAAGACAACCACATATTTTGGCAAAAGGTTAGCATCAAGGTATGGGCCCCTGATAGTTTGGGAGAGAACTGATTTTGTTTTCGAAACTGACTTTCCTCAAAACAATGAGAATGGATTCAGTGCAAATTGTCAAAAGTTACCTTTCGTGTTAATGACTCAATTTAAGATTTGTATGCATGCTGTTGACTCCTGAAAGTGACACAAACGATTTCATTAAAACTCCTTGGTGATTCCTTACATATTCAAATATTGCATTTTCATCTCAAACGGCAACTTGCAACCAGCCAACTTCAGTGTGAGTTGAATATCTCAAATGAACCCCTTCTTCTACGGTACGGGAAAAGAGACTTTTGCTGGGATTTTCTTGTTTGTTTGTATACCACATGGAAGTTTATCCTTTGGGCAAAATCACTGGCATCATAGTACCATGTAATTAATAAGAAGTATAGAGTGCAGTGTCATGGCATGTATTTTCAGGAATCATAGTATAGCTATTCACAGAAAGACATTGCGGTTTGTTTAATATCCTGAGCTGTATAAGCTTGTACACGGCGGCTTTGGTTTTGCAAAACAACCGAAGCTTGTGAATTTTGCGGGATTTGATAAAAGTTTGATTTTGTTTTGAAAGTTTGTACTTTAGGTGGAATTATTGAGACGAAATTACAGCTTATGTGGCTTAAGACCTGGAGAAAGTGGGAAATGGCCGATGTTTTTTTTTTATGACGCGAAAATTAGTAGGTATTGCTTTAAGTCTGCTTTGGGGACGCTTTGGTCTGCGGCCTATTTACTTATGGTTATAATGGATGTGAAGGCTGTGAAGAAGATATAATTTTTTTATGCCGAAATAAGGCAAACCCAGGCGTCTTACAGGGCAAAAAAACAGGCCAAGCGTTGGTTCAGGTTCTGAGAAAACTGCCTGATATTCCTTCCTTGCGTGCTCATCGACGATCTATTTTCAAGTTATGCCAGAATGGCCTAAAACACAAAAGAGACTTAAAGAATTTTTCCTACGACCGCATTTAGAGAGGTCTGGCATTCCTGGATCTAGCGTTGAGTAGATCCTTAAACACAGCTTGTGTGTCGTTTCAGATACAAATGCTTCTCCCCATCCAGCCATTGTTGGTAACGTAGCTTGTAGCCATTAGTAGCCGTTGAGTAGAGCCTTAAGCACAGCTTGTGTGTCGTTTCAGATACAAATGCCGGCTGTTGTTAGAAATGTAGCTCGTAGTCGTTTGGATTGCGTTCGTCTCAGCTCGGAAGACGGATGCGTGAATGCCTATTGAGGCATGCAGTTGTATGTCATCGCAACAGTGCCAGATTTATCGTTGAAACATCAAATTTGCAGTTTTGCAAATGCATCATTTTGCAGTATATTATTTCGCAAGGCAACAGCATACTATAAATAAATAGGGTAGCGCAACAGAGCGAGGAGCCCCTGGGCCTAGCGCATTTCTCAAAACTATGCCTTGTGAGGGAATGAATGGCAACAGCATACTGCATAAGCCTCTCATGCACCCAGTCTTCCGAAACTATCGGAAAACTGGCTGGCAAAAACACCGGGTAACTCTGAAAAAGTTTATTAAACCTTAACTTTTACAAAACCCTACAAACAAACAGGATCTGGACAAAAAAGTCAATGATTTTACCACCGCCCTTAACCATTCACTGCACAAATCATATCCTTTTATAAAAATAAGAGGAAAACAGAAACCACTGTGGTGGAGCTCGGGGCTAGAACCCATCAGGAAAGAATGCAGAAAACTTTTCAACCGAGCTAAACAATCTTAAATCGTAACAGACTGGGACTCCTATAAGGAATTCCTCCAAACATATAAATATCAAGTGAGGAAAAATAAAATAACTTCCTGGAGAAACTTCTGTGGAAAAATAGAAGATACTTCAGAAGCTTCTAGACTAAGAAAAATCCTCTCAAAAAGTCCAACCATGCCTAGCAGTCTGAAAACAGCTGACGGCTGGACAGAATCCTGCGAAGAAACGCTCAATTTTCTTCTGGACACTCATTTTCCAGGCAGCTCTAAGAACTTATGTAACTATGATTCCATACAATCAAGTAACATAATTACAAACAACCCCGATCTGATTACAAGGGAAAAACTATTTTGGGCCATTAACAGCTTTGACCCATACAAACGGTATAATTCCAGCCGAACTTCAAAAGGCCGCGGATATCATTATCCCTGTCCTTGAAGTGATTCTTATCGGCTGTACCACCTTGAACTATATACCCACTCAGTGGAGAGAACCTACTTAACGTAAGTCTCTCATTCCGCCTCCCTTAGCATTGTAGCGTGTTCCAAGCGGAAATTCTAGCGATCAAAGAGGTCCTATCATGGCTAAGAGAAAACGTGATATCCTCAGCGAATATCCGGATTTTCTCAAACAGTCAAGCAGCCCTCAAATCACTCGGCGCCGTTTCCACGAACTCAGTAACTGCCCTTAACTGTCGCCTATCTCTTAAGGAGATGGCTGAACAGTTCAATATTCACCTTATTTGGGTGCCGGGGCACAGAGATATCGTGGGTAACTGTAAAGCCGATGAACTTGCCAGAAAAGGTTGAATATATCGGTATACCAATCGCTACATGTAAACTTATGCTAAAGCAAGAGGCAATGGATAGAACAAACTATTGGTGGAACAATATCACCAACGTGTGTGGCAACAAAACAGTTATGGCCAGGACTAGATCCAAAACGCACAAGACATTTGTTATTCATAACCAGATTGCTCTTTAGCTCCGTAATCAATGTCATCACCGGACATTGTCTGATAGGAAGACACGCCATAAGACTCGGCGTTCCTTCTAATGACTTTTGCAGAAGTTGCTTAGATGAGGAGGAGGAAGAGACTATTCCACACCTTCTCTGCTCGTGTCCTGCACTCTCCTTTAAAAGAAAACGTCATCTAGGAAAATATTTCCTCGATGATCTAAAGTCTAAACGATCTGGCGAACACAGATATCCTGCATCTCTTTCGCTTTATCAAAAGCTACAAATGATTTTGTTAAGTGTGGTTCTTCCTCGCTTAATTCTTATGGTATCACAATGGGCCTAATACTGGTCTAAGTGTGTCAGTTGTTTTCCTGACAGCCATTTTAACCTAACCAAGCCTTCATGTTTTTTTCGATTCGAACCTTGAAACTGGCTTTACAAGATGTGTAAAAACTACACGTCACATTCTTTCATATACAAAAAAATTCGGTTCTGTACTCAGAAACATTCAACGGATGTCACTCTTCCTCAGTAGATTGTGGGTAGGGGACTGAGGCTGACAACATTTGACTCACTGGTATTGATTTTCAGCCTCCTTTATGTAGTTGTTGCAAAGGCTTATGCAAATGGAGCTCTTTCTGGAGATGAAGAAGTTGCAAAGAGTGGTGACAGGTGTCAAGCTTCGGAAGGTTTTCTTTCATTTATTCGTTCATTAATTTCTTTTATTGATCCAGTCATTCTTTGGTTCTTAGTCGTTGTATACTATTTGATTCCTAATCCCATTGATTCGTGGAGTTATTGATTCATCGGTACATCGGTTTATCGATTCGTTAATTCCTTAATTCACTGATACACTAATGGTTCTTCTTTTTTAGTTCCGAACAGAAAAGTGAAACGTCAAGAACGTAAGAATGTTTTTTTTCAATTCAGCAACACCTGAACGCTCAAAATGCTTTTCTTTTTTTTCAGAACACTACGCGCACTCTACGTGCTCGAAGTAAAATGACGGGGCATCTAGATCAAGAGTCTGAGCGCTGTTATTTTGACAGCTTTTTGACAGCCTACGTTCAAGTGTGTTTCTAAATTGAACTGAGAATTGAACACGCTCAGTTCAGAACACGTTAACGCTGTTCGTTCTCAGTTCAGTTCACTGTTTCGAACCAAAAAAAGAAAAACCCCTACTGATTCACTGAATCACTGATTCACTGGTTCAATGACTCATTGTGTTATTATGTCATTGATTCTTTGATTAATTGACTGATTTCTTTTTCTTTCCCTCATTCGTTCATTCATTAATTGAAGAGGATCATTAAATGCACTTGAGTGAAGTGCATATGATGATGCGCAACAGCTGCTTCTTAGAGAATTTCGAAAAAAAAAACTTCACAATCCTCTTGGATCACAATCAAGTATTTGAATTTCAGTTAAAAAAAATTTGCATTTATGATTTCAAGTATTCATCCTCCCATTCCCTTGATTTTCACAATTTCCTCAATTTTCAAATTGCATTGTACATCTACGTCACTCACAACAAAATCATGCCTAATGTTAACGCACTTCTTGCATCATCAGTTTAATATAAAATGCAACGTGAATAACAACGACGACGATGATGATGCATATCCTGCCGAAGGTAAACAGGCCATCTATCTTATATGACTTAAGTCCTGCCAGAATATCGCTATGTAGCATAAGAGTATAGGAGATATATGTGCGGTACCAGGCAAACCAACAAGGAATACACAAATCCTTTGCCTTAGCTGCATATTGAGAGACCTCGCACCAGACCTAACATCATGAAACCACTTGGGCGCTATACTGTTGTTGGGTAATGGGTATACTAGAGTGATGTATGTGTTTACCTATATGTCTGGTGGTGTCAGTCATGATGCATTCAGCAGGAAGACTAGTAACAGTTCTAAGCTGAGAAAACCTCTTTTCCCAACTGTGCCCACGTATGTTTTCTTGAGTGATTTAATAAATTGCCCCTATATGGTTGGAATTTAAAATACATCCTAACACTGGAACTCCCTCTTCTTTGCCATTGCCATTACCAATTCCGGCTGAGCAGCAGTTCTTCTCGTACTCATGCTTTTTACCTTCGGGCAAGGAACCTGCTATTGGTGGTAGGTCTAGGTAGGTATACTGAATGCATGTGCTTATATGCAACCTAGTAGCAACAGCAGGCGAGTAACTTTGCTCGGAAAGTACTTGACATTCTAAGGATGTAAATCGTATGGTAATTTACTTACAAACTGAAGATGGTACTTTAAGGGTAGCTTAGCTCTGTAGTGCTTGTCACACACTTGGGGCAGAGGCGAAAGTTTCTTCTTTCTTCCTAAGTATTGTGAATATATTTTTTTTCTTCTCTCCCTCTCTCTCTCTTTTTTTTTTTGTCTGTCTGCAAAATTTGTTTGGTAACGCATCGTATTGGTTTGGAATCACTATAAGTGCATTGGGGGATACAAGCAAAAGTGGTTTATGTGGATCCTTCTTCTTAGAAGAGAAGCAGGAGAATATCTTCTTCGTACGTCAAATCAAATCGATGGCATGGCTCAGAAAGTTGATAATGTTTGAACATAAGACAATGCTGAAGTGCTGATAAAAGCGAAAACAATTGACAGTGTTAGATTGAAATATTCAATTGGAAAGAGGCAATCGGAGAGAGATTCGAGAGTATTTTGGTCGAAATATTGGGAATAGGAAGTTTGTGGTATTGAATGTTGATTTGCTTTAAACGGGTCAAACAAATAAAGTGAATTTTGATAAATTAAATCGATTTGAGTGGCATTGGTTGGAGGTTGGCTTGCTATAAAAGCATTTGAATGGGAACCATTGTAATGTGATGTAGAAACTAGTGAGAAGATTTGTCTTACAGAGAAGTTAACGGTGAGGTGAACAAAAACATTTTTTTTTTTTCAACCAATACCTTAGGATCATCGGGAAATGTAATTGTTCTAACATTCCGATTTATGTTTAGGATGAAGGATATAAGACTAGGACGTTGCGTCGGTCTCTACATTGTATCAGAGTCTATTGGAAAATAATGAAAATCAAGTCAAGATGGAAAAGGTCCAAAAGATGCTTACAGAAGGTAAAATATCAGCTTCAGAACACCTACCATAAAATTTTATGAAAATTTGGAAGAGGTTGCTCTAGCGTGGCAACATCATAATTACTAAAGACTTGTACCGATTCAAAGTTCTCAAAGCCAATGGTGGTCATTACAGCCAGTGGAATAAATAAATATGTACTATGAAGAGCTTAAAACAAACCATATCAAGGAAAAAGATGTGAATGAATGATAGAAAGACAGCTAAATGCAGCTCCTAGGATTTAGAGACTCTACCAGTAGTAGGAGTAGTAGTAGTATGTGTGATTTTATTTTACAATATTAATTTGTCTTTGGTTTACATTTTTCACAATATTAGAGCATTGGACTGTCCCGTCAGCCCGAAAAAGAGAGTACTTATTATCTAAACAAAGTTTAAATTTACATATATTTTAAAAATAAAAAGGCTTCATTGATTTAATTTAAATAAATTGAAAAAGTGTTATCGATAACTTATGATTGAATTTAAAGTTAATATATAAAAAATTAGAAAGCTTCATTTTATTTTTTATTTTTTTATTTTTATTTATTTATTGTTTTATTTATAGTGACATTTTGTATTTAGAAAAAAATAGTATTAAATACCACTAACATTTTACATAGTTCTATTTTTCTGTGAGTGTGGGGTGATTAATGCTTCAGTGAATAATTACAATTTTTAGTTCTTAACAAATGCAAAATTTTAAATGAAAACAAAATTACATATTTGTGCAAATCTGATATATAGAAAAAGGTATATACAATTGAAAGAAATATTCTTTATAAAAAGTTCATTATCAAGAGATATAGGAAAGCAAAACCTCGATTTGAGTGTGGTCAAATCCAAAAAGCCAGTTTTTAACTTTTTTTTAAAAATAAAGACAATGAGCGAACAGTACGAATAATTGCTGGAAAAGTATTAAAGAGCTTGCACGGCACAATGGAGTAGAAGTTTCTGAGATGAGTAGTACGAAAAGGGGGGGCGATTTCTTGACATTCAAAGTTACTTCGCATAGTACGAATATTAGAAATTGGGCTTTGTAAATAGCCACCCCTCTTAAAAAATATTCTAGATGTTTTTTAATAATAATAAAGATGACTGAGAGGTAAAACATTTAAGGACCTAAATAGAGCCATAGAAGGAGTTAACCGATTAGCACCGTAGATCTTTCTCATTGCACATTTCTGCAAAACATGGAGAGGATTGATATAAGTTTGGTATGCCCCACCCCTTGACTTCGAAAAAGCATTCGATCGACAACCACGAGATCTGATATGGGTGGCCCTCAGACACCGAGGAGTTCCTGAAGCCTATGTGCGAATAATTATGGACATGTACGATGGAGTAGTTACAAAAGTGAGATGCCCAGCTGGAGTCACCGAAGAATTCCAAATAACAGTAGGTGTACATCAGGGAAGTGTCTTGAGTCCACTGCTCTTTATTGCTGTTCTGGATTATTTGCTCGAAGGAAAAGTAACGGACAATAAAGTACAACAATTATTCTTTGCTGACGATGGAGCCATCATAAGCGAGGATCCTACATCCCTGCAACGAGCACTTGACGTTTGGATTGATGTTCTGGAAGGAAATGGGTACCGTATTAGCGCTAAAAAGACTGAATACCTGTGCTGCCCTTTTTCTGATCCAGACAAGCCTATTCTAGACATTTATTTGAATGGAAATGTGCTTCCCAAGTGTGAAAAGTTTAAATATCTGGGATCTATGATCAATAGTGAAGCAACTTGTGATGACGACATCAATCATCGAGTAAGCGTAGGGTGGATGAAGTGGCGAGAAAACTCCGCTATCTTCTGTGATCGAAAAATGCCCCCTAAGTTGAAGGGAAGACTCTACACAGCAGTTGTCCGTCCAGCTCTGACATACGGTTCACAATGTTGGACAATGTACAAAAAGTATGAGAGCAAATTGACGGCAGCCGAAATGAAGATGCTTCGGATGACAGCAGGAGTAACAAAGCTTGATCGAATTAGAAGTACTAAGATCCGTGGAAGCCTTCATGTCAAAAGTACCATCTTGGACAAAATTCAGCACAACCGGCTCAGTTGGTATTGTCATGTTCAAAGGAGAGATCTGCAGAACCCCGTCCAAAAGGCAATATCGTACAACGTTTCAACAAATTCGCGACGAAAAAGAAAAGGCAGGCCAAAACACTCCTGGTACAAGCAAATGCAAAAACAGCAGCATTTGGTTGGCCTCAGACATGGAACAATCCAAAACCGGGAGGCTTGCCGACGCTTTCTGAGGTCAACGCGGCGTACCCCACAGGCGGATCACTAGTGTGAAGCAGAAAAGTGGGAGAGTTGTGATCGCTTCAAGATCACTACTCGTAACGCCGGAAATGAAGAAGAAGAAGATGCCCCACCCCAGCAGCTTATGCCGTACTGGAGTTTTGAATGGAATATACCAAAATAAGCTGTTCTAAGTGTTGTGTTATTACAGAATTTTCTGAGATGAAAAAGACTTCTAACTGAAGATCTAAAATATAGCTTCAAAGCTGATATATGATTGGACCAGCTCATAGTCTGGTCAAACACAATCCCAAGGTACTTGAAAGCAGTAAATGTACTGCTTCTATCTCAAAACAGTTTGGACTGCAGTTTGCCTCTAGGTCATAAAGTAATGAATTGAGACCAACATTACATGAACAATGAGATAGTTTGTATTTTAAACAATTTTGGGCATGGAAAACAATTTTCAAATCAGGAGCATCACGCATTCTTAAGCTAAAGTACATAACTTTAGTTTTGTTGCTCATGCAAAATTTATGTTTGGCAAACCAAATCCGCAATAAATGGACATCTTGATTCAAATCAGCTAAAGGATCCAATGCACTAGATGAATTATAAGCTAGACCAAGATCATCTGCGAAAGCTGTTATTTTACCAGAAATTGGTAGTTCGAACAGAGAGTTGATGTAGATGAGAAAAAGAATGGGACCAAGGACCGAACCTTGTGGAACACCAATGTTTGAGATCCTAGATTCGCTGAAGTTTTCCTCAACTTTAACTTTTTGAGTTCTGTTTTTGAGGTAAGACTCAAACCATTTATAAGCGAAACCTCGAAAACCAGCCGATTGAAGTTTGTAGAGCAGCGTGCTATGATCTACAGTATCGAATGCTTTGCTTATGTCTACAAACAAACCAGCGCAATACATTTTACTATCGAGACCCTTATTAATGAAAATCTAAAAGAGCGTCTTCAGTAGATAGTCCTTCCCTAAAACCGAACTGTGATGAGCTGAAGAATTTTTTTTTTTTCAGGTATCGTAACATTCTATTTTTTATAGCTTTTTCAAAAATTTTAGATAACGAGGACAACAATGATATAGGTCTATAATTGTTAGCCTAATTCTTATTACCTTTCTTAAATACAGGAATCACGATAGCACATTTCGATTTCTCGGGAAAAACGCCAGTACAAAAGCTTAAGTTGAACAAATGAACTAGGATATCAGAAACATTAAGTGAAATCATTTTCAAAATGTAATTGGATATGCCATCTTCCCCACGTGCATCCGATTTGGTAAGAGAGTTTATTAAACAGTAAACTTCAGACCCAGTGATAGGTTCAAAGTAAAACTCCTTTCAGCTAAATATTCAATATATCCCATATCACCGTTCAGAATTTGGTTTCTATATCTTTGTGCAGTTAGGACAAAACTACTTAGAGTATTCCAATTTGATCCATTTAGCACTTCGAGAGTTTCATTTTGGTTAAGAACGCTTTTTCCCCAATGCGCATAACGGATTGATGATAGTACGGGCAAATTCCTATATATGTGGAGTACGTTTTCCATTGTTCTATGGTTGCAAAGAGTACACTCCGTGTTTTCTTCAGGACCATATGGTCGGTAGTTTTAAAATTGGTTGAAATGGTCTTTAACGGGTACTGGTCATGGAAATAGTTGTTTTCACCAAGGTTGTGCTGCAAGGCCTTATACAAATTACGAGATTCACTTTCTTCAGCTCTTTCCGTAAAGTTCTCGAAGATTTTGGCATCAATTCTTTCCAACAATATTTGGAAGGTCGAGTCCCTGTTTCTCCAGTAACTTTCCACTAGCTGAACATTATGTAACACCTCCAAACGAGACCATTCTACGAAGAAATGTGACCTCTCTCGGAGCAGCTGTCTTACAATGGCATTAGGCAGTCGATGATTTGAAAGCGCCAACACTTTTTTAATGTAGTTAAGATGCATCTTCAGCGTGAAAATATATAGTTGCGGGAGTCCGGTCTCTAAGTGCAGCATATACGTAGGTGTATGCTCAGTAAGCCGGAATATCTTTTTGAGGAAATATCTTAAAAGCTTTTCAACCACCTCGTACTGTAGAAATCACCACACTTGACCAGCATAGCATAATCGACCTCATCACCGCTTCAAAAACTTTAAATTTTGCACTTGGTGCTACATATTTTTTCCCCAGCACTCCCTTCCAGTTGCAGTTGATGGCTTGTTTCGATTCGATTAGTTTTGCCTGCAGGTGCTTCTTGAATGAAAGATTGGCGGTAATTATAACTCCAAGATACTTATACTCCTTAACCAAATTCAGTGCAACATTATTCCAGGTCCATCTCTCTTCTCTGGCGTATCTACCAGATCCATTACGGAATATCAAAATTTTTGATTTGTCGGTATTGACTGTGAGGTTCCAGAGATCGCAATATATTTTAAGCTTATTTATCATCATTTGCAGCATTTGAGGTCATTCCGCTAAAACTACAATATCGTCCGCATACATAATAAGCGCTTTGATGTTGATACCAGCAAACATTATTCCTCCGGAAAGAGCCGTTGTGATGTCATCTAAGAAAAGAGAGAACAGAAGTGGGCTTAGAAAGCATCCTTGCTTGACTCCAGTCGATGTTTTAAACCAATTGGACCCTTTGTTACCGTTCCATATCGCTGTCATATTGTTTTCATAGAGCCGTCTTAGTACTGCCAACATTTTATGGGGGATTCCAAGGCAGCTAAACTTGTAAAAAAGAGCGTCTCTATCGATTGAATCAAAAGCCCCTTTGTAATCAACGAAAAATGCGTACAACTTCTTTCTTTCTCTTGTCTAGATAGGATCTAGCAATGCAGGTTAGGGTGAAAATATGATCCACAGTAGAGTATTCTTTCCTGAAGCCTGCTTGGTACTCGCTGAGTAGTTTATTTTGTTGTGTCCAGTTCAAAAGTCGGTCAAGAATAACTCCGTTTGTAGATTTTCGTTATGGTGTTGATAAACGATATACCTCGATAGTTACTAGGGTCATTTACGTCACCTTTTTTAAATAAAGGGAAAATGATGGTTTTGCGGAAGCTTTCGGGAATGACACCGTCGTTAAATATATAGTTCAAAGCAGTAGTTAGTTTTTCAAAAAAGTTTTCGGTGGCGTTTATGAAAAATTCATATGGGACTCGGTCCTCACCTGGTGCCTTGTTGTATTTGCATCTACGTATTACCTCGATGACTATTTGCGTGGAAAAATTTTGGTCCAGACTTTCATTTTCTATGTAAGGGTTAGCGTATGACATGGCGTTTGGATTTGTCCTTGAGTTTAGAAGATTTTCGAAGTGATCAGCTAAGACATTCATGTTCAAAACATGTAAAAGGACAGAATATACTTTGCTATGGAATGGGGAGATGTAAGCTTTCATGAGAGAGTGGAAAAAAATTTTTATAGCTCGAAAGACAGGAGAATCCGTGCTGTGGAATGGGGAGCGATAAGCCTTCGTATCGAAGAGTAGAAGAATGCTTATAGCTTGAAAGAGATAGCGAGAGCTGTTCTTTTCTTTTCCTCAATTGTTTATTTCTCTTTTTTTTTAACGATAATTGAATTTTTTTCGAAAAGGCTATTTGATATTCAAGCTCGTCAAGGACATCATCTACTTCATTTGTCAAAAACTTAAACTTTCTTAGCTAAAGGTTAAATAGTCCTTCAAGAGTAGAAAGAAAAGGCTGCTACCCTGGTATTGCAATGGACATTCAATTTAGGTCTGAGTACTCCACATTAGGTATTACCCACCTCTTTAAAAAAAAAAAAAGAATTAAGGGAGGGGTAAACCCTGGGAGGCTGAAAAAAGGCTTTTTTTACGATTTTTTTTATGAAAAATCTGATAAAGTAAATTAATTTATTGATTTGCTACATTATTAAGTATAATCTCAAGTATCTTCTGTGAGTTTTTCATACAAAGATATTGAAAAACAAGCCGAGTTGCCTCCACTTTTCGGTCTTTTGCGGTGTGCAAGATAACTTTTGACAGGATCATTTAAAATCAAAATTTTAAAAAGATTTCGTTAAAAGACAACTTTCTCCAGGTAATAACAAGAGGTTTTTTTTTGCAATTTTGAAATTTTGGTGACAATTTGAAGTGAAAAGTCGTTTTTTTTGCCTAAAAATGCCGCCTTTGTGTAGCTGTCAATTCCGGAAAAATGTAAATTTTTTAAAATACTCGTGTTATTAAATCTAAAAATATATCGTAAAGAAGTGTGCAAGATTTCAGAAGGATCGGTGCAACAATCGCAGAGATATTTTGCACACCGCCTTTGAAAATACTAGTTTCGAGATAAACGCGTTTAAAGATAAGCGCGAAAAACAGCACACTGAATGGTTCCCCTCAAAAATATTCCGTTAGAAACGTCATTAGAGTGAGCTCTCCTTCCCTAAACACAAAAGATGACTTCGAGCTACCTTCTATTCGCTCGCCGTGCATACCTACTCTAAAATCATCTAAAATCACTGTAACTTTTCGAATTCAACTCGGAATGACTTGAAATTTTGACACAACATTCTTGAAATGTGAGGGAATGGAGGGGACCTACAATTTTATGCCGGATCCGAACGGCTAATTGAGAAAGCGCTTTTCATGGCATGAATTTACTGACGGAGGACTTGCCAATTCCTCGCGAAAGGCGATACCCGGGAAAAAACATTTTTTGCCTCTGCTGGGATTCGAACCTCGAACCTCTGGGTTAGCAGGTGGACATGCTAACCATTGCACCACGGGTACCACTCCATTCCCTCACAAGGCATGGTTGTGAGAAATGCGCTTGGCCCAGGGGCTCCTCGCTCTGTTGCGCCACCCTATTTATTTATTTTTTATTCTTGAAATGTTTGAAAACGCCCAGGGTTTACCCCTGCCTTAAATGCCAATTCTGTTGAAGAACTGTTTACAGCAGCTTGACAGAATGAAAAAGCTCCTTCACAATATACAACATGTCCACCACCGCTCTCAAGACCGCGTAAAAGAAATCTTTTCTTAGAAACTCTTGTTCATCAATTGAGCTGTGGAAGTTTATTATCGGGAAAAATGACTTTTGGTCGACCAACGCAACAGCAGTAAGTCCTTTTTTCATCATAAACCGTTTCTAAGTGAATCGGTGGAATCCGTCGATGTGGGTGCAAAGCAACAGGAGAGTACTGAAAGAATTTATACATCGGTTGATGTTCCAAAACTGACAAGAAATACAAACTTGGCTGCCCAGCGGGATTACATGTTTGTCCAAATAAAAAAGTTGCTTACCAATGCACTAACTAAAGCTACTAAAGAGCTTAAGTGACGCCCACAAAACACACATGAATTCACAAAACCCTTGTAAAAGTTATAATGGAATCCCACATGTTCTTTGAAATAAATGTTCAAGTTGAAATAAGTTCATAAAAACTCCACCCTTGGAGCAAAAGATAAAATTACCACCAATTTTTTTCATTCATCAGCATCAGCAAATGTGAATCCCTCTTCTACAAAAGCCATTACTGTCTACAATGCATTCATCATCCCACCAAAAAAAGATAGAAAAACACCCAACCTCGAAAGGAAATATTTCAAAATTTATTCAAGACCTAGCTTAACCTCTACAATATTTTGCAAAGCAACATATTTTTTGTGAAAAATACCTGTAATAAATTCATATTCTCAACAAGAATACCAAATTGCTCTCTTGTGCCAGAACTAATTCTTTTCACGTTTGCTTTCAGCACTTCAACTATACCTATACGCGCCCAAATGCTGACTTGTAAAGTCTAGAGTTTCTGTAGATCGTGAAAGCATTTTGCAAACTTAATTTTCATTGCGGTGCGGCGTGTATATGCAGTTCATCTAAGAAACGAAACGAATTAAGGCCATTACAGTCTCTCTCCCAACAGACCCAATATCCGTATGATTTACAGCACATTAATATCCTTTTCTTATTTCAAAACGTGTGCGGCCATTAAACACGCCATAATGCAACGATATTGCACATTCTTTTTGCTTCAAATTATTGCAACGCCAAATGGGCTATGAAAACCAAGCCTTATAAAATGTGCGAAGAAGTATGTGCGACTTACAACAAAGAGTTAAGCTAAGGAAATTGGTTTTAACTTAAAATTAAATTCCGCTTTAACAGGCTTAAGCTATAATTTCTAATATGCAACTTGTGTTTTATTCAAAGTTCACCACAATAACCAACAAAAGAACATCGAGCACTATGACCGACAAACCAACCACAAACAGTGATGCGATAAGACCTCAGCCCTAGCAAAGCATTTAACCAACAAAACTGTTCAGTTTCAGTCTGAAGACCATTTTTGGAAAAAGCATTTTCCAAAAATCTAATTCCCCGGTGTGGAGGAAAGCAGCCATATAGCGTTTCGATGAGAGAGCATAAATTTTAGTTAGACCGGCTTACACACAGCAATGCAATTTTCAAATAAATATGTTTAGCTCTCGCAAGGTCGCATCATGGGTTGGTTGGTGAATGGTGAGATTCAAGGGGTTTGTTCAAAACCATAAATTTCAAACCGTTGAACCAGCAAAATACCAAAAATAAGGAATAATTTATTTGTTTGCTTTACTACACAACGTTCTATGGCGTGCATTGTGCACACGTGCTTTGCCAGCGAACGATATGTACACTGTATGAAGAGCTTAGCAAGTGTTTTGCACATTTTTATCCTGTTGCCAAAGATGTACGCCTCGCCGCCGGCTGGGTTTGCAAGACTACATCGTTCTACACTCCTCTTCGTTTTGGTAAATCGAGGAGCAAATAATTCAGAGAGGAATGAGAGGCAGTCAAAGAGTAGGTACTCGTAGTACGTCACCGTCACGAAGGAAGCGTGTCTGTCAGGACCATTCCAGGAAAACTTACAACAGTCGCATGGAAATGGAAGCGTGTAACATAGAAATCTATGGTAGCAAACATGTTGTGTGACTGAACTGGTTTCGACTAAAAATCATCTAATAAAAATGTATTCAAAATAGTGATTTGCATAAGGTGTGACAGAAGTGCAAGGCGTGAAGGCATGGTTGAGACGTTAAAAATGAATGTGGATAAAAATGGCTTGAGTTGAATTTAATATGTGCTGCTTTCTCTCCATTGCTTGATACTTAGATCGATTCAAAGGGGATAGGTCTTTGTTACAATTCATACAGGAGATTAGGCTGAAGTATTAAGCTCTGCTTCTATTGCACCTCAGTCTCCTAACTTGCGGAAGATAGACGACACTCCTTCCGTTTTTAAAATAAATAGGGTGGCGCAACAGAGCGAAGAGCCTGGCCTAGCGAATTTCTCACTCCCATGCCTTGTGAGGGAATGGAGGAGACCTACAATTTTCTGCCGGTTCCGAACGGCTTTTTGAGAAATCGCTTTTCATGGCAGTGAATTTACGAACGGAGGACTTGCCAATTCCTCGCGAAAGGCGACACCCGTGGAAAAACATTTTTGAACCTCTGGATTAGCAGGTGTACATGCTAACCATCACGCCGCGGGTACCACAACTTCCGTTTTTAGAAGTCTCTAAATGTTGAGTTTTTTTCCGTTAAACTTGTTGAAAAAACTTAAAGCCTTGCTTAAACCAGAGCGACCTGCGATAAATGAAACGCTTGAAGTGGAACACTCCAAATCTACGCGATCTGGCGGTACATAAAAAGTGAATACAAACCGCACTTGACTTTTTTTGTGAGGAGCTATGAGGGACCGATGTTATGTCAACAACCCGGTTTCGATTCAAGCATCTGGCCAATTTCATCCGAGCTGTGAGCTATTATAGCCTATAGTCCATACAAATCGCTAACAAAGTCTTGGAAAATTAGAGTGACATAATGAGTTAGGCAAGTTAGGCAGAAACGTCCATAATTGAGGTCTACACCGGCTGAGCCTTGTAACTTCAGCATAGTGTTCCGCTCATGATCTTCTCTGTTATTGTATTTTTTGCCACTAAATTAAAGATAAGTCCCTTTTTTCTACGAAAGATCTTAGAGCATTGGTTGTTCTTCTGAAGGTCTTTTGTCCAGTTGACTTTGCTATCAGCAGCTTAGCCTTAATTTAAAGCCTCATAGAAAAAATTAATTTGAATACTGTTTATTTACTGGGTTCGGAAATTAAGTTTGTGATAGTAAATGCATAGTGATTGAGTGTCCCATTGACTTACAACTGTTCATCACGATGCTTATTATAGGCTCTTTTCAATACAAGATTCATTTGGCTTGTTACCTGTGCTTCTTAACTTCAATGAACAAAGAAAATTGAGTCATCTGTTTATCTTCCGTAATACCTAAGACCTTTAATGTTAAAGTCGTCCAAAAGTTAGTCCATTATAACGAACCATAAAGAGGTGGTAGAAATAACACTTCCTCAGGTATTGTATTTTTAAATGCTGATGATGTCGTGCAGAAAACATAGGATTTTCAAGTGTGCCTTTTTAGCGTAGGGTTAGCATGTAAGTCTGTTACTTGGAAGTTCGAGATTCACATCCACAGAAACATTTGATTGCGATTCTACGGGTTCCGGCTTTCTATTTCGACAGGCCAACTGTTGAAATTTTTGGACAATGGATTCAATAGGTTGGTGGGAAAATTGATTCTTTTTGTGTTGATTAATTGAGACTGAAATGCAAATGTGTATATTGATGATATTTTCATGACCTTTGAAAAGAAGGATATAAGACTGAGTGGGGTTTGAGCTTGATTCATTTCTAGCTTTAGACGTGAATGCTGCACACGACACTCTACAATTTTTTAGGAATGCAGCAAAGCTGGGTCCTGGGCTAGGAGAATCAAGTGGTACAATCTGGAGAAAACCAAAGGACACCAATTCATTTCGTATATGCGAAGTCAGCTGTGTAATACCATCGACGCAGTTTCAAATGCAATCACGGCACAAAATATGTGGGATCGCCTACAACGAACCTGCTTAGAGAGAGCCAAATCACTGCTAGGAGTCTCAAAAGGACACTACCAACAAGCTAAAGAAACCTGGTGGTGGGATGATGAAGCTAAAGCAGTGATTAGAAAGAAGAAAGCAGCTTTCCAAGCTTGGTCGAAGTGCCCCTCAAGAAATACAAATGAAAAAGCGCGTCTCAAAATGGAATACAAGAGCTGCAGAAAAGAAGCGAAGAAAAAGTGCGCCCAACTTCAAGCAAAAAGCACGGAGGGCCTGTATCGAGAGCTGGAAGAGATTTCTGCCCCAGCTGCTGAAGCAAATCAGGCAATCCAAGAGCTAAGACAAAGCAACTTGAATAAGGGAGCAACCATTTTCAAAATAGCCGCTCAGAGAAGGAGAAATGCGCAGGAGATTCGTTCGCCAAAGTTCATAAATGATGCTCAAGGACTGCTACTTGTGGATGACGACAAAATTCTTCACAGGTGGCGACAGTATTGTGATGATCTTTTGAATGAACAGTTTCCTCGGCGCCACTTTCCAACAGCTGCACCTAACTTTACGGAAGTATCCGACGTCACAGTCGAAGAAGTTAGGGAGGCAGTTAAGAACTCTAAAAAAGGCAAAGCGATTGGGCCAGACGAGGTACCATATGAGTTTTGGAAAAATATGGGAGACATCGGGTTGAGATGGCTCACGATTCTCATCTCCAAACTTATAAGAGGTGACAGTTTGCCCAATCAATGGAGGGAAAGTTTTCTTCTTCCAATGTACCAGGGAAAGGGAGATACCAGAAGCTGTGACAACTATCGTTCGATCAAGTTGATGTCCCACACTATGAAGATCGTTGAGCGGGTCTTGGATAGCCGACTGCGGAAAATAATAAGGCTTTCTGATGACCAATGCGGGTTTGTCGCGGGTAAGTCAACTACAGACGCAATCCAAAGTATAAGGATCATTATGGAAAAACACCGAGATGCCTTAGAGGATTTGCATATTGTGTTGGTTGACTTCGAAAAAGCATTCGATCGACAACCACGAGATCTGATATGGGTGGCCCTTAGACACCGAGGAGTTCCTGAAGCCTATGTGCGAATAATTATGGACATGTACGAGGGAGCAGTTACAAAAGTGAGATGCCCAGCTGGAGTCACCGAAGAATTCCAAATAACAGTAGGTGTACATCAGGGAAGTGTCTTGAGTCCACTGCTCTTTATTGCTGTTCTGGATTATTTGCTCGAAGGAAAAGTAACGGACAATAAAGTAAAACAATTATTCTTTGCTGACGATGGAGCCATCATAAGCGAGGATCCTACATCCCTGCAACGAGCACTTGACGTTTGGATTGATGTTCTGGAAGGAAATGGGTACCGTATTAGCGCTAAAAAGACTGAATACCTGTGCTGCCCTTTTTCTGATCCAGACAAGCCTATTCCAGACATTTATTTGAATGGAAATGTGCTTCCCAAGTGTGAAAAGTTTAAATATCTGGGATCTATGATCAATAGTGAAGCAACTTGTGATGACGACATCAATCATCGAGTAAGCGTAGGGTGGATGAAGTGGCGAGAAAACTCCGCTATCTTCTGTGATCGAAAAATGCCCCCTAAGCTGAAGGGAAGACTCTACACAGCAGCTGTCCGTCCAGCTCTGACATACGGTTCACAATGTTGGACAATGTACAAAAAGTATGAGAGCAAATTGACGGCAGCCGAAATGAAGATGCTTCGGATGACAGCAGGAGTAACAAAGCTTGATCGAATTAGAAGTACTAAGATCCGTGGAAGCCTTCATGTCAAAAGTACCATCTTGGACAAAATTCAGCACAACCGGCTCAGTTGGTATTGTCATGTTCAAAGGAGAGATCCGCAGAACCCCGTCCAAAAGGCAATATCGTACAACGTTTCAACAAATTCGCGACGAAAAAGAAAAGGCAGGCCAAAACACTCCTGGTACAAGCAAATGCAAAAACAGCAGCATTTGGTTGGCCTCAGACATGGAACAATCCAAAACCGGGAGGCTTGCCGACGCTTTCTGAGGTCAACGCGGCGTACCCCACAGGCGGATCACTAGTGTGAAGCAGAAAAGTGGGAGAGTTGTGATCGCTTCAAGATCACTACTCGTAACGCCAGAAATGGAAAGAAGAAGAAGAAGCAGCAAAGCTGGGTCCATATAAGTCTGGAGGAGTCAATTGGAGGTATCATAATGATGCTGCTAAAGAGTTCGAGAAATCTGCAGTTTCTGAAAGACACTACTCAATGTTATAGACTAAGATATCAAAAGAGGGCGGCCGTGGTGCAGTGGTAGATTGTTTTGTAGATAGGCCGGACGCGTGGGTTCGAATCCCGCTCTGGGCATCTACTTTTCTTTCAGCCTCCCAGTTTCATATGGACGCCGCTCTTGAGGTTATATATGTGAAATTACTAACAACTTATTTTCCTACTACTTCAACACAAAAAAAGGGAAGGCTGCTACTCTGGTAGTAAAATGGACCGGATGTTAGGTCTGAGTTCTCCAGATTAGCATATAAGCCTCCTCTTTTTTATTAAAAAAAAAAATATGTCAAAAGAGGTCATTTGTAATAAAGCGCTTAGGAAACATCGCCCAGTCTTTCACTTAGATCGGACCCTTACAATTTGAAAGGTTGACACTTTCTGGAGCTACCGGATCTTTTGCAAGCTTATCATTGTTGAATGATTTGACTATCCGTTTGCTGCAGTTGTTATAGAGTTGCTTCAATTTCTTCGATAAACTCTGGATCGTTGTGTGGCTTTGGCACAAAATTTTCCTTAAAAAACTCGGCAAATGCCTCTGCTTTGTCCTGGTTGGCTCGGCTTCCCTTGTCTGGTGCTAATTTTGTCTGGCGTCTTTGGCTTTTTCCCGATGATGTTGTTAATAGCTTTGAGTGACAACGGCCCTGTCAACCGAAAAGAGTCGGTTCCCATTAGAACACCATAATTATATTGGAATGAGCGTTGTTAGTGACAAGATGGGGGACCGTCCTGTCCTACTACTGCGTACTGTTGTCATGTGTTATTGCTTTATGTAGTATTAGTGTAGTTCACGGGCGTAGCCAGGTTCATTTGATTACATATGCATTATATAACCAAACTTCTGTTTTTCTTTTTAAATATATCGACTACTTCATTTACGTCAATATCTATCCCATATAGTGAATATTCATAAGAGCCAAGCCATTAAGTCTGTTTTCACTCGTTGTGATCCGCAAGTAGTTTTTAAGTCTTCGTAGGCTTGAAAAAGACCGTTCTGGTGTAGCAGTGGAAACAGGTATGGTAGCCAATATCTGTAGCAACGTGTAAATATTTGGATATAGTTTCTTATCGCGCTTATCCAAGCATTCCAAAGCAGATTTTGGACTAGGGGACTAGGGGATGATATAATCATAGCTGCTTTCCACACTTCAAGTTCTGCTTTGAAGAAGGATGTACCTACTTCTTTCGGGTAGCACTGCCGAATACATAAAGTTGCGTTTTCCATTTCAGATCTGACTGAAAAATTTGAGGGTAGCACACCAGATAATGCCAATACTACTTTACGGCGTTTCGCAAACCTCTCGGTCAATTGGTGAATTGTGTGGTATATACTAATTTATTTTGCCATACGTATACGTATGACGCAGAATTTTTAGAGCGATTAAGTTGCCTTCCAACGATACGTGGCACTTGCAGTTTTTTCGAGCATTACCTTTGCTTCTTCATGTAGGGGTAGGGGTAACCGGGGCTAGCTGGCAAGTGGGCAAGTTGACTAATCGCCCATAGCTTTAAATAACTTTGACTAACTTTTTCCTTGGTAATTTAAAGAAAAATGAGGGCATGTGTGCGGAAAACCGCGAGAGCGTCGAAATCCGAGGTTTTTTTTTTTTAATTTGATATATAGTTTGATATATCACACGAAATTTCTTGAATTTGTTTATTTAATATAATTTTTGGATTCTGTTTGTTAACTTAATTTTATTTTTTTGAATTTGTTTTTTTTTTGTGTACTACACGAAATTATTGATTTATAGTAGTAGTTTCAAATAAAATTGACTTTTAATTCTATTTGCTCATAGTTTTAGTGGAAATAAGAATATAGTCAATTTACCCCATAGCCTTGGCCAACTTACCCCGGTTTTGGGGTTAGTTGACCAACTTGAGGTCGTTTTGTAAAATTAGGGAAAAAATGTGTCAGTATTAACAATGTTTAGAATAGATATTTTTTTTTGTAAAACAAAAATAATGTTTTATGTATATGAAGGTTTTATGCGTTTTGATATCTCTCTTAGTTTGTTTAAAAAAAAAATAAGAAAATTTTTAGTCTTAGCTCTTCGTCAACTTTATTTCTCAAAAGTAACATTATCCACGTAACTGAATGCTGTTTTGAGATCGGTGTTGACTGTTTGATAGTGACTTTTTGAAGAATCACTATTTACATAACATAATTCGAAGATCGAAGCGTGTTAAGTATTTGAACAGCTTGGTGCGATGTTTCTTTATTGTGGCTAGTTTGGAGTTCTTCGAGTGCATTGGCAATAGCTTCAAAAATTTCCTTAAATTTCATAAAGGCTTCATGCTTGTGAACCCACTGCTTCACACAGGGTTTTTTGATTTCCAGCCGGTAATAGCTCCCGAATTTTACCATTCAAAACAGCAGTGCGTTCAGCAGTATGTCCAAAGTAGGAACCAACAGACTGCACGATCCCAACGCAATTTCGCACATCTGCCTGTTAACACGAGTCAGCAATAGCGAAGTTGAGAGAGTGTAAATGTAAATGTAGTTTTGAATGCGTCGAGTCCAGGCTTGACGTTCTGCAGCCTTTGTTGGAATTGGTAGTTGTTGTAATTTTGAAAAGCGTTCCTCAACATGACGTTGGTAAATTGAAGCTCACTTTTTACCATTTGGTATCTGTTGCTCGCAGTACCTATTTCATTCCTTTTTCCAGAATCCTTTGCAGTCTTTTTCTCAACATTTTGCGTTGTTCGTACAGCCGCATAATACCTTCTGTGAGGTGCTGGTATCTGTCCCTGGATGTCCTTGTTCTGTTCTTTTCTGTTGGTAAGGTTTCTGTTCGCTTTTGGCAGTCTAACTTACTTCTTGATCTTTCGTTGGAACAATATTGAAGGGGCTGTAGTTGATGTACTCTTCATCTGTCTTCGACTTAACCGTGAGGATCGGACTATGGTAGATACGAAGTTCTCCGACTTTGTTACCTGAATCCGATGTTATTGTTCTACCGGTGTAGTTCTGTATTTCGGGGATGAAGTTTTTAAAGTTGGAGGTTACCAGAATGAAGTTCAACCATGATGGTGTTTTGGGGAAGGCTGTGTTCGACTGGTATATCACACTGAATGAATGGTTTCGGTGTCTTTATCGAGCCAGTTGACCAATGTGTTTCCGGTATCAGCTGAAGTTATGCCATGCCATCTGCACCTATGAGTCCAAACGTGTGTTGTGCGGTGATGGTGTTGAAAATAGAAAAATCGTGATTAATAGATGCTGAAGACAACCAGTGAAGCATTATTTTCGGCTTGTATAGCTACAGCTGTTGCTTCGAAGGCTCTAACACAAGGAACCATATTTTGAGAGGGTTGTATGTTCTTTTATTCGAAGAGCGCGATGCCTCTTTTGCCTGAAACCTTGTCTGGATTATTTTTCACTGTTTTCAAATATTGACTTGTAGTTGCTTCGGTAGACACAAGGTGTGAACTCTAAAAAGTGAAAAAAGAATAATTCAGATCATAAACAAAAACTTCGTTTCTTTCAAACCAAACACTCGTTTTTTTGATTCAAAATAAAGTTTAGTAGGCAGCATCAACATTTCCACTAAAATTCAATTCAAAACAACAAACAATCACTCATAAAAAGTTTTAATTATTTCATTTACAGCTTACGATCCTAAAGCCCGAAAAGTGTTTTGATCATTGAAGGAGTTTCTTTGGAAAACTCTGATGAACACCAAAAACTTCATACAAAAATTTATGTCTTGCAAATGAATTTTGATTAGATTCTTAGATGACAGGAAACTACCAACCACTGTCATTAAGCATTACACGAAATCCAGAAGGGGTTTATATTCTTAGTCAAGACCCAACATAGCTAGGTACAGCCAGCCCTTCACAAACAGCAATCCTCCAGCCAAAGTTGGTTGTGGGATATAAAGTAAAGACAAACTAAGTCATCATGGGGATTATTCAAAACTACTTTTCTTGAATATCAAAATGACAGCCGGCATAAGATGAGGACGTCCGGCTACCAACCACAGTTCCATAGTTACTCGTATTGGGCACCAAAAAAAAAAAAAACAACAACTCCTAGAACGAATTTCAATTTCTTTTTCTATAGAGAAAATGGGAAAATTATTATTAGCAAAGAATCTTAAGAGCAGAGTAATAATAACTTTCGTATTCAAGAAAAGTTTCTCTCAGCGGGACACAGCCTCAGTCACAGACACAGCCACACACAAAACATTGCCTAGTGCTGCTGCTATAGTGCCTATCCTGGTTTCTCTCCCATTGGTGAGAGTGATGACGAACTGCGACATCAGCTACTGCTGCTGTTTTATTGTTGAGCTGGATGTTCTTCGGTTGCTTATTAATGACGATTAAGGTTGAATACTCCAAAGAACTTTTTGAACTTTTTGCATAAATTTTCTTAGAATAAGCTCAGAAGTTTAACAGTTCTTCATCATTAGCATCGCAGCTACCCTGTAAAGTATATAAGAGTACATGGTCGAAACCTTGGTAACTTTTATGCCTTTACCATCCGCACAGACCTACTCAAATGTCTGCAGAGATTTCGGACTGTTGTTGTTTGAATTTCAACAAAACTGAATGAGGTAGAGGTACTATACTGTTTTCCATTGTCTTGGATTTGTAAGGTTATTGCAAAGTTACGCTACTCAACTTTTAAATCCGCTTATTAATAAGCGAAATTTTCTGGAAAAAAAAAACATTCAAACATTCCTCGTCTCTTAACTTTTGCTTAATGGAGTCTTTGAAAGAGGGGGTGGAATTAAATGTTAACCGCCAACGTGGTTGCTTAATTCAGCAGAAGGGGGTCTAAGGACTTGTGAGAGAGAACTTTCGTTGTAAGCCCCCTATTCGACAATTATAATTTAAAGTCAAAACTTTTACTACAGAATCATCAATTAATAGTATGCTACTCGAAAATTAATAATTCAGGTTAAATACGTCGCATTGCTACAGGGAGTTATAATCTCCTCGCTTATTATTCTCTTAAGCTCAATTAACTGATTTTGAATTTCGATGACGATTCCAGAAGTCAAATTTGGCACGATTGAAAAGGGGAATAGCATTTTCGAATTAATTTAATTATTTTCAATTTTCGCTGTGATTTTTGGCGGAAGAAGAAGATTGTTAGGAGGCATAATATTATTTTGAAGGTCTTTCTTGGAAAATCTAATTTTGAGAGAATTGCTATTGAATTTTGTGACTGTTGACAGAAGTTGCCAGATGTGTTGAGTACATCTGTTCGATGTTAAGTGTTCGAACTTCCGATTGATTTGGGTAAATGATTTTCTAGAGTTACTATATGGGGGAAATATAGGGACTCAACACATGTCAATGATTGGTAAAGGAATAATTCTCGGTGGCAAAGGCAACAGTGGTTAGTTGTAGCTTATTTATCAACTTTATGGGAAGCAATTGTTTGGTCTTTCTACATCCTACAGAATAGGACTTTTTGACTGATCCAATCATCAATCGAGGACCGACTAGTACACTACCTTTGATGCCATGAACTCCATAAATGGAGAAAAGACTCAAAAAATTTAGTATCAAGAGAATTTTTGCTTCTCTTGATACTAAATTTTTTGTAGAAGAAGACTGTGGTACCCGTGGCGTGATGGTTAGCATGTCCACCTGCTAACCCAGAGGTTCGAGGTTCGAATCCCAGCAGAGGCAAAAATGTTTTTTCACGGGTATCGCCTTTCGCGAGGAATTGGCAAGTCCTCCGTTAGTAAATTCATGCCATGAAAAGCGCTTTCTTAATTAGCCGTTGGGAACCTGCAGAAAATTGTAGGTCCCCTCCATTCCCTCACAAGGCATGGTTGTGAGAAATGCGCTAGGCCCAGGGGCTCCTCGCTCTGTTGCGCCACCCTATTTATTTTTATTTAGAAGAAGACTTCTCAAATCGGTTTTCCTTTTGCTGTTTGTTTTTCGTGTCAAAGTTTCCGTCGTAAACTGACTTCGGCACAATAAGACCTAGTGTATACATCTGGGCCTGATTGGGTCCCGAAAAGGAACGGCCAATAGGAAAATGCCAATTGGTTCCCAATTAGAAAACCCCACATTAAATAGTAAAATTTAAGTCAATTTTTCCCGATTGTGATCGGAGTGGGGCCGAAGTTGGAAGCCCCCAACTAAAAATTAAAAATTTTAGTCAATTTTTCTTGATTGGGACCGGAGTAGGGCCAAAGTGGGAACCCCCAAAGTAAAAATAAGAAATCTTAGGCAACTTTTCCCAATTGGGATGAGATTGGGATATGTCTCAGACTAAAATTTCTAGTCGGAGATTCGTTAACTTGACAATATCATTTCTTCAGACTTAGATTGGTACTCACGGGGTGATAGCTGGCATATCTATGAACTGGGAGACTCGTGGTTAGAAGCAAAAATGTTTTTCATTGGTATCGTCCCTCGCTCTATTGCGCCACTCTATTTATTTATTTATCTTCAACAATCAAAAGATCGCCAGTGCAGCCAATCGTATCAGAGACATCTTCCAATAGACCAATATAATAGCATCAGCCATTAAGCAAAACTGAGCCTGTTCGGATCATCTCAAATGCGCTTCTCAAGTTTAGTCTGAGGCCATATAACACAAATCTGTACGCTTTGCTCTGAAGGGTTTTCCTTGGGAAGATCCTTTTAATCTACCTTCTTACGAACATCGTATTCAGCTTTTGCAATTGCGAACCCTTCTGCACCAGCTTTTACCTGGTTTTATTGATGCTCCCTACTTGATCTCCTCCTTAGGTTTTAACTAATTAACTTCGTCTCTGAGATACAAAAGCCGTGCATTTCAAAGTACGACCTGTGAGAGGGTTTGATAGAATATAAGAGCTGCAGAAAAGAAGCGAAGAAAAATTGCGTCCAACTTCAAGCAAAAGAACGGCCCTTTTCCTGTATCGAGAGCTGGAAGAGATTTCTGCCCCAGCTGCTGAAGCAAATCAGGCAATCCAAGAGCTAAGACAAAGCAGCTTGAATAAGGGAGCAACCATTTTCAAAATACCCGCTCAGAGAAATAGAAATGCGCAGGAGATTCGTACGCCCAAGTTCATAAATGATGCTCAAGGACTGCTACTTGTGGTTGACTTCGAAAAAGCATTCGATCGACAACCACGAGATCTGATATGGGTGGCCCTCAGACACCGAGGAGTTCCTGAAGCCTATGTGCGAATAATTATGGACATGTACGATGGAGTAGTTACAAAAGTGAGATGCCCAGCTGGAGTCACCGAAGAATTCCAAATAACAGTAGGTGTACATCAGGGAAGTGTCTTGAGTCCACTGCTCTTTATTGCTGTTCTGGATTATTTGCTCGAAGGAAAAGTAACGGACAATAAAGTACAACAATTATTCTTTGCTGACGATGGAGCCATCATAAGCGAGGATCCTACATCCCTGCAACGAGCACTTGACGTTTGGATTGATGTTCTGGAAGGAAATGGGTACCGTATTAGCGCTAAATAGACTGAATACCTGTGCTGCCCTTTTTCTGATCCAGACAAGCCTATTCCAGACATTTATTTGAATGGAAATGTGCTTCCCAAGTGTGAAAAGTTTAAATATCTGGGATCTATGATCAATAGTGAAGCAACTTGTGATGACGACATCAATCATCGAGTAAGCGTAGGTTGGATGAAGTGGCGAGAAAACTCCGCTATCTTCTGTGATCGAAAAATGCCCCCTAAGCTGAAAGGAAGACTCTACAAAGCAGTTGTCCGTCCAGCTCTGACATACGGTTCACAATGTTGGACAATGTACAAAAAGTATGAGAGCAAATTGACGGCAGCCGAAATGAAGATGCTTCGGATGACAGCAGGAGTAACAAAGCTTGATCGAATTAGAAGTACTAAGATCCGTGGAAGCCTTCATGTCAAAAGTACCATCTTGGACAAAATTCAGCACGACCGGCTCAGTTGGTATTGTCATGTTCAAAAGAGAGATCCGCAGAACCCCGTCCAAAAGGCAATATCGTACAACGTTTCAACAAATTCGCGACGAAAAAGAAAAGGCAGGCCAAAAAACTCCTGGTACAAGCAAATGCAAAAATAGCAGCATTTGGTTAGCCTTAGACATGGAACAATCCAAAACCGGGAGGCTTGCCGACGCTTTCTGAGGTCAACGCGGCGTACCCCACAGGCGGATCACTAGTGTGAAGCAGAAAAGTGGGAGAGTTGTGATCGCTCCAAGATCACTACTCGTAACGCCGGAAATGGAAAGAGGAAGATAAGCTTTCAAGGCTCCAAGAGATGGAATTGGCTCTTCTGCGCTGGAACAGGTTTATTGTTAGCGCAGAATAGGTAGTATAGATAATCAACTCGTACCACACCTCCTCCCCTATTCCCTTAAAGACCCTCAATTTTTTTTCTGAGGTAGAAACGTTTGAGTTGAGTTTCATTATTTGCACCTGTTTTTTAGAATTGTTTTAGAAAGATAACGACTGTTTTGAGTGAAGCCTGATTCTTTATTGTGGCAAAGTCAAAAATACTGGAAAAATTCTTAACTCTTTTAAATTGATTTGAAACACGGGTTATCGATTGAGGGTCAAGGGCCTCATGGCATTACCTTGCCATAGTTGACTCTCTGGGCTCTACTCTGTGATTGCAAATGTAGTCCTTGTCAAGCTGTATTTTCTGTGTAGCTTTGGGTTAGTTTGGCAGTCTAGGATTGAATCTGTGCTAGACGAGTGTTTTTGTTTCTACAAACTTTTCTTTTTTTTTTTAGCTAGGACGTCGCGTCGCGCCACTGTGTTAACATTTGGCAGAACTACCAAGACTGTGTGATGTGTGTGCGAGCTATCACGACCTTTCAATCAAGAGATAAATTCATTCAAGTAGTACCTAGTAGCTTCACATGTGGCTCTAAATGATTCATAAGTGTTTTCCGCTCATAAAAGTTTGATTTGAACTACTTAACTGCCTTCCTACTCCATAGGGGTGGAGTAGAGGCATGCATTATCTTGTAGTGTAACCCACCACCAATCCTGTGCACAAACCAATAATTAACATGTTATACGAATTATATTATTATTATTATTGTTATATTATTACCTAAATTTTAATGGCCGGCTGATTCGTCCCACGTACAAGTCTCTTAATCGCCGACATTCAGCCATGTATTTTATTATGAAAGACAAAAATTTTCACTTATATCGAGAATATACGGGATCCGAGAATTTCTAACGTCTTTTTTCTATGCGAGGCGATTGTGAAGATTTTATTGCTCCTTTTCATGGCTTATTACGTTTGAGGTTCGAATCTCGGAAGCATCAAATATTCGACTTGGTGATATTAATTAGATTACAATTGCTATGCGCTTTCTCAGATCATCTCGAGATTTGTTCTGCCATTCTACTTATTTTTGCCCTTAACGTTTTGTTTATTTATATATTTTATTCCCGCGTAAGGATCCTAACGATTAAGGGTGAATTCTTGATTCTTGAACACCCAAGAGGATTTTAAGAAAATCTAAATTTCCAGAGTTCGTAAATCATCTGAATTTCAAAACCTAAACGCTCCTTTTCTCGACAGTATAGCCAACGATTTAAGTCCTAGACCGAAGTTTAATTCATCAAACATTCTTCAATAAATTTAAGGCAGATGGTCAAGTGTATCAGGTATTAGGATCAAAGAAACATTTATAACAGAGACCCTTTATCCTGACTATCAATTAACGAACATTTATACGAGTATAAAACTTAAAGGCGTTTCCCATTAAAAGTTCAAGTTGGTTTAAACAGTGTATATCTACACTATCCCACTCTTATATCGATCCTTATATATGACCACAAAGCTCTCAACTTTCAAAGAATAAGAAAATTCTGATCTGCCATTTGCTTTTGTATTTCGCTATTTCATTCCCTTGCCACAAATTGTGATTGAAATTTGATTGATGATATCTTAATGACAGGGTATGTATATAACATGGAAATCCTTTTGGTATCCTACTTTAGGATACAACCCTAACCAAGTGAAAAGCCAAGAGTGTAAATAAAATTCGACAAAGGGTGTATCAGAACATAAAATATTTGTGGTTTCATCCTCTTGAGGACTCTGTGGTTTTTGCGTGTGGGTTTCAATTTTCTTTCTTGTTAATCGTCTTTCAAAAATAATATAAAACAACTTTTTGCACAGAATGGCAGAAGCTCCATCCACCCACACTTTTCTCTTTTAGTTTTGATCTCAATTCAGTTGTAAAGATTTTAAAGCATTTTTAAATTTCTTATGTACCTTAAAGACTGCTGTTATTTAGTATAGCCAGTTGGTTTCGAATACTTGAGAAAGACCCTCGAGTTGCAGTTAGAGGTTTGGGTGAAGTAGGGGCTCAACCAATGTACTTTGGCAACGAGTTGCTATAATCGAAACACAGAAGGTTTAAGCACCTATCTAAAAAATTAGAGAAGAAACATACCTACATAAAATAGAGCCCCTAGAGCCTTAGGGACTAAGCTGGCCAAGAAAATGTTTAACGGCCTTGTATTTGTATACTGGAATCAGAAAAACCTTCAGCTTTGTTGGGTAAGTATCTCTAAGACCTGTAATAAAATAATGAACTGCTAAAAAAGTAATAAAAACATCTTCCTCGAGTCAAACAAAGAGAAATTGCTCTTACCCAAAGCTATGAATAATGATGAAATGACTGCCTTCTGCCTTTATTCGAGTAGGACATAAAATATTTTTATCCTTTCCAAAAAACACAAGGATTGTTATAATAGATATTGGGAATGCATATTTTCGGGTTCAGATAAGGACCTTTTTGGGCTTTGTATTTTAGGATATATTAATCAACTAAGAATCGGAACACAACCCACTGTGTGTTGTTATCTGGGATATTGTTCAATGTCTGCATATTTTTTTTCTTCTTTTTTTTTTTTGAGTTAACAGCTAAACTTCCCTTCTGTTTCTTTTATACTTTTATGGGTGTGTATTTTCAGATCTTTTTTTCCAATTTTTTCCCTCTCTCGTCAACAGGCAAAAACAATGGCTATGATAACGTAAACAATGTTTTTAGCAGTCCCCTTCCACTTCTCTTGTTATACGACCATTCTTTTTCAGAACACACTGATTGAGCTGAGTGAAGTTGGAGGTTGGAGCATGTGTGTGTAGTACTCTACTTGTTCTTGGTAAAAGAGCAGAGCGTTCGGCTTCTGCAGTTTCTATTAAAAATTTCGTTGTTGTTTCTCCATATACATGGACCGGCTCTCGCTCAAAAGACGAAAAAAAGAAACAATAAATTTTCGCTTAACCGAAAAGTCTTCGTTAAGAATTATTTATGGCTTCAAATAAATAAAGCTTAGCTTTAAATGCTGTACCGTGGTTGGTGTGTGGTAAATGTTTTTCATACAAGCTAACCTCTTTATAAAGTATCCTTTAACCACAAGCGACAGAATCGCAGGATATTAGAGGATAAGTGCATTGCATGAGATAATGTCATGGATTTTGTTTTGTTACCGCGTTTTGCTGCCGTTTCTTATTTGTTTTTCTTTGCTGATGCCGCAGCAGCCGCACCCAGAACGGAGTTGGTAGTTTCTTTTTTGACAAAAAAGAAGTGCAAGACCAGTAATGAAAAGAAGGAGATTCGTTTAAGGATTGTCTTTGATGGGGTGATGGAGTTCCCACCGTAAGATTTTAATTGAATTGAACGGTGTTTGTTATTAAATGCTGCTGATTTTAGAAAAGCCAATAAGGAAAGGGACTGACTGATGGAAATAAGTTGGTTTAAGTAAAGAATCGAGGGCATCAGGAAATTCGCGTTATCGCCCTTTGTACTGAGATCTGAGAACGCACAAATAGTAATTGCGAATACATACTATTCTCAAATGTCTTTTAGCGAAAAAAAGTTCTCCATAATTGATTACGCTGCCAAAAGAGGGACTTCTTTATTCGATTGTTCGCTCCTCACAAATTGTGGTTGAGAATTAAGCAAGCTCGATGGGCTTATCGAATTCTGTTCTGCTTCTTTCTTTTTTGAGATAACGATCATCGTGGTCTCTAAGGGGCCACAGCTCTTCCGCTCATCTGCTTCACACTTATACTTATGATCCATTCGCTTTAGAAAGTCACATTGACCATAGACGTGAGCTGATTTTTTCCAAAGCTTTTTGGTGGCGTATAAGATCACCGCCTCTTTTTATTTTTATAGTGATATTGATATCGATAAGGCTTATGACGGATCTCGTATTCCTTAGACAATGCAACTTGGACTGGGAATTCTTAGCGAGAGAGAGATAGCAATAGAAGCTAATGTGATAGTTTGAAAAGGTTCAAGTACCTAATAAAGCAAGACAATTTTATTTAACAAAAAAAAAAAAGAAACTTGTATAATTTCATCATTTCTAGATAATCATAGACAAAAAGGACAAATTTGCGATACGAGACACATCGAAGCATTCGTCTACTTCAACTCTTTCTGTGGTCGGAGATTGTTGGTGTGTTCACATTTTTTTAGGGCAATTTGTGGCCCTTGGTGCAACCTGGCGTAAAATTTGCAGCAAATCATCTTGTTGCTGTTGTAATTTTATTTCAAAATTGGAATACATGGTTGAAAAATACCACGAAGACGTAGCACCAAATTAATGATTGACTCCTGTTGAATGTTTTACTTGGACAAGGTACGACCATCTTTAAGTTGGTTTCCGGCAATGATCCCTTCTTTGTCTTGGATTTTGGCTTTCACATTTTTGATTATGGGTTCAACCTCCAAAGTAATCGTTTTTCCGCTAAGAGTTTTCAGGAAGAAGAAGCTTAGAAGGCTATAAATATTTAGTTAAATATAAAATCATGTTGTGCAGAACACCTGTAGCCATCATAAATGATGCTGTTTCTGTTTTCTGATATTTCTTGATATCGTGAAAACGAGCCAAGAAGATAAACCAAGACTTGTTTTATATGTCCTGCATTATACTCCCAAATGAGTTTGCATGAATATTTATTTTTGGAAAAAATACACCAAGACCGGCTCAGTTAGTATTATCACATCCAAAAGAGAGATCCAGAGAACCCCAAGAAGGTAATATAACGCAACGTTCAAACATGATCGCGAAGGAAAAAAGACTAGACTAAAAGACTCTTGGTACAAACAAGACAAGTAAGGTCGATTTAATATAAATATTTGTAGGGTTTTATTAGATGGAATGAAAGAATAATTGCCTAGCTTGATAACCTTCCTGGTTCATACAAATGCAACGAAAGCTTCGTTTGGTTAGCCTCAGACATGCAACAATTTGAAAACGGGAGGCTTGTTGGGGCGTTCTGAGGCTAACGTGGTTTACCCCACAAGTGGATCACTTATATGTGGAACACAAATTTTGTATCTATGATTCCTTCGAAATTTGCTCGTGACGTCAAAAAGACGAAAAAGAGGATCATGAATGAAAAAAACATTTGTGGGGTTTCGTTAGATGGAAGGAAACAGAAAACGCCAAGCTTGATTCTCCTCCTGTTGCAACGAAATCTATGTTTGAACATGCAATTTTTCAAAACTGGGAGTCTTGCCGACGCATTGTGTGGTAAACGCGGCTGACCACTAGTGAAGGAGATAAATGTTAGAGCTGTGATACCTTCGGGATTGCGATGCTCGTAACGTCAAAAAGGGAAGAAAAATATGATCTAGAATAGAAAGAAAACATTTGTAGGGTTTCATTAATTGGAAATCAACTGAAATCGACAAGCTGAGATCTTTTTTCGCTTACAATGCATTAGATTTATTCTGAAGATGAATAAAATCACATTAAGGCATTGTAGCCAAAGAATTTAATTAATATTCGGAATAATAATGGTTTCAAAACGAAGTCAAATTCGAGCCAGGATACCTGAGTATCTTAATCAATCACACCATAACGGTTTCACTTATACCTCCAATGTAACAAAAGAATCAATACTAACAACAATTGTACTACTTGAGGGCTTGAAACAGTAGGTATTTGTTGTATTCCATATCCTCAATCACTGTGCAGTGAGAGCTTGTATTGTTTTTGAACCCGGATTTCTTTTAAACAAAGTTATAAAGGTTATATAATGGCTGTGGAAGTGAAAATGAACTACGTATGTAGCTCCATTTTTTTGATAAATTTAGAATTTTCACTGATAAAAAAGTTAAATTGGCCTTGGTAAGGATAGGCTGCTGGACCCTTATATTATGAGGCAATTGCCTTTATATTGACCCCTGAATAGCGAATTCATTGTGTCGTTTCCCGTAGATTTATCCAACTCTCGAAAACGCTTGTTCCTGAAAAAGGGAACACAAATAATAACGATTCGGAATGAAACATTTTTATCGTGTGATCGAGATATATTTCAAATTGTAATAAATGGATAATAAAACTGTGTGCAGGAACACCCATTATCTTCAAATTCTAACATTCTAAATGAAGAGATTTTTCTCAATAGATGAGCTCTGAAACGCTTTAGATCACGAATACTTAACGTCGAGTGAAAAGATTTGAATGACTTGAGAATAAATCAGACACACACCAATTATTGTGGCAAAAGGTTAAGGAACCTTATGTTCAATAAGCGATGTCAAAAAGGGTAATGAACCTAATGTCATCAGTAATAAGCGACTTCCTAAACGATGTGAGCATCGTTTAAAAAAACAAAAACAAGTTTTTTTTTCTTTACAACAAGCCTTTCTTTTGGTTCCACCGTAGGCCAAAATTCAAAAAATTCATTGCAACGGTTATAATAAAAAACCGTTTAAATAAGCTGAGAATCATAAGGTCATAATAAATGAAAACCTAAATGCCGTTAACTATTTATTTTCGAAGTCTTAGCATTGCAAACACATGACATTTGAATTTTTGTGCTCGAAGTGTTAGTAAGACTTCATTTAATAAATGAAAAGAATGAGGAAATAAAATAAGTGTTTTAACTGTTAAAAACTTTACTAATCTTTTCATTTATTAGATTAAAAAACACGTGGAATATCTCAACTAAAAAACTCATCAAGACTTCATTTGTTGGCTTTGACGTTTTCTTATTTTTTTGTGGAGCTGTTTTTTTTATGTGGATATATTAATGAAAGGCAAAACCTCCACTATTGTTTTTTGGGAGTCAGTGTTAGACTCAATATAAGCGTTTATAATAGTAATTAATAATTTAGAATATTGAAAATCTTAATGTTATTTGTCTCAAACTTTTAACTGTTACGCCCCGAAACGCCCCCAAAAAGTTATTAATTGCCTGAAGGGTTATTAAATGTACCATTTAGTACACGTTTAATCGGCTGCAGAAACTAGCAGATTGATTTTTAATTAATTTTTAAGCAACACAAGAAAATTTATTATTTTTTCAACATTAATCGTGAATAACATCTGAAGGAATACTTTATTGAAAAATACTAAAACACCTTTTTTGAAGAACATTAAATTTTCTCTAAGAAACATGTTTGCAATTTATCGTACATATATTGATTTGTTCGTTAGTTAAAAAAATTCAAAGTAAAGGAGCAAAATCAGAAACAACATACCATTTTCTCAAGCTTGATTACTTGGAAACGGTTACCCTGACAAAAATTTTCAAAATAAAATTTTTTTTAGAAAATCTAATTTCCTACAAAAACACGTGTCGTTGAATTTGTTTGGCTCAAAATGGTTTAACAGTTTTGACGCTAAAATAAAGTAGGGTCTCTCTAAGGAATAAAAAACACCATTGATAGATCTCTAGAAATGGTCCCTACGTTTCAAAGTTAGTTTTTGAAAAATGTATACGTACCTAACGATGTATGTACATATATGCATCAACCTATATTTTTTACACTAAACTATTTTTGAAAAAAGACTTATTTAAAAAAAGTTAAACTCAATTTAAATACTTACAATGCTAGCTTTTTCTGTGTTTTGCTAAGAGTTTAATTTTTACACGATATAGTACGAGCATACTGTAATAAGTCGTGTAAACATAATTAAGATTGTAAAATTTATGTTTCGATAAATGTAGAAAACATACCTCTTACAGAATTTTTTCTAGTCCCAAAAACTAAACTGAAGTAAACCGATCTTGAACCCATTTACCGATCTTATCTCAAGACATTGAAATACATCAAAACTGATGGCAGTTTCGTAATCAGAGAGCCCAAATCATATTAGGAAAAATAGTTTTTATATGTTATCAAGTGAATAAGTAATTATGGCCGCCTTTGTTCGAGAGTGGAACTACTGTGCCTTGATTTGAAATTTTGTCTAAGCTGATAGAACACATAGTTCGAAAGAACAAAATCATTTTTTTTTAAGTTAAGCACGGGTCACACACGGCTGGTTGCCAGCGGCGAGTACTACTGACAGCCGCTGATCAGCTTTGTGTGACCATGAAATTCACCACACTAGCTGGCAGCTGGAGAGTAATCAGCAGCGGCTGGCAAAATAAAATCATACTGATACACATTCTATTTAGTAATTGTTCACTCGAAATTCTTGTCAAATATCATAAATAGGTTTAAAAACTAGAAATAATGTTCAAAAACAAAGTTTTGTATATTTTTCTGCAGCTGTGTGTGACCGGGCTGCCTGCTTCTTCTACTGCTAGCCGCTGGCAAGAAGCGGCTGGCAAGCAGCCGTGTGTGACCCGTGCTTTATGTCCCTGCTCTTAAAGTTTGTCCCCGGTGATACAAGCAAAGAACTTCACTCCAAATCTGTTAGCGCAATCCTTTCAACAGGTTGTTTTTTGACACTATTCAACACTTCCTTTCTTCTTCACTCGTTTCCGTCTTAAATAAAAAACATAAACTTTTCCTAACTGACGGGAGTTGAACAATCCTACTTTAAGACCATGTCTCAAATAGTCTCTCAAAACAATTTCGAACGCAATGGAAAAAGATTCAATAAATTTTCGATTCAACACTCACATTAGACTGTTGACACAAAAAATTCGTCACAAATCATTCATATCAGTCTCAATCATAACATGCCTGTCATGATGACAATTCTCCACTAGCTGAGCTTTTTTTCTCCCTCTCTCTTCATGATTCCCGATAAGAATATTTAAAATTTCAAAGCAACCTAATATCATTTCGCAATATAACCAAAGAGGCAAATAAAAGATAAATCCTGTCTATAACACAATTTATCCACCACTGTGCATACACTCACATTTCATTATATTCAATTTTCTACCCACGCGAATAAGTTATATAGTCCCCCGCAGTTTCGCAAAAAAGTGAAATCGTTACGTAAAAACGAAATGTTCTTGCGTTCGTATACCTGTTTGTTCATATACTACACAGTCACAGGCATCAGACATTGGCATATATTTATAAATGTATATCCTTTTTGGAATATCCTTGGTAAAATGCAAATTCACGCATCAAATATGAAGCACAAACAAGCGTATACAAATTGAGTTCTTTTGATATACTCAATACAAAATAAGGTTCCCATAACCCATTCCTACCGTTCGCCGCAGCATCTACCACAAAAGTATTTCAAGAAATATTTCATCAATAAATTCACTTAACAAATCCTCGCATTCTTCAATGACCTTCTGGTTTCTCGCAAAAACTTATTCAAATTTCATTCATGCAAAGTCCTTTTCTCTCTATTGAATTTACGACCAAAAAGGCCGTTTTCTTACAGCACAACCACACAACAACAACAACTCGAAAATTTTCATTCAAAATGTCAAATGGTATTTTGAATTGAGGATTTTGAACAGAATTACCAATGCACTATTTCCCACACAAACGACTTTAAATAGAAAGCTCTGTTAGATATGTTGGTATACATATCTATTTTTATCTCAAGCTAGAATCTACTTACAGGCGTATATCCTAAACAAATTCCAATAGGATTTCAATACACACACACACACACACAGTGTTTGTTTCAGTCTAATACGTCCTACAAAATAAATCGATTGCTTCCTAAATTGAAAGAGAACCCAACAACGTCACCCAGAACGAAGCCAGTTAGATATACACACGAACTAATATACTTTTATATGTAAAACTAAAAAAAACGGAGAGACGAAGGAAAAACTAACTAATTCAGACTAGCTATATAGACTCTTTGGCTGAGTGGAACGAGGTAAAACAAAAACAACACAAAGGTTTGAGAGTAAAAAAATAGCAAAAAAAAGAGACTTAGATAAACGACACTTTATTGAATAAATTATGTGCCAGGTGCACGATATAATTTACTACAGAGAAGTTCAATTTTCTATTCGACTTGAATCGTACTCGATTTCAAGAGATTGTGTACCAAAACAGAATCCAACTGAAGTAGACACTTTGTTCTCTGGTCGAAACTTTTTGTGTCGGTTTAGATTTGAAGTCCTGGAGTCTAGGTCTAGTGAGATGAATGTTGAGTTGTTGTCTATCAACAGTGGGTAGTCGAAGTGGTAAGAAGAAGTTGTTGTTTCGTGTTGTCAGTGGATGTCAATGAAGCACAGATAGCACACTAAACTAACACTAAAAAACACTTTGGACAAAACAAACGAAATTCCCAAATGGTTTCAGTCACTTCCTTTTTTGGATTAAGATAGTCCTTGGTAACTGGTAGACGGCATAAGGCCAAACCCAATAAGACTTTAGATTAATCTTTAAATTGTAAAAATCGTATTGAAATAAAACTCAAACTAACTATATTAGTCCTTGGTAATGTAACAATATTAAATTTGTAAGTATTTTGAGTAGGTTCAAGGGACAGAACTGCTCAGCGAGCCAAACACAGTTAGTTTAACCTGGGTTCCAGTACATCGTGGCATAATCGGTAATGAAATGGCGGATAAGCTGGCTAAAATCGGGTCAGCACTCGAATCCAGCGAAACGAACACCTCAGTTCTAAGGCCACTAGAACAAGAAAAAAACAGAATCAAACACAATTTTCTAAAAACCGCCAATGGTGGTCATCTTTAGAATTGAAACATGAAGAGTCTCCAGAAACCTTTGGCCAGATATTTCCAAGAAAAAAACAGAATTTCTACTCCAGCTAAGCAGACCTCGGCTCTCTCTTTTGATTGGCATTCTCACGGGCCACAACTCGTTGGGTATCCACATGATGAGAATGGGCATTAGCACATCCGACTTATGTAGACGATGCCAAGATGAGGAGGCAGAGGAAGAATCATTCCACTTCCTCTGTGAGTGTCCTAGCTTGGCCCACACTCGGAAAAAACCCTCGGAGAATACTTCTTCGACGAACTGGGCGACATCTCTAATCTCCCATTGAGCAATGTCCTGAAATTTACTCAGGGCTCCAAATGGTTCAGTGTGAGTTCCCTACCCTAGTAACCATCTACCTCTCCTATCCTCCCATCTCGTCATCCTATGATTTTCCCGGGGAGCACAATGGATCCCTGAGATCCGAGTGAGGTGCTGTCACATGTGGCTGCACCCCCCATTCAACCTAACCTATTTCAACCCCATTCAACCTAATCTTCAGTCCATCATTTGGGTGCAATTTTGGAAAAGAAGCGAGTGCAGCCGTAAAAGTAAGAGTAATATTTATCGTTCTGTTCCACTAACAAGTTGGAAAGTTATAACTAATAAACATAAGGATATCTGCTTGCAAAAATTTTTTCTATTATGAATTTTTTGTTTTTTTGTATTCATCTTAAAGACAAAATGTTGTGTGACCAAAATCAGTTTTTTTTACCAAAAAAGTTCTTACAAACTTCCTGTAAGACCTACAACTTTACAAAACTTTGCTGATGATGAGTGTAAGTAATTTCTTACAAAATGGCGACCAAATTAAGTGGGTGTTCAACCCGAATTATGGTCTGTTTTTCTAAACACCGCTTACCTTTTAGATTTTTACCATCATCCAAGACCGGAAATGATCTGTCTTTCGTTAATTTTTTTTTCAGAACTGCACAAAGCACTTTGAATCAAGGATCGTTCTAAGGGAAGCAAGTAATGTCCTGGTAGTTGAGGGCTTTTTTTTGGTAATTTTAAAACTAGTACAGTGTTTCCATAATACTTCTGGATGCTCTGTAAAAATCTTAAATTATTACCCAAAGTACTTTGACCACAACTACTAGCAATTGAACAACAGCAATTGGTTTCTTAAACGCTGTCAATCCTACAGCCCATTTGCTGGCAGTCAACAGTCAAACACTTGCATCAATATCGATATTGGAGCGTTGGCAAGTATGTCAACAGTCATATATTGCCATGAAGGAGAGGAAAGTCAGACGTCAAACACTGTAATCTACAGCTAAAGCGCTGGCAAATCGACAGCCTCAATTGTGACAATCCGAAGCTGAAAGGCTCGAAAGGCATCAGTCGAACCCTGGTATCAACCAAGCCAACAGTCAAGCACTGGTATCAACAACTCAGACCCCTGCAATCAACAGGTGGAACACTGACAAATCTACAATCCAACAACGACATCAGCAGCTCAAACACTGAAAAAGCTATACAGGTTAACACTAGTATCAAGAGCTATGACGATTGCAAAGAGAATAAACGCACTAGTATCAAGAAAAGGTGTGAAAAACATTGGCACATTAAAGTGAATAAGTGAAATGAATACGGTTTACGGTGCGCCCTACAAAACAATAACAATCTCGGGGCCTAAACGCATTTTAAAGACCTACAATTTTATGTCGATTTTGAGCGGTTATGCTTAAAAGCGCTTTTCATGGCAATGTGCAATTACTTTCGAAGCACTTGTCACCGTGACTTGTACCTGTGAAAAATATTACCTTCTACGTAACCTACGAACCAACTACGTAACAGGCAGACCGGTATACCATTACGCCTCGGGTACCTCTCCAACGAACTCTTGAAGAATGGAGCCTCAGCCTCATGTATATTCCAAAAGATATACATATCTGCTATTCCTTTACGTCGCAACAGGGGCTTGTTACAAAAAACTACAAGTCTTTGCATTAAAAATAAATAGGGTGGCGCAATAGAGCGAGGAGCCCCTGGGCCTAGCGCATTTCTCACAACCATGCCTTGTGAGGGAATGGAGGGGACCTACAATTTTCTGCCAATTCCTCGCGAAAGGTGATTTTTTGTATTTTTTGTATTACAAAAGTAAAAAAATTTTTAACACAAAGCTACGAATTCGCTTGTTTTTCTACAAGTCTTACGGATGCAATCCTAGAAGTGGCTTTTGAGTTGTACACTTGTAGCTCGTCTTACATGCCCCTCCTTATGACATTGAACTGTAACACGGTCTGCCTTACTTTTTCTCGTACTCGTCAGATTGGCTTGCAAAATTATCTGCGCCAAGTGCATGTGAATTCTATGATAACGAATGCATCGGCTGGCATCATTTTACACATTCAAAGCCGTGCATGGCTGACTTGTTTGTTTGTTGCGTGGTTGGCATTATTTTATTTGAAGGAAAATCACTTAGTAAGTCTAAGACATGTATGATATGTTGTCAATCAGTGTGATATGAAATGTTGTTGCTTGGCTGGTAGGGTTTTTTGGGTTTTCCTGTCAGTAGTTGCCACGGTTGAACATTGTGCTTTTAAGATGGATGTTCGTTACATTTCACGTTGAAATCAAAGACCAAAACAATTTTTTTTCGGATTTTGAAAGTTGTTATCATGCCCCGTTAGTTTTTTATCGGTGTAAGCATATTTTTAATTAACACAACTGTTCCTTACCTGTGGTGGGGGTGTAATGTGAACTGAAAATTAAAATTATTCAGCATTTATACCGGCGATGTTGCATTACAGCATGAGTGTCTGCAAACTAGAATACCTCAGCAGCAACAAAGTCATGGGAATGCACAAGTATTTCGGGATTAGATGATTGGGCACTGAAAAACTTTGTTATTTCGCTATCCTGAAGAAATTTAACATTTCATTCCTTAACTTTGTAAACTATCGCATAGGAAGTGTAGAATACTATGAACCAGATCTTGGTTTGTTGCCACAATATTTGCCTACTCAATATATTATGACTGCCCCTTTTCGAACATTCCTACCCCACAGTTTATTTTTTAATTTGAATCTCTCCGTTTTACATCTAAAGTGCACACACTATTTCAGTGTTCTTGTTCTTCGAGTCTCATACAGACAACATCTTCCTTCCCAAAAAAATGCGAATTGCAGACAGGTACTTCATTTCTGTCTTACGTATTAAGCCCGGTGCTTAATTCAATTATGTTATCCAGGAAGACAAGCAGCCATCCGCAGACTTTTCGCGCAATGTATCCTCAGCAGATGTTTCACTTGGAAGCACCGCAGACATGTATCGAAGCCCTAGCTGCCATTGAGTTTATAACCCCCACTTGCACTCTAATTTCAATTGTAACACCAACTTTTTCTCGCTCTTCTTTCAAACTTCTTGTTCCGTTTATCTATTAGTGTCATTGCAAGCCAATAATACAACAGCTTCCTCTATTGCCCTGGTGCTCGCTTTTTCAATTCGAATTTACAATTTTATTGGTCCCTTTGTAATGCAGTGCGCTTCATCTGCCAGCTAAAGCATTTCGAAGAAAAACAAGATACGTAGGTATGAGTACAACGAGTACTGTGGAAGTTTTATAGGAAAGCATGAACAACACGACGGGTCTACATACATAGCTCTATAAGTATACGAGTACACTGTACTGTATACAAACCAGCCAGAGCAATAGGAACACGTTGAATAGCATTTTAATAGCAACTTGTATTGCAGTGCAAAGGGAAACGGAATAATATGATTATACAATGAAATGCAAATTAGATTTAATGAGTGCACTCGATAAAAACATTATAAGGAGTAGCTTTATTGAAACATGAGGCAGCTTTCTCATCGACACGATCTTTTGTTTTAACTGAATGAAGTTTTATTATGTCTGTCTGCGCAAAGAGAAAGAGGAAATTTTGCATGATTGACTGTTTTGTATTTGAAAGGTAATTGTAATTCAAGGCATTGAATTTTCAAAGGCAAAAAGGTCGTCTTTTCCATGCAAATATTCTTCCATTTTCAAATAAACAAAAATGAATAAATTCAAAGTATATTAGACTGAGAATGGAAGAGAGTGGAATTATAGATAAAATGAGCAAGATTTACTGCTTCTTTATCTCAATCTCAAAATATATTTATACGTGAGGTTCTCGACCCACCAAAAACCATTAACGAAGAAGCTCCAAGGTTTCTTTGTTCTTATTAAGGAAGAATAAATTTGATTTTGTTGTTAATTTTAATATCGTTCCAAAAACTCAATAGCACATCTCACAACTTGGTTTGGATGTTGTAATCAATTCCATTTCAATGCAAGGCAGTGCCAGTAAAAACTTAATAGCCAACTCTACGTGCAGCGTTTAGAAAACTGTTCTTTAAGTAGTTTACTTTTTCGAAAGAAACCTGCACAAAAAAAAAAATATTTTGCTTTACAGGGTGCTTTTGAATTCAACAGAATTTTGATTTTGGACATTTTCAATTGAAGAATAAGTAAAAGAACCATTTATACTTCGTTAACGTAACAGAAAACAAATATCTTATCTTAACTTGTGTGAGAAATAGAACCATGAATTCAAACACATTGATTTTTCTATATTTTCATCTTAAGTCGTATGATTCATTTCTAAACGTAGCTGACATCAATGTGTAAGGCTGATCAAATCGAAAAGTTGCGCTCTGAAATGAATCACCCAGTTGTCAACTTTTCATCCGTACGCAGCCAAGTGTAGAAAGGGATCTCTTTGAACTGTTTTTGTTGTAGTTTTCAAGTTTTGTCAAAATATTTCTTAGTAATTTATAATCAATGCTAACTTCGTCGCTCTATGACTGTCGGGGAGTCTACCATGTTGGTTTTCAACTGTCGGTTTGCTTTCATCATGTTGCTTTTCACCTATCGGTTTGCTTTCATCATGTTGCTTTTCGGCAGTTGTATTGCCTTCATCATGTTGCTTTTTGGAAGTTGTTTGGCTTTCGTCATGTCGATTTTTGGCTGTCGGTGTGCCTTTTTCATGTCACAATTTGACTGTCGGTGTGAATTTACAATGCTGCTATTTGGCTGTACGTGTGAATTCATCATGTCGCTTCTTTGCTCTCTTCGTGACGTTGCTTTTTAAATTTCGGCGTACCTTTACCATGTCGCTTTTTGAATGTGGGTTTGCCTCTCTCATGTTGCTTTTCGCATGTCGTTTTGCTTTTATCATGTCACTTTGCGGCCGTCGGGTTGCCTTCATCATGTTGGTTTTTGGCTGTTGTTTTGCTTTCGTCGTGTCGATTTTCGGCTGTTGGTGTGCCTTCACCATGTCACAATTTTACTGTCGGTGTGCATTCACAATGCTGCTATTTGGTTGTCAGTGTGCCTTCATCATGTCGCGTCTTAACTCTAAGTGTGCCTTCGTAACATCCCTTTTTAAATTTTGGCGTGCCTTTACCATGTCGCTATTTGACTGTCGGTGTGCCTTCACAATATTGGTATTTGGGTGTCAAGGGCCTTCATCATGTCGCTTCTTAATTGTCAGTATGCCTTCGTGACATCGCTTTTTACGTGTCGGCATGCCTTTAACATGTTGCTATTCGGCAGTCGGTGTGCCATCACCATGTCATTATTTGGCTGTCGGTGTGCCTTCAAAGTGTCGCTATTAAGTTGTCGGTGGCCTTTATCTTGTAGCTTTTTAACTGTCAGTATACCTTCGTGACGTAGCTTTTAACGTATCGGCATCCCTTTACCATGTTGCTGTCTGGCTGTCAGTTTGCCTCCATCACGTTTTGTGTAAAGAAAACTTGAAAATGGCCAAAACTACTTTCAAAAGTTCAGCTATCAATGTTGGAAACACTCTGTAGAAAACTCTCAGTGGGTGTATGTTTGTGTTTATTGAGAGTTCAAATGTAAACAACTCCTTTTGTTGAAATGACTCTGCAACCGCAAAGGAAAGCTAGCATTCTTTTGAACTCTGTATGTTGTGTTTGTATACGGATATATGTATATAGAGTACCCTCGCACTGTGTTATCTTCGAGTTGCTACCTTTTTGCTCACTAAAGGACTTTATGCAATGGCGTGTGTTGTTTGCTGCTGTTGTTGCAAAAAAAAATAGAGAGAGAGAGAGAGACAAAAAAACATTAATATATAAATTTAAGTGGCGGAACAAAGTTTTCTTGTTTACCGATTCTTTGCCCTCCGTATAGGGATAACCCAACCTTAGTAAAGCTGAGGACAAAACAAACGACAAGCCAGTACCCTCGACTGAATGTTTGGCCACTCGGAAAATCGGTGCTTCAGTCGCTTATGAAACATGTAAAAACTATGCTTTGCTGTTTATTACATTCATACGCTGTAACAAAAGTGTGTCTACAATAACATAATATGTATAATGTATGCTTTGTGCTACACATACATACATTAAAGAAACATACAGATTTATAATTTTCTAACATCATTATAAGAAAAGGTTTCCTAGATATCAAGTGGAATGCTTTTAAGCAACCGTTGCTGAGAGAAACTTTTATTTCGAATTAAAAGCCAATTTTGTTTTCTTTGTAGTTTTGCTTTGACTTTGAAATCATGCGAACAACATCCACCTGAGAATGCTTTGTATTGGTGCGGAAATAATTTGTTTCTCTTTAAATTCTGTTTGTATTGTGTGTCTGCTTAAATTGACTTAGAAGGCTTGTTCTCTGTAGGTAGTCTGTTAAACTCACTTATCACACTTGGTAAGTAGTCTTATCTAAATAAATTGTGTGAAAGTCTTTTCAAAAATTCCTTTGGCTTATTATTGAAATAGTTTTGGAAGCATTACTGGTTTTGATTCTCTCAAGGAGGCTGTATAGGTAGTTGAGGTGCGAAGATTGACTGGGAGTTTCATGTTTGTTAGTATTTGGTATTTGAATCAAATATTTTGAATTTGTTTCTGAACCATTAAAGAAATTGTTAGCCCAACTGGTAATTCATTGGAGAACGTATACCTATCTCTCTAGGTTCATATGAGTTTTGTGGAAGGATAAAGAAGGAAGGAAATATATATGGTGTTTAATTTGTTGCACGTTGAATAAAATGTTGACCATATTTTTCAGCTTTTCCGTCAGTTCTTTTTAATTTGGTCAACACACAGTGATGGCCGTAGTGTTATTTCAAGAGAGGTTCAAGGCTTGAATAACAGAAACATAAATTGTTTTCAACGGGTATCGCCTTTCAGGAGTAATAAGCATACGAAGAGTGCTTTCGCACTTAGTCGTTCGGAATCGGATAAAAATTGTAGGTCCTTGGAATGCGTTAGTCCCCAAAATTTCAACTGCTTTACTATGCCACGCTATGAATTAATGAATGAAATTTATTTATTTACATTTATATTTTCCAATATTGCAAATTAATATTTTCATGAGCCCACAAAATTTCTTAGGCAAAATAGAATAACGTTTGTTCTTAAAAGCCTTGGGTTTGCCCTGTTGTACCTACAAAGCAGTTTTTGAGTCCTCGGTTCGACCTAAACTCGTCTCTAAGCAGCCCTTAGGTTGCCGAGGCGAGTTCAAGTAACGAATAGGGCTGTCAAATGGCATGTATTTTTCTCCAAACGACAAGGGTGTGGAGTAAAGACCGAACCCCAGATTTTTTGTTCGAAAAACTCATAGGGTTGTTAAACAAGCCTGGGTGAACCATTGGTAAAGTTTAACCAATGAACGAATAAATGTCTGCAGACAGACAACGGCCTTGTCAACCGAAAAGAGTCGGTTCCCATTAGAACACCGTAATTAAATCGGAATGAGCGCTGTTAGTGACAAGATGGGGGACCGTCCTGTACTACTGCGTGCTGTTGTCATGTGTTATTTGTTCTATGTAGTATCTGTGTAGTTGGTCTTGTGGTGTATCAGCCAAATGGTCTTTGTCGCCCGGCTGCAACCCCTACAGATTTAATTGTGGAGTAGGTTTCATGTAAATGTCTGCAGACAAGGCTGTCATCGAGAACAAAATGTTGGGACTGGTCCTATATCTTCTCTTTCTTGATTCTCTCACATATTTTCGTCTCTATTATGAGTTATTTGCAAGTGAATGTCCCTTTAACTTCTGGATTTGCAGATAAGGCTTTAACAGCAATGAGTAAAATCATTAATATGTTGACACAACAGAGCCCGTGAAGAACCAAGTGAATTTATGTCATCTGTGCCTTGAGAAAAATGGAAAGGATCTACAACTTTATGTCGATTTGAACGACTAAGTGAAAAAGCGCTTCAAGTGGCTATGTATTTACTCCCGGAACACTCTCCAATGGCTCGCTAATGGCCATATCCGTTGAAAATTTGATTTTTCTCTGATTCGGAACTTGAGCAACCACGTATCAGACTTACATACGCCACTGACACCGCAACAATTGGCCTTTACAGTAGGACTATAGTATGTCTTTATTAATTCTAAGATGTCTGGCAAGAGGGTACCACGATGTTTCTTGCTTTGTTACTTACTTTGGTGAGCATTGCAGTTCGGAATGAATTTGGGGCTCAACCAACATCTCTCACCAACAGTTTCACAATTTTGGTCTTTTTAGTCGGTTGAGGTCCTCTCACATTTTTTTGCGCCGCCTATGATGAGGTCTTTTTCTTCCCATACTTCACAAGCTCTCATTTTGTTGAGTATACCTCCTTTAGAACTTTTGGATGAATTAGAAAGTTAAACTACGATGAGTGCGTGTGCACCGACATCCAATAGGCGACATGAACTTTCAAAACCCACCGAGCCGAAGAATTGATTGAACTCTCTATAAGTCCCACCAGGCGTCGCGTCGGTCGCTTCGTAGTCTCGCGATGTGAAATCGTCTTGCTCTTCTGATGTCACGATGTTAAATTTCTGTCAATGGATGACGCGATTTCTAATTCTGTTTTGAAGAAAACAGCGTAACCCACCACCGGATTACTTATTTGAAGCAGATAAGTAGGAGAGCTGTGGTAATTTCGGGATCAATATGCTCGCAATACCGAGAAACGAAAGAAAAACAATAGGATTTAGATGAAAACAAGAAAATTGCACTTCGTTATTTGATGAACTACCTTTTACCTAACAAAGTAACGGTGGTCTACTGTTCATACTCGAAGATCGTTCTTACTTCTGATGATAACATGCGCTGAGAAACTTTCAACTTTTCTAAACCGGTGTTATTGAAAAGACGTGGTGCGCTTAGTGTAAAGGTTACCGGGAGATTCAAGGTTCGAATTCCAGAAAGATAATAGAAAAAGAAGTTTTTTTATGGATTTAGCGAAGAATTGGCATTTTCTTCGATATTTATTTCATGTCACGAAAAGCGCTTTCTCGATTAGTCATTTGGAATCGGCAGAAAATTGTTTTCCCTTTCATTTCTCACAAGGTATTACTTACTTACAAAGGTGGGCATTACAGTTCGGGGTGAACCTGAGGCTCAACCATCATCTTACGCCAACAATTTAGATTTCGGGCAAAATCTCTCGGTTGAGGTCTTCTTCCAATTGATTGCGCCACCTAAGAAGAGGTCTTCCTCGTCCACGATTTCCCTGTAAAAAAAAATTTTTTTTTTTCGAAAAATCATCGAGCGTTTGGGTCTCACAAGGTGTGGTGACAGTAATGCGCTAAGCCCTGGGGCTTCCTGATCTGTTGTGCCACCCTTTTCATTTCCTTATTTATTTTATTTGATGGCAAGGGAGTATAACTTTCTATGTATCTGCATACATAGGCACACATATTATTTTAAATAAAACCACATATAACAGCGGTCCCAATTGTCTTCCCTGAGGTACCCCAGAGATTACGTCTATTGCGCAGGAGTCATGAAACTTGAACCCAACTTATTGTTTACGAAATGATAAGGACCATTTAATCTCTTTAAAATGTTTGGGGAACAAACAAAAAAATATTAAAGTTTTCTTACCAGCAACCTGTGGTGAAGAGGGTTAAATTCTTTGGACTTTAAGTATACCATATCCGTTTGAGCATCATTCATGGATACATTGGTAATACGAAATCAAATTTGACCAAGACTTTATGGTTGATTTGCTCTTGATGAATCCATGTTGTCTGTCCCATATATGCGTTCCTGCTTCATCGATCAACTCTTCGAATACTATAGACTGCGTCGCGTCGTCTTAAAAATAAGGCGAATTTTTGCTATACCTCTATAGTCACGAATGCATCGGTTTTCTTTTAACTTAAAAAAGTAGAATAGCAAATTCTAATTTCCTAGTTGTGCAAAAGGGAAGACGAAAAAGATTATTTTAAAGCACTGGCCAAGGAATGACAGCAGTAACAATTATACGAAGAATGAGTCCTGATGAAAAAGAAGTCAATTGAAAGTAGATACTGAAAAAATGGCAATACATCTGTAAATCTGGTGCCAGTAGTAATTTTGGAAATTTTTGACTAAATGTCATCCCACTTAAAATCACATATTTTTTTCTTGAAAAAACTTTATCCATTCTTTGTTCAATATTTCCACATATCTGAATCTAGCCACTTGTCTTACTTATCTTTTTTCTTTCTTTTTTACAGGTATGTACAAGAGATTCCAATATCAAAACCTAATAATTCTAAACTAAGGTAAGCCTGAGAGAAACAAAAAAATTTAATGTTTCATTGCATAAGAATTAAAAAAATCTCATCAAGAAAAAAAAACTTGAATTAAAGGTTAGATCCAATCATTTCCTTCCCATGTCCTTGCAAAGCCAATTTCTGGATATATAAGAAACATGTCGAGTGTCAACTGGTTCCGAGTTATATGATGGCTTATGTGTTCATCAATCACTCTACCATGTCTCTTTCTATAACACAAAATAAATGAATAAATAAATTGACACACGTGGACAACGCATACCCTAAACACTTGAATCCATAACATGAAAATATGCACAGGACGATCTGTCATTGTTCTCTCGCATATTAAACATTGAGTTTTGTGTACTCCTGTGTAGTTAAGATGGAGATGAGAAAAGATTTGATGATATTTTATAAGTTTTTGTCAAATTAGTGCTTTAGGTTTTTACAAAGTTATCGGAACATATCGAGCCCTTCCCGTAATTTTATCGTAAGCGAAAAAATAAAGTTTTGCAGGAAGACTTTTCTTTTTTGGTTTGAATCATTAGCATTCAAAGGAAAAGTACCAGAGGTCGGTCGCTTATGATAAAATTTATTTTCGCTGTAACTTGTCGTAAAACATTTATAATGTTAAACTAAAAATGCAGAAAATTGCGAGACAATGTAAATTTTCGAATTGTATAAAAAAACCATTTTGTTTAAAATGTCGCTAACGATGATTTTGCGGGAATATTTCAAAAAACAATCTCAGAAAAGACACAAGACTATACTCGATGAATTATGTGGTCACAGAGGATATTTCATGACATGCAATCAGTACGACAACAGTCCTCGAGTACCACAAGACAATAATGGTTTTAGAGAGTAAGATACACAACTGATTGAAACCATTAACAATGACACTTGCAATTGAAATGAGAAGCTGTGTATTGCAGTTGTTCGTGCCAATGGCAACTAACCAAACCCCTGCAAGAAAATCATCACTGCCCTGGGTATAAGCTTATCGACCGATTAACCAATAAACTATTCAATAACATGGTTTTACGCTCTCAACCACTATTCAGTCGTAAACAAGGTCGATGTGGCTTTAACCTCCAAGACCGCAGTCATCATTTCATTCCCTTGCTCTCCTTGCACATCCCGCATTGCTAGCCCCTAATGACATCAATTTAATGTATCATAACAATGTAAAATAGTGTATACGCTCAACGGTCGGTGCTCGATGGTGGTAGTTGCAACTACAAAATTCAGCTCCTTAAATAGTGTGCAACATGCATGCTATGCAGTTCGCCATTAGAGGTGGATTTTATGGATATAAAAGGGTAAAGCAGTAAGTAAGCTTTATATCTCCTGGCACGGTATTAGTTCATAAGAAAAACTACCAAATAAAAATATATTATGTCGTCATTATTAAAGTAAAGAGCTTGACTTGAGGGTGTTTAATGTGTGATTTGTTACTGACTTCAATGGTCTTTTATGAAGCTGGGGTCATTTAGAAACTGAAATATGCTGATCTCTCAGATTTTAGTTGAAAGTTGTTTAGACATCGTGACTTGTGTAAGGCTTGGGTAACCCATTCTTGAAGCTCTTACGGAAGCTGGTTTTAAAAAGGTATCCTTTTTCATAAGTGTGGTAATATAACAAAAAAATTTTGATTAAAAATCTCATTTTTCTCCAAGCATTGCGTTGGAAGTCAATGTTTGAAGTGAACCCTAAGTAAGAGGATCCATACTACGTCAAACTTTTAGAATCTCCAGAAAAAGAGCTTCATTATCCAGGTACTTGGGTATAGCTGTAGAAGTGTGCATGTTCCTACTTGGCAAAGCTCTTTTGAGAGTTTATTTATTTTGACGACGAAATTCATTAATATAGAGACACTTTGGTACATCCGAGCCCCAGCTGCTTTGAAAGCCATAGCATTTGCCACATCCCCAAACATAACCCTCTTTCGACAAGAACACATAATTCAAATTAATTCCACACTACTAGGAGCATATTAGCGTTAGTAATCCTTGCATGGCAAAGGCACCTTAATGGCACTCACACAAGTTTCGATGCAAATACCCACTCAATGGCACAGAGTTACTGCATAAATAAATAAGTAGCTACCTTTGCCGGGGACTTGTTCCCTCGTACCCATGGACTAACATACTCTAACCGGCTGCTGAGTTTTTGGAGTATAAGCCTTTCGTTATTGAAGCAATTTTTGCTATACAGTCAGAGATAGGAATTCACCTAACACACACACACACACAGTATAACAAGTATGGAGGCAATACGCTAAAGAAGCTGGAACTCATGTATGAATATTCACAAAGTGTCTTATATATAGAGAGAGAGAGAGATATATACACAGCCCCAAAACCGCGCACCCATCCGCTGCCTCATTTGAGGTTATTGCGTTCCTGGCTTGGCAGTCATTTCATGATAGTGCGGTACCATTGAATCGCATGAGTTTCCGTTAGTATACCCTGAAAATCCTAGGAAATGTTCTTAAGCGGATCCGCTAAGCCTTTGATTATGAATTATGCCTCCTGTTATGTTCCAGAGGTACCTAGTACCTTACCTGGGGATAAAATGATGGTGGTGAATGGTGATGATGATGGGACTAGTGGTGATTACGATGGTAATGATGGGGCGCGCACCGGCTGAGAACCAATACCCCAACTGACTTACAACGAACTTAAGAGGAGTGTAGATGGTAAATGAGGAGCACAGCTGGAGCTACGAGACCCCATCAGCTTCAGTGAAAAGAATAACAAGAGCAGGTTGATTCACCCTAGATGAAGTATGACAAGCGGCTGCGGCGACGACCGACGGGTATAATAAGTTCTATGATAAAGTAATATTGAAGCTGTAGCAGCGTATATTTACGGTTAGCTGCCACGTCAAGCTGATTGGCAATAATAACAGAGCTAATGCATAGAACATCACACCAAAAGCAATCAAACAAGTATTCTACACACTCACAAGGGAAATTGTGTGGTGAAGTGTGAATGATAGGCTGCGCAATCAACTGTGATGATGTTAGATTCGCTGATATGATGCAAAGTTACGTTTTGTGCTATTCGCACCTAGGGGACTTGGTGGGAAATTATCATTTGCATTTCAGTGCACCAGATAACATTTAATTTTCTGTGATAGTTCTTTTTGGTTATTGAGTGAAAGGGGAGAGAAATGCAGAAAAAACTTTACTTATCCAAATTACTGCACATAACATAAGTCACAATGCATTACGGTAATGTTCTATAGGTGGTGCGGTAACGCTGCGAAAATTTCAGGGCTTCAAAAGACATATTTGTTTCGATATCGATATCCAATTCAACCAATACGCCGGCGCCGTATGCGTTTGTATGGAAGCTGCCGCTCAAAATTGTTTTTGGCAGCATTTTATTCCATTTTATCTACAGTTTTTGTGACTCAAATTAACAAAGTTTTTGAAAATCGTCCTCTCATAATGTAGAAATGATTTTTAATGAAGTGCTTCTTCTTTTCTTTGTATGTTAAGACGAAATTAAGATTTTAGTGAAAACTTTGGGAATTGCTTCAACCTCGATGGGGTGTCATCATCAGCGATCTCAATTTTGACTTTAAGCAAAGGCTTTTTTACGTCTTAAAATTGTGTAAAAATTGCAGTCATTTGATTTTATAGTGTATTCGATAACACGTCATTGAAAAATTACAGAATAAAATCGCTCTGAACTCTTGTTGCGATAATCCGGTGGCAGATTTTCTATAACTTTTACCAATTTCCATTGTTAACAATGTGACATTGGGAAGGGAAAATGTAGGGTACAATTATTTTACTGATTAGTAGATGTACTATGATGAGACCCATTGATATGTGATTTCGTCTTTAGAATGATGCTTACGATATCACCATTACTTGTCCTTCTAAATTGAAAGAAAAAAGAACTTTCGGGCTCAACAACCCAAATCCTTAACTTTCTGCACCGGCAGTAAGTCGCCATTTGTTTAACAACAATGACATTTCCGATAGTAACTCGAAAAGTTTCATTGGAGATGTACTGTGGCCTTTTGCAGTTTCCTTACTAGGAACAGGACCATTGGATCCATAAATAACATACTTTGCCACTTTGTTTTGAATATGCATTAAGGCCACCGTGGCTGGCTCAGATGAAATACAGTATTGAGGTCCAAGTTTCGATGACTATTTGCAGCATTTGGGTTTGATGCAAATGTTGTTTTCCTAGTCGTCAATCGCCTTTGGCTTATAGGTATAGACAATCTACTTCACGTAGCCACACCATGAAAAAAATGGTCTTAAATCACGCGACTTCAAAACACGCTGTTTCAAAACACCAATCGGGATAGATTCAATTCACCAAATGGACAACCTTCCCGGTGGTCATGCGGCTTCAATATCATTCTGGTCTAATATCTGGAACCTTCAATATGAAGAAATCAAATTGCTGATGACTAAATGAGTGCCTATGAAAACAATGCTGTTTTCAAAGCTCTATACTTCTAAAAGAAACGGCCTTCAAAAACGAACATTTTTTTTTCTGTTCAACACCAAGTTTTCAAATGTTTTGAATGGTACGTTGTTGTCAAGACGCATGAAATAATCAAAACACTCGTATTAAGCTTCATTAAGTTGAAGGACGCTTGGAGAATTCTTTCCTCCCCTACGACGCGCAATATCCGGCTCGAAGGACCATTTTGAAAGGGATTTGGGAAGGTCTCTCTTGATGGTTGTTAACAACCCATTTTGCAATTCCCCATATTTATACAGTTTTTACTTAAGACATTTCTTAAGGCACAAAACAATGAAAATATTTAGGAAACTCGAGAAATCTTCTGGTGCTAAAAAGCCCTGTACCCGTATAATAAATATCGATACTCGCAAAATACCCCTCGTTATCCTAACGTTGCGATTATGGTTCTTACGACCCGTTTTGTTATAGTCCTGACACTTTCATAGGCCAATATTTATAACTCATAATCGGCTGATAACGTGGCTGTTGTTATTTTAGTTTTCGGTTTTTTTGCCTCGCGTTTCGTAGTTCATTATATCTGATATAAGCCAGGATTTCTAGTCAGTCACAGATATATTTATTTTAATGGCTACACGAGTATTGAGTATTTGGTTTACTCAGCCTTGCAGAAATTAAACTTGGTCCTCGGATGATTTCGCGAGAGATATTGATTGCCAGTAATCCTGTGTTGAACCATTTTCCAAGAATTTTAAACCAATCGCTCAAGGTCTCCTAAGCGGTCTCTGTTGTGAATTATCTTCCTTTGAAAAAGCTTATGCTTCTAGTTGAGAATAAAGGAGAACACACCATTAATGGGAAATAAGTATAATAATGTATAAAAGCTAATTTTCACAGTCTGCTGTTAAGTTAGGTATGGCAGGTTCGCCATGTTATGTTATTCTTTGTTTCCCTGCTTTTGAGTGCTTCTGAGCTCTCCAGCCGAGAGTCTCTAGTTCAATCCACTCCAGTTCAATAGGATTCCCCAGTACAATACGTTCAGTGGGTCAAAACAAAGTTACAAAACATTTCTATTTTCCTCTTGTTTATCTTTCTTCGAATCACTATGTGCCTGTTCATTCATAACGATTATGTCATTATGTATATCAGCATGTACAAGTGGACTCGAATTATCGGATATGGATTATTGGATGTATACACAACGGTGCAGTGCAATAAGCCCCGCGGCAATAAGACCCGTTGGCCTTATTGCTCAAGAAAATGGAAATAACACCCACGGGCTTTTTTCCACTTTGAAGAGGCAATAAGACCCACCAAAGAAAAGAATTTAGGCCCTTGTACTTTGTTGCCATTTTGAAGCAGCATTTATATGACTCTGATCTTAAAATTAGTTTTCCTTCTTAGAAAGGATTTAGAACATACTGGATGATGATGTATACTCTAGTTTCCTTTTATTTGAAGGAAAAACATTTTGAGGTACCAAAAAACAAAGCTCCAAAATTTGGCACTTATTTCAGCTGTCAATGGATATGAATTCATAGCTCACGTTGTCTCCCACTTCGTGACATAGGATGATGGAAACTCAGTCCACTTTTTTATACGCACATAACAATTAAGTCTACTTTCTTAATTTTTATTTTTACACCATGGTTAGGTTAGGTAGAATGGGCTGACGGTTGATCTTATTACCGTCACACTTAGATCAATGTAGATCCATTGTGATACCCTGACGTATTGTTACGTCCTTGAAACCTATGAATTTATGTCTGGTCAGTATTTAGCTATTTTGTGGCCTTAGTGAAGTTTAACAGACTGCTTTTTGAAGCGTCTGATAAATTCTTCTAGTTCATTGAAAAAATAATTGCCTAGAAATTTTTTCCTAATATGGCAGAGTGCGGCATTGACAAAGGAAGTGAGTTGTATCCTCGTGTTCATCTTCGTCATTGCATCCTCTACATAGGTCATCGGTGCAAAGACCCATTTTCTTTTTGTGATAACCTAGTAGGTTGTGTCCAGTTGTGATACTGATAAGCATTCGCAATGAAGGTCTATTCACTGATAGCAGCTTTTCAGATTCTTTCTTATTATATTTCGGCCATATTTTCCTGGAAGTAACACAGGAATCTAGGCATACCCATCTTTCATTGGATTTTTGCATTATTTTGTTACCAATTATCTGTTTAATTTCACAGGGTGGAATCCTGATTGATTGATCAATGAGAGAAGGGTCAAGTGTTGATCCTTTTCTCGCTAGTTCGTCCGCTTTTTCGTTTCCCGGTATACCACTATGACCAGGAACCCAGCAGAGTCTAACGATATGCTGCGTGCCAAGAACCCTTAGCTCTTCGCGATAGCAAGAAACAAGCTTTGATTTGATAAGAGTGGCATAAATTTGTTTTTGCTTTTATTGCTGCTTGGCTATCAATGAAAAAAGTGATATCAGCATGTGATAGCGCCATCATGGACACCTGTTTTGCAGCGTGTGAAACTGCCAAGATCTCGGCTTGGAAGACGCTGCTGTGATTTGGAAGTCTGAATGAACTTGCTAGGTTTAGGCTTTCTGAAAAGAAACCTGCTACTGTTCCAACTTCTATTTTTGAACCGTCGGTATAGATTGCTATAGACGTTTCGTAAGGTGTTTCATTCTCCCAATCTTGTCTATTGGGGAAGCTAGTTGTGAAGGATTTTTTAAAGTCCAAGTATGGAGTTATGTAATCCGTGCAGATATTGTTATCTGCGTATCTTGATAAAATCTGTGCGTGTCCTATTTGGCTGGTTTTCCAGACATTACATTGGTTTAGTCTAAGTGCACTATTTGCTGCCGCTTCTTGAACGTAGAGATCAAGAGGTGTGAGATTGAGGATTACTTCCAAACTCGCGGTCGGTGTAGTTCTCATTGCACCAGTTACGCAAATACAGGCAGATCTTTGAACTTTGGTTAGGGTTTTTAAATGCGTGGATTTTTCCAACGCCTTCCACCAGACCAAATTGCCATAAGATAGGATAAGTCTAACAATGGCAGTATACATCCACAGGATGATCTTGGGATTTGGTCCCCAGTTTTTGCCAAAAATCCTGTTGCACGAATACAGTGCTATCATATTTTTACATTCTTACACCATACATCCATACTCCCCTGAGAAAATTTTTTCCGCTTCCTTATTTTATCCGTGAGTAAAAAGCGAATCGAAGCGAACAAAATTTCCCTTCGGGTTGTACGGGCTTGTAGTTGAACTTAAGAAACTCGTGCGAACTGACCGCACTAAATATATACTATGTATATATGATGCACCCGACCTGAACGAAGTGAAGACAGCAGTATCCAAGCTAAAGTCCAACAAAGCTGCTGGAGCTGATGGCCTCACTGCCGAATTGTTTAAAGCGGCAGGCAATGACCTGGTCAGGAGTATGCACCAGCTCATTTGCAAAATATGGTCGGAAGAAAGCATGCCCGATGAATGGAACCTTAGCATTGTTTCCCCGGTCCTCAAGAAAGGAGACCCTCTGAACTGCGCCAACTACAGAGGTATCAGTCTTCTTAACATCGCATATAAGATCCTCTCTGCCGTATTGTGTGAGCGTCTGAAGCCATTCGTCAACAACCTGATAGGTCCTTATCAGTGCGGCTTTAGACCAGGAAAGTCCACCATAGACCAAATCTTCACACTACGGCACAATCTTGGAAAAAACCCAGGAGCTTCAAATCGATACCCACCACCTTTTCATCGATTTTAAGGCCGCGTATGACAGCATCTATAGAGAGGAGTTATATAGAGCCATGTCTAGTTTTGGCATCCCTACCAAACTTGTCCGATTGTGTAGGATGACGATGGAGAACGCACGCTGCTCCATCAGGGTCGGAAAAGATCTCACCGATACATTCGATGTCAAAAAAGGTTTTAGGCAAGGCGATGCACTGTCATGCGATTTCTTCAACATCGTTCTTGAAAGAATAGTGCAAAACTCCCACGTCAACACAAGAGGCACAATCTTTCAAAAATCCGTTCAATTGCTCGGATATGCCAACGATATTGACATAATTGGAAGAACGCAGCGTGATGTCAATGGCGCGTTTATGAGCATTGAGACGGAAGCGAAGAAGATGGGTTTAGTGGTAAATGAGGGCAAGACCAAGTACATGCTGTCATCAGGAAAGGACACCCAACACCGACGTCTTGGACAAAACGTCACGATTGACAGCTATAACTTTGAGGTAGTTAAGGACTTTGTCTACCTAGGCGCCGCTATTAATTCAGACAACGACACCAGCGCTGAAATCAAACGAAGAATAACTCTTGCCAATCGCTGTTTCTTCGGACTAAGAAGGCAATTGAGTAGTAAAGTCCTCTCTCGAGCAACTAAAGTGTCCCTGTATAAGACACTTATCATCCCGGTTCTTATATATGGCGCAGAGGCATGGACCTTGACAAAGGCAGACGAGAACGCTTTAGGATGCTTCGAGAGAAAAATTCTTCGGGTGATTTTTGGTCCCGTCTGCATAGATGGAGAGTGGAGAAGAAGATTTAATGACGAACTGTACGGGCTGTACAGCGACACTGACCTTGTCAAACGAGTCAAGGTCCAGCGGCTTAGATGGCTGGGTCATGTAGAGCGAATGGACACCAACGCTCCGGTCCGGAAAGTCTTCGAATCCAATCCCGAGGGACGGCGCAGTAGAGGAAGACCGCGACTCAGGTGGCGCACGCAAGTAGGAGAGGACCTCAACCAACTTTGCGTGCAAAACTGGAGGCAGCTAGCTAGGGACCGAGCTGGCTGGAGAAGCATGTTGGTTGAGGCCCTAAGTCCGACCCGGACTGTAGCGCCACCTTAAGTAAGTAAGTAAAGTATATATGATGCTTAGTTCTATAGATATTTCTTTTGGACATGTGTTCCTCTTTGATATCTCATAATCCACAATCAGAGCATGAATTTATGTCTAGTGGAGTTACGTCTCTGTGCCAGTTTATTCGTATTGAAGATAAGTTAAAGTGCTAACGGTGAGACTACTTTCCATTACGAAATGATATTTGAGGAATGATGGAAATAATCCCCGTGGGCCTAACTTCCAAAACAAAGAGGAATTAAGACCCACGGGTCTTATTGCCGCGGGCTTTAATGCACTGCACCATAATACACTACACTGCTACCCACCCAATATCCGCTTGACACTCAGGAAATCAGCTCAAACGAAAGGTTAATATCATAGGTTCTTCCTTTCCTTTTTTTTTAACTGCAAACCCGTAGTTTTGTTATCTCTAGTGGCGTTTTAGTACGAAGTCTCCAGCTGCTTGCCTTTTTAGAAGATTTTAGCCGCCTCGTTAACTTTTTCCACAGCCGAAGCAGTTAATTAGATAAGGTTAGAATTTCCGAAAAAGCAAGCTACGGTAGATGTCGAATACCTCATTCAAATTTGTTTCAGTGCCGCCTGAAAAAAATATTTGTTTAAAAAGTAATTACAAAGTTGTCGACACCTATTCAGAATTTTGTCGTTTTCCTTAAGAAGCTGTCATCGCTAATGAACATCGGACCTGTTCTTTGAACGGCTGTCGAAGAAGTAAAGGGGGCGACTAAGATCTCCAAAAAAACCCAGAAGGTCAGTTGAAGTTGGTTACTTCTGTAAAATTTACATGAGTTCCGTTCAGAAAACTTTTGGTTCAAAAAGTAACCAAAATAAATACTTTCGACACCTGTTCAGAACTGTATCGTCTTCCTCAAGAAACTGTCATCGAACATCGCTAATAAACATCAGCGGACGAAACTTCTGAGATCGTTTTTACCTTTAACAAATGAGGTAATAAAAAAAAAAAAAACGGATACTTATATTAGCATACATAATTACTTATTGGTTTGCTGATTTTCCATTGAACTTGGCATGTAACCTCATACGTTCCCGATACTTGCCCGCCGCGTATTCGAAGCAGAATGATTTTATTTCTCCGAATTGTTAAGTGTCGTCTAACTTGCTTATTGTGATTTATGTGTACCTACCTGTCTGTATATGACAAAAGTTCTCCAAAAAATGGAGTTGTTAGTACCACGTGGTAGTAGTATCATGTTCTCTTGTTTTCTCAGGACACTGTGCTATGTACTCCATTTTCTGAAACTGAAATGAAAAAAATCTGAAATCGAGGACAAACATTTAAATTCGAGAAATAAGGAAGTTGTTTTAATTTATAAGTAAAGTTACCAAGTCAACTCGTGAACAAGACTTGGGTAGCAATGCCAAAACATCACACAATAAAAATCAATGAATCATTTGGATTCAACATAAAAAGTCAAGGTAAGCCCGTCAATTGTTTTTATTTACAACACTTGATAATTTTTACAACAACAATTTAAAATATCAAATTCTGAAACAAATATTTGGTCGTACTTAACTCAGCCTTAAGTCTTAAGACACTCACAATTTTTTGGCACATGAATATGACGGTTTTTCTCAAGTGCAATGAGTGGCAATACAAAAATTCTCTAAACTCACACCTACCTTTTTGTTAGGCAGAAATTAAGAAAAAATCACTACCACTCATATCGGAAGCAATTTCAAAAACACCAATCGGCCAAAAGTAACTACCATAGAACCATTCAACTCAAGTATCTGTCGGTGCTTTAGCTATCTAAAGCAGCTTGTTAGCTTACGAAGCTTTACTTTTTGCAGAAAGGAAGATGAACCTCGTGTAAAGGGAAAAGAGTTTGAAAATAAAATAATTTGATAAGCCTTTGCAAACTCACTTCTATCTGCTTTAAAAGCGCAAAACAAATCTGGATGAAGTTATCTTCCAGTCTGTCTGTCCAATTAAACTGGTTAGCAGATCTCTGATTTTTGTAAAAGATAAAAAGCTTCTAAAGAGATGTCCACGTTAGACATGGACACATATGTGCCCTTTAACTCTAACATAGTTTGTGAAGAAACTACACTAACGAGTCCTCCTTCATTAGACACTGCAACACACGACGAAGAGGACGGACGGAGAAAAAAAAATTGACTAATGACATCCTCGATTCCATTAAAAAGAGAGAAAGTTTGAATGATTTAACGACATCCTCTTGCTCCGTCTCTAGACAAATTATTAGAGACAAAGTAAATGAAAAGTCATGGGACACTTTTAAAGATTTAAACTTAAGACTAGAAATTTGTCGCCTTCAACGAACTAGACTTGCTAAATATGGGAGCGTTTGTTTTGTAGCTGACCATGAAAAGGAAATATGTAATTAAATTTTTTTCTTCTTGAAATCCCATAGTTCCCTATCACATTTGTGTTCCCCAAAGAAAGCAAACATTACAATGGTGAAAAGAAGAAGTTCAGTCGTTCGTTTTTTTTATCCCACTTCCTTGTCAACGCTGTCGGGGTCCTAGTTTATGATTCAGTTTAGATAATGCCTGAAGAGACGTATCCTAACAAGAAGAGGGACATGTTCCCAAAAAATTCGAGACTGTGTTGGAAGAATAAATATCACAAAAATATACAAATAAAAAATACACACTCCCAAAACTCACTGAGCTTTCGTCCGCTTTCAAATCCTTGGAGACAGCTCAGCTCTGACATTTGCAAATTATGCATGGCTGCATGCAGAAGTATAATATGAATGTCCTCATACATCTGATGGTACGTGCGAGGTTCTCATGCAGATGCTGCTGCACTCCAGAATTCTTCTTCCGGACCCATCCAAAAAGGAACGAGGATGACATGCCAAGGAGACAAAAAGACAAAGACAGAAACAGAAACAGAGAGAGTTAGAGATAAAAATAAAAATATAAATGTTGCCTTCAAAAGTAGTTGTTATTTAAAAATCATGTTGTAGAGTACGATGTCTTCCTACCTACCTACAAATTTCCCTGCTGCTGCTGATGCTGCTGCCAACATGTTTCCCCGGTTGCTGTGCGAGATTCCATATTTTCTATTTCCCGTGAACCTCACCTGGAGACACCGTTGAATTTTCCGCATAAATATGCTTCTCTTTAGGAAAGCTTTGCGGAAGATCTCTCTCACATCGTGCAGATGATTACAATATTTTGTGTTTTTGTACACATGAAAGTTCAATCCCAAGAGCTCCAGACAACATTCTCTTTGGCAGCCTTCGGTTTTTTTTTTTTTAACTTTTTTTTTTATTCCGCTTTCATGATATTTCAAGTTTCCGCAATCTAGAGTTGCACCCTCATTTCATTTGAAACAAACAGAAAGCAATGATTTCGCTTGAAACGATGTATGAAGTGCGTCCCTAGGGCTTTAGAGTTTCGTAAGCAATTTTAGTTATGGCTTAAGGAAGTCATAGATTTCCTCTATGACATCCGGTCTTTTAATACAATTATTCATGTTCACAAAATAATTTTCTCTAGAAAAGGGTTGGGTAGAAAAAAATAACATTTTATATTATTTTAAACATCAAATTTTAGGGAAATCAGAGTAAAACTTGAAAGAACTTTATTCAATGGATCGGAGTTCCTTGTCAAACATATTTTCTAAAAAAAAAAAAACATCAATTTAAGTCGTGTCTTTATAGGCAAATCTAAATTTTAATTGCTAACACACTACACACTTATAAAAAACAACGAGAGAGAAAACATTAGTAAATAAATAAAAGATTTTTATGCTGCTATACAAGAATAAGGGTAAAAAATACGCCTAATGACGGATGACAAATGACATTTGAACGATGACGAATTACAGACGGCAGACGACAGATGATAGACGACAGACGAAATAAGCGACACGACGACTTACGACAGAAGACCGACGAAATAAGTCTCTCGATAAACGACCGAAGGCAGACAACAAAACAGACGACAGACGACATACGATTGACGAACGACGACAGAGGACAGATGACAGACGACAGACGACAGACGACAGACGACAGACGACAGACGACAGACGACAGACGACAGACGACAGACGACAGACGACAGACGACAGACGACAGACGACAGACGACAGACGACAGACGACAGACGACAGACGACAGACGAAAGACGAAAGACGACAGACGACAGACGACAGACTACAGACGGCAGACGAAATACGACAGACGACAGAAGACAAATGATAAGTGACAGATTACAGATAGCAATCGACAGACTACTAATGACATATTACAATTATAAGATTACAGATGATATACGGATGACAGAAGACAGATGACAAAATTTTTGATTTCTGATAGTAATTGTAAGTGAAAGACGATCGATGACAGATAAAAAATGACTGATGACGGATGACAGACAAAAAATGACAGACTAGAGATGACAGAATACTGATTACAGATGACGGTTGACAGTTGACAGATGACAAAAATTTTGTCTAGTGACAGAATAATGTTACATACTGCAGCTTTGGTTACAAAAACCGTCTGTTGATACACCCACAAGAGGAACAACATATCAGATCAATTGACAAATGACAACAGCACGCGGTTGTTTATACAGACGGTCCACTATCTAAACACTAACAGCGCTTAGCTCCACTTAATTGCGGTTTTCTACGGAAAACCGATGCTTCCGAGTAACAAGATTATGGTGTTGATAGTATTTGGAATTATGGAACCAAATGTAGGAAATTATAGCCAAGAATGTTATGGGAAGGTTTCTAGACAAATAATTGTACACTTGGATAGACCAACAGCTTATTGCTTTATACGAAAATCAAACAATTAAAATAAATAAATAGGGTGGCGCAACAGATCGAGGAGCCCCTGGGCCTAGCGCATTTCTCACAACCATTCCTTGTGATGGAATGGAGGGGACCTACAATTTTCTGCCGGTTCCGAACGGCGAGTTGAGAAAGCGCTTTTCATGGCAATGAATTTACTAACGGAGGATTTGCCAATTCCCCGCGAAAAGCGATACCCGTGAAAAAACATTTTTGGCTCTGCTGGGATTCCAACCTCGAGCCTCTGGGTTAGCAGGTGGACATGCTAACCATCACGCCACGGGTACCACAAATCAAACAATTTTATACTTTAATAGTAAGCGGTCCACATCGAACTTTTTCATGAACATTAACAGTTTTGAAATACAAAAGGTTGAAAAATGCGTAGGACTCCCCAAAGACTCCCTATACATAAAACGATGTCGTTACATTAGACACAGATACCCATTTTGCCAAAGATCATTTCTCCTTGGGCTGCTTCTTCAACAGACCTTCCTTTTCTTCTGGTTCTTCTTCCTTTTCCAGCGTTAAGAGCACCTCAAACTTAAATGCTTCATACCTCAGTTCGTGCGGTACGCTGGTTTCATTTTCTTCCTTTTTGTGTTCTAAAAAAATTTTGAGCTGCTGTACGAAGCGCATATCCTTTACAAGGCGTTTACCCTATTAATATGGTTCGTGTATAAGTCACTCTTCTAATTTGCAAATGAAGGTCTTCCAGAGATCGCGATATTTCAGGCATTTACAACTTCTTTTAAATTTTTTATTTTCTGCTTCGAAAACTCTTTTCTTTGATCAAAAAACTTCTCTTGCAGTGGTAAATATCAAGACTTTTAATGGGGTGACTTTTAAGGAGGGGGTATGAGTTAAAACGTATGAAACTTTATTCCACAGAGTTGTTCTACGACTTTTCTTTTCATTTTTGTTCATTGCACTATTTATTGATTGCTTTTCAGGTAAGAAAATTGCTCTAAAGTCATCTATTTACTGCCTTACTGGTTTGCCGAAAATCATGACATCCATCACCTGAAGCACATACATATATGCTACCTCATAATCGGAATACAACTCGATATCACTCAAATTCAGTATTCATTCACATGAATTTTATCAAAGAATCTACCATGTTTCGAAAATGTATTCATAGGTGCTCTATAATTCTATTTGAAAATCTTAATCAGTTTTTGGAATTTGAGAACAGAAAACTTTGTTGAATTTACCAGGAAAATTGTTGAAGCGCTGCATTCGGATTGCAATCGGAATGAGAGGTAATTTTAGCTCGTGCCCAGTGGCTCGTGGCCATTCGAAGAAATTGTTTAAAATTAATGAATGCTTTTAATGGATAGATATCAAGTCAGAATTATTATTCATGAAAACGTTGTCTTGTATTAAACTATGTTTACCTAGAATCGAATCAGTATTATTATTCAAAGCTATATAAGCTATGTTTACCTAGGAGCAGTATTTTCAGTTTCAATTGCATCTGGAAAATATGAGTGTAGAGTAGGCGATTTGAATCTTGAGTATCTGGGATTTCAGCCTTGAGTTTTATTTTATTAGTGTGGAAAGTTTAAACAACGCATCAAATCTTTACGTTGGATAAGCTCATCGTCGGTGATCTGGGTGTGGTCATTTGTTAGACATCAGATATTTGTAAAGAGGGAATAACCAGGCAGTTCTTCTTTATCGAAAACGACGCTGAAGCAGCCTTCACTGTCGTTGGAAAGCGTTATCTGGCCATGATAATGTATTTTGCTATGTAAACTCTTACTGCTAACGACAGCTTTTGGTTCCCTTAGGAAGGCTTTGCGCCACTGCTTTCCCAACCATTCGATTATTTTATTATGTTATTTGCTCCTTGGTTACTTGGTGTCTTTGTTTGCCCGACTTGACTTCTCCACTCTGAAAGACTTGAAAGGCGATGTTCGACATTAAATGGTAACTTTTCAGTCCTTATTTGAAGATATTAGCAAATTTTTTCTTTCATACACAACGTATAAAAAAAAGAATTGGCTAAGTAATGACAACTATTACCACTAAAAACTGAAATAGGCAATCATCATCTCGAATGTTCTCTATGTGTCAAACAGTTACAAAAAATAAAAATTTGACGATATTTTGAGTTGAGTTCAAAGAAATGGTCAGTTAAAGGATGAAATGCAACGAGCCTGCTGATGTTGATCTAAGAGATGTGATAGATAGACAGTCTAGTTTGTTCTAAATTGTGGGTACCTTACCTACGCTCCTTAAGGTCCTTCCACACTATGCCGACCGGCATACGGATCCATTTCATTCGGTTCGAATTCGTTTCGGCTTTCAGTAAGGAGGAAAGCCGATCGGGATACCACTAAGTAGGTATTGCCGATCGACATGTGCCAATCGATGCCGCTAAGCATAAAGCATATACACCTTTAGCGTAGTCAACGGTGAAATCATTATTGTCATCCGAAGCCTTACGTTGGCTTAGAATCATTACAGTTTTTACGGAATTGAATAGTTAACCCCACGCACAACCCCTAACTTAGAGGGCCGAGTCCTTTAAAAAACCCCTTGGACACAAAGGGCCGGATAATCCGTTGTCAGTACCCTGCTTCAGGGGTTGAAGAGCTACTATTAGCTCGTCATGTGCTACCATCTCTATTTCAATACCCTTTCGTATTATTGAGAGACCCTGAAAGACCCTGGAAGACCTTTAAGCCAAATATGTCGAAGTAGCTCATTCAATACTTTTCGCTTTTTGACTGACTGATGAAGTCCACTGCTAATTCTGATAACAAGATTCATCCGTTGTGGCTTTCTCTATACCTTTTGGCAGACCGTTAAGATTCGAGCAGTCGGTTATTATACCCGCTAAGCTTTATATAGTGTCACATTTTGGTCAGTACTCGCATTTCCTAGTTACCCAAGTCACCTCCGCTTCGACGACACTAGTTCTCAGACTACAACTGACGTGCACTACAAGTTGACGAGTTGACACAAACCAGAACCTTAAAAATAGATAAATAGCGAGGAGCCCCAGGGCCTAACGCATTTTTCACAACCATGCCTTGTGAGGGAATGGAGGGGACCTATAATTTTCTGACTGTTCCGAATGGCTAATCGAGAAAGCGCTTTTCATGGCAATGATTTGACTAACGGAGGACTTTGCCAATTTCTCGGGAAAGGCGATTTCCGTTGAAAAATAATTTTGCCTCTGTTGGCACTCGAACCACGAACCTCTGGGTTCACAGGCACTAACCATCACGCCACGATTACCGCACAAACCAGAACCTTACTAAATAGAATACATCTAACCGCCTCGAACTGTGGTTTCCCTCTATGCCTCACCAAATCTCCTAAGTATGTCATTGCATTGCAGATATATTGTTATCAAGAGCAAACAGAAACTTATTTAGGTAAGTTAACGCTGATACTGCATCAAGCTCTTCAAAATATTCTTTTTTTTATCAAAGCATTCCATTTGACAAACGTCCGTAAAGCGATTTTCTTTGACTTTAACCTTCATAATCTCAGCATGCCGAGTTTTCGTTTATATATTTATTCCAGTCAAGTCTCAAATGACATCACTTCTTTTCAGAAGCCTTTTGATTTGATGCTTGATTTCCTCTTCCTTTTGCCTCATCACAACAAAACTTTTTACTGCCAAACCATTTGAAAAGCGTATCCCTCGAAAGCATTTCATCAAATTCCAACACTCCGACGAGAGGGAAAACCAACAAAAAATACACAAATAGAAATATAAACCTCAATACACATACCTACAACTCGTTCATCAATCCGGGTAACGTTAACCAATCAATAGATTGGCATGAAAGTGTGAAGAAGCTGTCCCTATCGTGTCGTCGTATTTATATATTTTTTTTAAAGTAGCGGAGCTCTGTCAGCATTGATGGAAAATGTAGCTCGAAGACCGAAGACCATCTGCTGTGAGCAGCTTGTATCAACGGTTTTTTTTTGTTTTTTTTTTTCAATTTCACACTCATTCAAACGCGAAGAACTTCTCAAGCGATTTATTGCATTGCAATCCCTCTAAGGATTCGTTGTAAAACTTTGATAGTGCAAGTATAGGTGATGTTCCTTGCTTTGATGCATCGAAGACGGTTTCAAGGAGAATTTAGAAAATCCGTCTTTCATTATGCAGTCCTGAGCTTAACGGGGAATAGGATTTGCTATATACAAAAAAAAGAAAGTAGGAACAGTGAAGCAAAATATTGAACTCTTGGTTTTTTGTTTGTGTTGCTTAAGATTTGATAGCACAGTATGAAAGTAAGAAAAAGGAAAAATTAATCAAGTGACCTGATCACAGTTTACGTGAGCGTTTGCAGTCTAAATTAGTTTTTGCCTCTATTTTCACATATATATACTACACATACTCACTCTCAAGCGTCAGAATCAAACAACCGAAGCGTTTAGCTGTGGATACACCGAGAATTTGAATTTCTTTGGCATCACAGCACAAAAAATAACAGATACAGAGTTCGAGAAAATTGAAGAACAAAGTAAACTTATGGCCGTCGAATGATGCACAAAAAGGATACTCTACCAAAGAACTGAACATTAAAATTCCATTTGAAATTTTCTGTGTCGTTTGAAGTAAAGAAAACAAACAAAAAACAACACCCAAAACCTTAACAACTTACAGTCTTTGCAACTGCGGATACAAAACGTGATATCATGGCTAACAAAGTGTTTGTGTTTTTAACATGCTGCAGCAATACCAAATACCAAACCATACCGCTATCGCTCGCTACTGAACTAAATTTTAAATCTGCTTGAATCTATGGTTGCTTTTGTTCTTATCTTTCTCTCCCGCTCTGACTGGGTCCGAAATGAAGAGAAAATAATTGCCATTTGGGTTTTTATTAGGGGGGGAGAAAAGACGGATTCTTGCTTCATTTTTGCTCCATTTTGCTTGCTTTTCTCGTTAGTTGTTCGGTTTTGTTAGAAATTCGCGTAAAGAAAATCTATCCTTGGTTCTTTTAGATGCTTTTGCCTCTAGTAATTAAACGAAAAGTATTTTTGGTCATTTAGAGGTGCAGTATTGGGTGGAGTTAAATTTAAGCTCTCTTTCCAAAGGCAGTTCGGGGGATAATCGTTACTCATAATATCTACCAAAGGTTTTTGTGGATATAGCTGCTGTTGGAGAACAGTTGCAAGAGTCTGACAGAAAAGAAACAGTTCTATCTTTTTTTGTTCTTTTAGTTTTTGTTGATAAGTCCTTGGTGTGCTTCATTCGACAGACAGTTTAATTAAAGACCATTGGCGAAGTTAATTGCCTGAAAGAAAAGTTTGTAAACCTACCTTTCAATGACATGGATGTTGTTAGGCAGTCTAGCCAGGAAATATGATGGAACATTTTGATATAACTTTTTGCAATTCAACATAAATTTAGGAATGAATCAGATTCAGTGGCGCAAGAATATCGGTTTTTTTTTGGGTTTTGTTGCATTTTCAATTTGGTGTTCATTGTTTGGTTTTTTGCTTTTATTCCTTCAAGTTTGCTTCGGTTAAGGGGTTTGGAGCCTCATTAAGGAGAGACGTTTTGGTTTTTTTTTTGAAGAGGAGTTTTGAGTTTTGAATGCATCATAAGAGATTAAGTCAAGGTTGATCTTGATAGACAAGCCGACGGCGACGGGATGTTAGAACGCGACGGAGCGTTGAAAGCACGTCAGCAATGTCATTTATATAAATCCTTACAGCTGAGTGGTTGTGTTGATGTATTGATGCAACTTTATTAACAATTGGAGGCTTCGATAATTTTTTTTTTTTTTTGTTAACTGAAACTTGAATGCCTTACGCAATACCGTCGTCCGGTATACTCATCGTAATACCGTGAGAAAACTGATTTTTTTGACAAACACCGATTTATTTTTGAGCGTTGAAATTAGCTTTGGTTGGTGGAAGTATTCAATGGCATTCCTCATTTCAGTAGGAGTGGTGTTCAGACCGTGATCAAAATTGAAATAATAAAGATTGACAAAACACTTCATCGAGGTCACGTCATTATCGCTGAGTACCGACGATCAGACAAAGTTTTAATGCCCAGTTACCACGATTTGGAGATCTATACAGCGTCATGAAGCTATAAGGTGCATTGGTTGCAGCTTTTTATAGTTTTGGCAGATTTAAGGTGACTAGAAACTGTCGTTTATGAAGTCACTAACTATTATGACATCTACTTTCAGAGGCGATTGGTTCATGTGGAGAGAATCTTTCTCAGCCGAGATGTCTCAGATGGTCAGACGTTTCTGAAGAGACATTCTTATCTACTTGATTGGGTTTCCTCGTACTTAAACAGCCTCCAATGTAGAGTCCGTTTTCATTTAGACCCTATGACCATGATTACCTATGGATTACCCAACTCTAACCCAAGGTAGCCATATTGAACCTCTTCTGTTTATCCTTGCCATTGATGGTGTCGAGAATGGCGACGACACTATAGTGTATGATAGATAGATACATAGATTTAGGGGACGGGTAGAGTTTGCTCAGCTCAGGGCACTGCGGTGTCTGAATGAAACCTATTGTGCCAGACCATGTGAGGTTTCAGGGCAGTTCTTCTGCTCCTGAATTGAACCAAAAGTAAGCAATCTTCTGTGGGTGAATGAGTTTGAGTTTATCTAAGGGGATGATCTCATAGTCAAGTATTTGCTTTCTAAGGCGAAAAAGTGCTGGACATTCTGTAATGATGTGCAGAGATGTTTCTTCACTTTCGAGGCATAGTCTACAGATGGGGTCCGCTACCAGCCTCGTTTGATGAATATGTATCTTTAAAGAACAGTGACCGGTTAGTAGTCCTGTGCAAATTTTTAGAGTTTTCCTATTGAGGTTCAGTAGGAATTTTGATGTTTTTTCAGTATATTCTGGCAAAAAGATTTTTGAACAGATTTGGCCAGATGAGTTACTCAAAGCTTTATTTGATTCCTCCAGTACGATGTTCTTGGCAGTATGTTTGAAGGTGCTTTTATTTACACCGCAGAAGCGTTCAGGTCCGACGAATGGTTTAGATGCGCCGTCCTTAGCTAAGATGTCTGCCTTCTCGTTACCATCATAACCTTTGTGTGCTGGGATCCAGTGGAGGACTATAGTGTTTTTCCTTGCTAATTCAGAGAGTGATATGACTGTCTCTAGGACTAGTTTGGATCTTATGACAGGTGAGCTTAACGCAGCTTGGCTGTCTGAAAAAGTGAATATTGTTTTGTTTTTCGTGTTCGATGAACATATTATTCTCGAACATTCGTTAATGACAAAGACTTCAGCTTGGAAAATGGACGAGTGACTGCCCAGACTTACTGACAAATTCGTTCTGTGACCGTCGCTGAAAATGCCGGAACCTGTACCAGTTTAAATTTTTGAGCCGTCCGTATACCAGGCCATATCTTGCCTTGAAGGATGAGGTTTTGTGTTCTCCCAGTCTTCCCTAAGGGGAATGACAATGGAGTAGTTGAGTTTAAAGTTGTACATCGGAATAATAGCATCCAAGCACATACTAAAGGTATTAAGTTTTTCTAGACTTTCCATTATCGACAGATGTCCTTTCGGGTATGGATGTGATTTTATGTGTCCTTGATGGAAAAGACGGTGCGACGCCAGTCTTGCTTCCATTTTTATGAAGAGGTGAATTGGAGGTAGTCCTACAATGACGTTTAGAGCGTATGTTGGTGTTGTGCACATGCATCCAGTGATGCATGTTGTTGCCAATCTATGAATTTTTTCAATCTTTTGTGTGACTAGTGTTAAGCAGTCAATAGGATAATTGTGTAACCATCGAGATCACGATGCTCTTTACATCGGAAAAGTAAGAAGAAGAAGGAAAAGAATTGCTGATGTCGAATCATCTTTTCACTCCTTTTATGCTGGTAATACTAAAATGTTCAAAGTGATACCTTCTAATGTAAATCTCTCCTACCACATACTGATCTCAAGTCGTAGGTCAATTAGCTGTACGAATTTTTTTCAACGTATTTTTATTTTTTATTGAATTCTCGCTCTTGTAACATCGTAGCAACATTAAGAGCTAAGTCCGCCCTTGGTTTTATTAAGAGGTGGTCCAAAATGTTTCGAAACTCCTTTTGTTAGCTAACAGCTTCATCACCCTGCCTGCCACCCAATCTTGAACGTGTCTCCATAGAAATTAACACCTTTTAAAGCCTGTTAAGATATGTTTAGGATAATTTTCACTAAGCAGCTTCTTACAAGCTTCACTGGATTGCTGCCATCGCCTCAGACTCAGACTAATATCCTTCAACATTAACCCATGAAATATCACATCCTCGCGCTTTTTTTTAAATTTCTTCTCATCGTTCATCATATATTCTCAAAAAACATTCATCCCGAATTTTGAGTTAAATTATTTAAAAACCCATCGTTTATCGATTTCAGCTTTCCAAGTGTCTGTCTGAGCTTGGTTGTATTTGAGTTTTTAATTGAAGATTGTAACAAAGCAATTATGAACAAGAAAAAAAGAAGTAGGTGCATTTAGTCCAACCACAGCAGGAGAGGGAATGAAAGTGGCTTATAATTTTGTGCCGGTTCTTAACGTCTAATCGAGAACGCACTTTCTAAGTCAGTGATATTACTATCGGAAGAATTGCCAACTCTTCGCAAATGGCGATTAGCTCCATCAAAATTCAAAAATACCCCATCGTTCCCCCTTCTTCATGATCCCATCATACTCTTCGCAATCCTAATAAGATCGCGATTGAAGCCCTACACAATAGCTTTACCCGATTTTTTCAACCTTTGAAGGCTTTGCCTTGAAATAAAGATATTCACAACCTCAAAAAGGACGATGAGATGCATCGTCTTTAAATACAATAATTTGATCAAGGCTGCTTCCATGTTCGCAAAACACAATGAGCTCCACCAAAATTCAAAAATACCCCATCGTTCCCCGTTCTTCATAATCCCATTTCCCATCATACCAATTTTAGAGTCTCTTCGCAATCTTGATGAATTTATTTTGAATTTTGAATTTTGAATTTATTTATTTATTTCACCTACGAGCAATGCGCTCAACAGATTTAACATTATAAGAAAATAATTTTTAATTTCTTAAAAGTAAGTAATACAATTCGTTTCGAAATTTATCTCTGATATGACCAAACATTTCTTTAAATTCTCTAACTGATCTTCGAATTGGTTCACTCATGCCATAATTAGTTCTGTGCCTTGATTGAAAAAGAAGATTTCTATCCCTCAGCGGCCTCTCTAGAGCATAAATACAACTAAGGACAACAAGGAAGGACACTTTATATTATAACATAAAATGTCTCGCAAAAAAACTATGTCATGACGTGATTTGAGCGACTGCAAACATAGAAGACTCTGCCTAGCTGAGGAATTTGGATGAAAGCACCATCGCATTTTGTAAAATGCATACTTCGTAAACCTTTTCTGAACTTTCTGAATTCGATCGGAAAAACATTGTTGGTAAGGGTTCCAGACGATGTCTGCATACTCTAGGTTGGGTCTTACTAGTGAGGTATAAGCACAAGGGTGTAGGGGTTAGTAAAGTCTGTTGAGTTTCTTTTGATAAATCCTAACATTGAGTTAGCTTTTGATGCCATAGCTTCTATATGTGGTTTAAAAGAGAATTCGGACTCAAAAAGTACTCCTAAATCCTTAAATTTTTCAGTTCTCTGAAGAGGGTTGCAATCAAGATAATATGAAAACTCTTGCGTATGATTCTTTCTTGAGAGAGAAATCACAAAACATTTTTTGGCGTTAAGATTCAAGCGGTGTAATATACACCAGCGAGATAGATTATCAAGATCCAATTGGAGTTTTTTGCAATCACTAATAGAGGTTACTTTCAGAAAAAGTTTCAGATCGTCTACGTATATGAGGCATTTGCTGAAGTTGACACAGTGAACAATATCATCAATAAATATGATAAAAAGTAGAGGACCTAGATGACTACCCTGTGGAACACCAGTGGTACAATTTATCTGCCTTGAGGTGAATTCGTCAATTTTAACTTTTTGAACCCTTTTTATGAGGAAGGAACAGATCCATTGAAGGAGACTTGAGTGGAAACCAAATGATTCCAATTTTTGAAGCAGTATTTTGGGACAAACCGAATCAAACGCTTTGCTAAAATCGGTAAAAATAACATCCACTTGGTCTTTGCTTTCAATAGCGTCAACAACGAAAGAAGAGAAACATGTTAAATTGGTGATTGTTGATCTCTCCGAGATGAACCCATGTTGGGTATCACTTATATGTTCCTTCACTAGGAAATCAAGCTTTTTTTTGACAAGGCTTTCAAAAAACTTAGGAATTGCAGATAGTTTACAAATTCCTCTGTAGTTCTCTACTGTAGTTCTCTACATTGTTTTTGATGAGATCGCGAATCGCTTTACCCGACTTTTCCAACCTATATTTCAAAATATGCCTAATGTAATGGATATGGTCTTCGAATCAAGATATTAATAACCTTAAAATCGACAACATTCAAGGTGTCTCATCGTATTTTTTGGCACAATACCTTGATAAAGGCTGGTTCCATCAATTTAGTATGAAAATTCATCCTAAAAAGTGTGTAAGAAAGAAAAAGAAGTAAGCGACCTTTTCTTCATTCTTAGAATTCCTTCGAGTTGAGTTGGAACCCAGCTAAATTCAATTCCATGTGAAGTGGTGATAAGATAGTTAACTATTTTGATTCGACCTTAGCACTTTACTCCCCCGCAATCAACTCACATTCTGCGCTTTTGAAGAAACTAAGTTTAAGTTTTGATTTGAATTTATTTATTGCTTTTATTTACCTGAATAAACGTGAGTGTGGCCCTCAGTGACTGTAACATGCCTACTCACATAGGGATAAAGAAGCGGCCGAAACCCTAAACTCTCATATCTAATCGGAATGCTATCTCGGTTTTTTCTACGAATACATAACTTGCCTTATTGAAAGGTTGTTCCTATGAAATTTGTTCGTATTAACTAAAACTTGTGGACGGCAATATGCTTTGCATTTTATTGGTCATTTATGAGGGGTTTATTTACAAATGTACATACTTTCTTGTTTTTATGGACATTTGCTTTTCAGTCCTTCTTAAGGGTGTTTATCTTTTTTTCCAATTTAGATTTCTGAAGCAGAACCAAATAAATCAAACGAAGTAAACATTTTCGGTTCAAGAAGTGCAAATACCAGCCAAATTATTTTGGAAGTAAAAGTAGGGGGGAAAAAAACGTCTCGTTATGCTAACTAGCCATTTGGAGTTATTCTTCAAATACACACACATGACATCTTTAATTGTCTAGCTCTCCTCCCCCATCCTCCCTCCCATCCATTTTTTGTCATTCCTCAAATATCTTTTACAAATGTTATGCAAATGTTGGCCGCTTTCTTCTCATCGCTGCTTTCATATTCAACTCACAAAATGTGAATGAGATGTAAGAGAGGGAATATTTCATATTTCCGCTTCGTTTATTTCTGTTTGCTGAAGTTTTTCAAAGGACAATCCTCTATTAGCATTTTGTAAGAGGATTATAATTCGCATGATGAACACAGTGAGTCTAGAGGAAAAAGGCGCAGCAGCAGCAGTGGCAGCAGGAGCTATGTAGAGAAGTGGAGTAGGTATAAGCGCTTCCCAAACAAAAATGTCCAAAAATTTCATCTAGTATTCGTCCACAATTCATCAGAAATTGTGCGAAAAGGGGATACACACTTAGTTGAGCACAGCGGATGTAGACGAATATTTGAAAGGCTTTTATGTTTCTCTAGGGAAAAAGCCACATGAGTTTTATTTCTAAACGCTGCTGGATGCTATATTCCCGGGCGGTACAGTGTGTGTGTGTGTAGGTTGTGATAGTGATTTAAAGATTGCTGCCCCTCAACCGCTTACCATTTGCATGGCTTTCATATACAGCTTGATGTGGAAGCATTTTAGTTATTTAATTTACAGTAAGAAAGAAAGAACGAAAAGAGAAAAACAGAATTGTGGATTTGTTGAATGCTGCCAATGCGGTAGACTCCAAGGACGTTCGTTTGCCTTTCTATGTAGTGGTAGTCAGTCATATTGTGGGGTGGCAGTAACTAAAATGAAGTATGTTTGTACATTGTACTCGCTATTCATATTCCCAAAAAGGAATTCCCAAACAATTGAAACAAAACGTTGAATGGAATGACTGAAGTGTATCTAATGGTCAGGTTCTAGTTTGGCTTTGGTATTGGTATAAAAAGACCTTTTGAGTTAGCTCTGGCTGCTTTCTATTCTCTTTTCGTAATGAGTCCCGAATTGGGAATGAGTTATCTTGTGGACCTAAAAACATTAATATATCAATCCTTTATTATCCTTTTGGGATCCAATTAGGCTTCGAGATGACTTCCGCCCATGAGTTTCACAAAGGAGGCTAAATGAACGGCAATGAAAAGGTTTTTAGTCGTAAATTAATAAGCTAAAGGAAATAAGATAAATTTTTTAAATCATTCGAAGACAAAAAAAGAAAAGAGGAGAGTAATCCCTCGAAAAGGATCAGGAATGAAAAGATAAATCTGACGGCAGTGTAATTTTCTTAGAACAAACAACTTCCATTTGGCAAACTAATTTTCAACTTGAAGTAAACTTTACGTGCTTTTTTTTTTTTTATTATTCTGAGCTTTCATCGTTGAGTAAAACAATGGTCATTACGGTCTTTTGATTTGACTTAACTCGAACCATCAGATTAAGTTCAGTATTTGAAATGACTTTAGGAGCAGAAGTATCAAGAATGACTTAATGAAAAATTTACAAAACTTTTTATGTTGACATGGCGTTATTAGCGAAGTTCACACTGTACAATTAGTTGGACAGACTTCGTTTGATGGATGTAGGATGATGGTAGGATGTAGTATGTATTCACCCGCTCCGTCCAACTTCAGAACTTTATTTGAAAACCATCCAACATGTTGGAAAGCGGTCGTCTGTGCGTTCACATTATCCAATATTGGCTGTTTTAACCAAAGTTAACTCCGCTGTTGTAGCCGAAACTATGAAATGATGATGATGATTGCAAGTTCTAGTATAAATTCAGGGGCAAACAACGAAAACAAGTAAATGCTTACTAACAAACTGTGCGAATAGCCCAGTTCACACTGTACAATTAGTTGGACAGACTTCGTTTGATGGAAGTTGGATGGTCTGATGTAGTTTTCGTTCACACCTATCAAGCTTGTCGTCCAACTTTATGTCACATACCCTTCCACTCCGTCCAACTTCTAGATTTTCAAAAAATTTTGAAAACCATCCAACAAATTGGACAAGCGGTCGTATGAAGAGTTCACACTATCAAGCATTGGTTTGTCAAACCTAAGTTTGTCCAACTAATTGTACAGTGTGAACGGGGCTAATGCATGACGTGAATAGATCAGAAACTGAGAGATGATTGCTGCCCGAAACGTGGCAGAAATTGGTGTTGTCAGATTGTGGAACAAAACTATCCTAACTGAAATTGTAAAACTATCGTAAAACATGAGTTGGGTCGTTTTCTTTCAGAAGATCCTCCCCCTACCCGTGGTGGGGTTGAATTTAAAACGTGATAAGCTGTTCGGGGCTTTCTTTTTCTTCCTTTTTGACGTTACGAGCATCGTGATCTTGAACAAATAACATCTTTCCCACAAAACTGCTTTACACTCTTGATACACTCGTGAGGTACGCAAAGGCGGTTAATGTACAAAAAGTAGATATACCATTTCCAGCAGAGTGTCCGTAAGGAAATACGAGAGCAAAAAAAATGGTTAGATATCCATCCCCAATCCTACTCACATGCAAACCGTATCCCAGGGCTAAAGTTAAGGTATCATCACCGATCACCGTAGTAAGTTTTATACCAGTCAGGGGGCTGGATAAGTGTTAAGGTAGTGAAACTGTCTGCGTCTCACTTGGATAGCTGTGCAGGCTAGTCATTTTTTTATTACTCAAAGGACTAAATTTTGATTAAAAAAAAGCGGAAATATGCGAAAAGGAAACATGTATAGCAGGTGCTCCATAAAAGTGGGGTAGAAATACCATTGTCATTGCTAGTGTGTCTCTGGTGACAGAGATGATCGTGGCAAGTCCTGACTCTGACCATCTCAACAAGTGCGGACATTGTGCTAAAAATGTAAAGCAAAGAAGAATAGATTAGTTTATCGGAGAACTAGGAAAGTCTTGGAAACAGTTTAAAAAAAATAACTGAGCTGTACAGAAATTGGTCATAGACGGACAAGTTCCAATGGACTATGGAAGCTCTTTCCAATTCGTGGAGCTTCTTTCTGACAGGAGATCGTTGTAGTATATTCTCGCAGCAGCAACGGAAATCGCAAAGAAGTCTTAAGCCAGCTCGACTTCAACTTCTATACTGAAGTCGAAATCGGTCGTCAGAATGCTTGCTGATTATCTGGGTTGAAGAGACGTCAAGTAGTTAAAACCATTTTTTAGGAGCTCTGGCACTGCTTACCAAAATGTTTCTTTCGCTTTATGAGAGTGCAACAATCAAAAATGCGAATTGAAGGTAATCTAAAATCGAACATATTTTTGAACAACCAAAGTGTTTCGGCTTTCAACTGAAAAATACCAAGCCATCCTGAGAACACCAGAATAAGGATTGGTGTCAAAATAAATATGGTGGCTAAATAGAGAGGGGCTTCCCGGGAGCTGATGTGCCTCATCTTAGTTGTGCAGATTATAAGTCTTAATCAATCTTTTACCCCTTCTTCGATCTCGTTTCCCAGAGAAGACATGGTCTTAATCCAAGAAACATGGACTGTGAGGCGTTGAATTTGAGTGCTCAAAACTAAATATTACCATTTACTTAATCAAGGTTCTTAAGGTAGTCCAAGGACTTGCATTGTGGTTTAAGACTGGCCAAGGGTCAGTCACCAACTGTTCCGTACTAACTTATATCACTGACAAGTTGCCAGAGAGAACTATCAAAGAGGCAGACATGGTATTGACAATTTTTATGGCCGCAGGATTATATTTAACGTCTGTCTCTGAACCTCGAAAATATAGTTTTATGGATCACCCACAACGAAACCTAAATTTTTTTTGTAAAAATCTATAGTGAACTCCTTTATGATAGTTTAACTTTCGCTGATGGCAATTGTTGCTATGAGCTATCAGTCAATTCTGCCTAATCTGCCTTGTCCTTGTTTCTTAGATTAAGACTCAACTTTCTCCATGCTTCGATCTCACTTCCCGGAGAAGACATAATCTTCATCCAAGAGGCTTGGACTGTTTATTTTTGGATTTTTATCTGATATCACATTCAAGGTGCCAGAGAGCATTGTCAGAAGCAGAAATAGGGTTGTAAATTTTCGTTGCCGAATGATAATTCTCACAGTATGTCCTTGAACCAAGAGAACATAATTTTAATAGTCTATCCACATCGAAACCCTACAAATGTTTGTAAAAATCTTAGTTTAACTTGCGCTGATGGCAACTGTGATTATGGGATGTCAGTCAATCCTTAAATCTTTGATTCTCGTTAAACTCTTAGTACAGTGAAAGCTTCTGATGTTTATTGATTGTATCTTGAATCTGTCAAACTTAAACGTCTTTACTCTCTACTAAGTTTGGCTGGTGGTACAGTTCCTTTTTTGCGTTACAGAAACACAGAAGCGTGATCAGTAACAACTGCTTCATCCTTCAAAAAAAATAGGCAAACGATTCGGGAAACTGTTGAAGTACAAGGTTGACTTGAAAAACGTTAAATATTTTTCTTATTAGACCATTGCAGTTCTTGGGGTGATTTTTGGTCCAGTCTGCATAGATGGAGAGTGGAGAAGAAGATTCAACGACGAACTGTACGGGCTGTACAGCGACACTGACCTGGTCAAACGAGTCAAGGTCCAGCGGCTTAGATGGTTGGGTCATGTAGAGCGAATGGACACCAACGCTCCGGGCCGGAAAGTCTTCGAATCCAATCCCGAAGGACGGCGCAGTAGAGGAAGACCGCGACTCAGGTTGCGCACGCAAGTAGGAGAGGACCTCAACCAACTTGGCGTGCAAAACTGGAGGCAGTTAGCTAGGGACCGAGCTGGCTGGAGAAGCATGTTGGTTGAGGCCCTAAGTCCGAACCGGACTGTAGCGCCACCTTAAGTAAGTAAGTAAGTAGACCATTGCAGTCTTCAAGATCTCTTCAAAATCTACGAAGTGGGGGGGAACTTGATCTTTTACCAAACCATAATCGAGTAACCATTGATCTAGATGGTCGAGGTTTCACACAATTTGGTCCTGGACGCCAACGTAAGCAGAAGGAGAGATAAATCAAGCAATGAATTAACGCCAATTGTCGATTAAATAAATACAAAACAACATGTCAAAGTAAATCGATGTATTGATGACCTTAGTTCGATATTTCCCATCACTGTCTACTTATGAATCTGAACTTACGATTAGTATCAATGTCATGTAAAATCATACATTTTTATCGACATCCTCATTACAAACTGTGTCGATTCGCAGTCCATGTATTATAAAACTCAAACTTCATCATAAAAGAATATTAGCTTGGGATGTGTTTACTAAGATTTATTACCGTCGTTGATGCTCATTTATTGCTGTTTGCTTAGCACAGATTCCTACTGTTGTCAGCAACTTTCAATGCCTAAAGTTCACGATATCTCGTTTGTCTTTGTCCTTCACCTTCCTATGGTGTGTGTTTTTTTTTTATTTTTTTCTTACTTATGGTATCTATGTCGAGACTTATTTGCATTTATATTAAGGATCCTATGGAGAGATAGAACAAAAGCATTACAGTACAATGGAGAGAATATCTGACTATTCAAGATATCATCGAACGAACTAAAAAAAGGGGGTGAAGAGAGGCGGAAAAAATCATTCTGACAAGCCATTTGCCATTTGTGTATACGCAGACATATTTTTTATTTTTCTATTTTTTTTTTCTAAAGATTTTTTACTGTGCATGGATGGAGTTGTATGTAGGTGTGATGCTTTTGACAGTGACATACACATACTCGACTCATACATTGTGTAGGCAACTATTTCTCAAAAGAAATGAATGAATAAACATTTTAGAAGTTAAATAGGGTAATTTGACTCCATCATGGGATTGAAAGATGTAAATTACATCATAAAATTTGAGCTGGTTTGGAATTGTCTAACTGAAAGTACACAAAGATGATGTTACATGCAGAAGTTTGTTTGAGAATATATTTGACAGAAGAAAACATAGATACAAGAGAGAGAGCTCTTAACAATTCCAATACTTTGCATTCAAAGTAATGAGAAACAATTTTAATATTACTTTTTTTTCCTAAGCTGTGAGTACCTACTTAGTTGTTTTGATTTCAGTAACAGAGGCAGAGCATTAAAATGACACGAGAAAGGAGAAAGAAATGTGAGAAGAAGTCAGGAGCAACTTTTTTTTTTGCTATTTTCGATTGCTTTGCTGGTAGATATCGTTTTTCTTTGAAGTGGAATTGATTTCTTGCAAAAACTTCGACAAGAATCTAACGCTGAAGTAGACTTTCTTTTAAGTTATATTGCAACGCAATTCAAACACTCAAAGTAATGTTCCATAAGCAGTTTTGAAAAGTATTAAGAAAAGTGGAAGTGTAGTAAATTGTTGAATACAAAACAATTTGAACTTACTTTTACGCTGTTATACGCAGATGGCTTGGAATCAATGAGCAAAGAGATGATGGTGCTTGATTTAAATTACTCTGATTTTAGTGAGGAACCAGTTAGAAATGACGATTTGTTCAACTTTCGAATCCCTGCACTTCAGTAAAATGTTCGGCAAATGATAGTATTTCGAAAGGACCTAGAAAACTTGTAAATAAAAAGGGTAGGCAACACAGCTATGGAAAGGTCGATCCTAACGCTTTTCTAGGACTTCTAATTTTATGCTTTTTTTCTGATGATGATCTGTGATTGGAATTACGAAACTCCCACATAACAGACAATGCCGATCATGACGCCACGGGCACCATTCGAAGTATTTTTAGTCAATTTAAATCTACTCAGGTATTGCCCAAAAAACTAAAAGCAAAAAGTTACATCATGCTACTTTTAATATCCTTAATATTAAATTTTTTGAATGATCACTGCATTATTTAGATCACTCGAAATATCCATCGATTTAGTTATATCACTCGAATAGCGTCATATTGATTCTTAAGATCAGTAGTTTAGATTTTTATCTTCTACATGTCATTATTCAAATGATCTGAATAATCGAGTGATCATTCGAGTGATCTGAATAATCGAATGATCATTCGAAAAATGAAATGATAAGAAAAATACAACAGTTTATAAAAGAGAGACACGTTTTAGATACGAAAACTACTGACAAATGTCTGCGAGATAAGGGCTAATACTTGTTCTGGATGTGTGTTTTGGGACTCGAATACTAATTGTATTTCAGTGGTGAGATCTCAATTTCTTGCATTCGAGCTTAATTTGATATTGAATTATGCTGGCGAGAATCGAGAAATGTAACTTAGTTGTTGTCATGTCGCATTCGGTTAAAACAAAATCTTGAAAGAATATCTATAATCTATCTGTTTCGTGGTACTGAAAATAGATGCGAAGCAATTGCTTTAAATTTTTTGAAATGCATATCATTTGAGTGATCTTAGATTTAATACGCAAATAATTTGAGATGTAATATTCGACTAAATCATTCGAATGCCCATATATGTGCTTTGAACCTCGAGTTCCCTTAAGGTGGTCTACGGGAGTTTCATTTAAATAAGTAAATAGGGTGGCGTAACAGAGCGAGGAGCCCCAGGACCAAGCCCTTTTTTCACAACTATGCCATGTAAGACAATTTTCTGCCGGTTTCGAACGGCTAATCGAGAAAGCGTTTTTCATGGCAATGAATTTACTAACGTAGGACTTTGCCAATTCCTCGCGGAAGACGATATCCGTGGAAAAACATTTTTGCCTCTGTTGGGATTCGAACCACAAACCTTTGGAAATAAAATTCATAAAGGCTAAGGTGTCGCTGGTGCCCTTTATCTTTCTTTGAATATGTTGAACATGGCCGTTAGCTTTTTTTTATGATTATAGAAAAAACCTGTTGTGTTTATCTATTCACTCATTACGAGATGCAAATAAGTCAGGACCTTAGCTGGAAATAGTGAAAAGGCCACATTTGCCTGAGTATTGATTATGCCGAAAAGTAATCAGACGCTTCAACTACACACATATTTCTTTTATCTATTTGATGAGTTAATTAACCTTTAGACGTGTTTTTTCAAACCAGTCACTAGTGAACTATTCGAGTGACAGTGAAGTCTTGCAGTTGAAAAACCCAAAATTTCATCTATTTCAATACTTTAATCGACAGCGCAAGGCATAACCCACACTAATTTTTACTATGATATTTTTCGACAGCAAAGAAGGTGGTGCTCATGGCGTTATGTCTGCCGGAATCTTGAAAACTCGATGTTTGAGTCCCAATAAATCTGAATTAGTTTTAATATGGGCTTTTTTCTGAAATTGAGAATCAGTACACTGGCACGAAAAGAGTAGCCTACCTTATCCGATTGGCCAAAAAAAAAATTTTTTTTTGTTTTTAAAACCATATTGAAAATATTGTTTGGGATAGCTTAAAGAAAATTCCAAAATTTGAGCAAAAAAAAAAAATATTTAGAGGTCTATCAATCGTATTTTATATTTCTTAGACCTAATCTTACTTGAGCGTCAAAACTGTTCAATTATTTTGAGCCCAACAAATTTAACGACAAATTTTTTTGTAGGAAATTAAATTTCCTTTAAAAAAGATCTTATTAAAAATTTTTCTCAAACTAACCGTTCCCGAGTAATCAAGTTTTGAAAAATGGTATGTTTTTTGATTTTGCTCTTTTATTTTGGAGTTTCTTAACTCACGTACAAATCAATGTGTGAAAAATTGAAAACATATTCCTTCAAGCAAATTTAATTTTTTAAGAAAAAGGTCTTTTTAAACTTTTTCACAAAGTGCTTCCTTCAGAAGTTATTCGCGATTAAAGTTGAAAAAAATAAAACGTTCTCGTTTTTTTTTTTGTTGATTACATTTTTTATTCAATGTAGCAAACTGATAGTCGAGATCATGGAAAATCATTATTTCAGGAGGTCTGTACTCTAAAAATATCTCGTTCAATAGCGATGTTTCCTTCAAACGAGTATTTTGTACTTTTGGATGAAGGAATAACTTTCCACATTTCGAAAATGTTTCAAGAAGCCGAATGAATCTTACTTTTGGATATGAAACTAGGTCCGGCTACAACACTGCATAGACTTATGTGTGGTGATAGTGGGGTACATCGGGCTGGTATATGGAAGTTTGGGGCTCGATCGCCTCAAATGATAAATTGGTAAAATTCATAATGCTTTGAAAAGTGCTTCTGCCCTTAGTTGATAAGAAACGCTGCGATTGAGAAAAATGCACTAGACTCTGGCCATCCCGAGAATGTTGCGCTCTATAGTTGGTTTTCTTAATTTACTTAGCTGCTGTCAGAGCTGTAAAAGAATGCATTCATTTGGTATTGCATTGCAAAAAGTCTCATTCATTTAACTGTATATATGGAATGCATTCACATTCTTTATCGCAGTACTTCAACTTTCAAAAAAAAAGTCCCAGTCAATTTTGAAGTCTTTTGTGAATCAATCATCTAGAGCAGTCAAAAGACTTGATGTCAAAAGAATGCAATAGTTTTTAACTGGTCGCAATCTTGGAAGTCTCTTAAAAGTCTTTTACAATCTTTGCAATCATGAAGTCTTTTGATTGCATTGAAAGTAATGCAGTCTTTTGACTGCTTGAAGTCTTTTTTTACTGCTAGAAGTCTTTTGACTGCTTGAAGTCTTTTTTACTGTTAAAAAGTATTGCATTCTTTTGACTTCAAGTCTTTTGGCTGCTCTAGATGATTGGTTCACAAAAGACTTCACAATTGACTGTGAATTTTTTTTTAAAGTTAAGTACTAACATGAAGTCAAAAAATTCAAAAGATGAATCTTTTTCATCATTTGACTGCAATACAAAAATACAGCTCTGGCTGCTGTTAGAAACAGATTGTTTGGAAAAGTGACCCTTTTTTCTAAATTTTGAATTTGAGAATTTATTGCTCAAAAACTATTCACTAAATTAACTTGAGCTTAAATTTTAATTAAAAAAACAAAAAATAATACTCTGAGCTTTGGTCGCATCTAATGTAAAACACACCATGTATTACTCGATTCTCAATATAAGTATTCGAATGCTTGAATTTCCTAATCTGCAATTCCTATGAACGTAGGAGTAAATGGGAGACTTAACTAAAACTTGGAAGCCTTTGTCAAATGATTCGAAAGTAAAAATGAGTACCTTGAATTGAAAAGAGTAAGGATATGCACTTGTGTAATCTCTCCAAATTCTTTGATAATTTGTGAAAAAAAAAAAAAATATTTTTGCTCTGAGACTTGATTAATTACTTGACATCAATGTTTGAAGTTTAACTTTAAGCCTTATTTTGCTTACAAAGAACTTTTAACAAACGTCATGCTAGAAATGACGAATCTAGCCTAGTTGGCTTCAGAACCCAAATTAGCGCAGCCTTGCGTTGTTTTGAAATCACATGAAGTCCAGAGACTAAATGATTGTCAGATCAGCTAGACCCATGACTTATGTACTCGAAAGAATAAAACTTTGTTCATTATTCAGTTTTTCTTTTTTGTGAAAAGTCGGCACAAAAATGTAGGTCCTAGAAAAGCGTTAGGCCTTTAGGTTACCGTGAATTTGTTGCAACACCTTAATAATACATTTTTTATTCTAACAATACCATTGTTACTTTTTTGAAGCGTAGTACATAAAATAAGAGAGGTTGCTAAATTTTCACTGAAAGCCAGTGAAACTGCTTATTATTTTGCAAAATTTTCAAAATCTACTTAATACTTCGCATCTTTGCAAAATTTTGGACATCTAACTCAAGTCGCAGTAACCTTAGACTGCTCAGCGAAACAAACACAGTCAGTCGTATTTATAAAATTTGCTTAGAACATCCTTAGACAACTGTCCAACTAGACGGTGTCTAAAGAGTTAGACAACCCTTAGCCAATTTCGTATTTATAAATGCATTCCAACAGTTGTCTAAACAACCCCTCAAACAGTCAACTTCGAATGAAAAACTAACTGGTGGCGTTCATGATGTATCCGTGCAGTACCATTTTTTGTGTTTTTATATACGAGTGCAACAACTAAATGGCTCTAAAAGAGTGTGGCGTAGCACTTGAACCAGACCAAAAAAGCAGCTGATTTGACTTTGAGTTACAGCTTTTCCAAGTCTCATAAAACGATGAAATTTGTGCAATTTATAAATTAAATTGTTGATTTAGTATTTTTGCACCTCAAACTACTTATTTTTTTCGATCTTAGAGCTCTCAACAGTGTTTTATAACATGTTCAACAACATTTTTTTTTGCTGTAGCAAATACCACTTTAGCCATAGTTTAGACAACCAATTTCGGTGTCTAATGTTAGACGTTACTTAGACAGCGATGAAAGTGTTTATAAATACGATTTGGAGTTGGACACTGTTCTAAGAGCTGTCCAAAGTTAGACATACTTTGGAATGGGATTATAAATACGACTGAGTAAGTTAAACCTGGGTTCAGGACATCGTGACATAATCGATAATGAAATGGCGGATAAGCTGGCTAAAATCGGGTCAGCACTCGAATCCAGCGAAACGAACACCTCAGTTCTTAAGCTAATAGAGCAAGAAAAACAGAATCAAACATAATTTTCTCAAAAACTTCAATGACAGGTGGTCATCTTTAGAAACATGCCGAGTCTCCAGAAACTAGAGCTCTTAATACCCGCATACCCGGGTACCCGGGTACCCGCAATATCGGGTATTACCCGGGTACCGAAGAACCGGGTATTACCCGGGTACCAAAGTACCAGGTACCCGCTTATAGCGTAAAAATAATATGGATGAGGAGTAAAAACACATAAAAACAAGGGAATCTGATGATAGGATTGGCAACAGTGAAATAGCTTAAAGTGTTTGAGTTGCATGTTGTGTTGTTGTGATTATCTCGAAAAACTGAAATAAAATGTAACAATTGAATCTTAATATAAAAATAAAAATATCAATTAAGATTTGAGTCTGCGGTGCTCATGTATCAAAACGCCCTTTACTAATTTCCTAGATTGATGTTTTTAAAGAACTCATACCTGCTAATATTTAAATCATTTGATGTCGATACCCGATAGATATTTCAAAGTGCATTAGAGAATTTTCACTCTCCGCTACCCATAACATAACACTGTCATGTATAGCTTATTCTGTCGGGTAACCGGGTACCCGGGTAATTGTTATAATGGGTACTACCCGGGTAACATTAAGAGCACTACCAGAAACCTTTGGCCAGATATTTCCAAGAAGAAAACAGAATTTCTACTACAGCTAAGCAGACCTCGGCTCTCCATGTTGATTTTCATTTTCAAGGGCCACAACTAGTTGGGTACCCCCACATTATGAGAATGGGCATTAGCGCATCCGACTTATGTAGAGGATGCCAAGATGAGGAGGCAGAGGAAGGATCATTCCACTTCCTCTGTGAGTGTCCTAGCGTGGCCCACACTAGGAAAAAGGCCCTCGGAGAATACTTTTTCGACGAACTGGGCGACATCTCTAATCTCCCATTGAGCAGCGTCCTGAGATTTACTCAGGGCTCCAAATGGTTCAGTGGGAGTTCCCCACCCCAATAAGCCAATCACCAACCCAACCCTCTACCTCTCCAACCCTCCCACCTCCTCATCGTCTGTTTTCCTGGGGAGCACAATGGATCCTTGAGATCCGAGTGAGGTGCTGCCACTTGTGGCTGCACCCCCCATGCAATGTAACCTAACCTTACTAATTTTCAAAAGCTTTACTCCAATCTACGTCGACAACTGCCCAAACATTTTTTCATTTCGATAAAATCATTTTTATAAATATTTCGATGGTTTTTTCTTTATTTTTTACCGTTTTCATAATGGACATCTAAGCTCTGCTTTTGATTTAAGTTTGATTTCAACGTTCGGGTTCACAGTTTTCGTTTAAACCTTAAATCGAGTTTATTTTAAATGACCGACGTTGTTCCGCTTCAGTATACTTTACATAGTTGAACCGAGCGATATAAATTTCACATTTAAACTTTAGTTCAAGTTTGACTGAAGTTCGAAATTTGGCTATAGAGTATTTGTTATTTCCTAAGTTCTTCCTCTATAAAGAACCAAATATTCCAATACTTACCCCTCGTACTGAAAAACCCATACCCATTTTCAAATCTGAATTGAAATGATTCACTAAAGGCTTTTTTTATACTTTTAAATGTTTGTTCGTCATTTTATTTTCATTATTATAATTCATAACTTACAGTACCAAATATATCAACACTACTTAAATGTGATTCATTCATTTTATTATTTATTTATGTAATAATTTCTCTTTTTTCTATACATACTTTCTTTTCCTATTCTGTATTTTTGTTTTGTCTTACTTTTATTGTTTATACATTTTATTAAGACAAATTTTTTCATTTATTTTTTTTATTTTTCTTTATACAAAAAACATTATAAAATACTTAAAATTCATTTTCATTGTACATCATAATGACTGCATAATCGTACTTGGTTCGAATCGAACTCTTTTTTTCCACTTTAAAGTATACACGAATTGAAAGTTTTGCTAAATTGTGATTTGTCCTATAGAATTGATAAAATGCGAACTTAAGAAATAACTTGTTTTTTTTTGTATTTATTTTAATGCTTAAGTTTAAATTTTGTGTTGATTTGTTTAATATTATTAAGGTATACACTCTCGTGTGTGTTCTTTCATACACAGATTTCTTTTCCATTAATGGGATTTTGTTCTCTGTTTTTTATTTAACAATTATTTACAAGCAATAATGTTAAAAATTATAAGGTGCCGAGTGAAATGTATTATTTTTTTTATATAAATGGTGGAACATCAATGACTTTAACCAAAAATTGCTCTTGGATAAAAAAATAGCATGGGAAAACTTAAAAATTAAGGTTAAACAAAAGTAAGAGTAAAAAAAATTATACAAATTGCAGAAGTCCGCTTTTATTTTGTTCCTAAATGCACAGAGTAGCATTTAACTGTTCGAAAATATTCATAATTTTAGAAAACTTTTCACTCATTGTTTCAAATACTTTGCTTTGCATTTTGAGATTGTGTTTGTTTTTGCTTTTCTTTGTCGCCTAAATATATGGTTTTTTCATTATAATTTTTGTTAAAAACAGTAAATACTATTTAAGTGGTTTTAATTAAAACATTTAGTTGCCTTTTTATGTAATATTTACAGTTGATTACTTGTCGTTTTAATTTTTTAAGGAGTTTATTGTTAATCTATGGTTTGATTTTTTCTTATCGTTTTTGTTTTTCCTTAGTCAAAACTAAGTCTTAAGTGAATTATTTTAGAGTGCACTTAAATAGTTTTAGGTACCTAAAGCTATTACTTGTTCTATTTTTATAAACTTTGTTGTTGTTTTTGTTTTTCAATTTTCATTATTTACATTGCAAAGAAAAGATAGATTAAATTGTTTTGTGTTTTTTTTTTATATTGATTGAAGAATTTTGTTTTTTTTTTTTTAAATGCGTTTTTTGTTTTGTTTTTCGATTAGTCGTCGAAGATATTATCATGGAGTTGAGTTCAGTGCAAATGAATTCTTGCGGAGGGATGTCCTTCTTTAGTTTGGTTTAGGTCTTCTGTTCTTAAGATATTTTCACCCCAATAAAAAGAAAATAAAAAACTGTGCCGAGATGGTAAAGGGAAGAAGCAAATTTACGTTCACATTCATTATAAGAATCCACCAGTCTTGCTTCTTTGAAAATTAAGTGATAAATCAAACTACTTTATCTCACGAAAGCACTTTTTACTGCGGTTATGCTCGACTCTTAAGGCTAAGAACACATAAAGTACGAAATTCAAAGTCTTAAATTAAACGCGATAAAAGTTTATGGGCTATGATTTGCTTGCACTTTCTTTCTAAGTCTAAGCAGTAAATGCTCTGCAAGGACTATTTAGATGTTCGATAAGATTTCTTTGCATTTCCTTGTGGGTTAATCCAATTGAAAGCTGCTTCCTTGCCTGGAGCATAATTTGGACGTTGAAGATTCATAAAAAATCTCTTTAAGAAAGAGAATTATGATCTCCCTTGGTCCATTTCACCTTGTTTAGGAGGGATTGAGAATCCAAATAAGTGCCCGAATTGGGAAAAGGAATTGACAAAGGATGAGTAATAAAATTCAATGAATACACGAGGAGAAGGTTAGTTGATTGAACTTAAAACTTTGCTAGTAACCAAAAAATAGCAACAGACTGCCCCTCAAATTTTGTTCTTGGAATCTGTTAGTTGGTCCATCCTGACTATAAGAAAAAATAGAACAGCTATAGCTGCAGGCTGAATTGTAGCTTGTTTGGATATAGAGTTGTCGGAGTCCTTATATGCCAAAAAGCTATCCCAACAATCCTCTGAAACCTCTGTCATACACATCACTATACATCAAGGAGTTGTAAATTATCGACCTCGATAGCTACCAAACCAAGGACAGGTATCAAAATAACCTAAACGGACTGAAGTTTGTTGAATTTTTTGTTCAAATCTCATTTTCATTGAATAGAACGAAATCATATTTTCAAACGATGCCAAGTTCACCTCAATGATTCCGAATAAAAAATTTAACAGTGGTATTCCCCAAGGATCAGTTCTAGGACCACTTCTCTTTTTTACCTTTTGATCTTCCAAACATGAACTCAAAGAAGTTTGAATACAGGTGTTAATGAAATCGATTTGATTACCCAAAACCAAATCATCGGACAAACAGAAAACAGTTTGGAAGAAAATATCTCAATACTGAAGACAGTGGTACAAAAGCTTGAGGCTTTTCCACTCCAAAATCTTCAAGCAAACAATGGATGGGGTTTTCAAGATCTACACATCTTTTTCTTTTACCTTGACAAAGTAATGAACGTAGCGATCGCAAAGGGATCACAGATCTCCCACTTGTCTGCTTTACTCTAGTGGTCCGCCTGGTAATCCGCCGAGTTGACCACAGGACGCTGCAAGAATACCAGATTTTGGATTGTTCCTTGTATGAGACCAACGTGTGTCTTTAAATTCATCAAACTGCTGTGCAACTGAAACTAATCTTCTTTTCTAAGCTCCATTGAAACATTGAAAAACTATTTGCGAAAATCGTTGCGATAAACGAAACCTACTCAATGACCTTTAGAATAATTTTCTTAGCAATGTGTCGAAGGGTAATATGAAAAGCGAAGCAAGGATAAGAAAACGATACCTAAAGCAAGGATAGCTACGACAGAGCGATTATGATTTACGACATTAATGAAAATGTCAGAACCACAACAAAGCCAACACCAAAATCAGTCGTAAATGCCAGCAAGTATCATGAAACGTAATCGAAAAGTAACGATAACGAGGGCGTTTATTAGAGTAAAGTTATTTGTAATATGGGCTCTGGAGTACCGCAAGGCTCCATTTTATATCCGCATTTTTTCCTCATTAGTGTCAATGATTTTTTGTGTAAAATTCTATATGGTGACAGATTACACGAAGCTCATTTTAATTTCTGTCTTGATAGCATTGCTGTTCAAAAAATTTAAACCAATTGGAATCTTTGCCTGAAATTGAAATTCAAGGATCAAGCTTCGGTGACGCTGTCGGCGTCATGGTTAGCGTATTGCGCAACCTAATGTATATAAGCTTCGGGCTTCCCGAAAATTAAAAGTTTACCATAAGGGGAATCAATTTCTTATCACGATTTTGAGATTACTTCACGTTACATTGCTTCACGTAAAAGATTGGACGACGTCGTTTAAAAACTATGTTTGCCGTGCCCTGCAGTTTGCTTGCAGCTATTTTCAATTCATGGAAGGTAAAAATGCTTCTACATCCAAGCCACTGAAAAGCTTCCAATTATCGACAGGGTCGCAATAACCTGTTTTCAGTTTAACGCCATGAATTTGATTCTCCAAAAATGTTCCGTTGTGTTAGAAGAGACAAAGCCTTAAAAATGGTAAACGTTACGGCCATAGGAGAAATGTGGAAACCACAACTTCTTGTCTCACTTTATTTGACTACATTTTCTTTAATCAAGGTACATATCCATCATATTTCAACTCGTCTTATAAGATGCAGTAGTTCCTCATCAACCGCACTACACGAATGTGCAATGTTTGCTCAGCTTTCTTCCCACACATAAATATGTGCTAGTTTCACTTTTCCCATTAATAAGTACTTTCAGAACTATCAAAAAGTTAGTATTATGACTTTGGAGCAGATTTACTTGTAAACTTGCCACTGATCTTAAATTTCAAGATTGCAAAGGTGTTCAGCAGGGATTTAAATTTTATGTATCTGCATCCTACATGCATGGAAACATCCATAGATACCAGTCACAGCATTTTTCGAACTGTCCATGAGTTTGGTTATGAGATAAACCCTAGAGCGAAACTACATAATTTGGTCTTCGCGTCCGAACTTCGACCGAATACCGAATTTCGTTAAAAGTTTTCAAATATTTTGCACACATAAAACTTTGGCCACGTTCAACACGTGTATGGATTCAACCACCAACACTAATGAAATTGTTTTTCTCAACAAAAAATAAAAAAAAGAGAGAGAGGAGCAAACAACTTTCACATCACAGCAAAGGTTATTATTAAATGTGTACGTCCTCATCGTCGTTCGTTCGTTGGTAGATACGGTTACATCAGCACCACAGCAAGTCTTTAAATAAGCAATAATAAAAAATAGGAAAACAGACGAAGGGGGGAAACATTTCAAAAAGAGTGCGGAAAAACTTTAAATTAAATGAAAACTTTTTCAATTATCGCCAACCGCCTCCAAACAAAACGATAAAGTCACATTCAAAGAACCCATCGCATTGGAAGTGTCTATCTTTTGCTGATGTTGATGTTGAAGGTTTCGATTGATGGGAAAATACATTGGTATCGCAAGGCATCATTTGCAGAGAACCAACTGCCAATAACACCCACAGTCCCCACCACCACTCATGTATTTGATATTTATACCCTACTTACAACAATACGATGGAAATATATCGCTTTAAAGTGTAGATACTACTTACAGAGCGACTGAATCATCGAGGCAACTGGCACTTACGTATGTTGGGCCATCATTGTCTCTGTGTCAAATATCCGAACCCTCTTGCGAATCGCCTACATAACCCTCGTCGGGACTGTCTGCCAGCGGTCCTGTCAGATGACGCAATTTCGATGACTCTTGCTGTTGTTGGCCTGAAAGCATCTCTTCGTCGCCCTCTGGTATTGAGGAGGGTGGCTCCATATCGGTTGTTTGAGCACCTACGCATCGTTTCTTTACCTCGAACGTTGAGGTCGCTGTGCTGTTTGTGTTCGTTTGCGTGTGACTCGAGGTCACTGGTACCTGATTGATAGCGGTGCCACTAACGCTAGTTCCTGCTCCTGTCCCAGATCCGGCAGCAGGAGAATTTGATAGTTGCTGTTGCTGCTGCTGCTGCTGTTGTGGTGGTGGTGGCGAGGAAACAATTGACTGTGGCTGTTGTAAGGGTGGTATTGCGGCAGCTGCTATTGCTCCTGGCGGGTATCGAATCGGTTGAGCATGATAGCCCGGCAGACATGGTGGCCATTGCTGGAAGCCAGAACTCGTTGTGCAAATTGTGGACGCCGTTGTCGCCAACATCGCTGGTGGTTGCTGCTGCTGCTGATGCTGATGCTGCTGCTGATGGTCGCCATAATCAGCCTTATAGCCCTCCGGAGGGGATGGGTATTGCACAATTGGATGCACCGGATATCCCTCGGCCGTGAAACGAACGTGTGGTAGGTGGTATTTCTCATAAGTTGGTGTTCCTGTGCGCTGAAGAAATTCCGCTTCCAAGCTGTACCGAGTACCGGGATTAGCTGCTGATGCGGCGAATTGCTGCTGCTTATGGGCCCTGTTGTGTGGCAGAGTACGATAAAAGTGCTGTTGCTGATTGGATTGGGCTGCCTGCTGTTGCTGCAAGTGATTGTTACTAAAGTCATAGGCAAATCCATCTTGTCCTAGGAAGCAAACGGGATTTAAATGCACATCCACCTGGTGTTGGTTACCACCCATTCCATTTGGATTGTTGTTATTGTTGATCGCCTTTAGATGCAACCCCCGTGGGATTGTTGACATGGCAGCGGTAAAACGAGCATGTGCTACACCACCATTCGGTCGAATAATTTGCGAGCCAAATTGATTCGATAGCTGGTAGCAGTTGTCAAATGCACCACCACCGCCCCCAGGTGGTATGCTACATGGTCCGGAACAATCGCTGTTCACCTCATACTCTGCTCCACAGTCGGAGGCAGAAGCCTTCATTTTATTCTTAACACTCTCGGCATCGTTGACCAGGTCCGGATTCTTTTCCTGGTAATTGCGCACCGACGACGGTGGCGAACAATATGCTATGCTGCTGCTTATCATTCCCAAAGCATGTCTACCATCGTTGCTGCCTCCGATTAACGGTGGTGTATGTGTGCCACTGGACGTCAGTTGCATACTTCCGTTGTCTATGATGTGATGAGCCACAGGAGCGTACATCATTAGATTTTGCTTCATCTGGCCACCGATAACAACACCATTCTCTTTCACCATTTTTGGTGAGGACAACTCTTCCTCGCCATTTATTATCGACGAGCACTTCATCAGACCATTGTCGTTTGCGGTTGTGGTGTCCTGGGGCTTATTTTTCATCTTTGGCTTCTTATTTTGCCTGCACTTGATCACAATAGTGCAGAGAAGGACGACGAAAATAACTGCGGCTCCTGTGCTGCTGGCAATGATGTAGTTCATGTAGTCTCGTGGAAAGGATACCTCCTTTACCACTGGTGGCTCCTTGATTATTACCCTGAGGGTGTAATTGCTGAAGGTGGTGCCAGCGATGTTTTGGCCTACACAGGAAAACGTACCATTATCTTCGGGACCGACATTGTATATAAACACTTCACTGCGTTTCTCTTCGCCACCTGTTTCGTCTATGTAGTAGAACATATGGAGGTTGTCTAGCAAACTGTCATTGGTCATTACTTGTCCGTTGAAGAGCCAAAGGACTCTGGGCTCTGGGATCGCCCTTACCACGCACATGATTGATATGTTGCGACCCTCTGAGATTTCGGTGTATGTGGACTTTGGAGTAACCTCGGGCAGGCAGGCTAGGTCGTCCTTTTTCAGAGCCTTTATCACCTGGCCTTTGAGCCGTGGTGGCTCCACGCACTTGGGCTCCTCTGTCTGTGGCGTGTTGTAGTTAATCAGCCAAGCGTGCATGTCAATCAGTCGGCAATCGCATGTCCATCTATTGCTCTGCAAGCTGATACCATGCAACGATTTTGGCAGTATGTGACTTCCTTGAATGAATCCAATGCGATTGCCATCCAAACGCAACCACTCCAGGTTGTCCATTCCGATAAAAGCTTCATTTTCTATTCGTTCCACCTGGCAGTTGCTTAGCTCAAGCGTAGTTAGGAACGATAAGTGCCGGAATGATGATGTTTTCAACTCTCGTATAGGATTGCCACTGAGAGACAATCTCATCAATGAGGTATAGTCTTGAAATGTCTCACTGGGTACGTGTTGCAATGAGTTATCTGATAAATCCAACTCAACCAGGTTGGATAAACCCCGAAATGCTTTCTCATGAATTCTTATCAGTTGGTTGCGGGACAGATAAATCTTTTGGAGATTAAGTAAGTCCATCCGAAGGAATCTTTCGCTTTGGAGCACCTGCAAACTGTTGCCAGAAAAATTTAGCACCTGAGTGCCTGGATCCATGCCCTCGGGTATGGCTGCTAACTGCTGGCTGCCACACTCAACTGTCTGCTTACCGCCTTTCCATTTGCAGATACACACATCCGAGGGACAAGCGAGTATCAATTTATCATCCAACTTGGTGACAAGTGTCAGGAGAACCACTATCAGCCACGAATAGCCGTGTCGTTGTCGTTGCTGTTTGAACTCGCGCCAACCAGGATGACAAATCATTTTATTTTTGTTTTTTTTTTTATTTTTCTTAAACTCCTATTGCTCCTTTCACAAAAAATGAAACTCAAAGGAAATAAATTTCCAAAACTATCTCTTTCAAGAAGAAGGCACAAGGACAGCACGCAAAATAAACTCTCTCTCTCTCTCTCTCTATCTATCTGTCTGTCTAATTCAAATCCTTGGGTTGATGGAGCAGAATATATTCGCTGTCACCACCGCCAGCTTTTTGCATATCGCTGATCCTGGTGGTGTCGATGCGTATGACATTTGAACTCCCACGCGCCTTAGTGTCAAATTATGATGGAAGGACTTTGCATTAACATGTACAATTGCATCATCTCTTCTTTTGAAGATTGAGGTGATTAAGATGCGACATTCGCCGATTGGGGGTGAAAATGGATGTCGTTGTTTTCGTCTTCGTCTTCTTCGTTTTCGTTTTCGTCTTGGGAGTCACGTTTACCTTCGTTATGCTAATGGCGTTGTCTTACTTTTCCAACCTGTCACTCAGTCTGGCATTTCACTTGAGATACTCCATTAACGCAGCTATCACAACAATTTTAGCTTGAGGCCAGGCAGCATCAGCTAGCAGTGTATGCAGACCCCGAAAAGATTTTTTCTGAAAATAAACCAAGAGAAAAGTAGATGATATAAAAAATGTAATTTTTTTTAATTCTTATTTCTTGAAAGAAAATGGTTTCAACAAAAGGAATATGGCGCACGGCTGATTACGACAGTTGAGGAGAATAACAAAAGAAACAAAGCGCCAGGTCGGATGCACAAGCACTAGGTGAGAACAAAAGAAAAGTAGATTCTAGGATAATAATTCGCCCCAATGCATTTGTAATGTATATTTTTTTTTTGCTCTGTTCTTCTCATTTTTAAGTGGCGGAAGGAATTTTTAATTATAGCTTGAGTGGGAACAGCTTAAAGGCACTTAAGAAAAAGTTTACTTTGACTGAAGAGAGCAGGATGCTTATCAGCAAATTTACAAAAAGCAAAATCTAACACAGTGAGTAATAATCTTTAAGTGAATATTCAATTTGGACATGAGAATTGATTCAGCTCTGGCCAAAGGAAGAAAAACCTAAGGAGTCATTAGCAGATGCGGTATTCTGGTTATCCAGTTTGTCTTACAAAGAAGATTGTAAATATCTGCAAAGATTCAGTGAACTGGGCAAAACACAGGTTTTTTAATAATTTTACGAGAGGAGTTTTAATTAATTAAGGAAGGAAAGTGTAAACTAGGTTTTCAAAGCAGGAAGTTGTTAACAATCTTTTTTATTAAAATAAAGTGGTGTATTTTATTATGTCTTTTAGCTGAGAAGACTGAAAATGTACTGAATTTGCATGTTATTCCTCCTTTTGGTACTTTTTTTGGTCGATAATATTTTAAGAAAGGTGGTAAAGGAGTTAATTAGTTTTTTTTTTTGGGAGAAGTTTGACAAATTTTGCGAGGTGTTCCAATTAGAGCACGTTATGCATAACATTTTTGCATGACTTACTCGGATAAGCTGTCAAATCCTCTCGAAAGGTGACGAACTTGAAAAACCATTATGCGTTTCCCACGTTATAGTCACACATGCGAACCACCAACCCACCTGAAGATCCTAAATAAAATTCCAAGACTTGCAGGCAATGGTTCAACCAGTGCCATGAGAAAGACACCAAATGCAGCTCTGAAAACTTTCCTGTCGCTCGCTCCCCTAGGTCTTTTGATCAAATAGATGGCGGATACTGATTTCAAGCCAGTGATCATAACAAAAATCCCAACAAGGGAATGCTGGCAAGAGTTGGATTAAAAAGAGGGAAGAAGTTTCGGGTTTTCACTTTCGTTTAATCTTAATCATTTCAAGAACAACCTAAAGTCGATAAAAGCATTGAAGTTAAGTTATTGTCTCACTAATCTCCTATCCTCAAATTTTAACGGCTGCGAGTGTAAAAATCCTTAAACGCTTTTTTCTCAGAACAAATTTCTCAAAGTCCGTGTTCACTACTACTTAAAAGTTACTTCATTGATTTCTTTCAAACTTTGTATACATTTTCGAGATATAAAATAACAAAACACCTCCACCAATGTCCTTGCTACTCACAAAATGGCGGAATTTTTGGTAAAAAATAACAGTTTATTTTTCAGAGTTTTTAAATGAAAGAAAATATTTACTATCAGGGAACGTTGGGGGGAAGATTTGATCGTGATTTTAATAAATTGTGATGGTTTTTTATTACAGCCTGGGTCTGTAACACAAAACTACAAGTACTTGTAATACAAGTGAACTAAGACAAGCGTGAAGAATTTCTGTAACACGATGTTACAAGTTTGCTTGATCTTCTACAAGTTTAATGGAAACTATCCTCCAAGTGCCTGTCATGACTCATAGCTTTTTCGTCACAGGCTCCAAATGAACACAGCAAACTGTTTTTTCGCAAGGCGTTGTAGGATTTAAATTGAGGAATTTGTTACGCGACCTTTTGAATGTTATAAAGTTGTCTTTGAGTTGTGTTTGACCTTGAGCCTGCTCAAAGACAACGTTGTAGGATTAAGTCCATTGAACTTGTAGAAGATCAGGCAGACTTGTTACTTTGTCTTACAGTAATTTTTTTCACTTTTATTAATTCTTTTATATTACAAGTACTTGTAGTTTTGTGTTGCAGACCCTAGAAGGAAGCTCAGTTCAAAGTTTATGTCATAATATTGTGCAAATAAATTTAATCAATCCAAGCTTGAAAAAAAAATAATAACAAAAAGTGCTTTCTTTTTGCGATGAAACCCGAAACTCCTCCTTAAGGCCAATAGGTCAACAAAACAAAAGCACTGTCATCTTCAAAGACAGCTAGACGTCCTTAAAAGCAGGTCTTGCCAAATAGGGTCATCACTCGAATCCAGCAAGATCAACCCCTCCGTACGCAAGCCACAGGATAATAACAAACAGCTGCCAATGACATCTTGAAAACTTGAGGATTTTCCAGAAATCTATGGCCAGATATTTCCAAGAAAAAAAGAAACAAAGTTTCTACTTCATTTCTATTTAGCAGGACTCAGCTCTCTCCGTTGATTGGCACTCCCACGGGTAACTCATTGGGTAACTACATGATAAGAACGGGCATTTGCATATCCGACTAATGCAGAGGTTGCCATGACAGAGAGGCAGCATTAGGATTATTTTTCATTTCAATTTCTCTGTGAGTGCCCAAGCTTGGCTTACGCTTGGAAAAAGCACTCGGAGAATACTTTTTCGACAAACTGGGGGACATCTCTAGCCTTCCACGGAACAGCATCTTAAAGTTCATTCAGGGCTCCAAATGATTCAGTGAATTTCCCCACTACCAACGGTCAGGCAAACATCACAATCCATGGATCCTTTGGAGTAATAACCGGATGTCTCCGATTTCCCAAAAGTTGCAGGACTAGGGAAGGAGAGGTGATTTAAAAACAAGGGACACAACACAACTATTTTCTTAACTTCTTCTTTTGGCTTGAAGAAAATTTGGAGTAACAAAACTTCTGTCCTACAGTGAAATCTGACTAAAAAAATGACATATGTGACCAGAAACTTCCAAAAATCGGATGCACGCAGGTTGTTTAGAGAATAAATTGATTTCATTTACCAGTTTGGGGCGTTCTCTCTGCCAAAGGAAGGTCGTAGCAGTTTTAGATGATTGTTCTGAAATCTGATATCTGTTAGGGCTTACAAGCAGGCACTAAACAAGTGATTAAATGCGAAATGTGGCCACTGACATCATTGAAAAACTCTTGAAGCAAAAAATTTGAAGGAACTAGAAACCCAAGTTAATGTTGAAATAAATAATGATTGGGATGCCGCAGGGTAGTGTTCTGGGTCCATAACGTTTTGGCGACTATCGGCTAAATTTTCGGTACTGAAAAACTTCTAAATAAGCCTGAAACTTCTAAGACGAAAATAAAAAAGCTTTCCATCAATCACTGAATGCGAAATTATATAAAATTAATGGTTTGACAATACTATCCAATATATGACTGTACGAATATCGTCTAAAAAGTTCTGGAATCTGGGTCCGGGCTGAAATTTTGTTTTTTTTGTTGCATGATTTACCTCCAACGTAAGAAACGAAAGTATGCATTTTTACTGTCGATACAGCAATGTATCAAAAAAATTGGAAAAACAATAAGCGAAGTCACCATTAAATTGCAAAACTCTCTTTTGGGAATGTCAATGAGTAGTCAGAAACATGGCGGATGAGATACAACAAAAAAGTTTCACTTCTGTGGCGTAACAGAGTAAAACTAGATAATGATTTCATATGCCACAACTTCTTCTAAAAAGCATTCTGTTCTTCGTAAAATCATTCTCACCTATATAGAAGAAAGTTTTTGAAATCGGTCGAGTAGTTTTTGAGTTTCCATTCTCGTGGTAATACGGTGACGAAAAACAGCTTATGTTGCTCAAACAAAATGGATTTTGGAAATGAGCCATTGTTTTTTTTTTAAATTCCAGCTAAATTAATCATGCCGATTTTTGTCTATCTGTTTTTGGATGTCGATTGTTGGGTTTGTTTTTCGTAAAATTTGACTTCTTTTTTTCGGTGTTACGAGCCTCTGTGATCTCGTGTGGATCACAGCTTTTGCACTTAACTGTCTTACACTAGGCAAGGCAGCGTCTTGTGGGCTACGCCAATTGGACCTCAAAATGCGTCAGCAAACCTTCAGGTTTTGGATTATTTCATATTTAAGGCCAACTAAATGCAGACTTTATTCTCATAACTTTTCCGAAATGCACCGAAAGAAGTAATATTTCGAAAATAAAAATAATATACTGATTGGTTTTTTAAAATATCTTTTACGCCTTCTAAGCAAAACCAACCTTAACCTTCATTCCTATTAAAATCTTACATCTTAAAAATCACTAAAGGTACACTTAAATGTAATAACTCTTTGAGGTATATATTGGCAGTATCTATTTGTTTCTTTTTTTTTTTTCATAAAAGCTCCAAATTTTCTATAAAACCCAATATACAGATCACACCTTTGAGTAGGTTTTGAGTTTTGAGCAAATGTTTTCTAGATTCTGGGCATCGAGCGCTATAGGGTTTTGATGTAAGGCCGACATGACTGTTGAAAAATAGGAAGAGAATTATATGTTGCGTTTTTTTAAGCCCCCAGCTCTTACTTTTTTTCTACCCACGATATGGTTTTTTTTACTCTTAATTTGAGTCACCTTCTAAAAGCAGGGCTCGAATTACCGTATCAGTGATCGAGTGAGTGAAAACTATTTTTCTTTCAAAATTTGCTCTGCATTGCGCAACATCAGTCTGCTATTCATTTATCGACTTCAATTCGTTCAAATACTGATGAAAGATGTCAAATTGTGGTACTAAAGTGCTCGATAACTCGAGAAGTAGTACCAAAAACACGTAACTCAGTCACGTATTACTCGATCACGTGAGCTGTAATTCGGCCCAAATATCTTATTACCTCAATCTACTATCAAAATTGACATTTTTGTATTTTTTTTGTGCAGCATTTCAAGTTCATGTAAAAACTTAAAGACCCCTTTTGATTTATTATTAGTGGAAAATTTAAAAAATAAAATAATTTTTATATTTTAAAAATCTAATAATTCACAAATCACCTTGAACCTGGGTGAATGTTAAACCTACCGACTTAAATTGGTTTTGCAATTCTCTATGTAAAGGTGTGGTGACGGTTCATCAATCAGCCCAATTTCCCGTCATTAAAATATGATTTCCAGCTCAAACCAACCAACTGTAGAAAACCTTGAAGGCATCGAAAACATTTGACTAATCATCAATCACAATCACCGGACGAAATACCAGCTCGAGTTGATTTATAGAAAATCCAAATCAATTATTATTCACCTGGCTTATGAAAACACACGCACACACACACACACAAAATTATATTCAGGTGTATGGAAATATTTGCTTAGCCTTGTCATATTGCTTGATTGCCCGTTGTATCCTGTCGTCGGTTGTCGGATGTCGGTTGTTCTCATTTATGTTGTTTAATCTTAATAGTGCGGCAGAGGGTAAGGTAATCATGCAAATCCATGTGTGCAAACACATTCCATAAAACAAGAGGTGCCGTATAGGCAGAGATCACCAATGTTTAACACAAAATGCTCATTCATAAGAGCATTTGAGAGTAGGACATGAACTATGTGTGTGCAGCAAGTGTAACTGACTAAACGATGCAATGCCCCCAAAACTAGCTACATAAACTTTGAAGGGAGAATAGTTGTAACATTGTTTTCTCTATGCCACATATTTATTTGCATCGTTATAATTCAACAAAAGTCAGCATAAATTTTACCATGCAATGGAAGAAAGTTATATGTGTTGTTTCATCGTATTCGTCCAGAATTTTGTGTAACTTTGGTTCTTTTCTTCGATGGACACAAAAGAGCTGTGTACTTGGAAGTTTAAATCATAATTGTGGTGTTATTTTATGAGAAGGATCAAGGATAGAACCCTGTCAGACACCTAGCCTAAGCACACAAATCTAAATGAACGACGCATAGGAGCAGGATGTTGAAATTAACATCTTTGATTGCTGGCAAGGAGTTTGTGTTATGTTTTGGTCATACGAAGAAGACACTCTTGTCACTTTTGAATAGCGTTCAAAGTTTGAATGAAATAGAAGGTGGCAAAATGATACAGGCATAATATGTGAGTTCACATACTCAGAAGAAAGAAATATATTTTCTTTTGCAAGTTGTGTCGTTTAAACTTTGGATACTCTACACTCAATTCGCTTTTACGAGTACACACACTTATAATTTGCATTTAATTTTGTGAATTATTTCACTCGTGGGAGCAATCGGATATTATTTCAAAGAAAAAAAAAAAACAAGCAAACATGGCAACTTCTTGCAACGCAAAATGAGGCAGCGCGATAGCATTTCAACTGCCATCAGGGCAATTCCCATAATTTGGTACCCACTGTAGGAAGGTGTATCACATGTTTTAATCGAAAATTTAAACTTTAACAAGGCAGTCATATAAATGCCAAAAGCATACAGAGCAGAACACCAACGAGCCCTTAACCTTACCATAAACACGCATAACTCCTTTTCAAAAGCAACCCATAAGCAAGGACACGCACTTCCCAAACTCTCATTTAGGTAGACGACCGAAACGCCCGCCCGCCGCGCCGCCGCTCGATGCTGTCGTACATGCGGCGATATGAATCTCTTTTCTGGGCAAAATGTGTTCGTTTTGTATTTATGTACTTCAACGATACTTTTGAATTCTTAATCGCAAATTTTCTATACCTACGCACGTTAGATGGTGTTCTTTAGATAAATCAATGATTAATGCTTGTTGGCATACCTTACTTAAATCTTTATATGGCCTGAAGGAAAATGATGGGAAAAGGGGGAGAGAGAGAGTGGGCTGAGTTAGAGGAGATGTACAAACGCATATTGTGTTCATTATATTACTTTTGTTTCCACCATTTTGCTATGTGTCTGTGTGTGTGTGTTTTTACTGCCTGTTCCTACTTAAATGATGTGTGAAATGAGGTCAAAGTGCGTTGCTGTATAATTTGTGCTTTATTTTTTTGTTTAATTCAAAACATGAGAAATTCTGATAGGAGTATAATTCTTTGGGTGTTAAAATAGGCTAATAATATGCAAGGCGTTTCAGACCTGAAGGTACCTACATCGGATAATGATAATTTGACCTTTTTTTTTCAATAAAATTGTGTGTGAGAGCGGACCTACGAAGATTACAAAGTCAGTGCTCTCTTCTATTATAGAAAATTGAAGGTCCGGCATTTAGAACTAATCTAATGATACATGACTGCTCACAAAATGGCTACCTTGAAAATGATTGCTTATAAAATGGCTACCTTGAATTAATTGTACCCATTTGTAAAGTCGGACACACACTCCTTTACCATATATTTTTTTTATTAATTTCATCTTTATTTCATCTATAATATATTTAATTTAAATTTTCTTAATTTTGGTGGGGGCAAACCCCTATTTAGTAGGCTTAATACAAGCTATTAACTTACAAACTAAGAAACTTAATAGCTAAGACTTACTAACTAGTTGGAGAGCTTAGGAGACGAAGTTTTAGGCAGGGAGTACTTATATTGAAATCAAAACAAGAGGAGTGGAAGTTGACATTCCTCAGCATTCGGGAGATGGGTTCATTGGAGCCGTAAGAGGTTCGATGGGTGGGAAGATAGAAGAGACGGGGATTCCGGGTATTACGAGGGTTAGCATTTTGGAAAATGGATTCGTTAAGGGCTGGACAGTCAATGGTACCTGTGAAGATTCGGTGAATGAAGAGAACGTCAAATATTTCTCTTCGATCTTTCAGCGTATTGAGGTTGAGGAGTTTGATTCGGTCTTGATAAGGAGGTAATATCACGGGATTACTCCAATTAAGACCTCGAAGAGCAAATAAAGGAGGAAACGGCGTTGAATGCTCTCAATTCTGGCAATGTGCACTTGTTGGAAAGGCGACCAGACTTGACAAGCGTATTCAAGAAGCGGACGGACAAATGAAATGTTAAGGGATCGGGTTACGTAGGGATCAGCAAATTCTTTGGACCATCGTTTCACGAAGCCAAGTGCTGAATTTGCCTTAAGGATTATATCGTCGATATGCTTGAGGAAATTCAGCTCACGTCGCAAATTATCCCAAGGATCACCTCAACGGTGGAAATGATTTGACCGTTTAGAAGATAGAGACGGGGAGGATATTTGATGCGTTTGCGTGAGAAGGTTATTGATTGGCACTTGGAAACATTTAGATCCAGACAGTTTTTGGAGCACCATATTGAAAAATTGTCGAGGTCATTTTGGAGGTGGGAAGAGTCTTCAGAAGAAGAAATGATCCGGTAAAACTTAGTATCGTCCGCATAGAGAGAAATAGAGGAGTGTTTGATGATCATTTCAATGTCATTAATACTGAGAATGAAGAGCAGAGGGCCTAAATGGCTGCCTTGGGGAACACCGGATGTAGCTAGAAAGCGGCTGGATAAGGCGGATCTGAACCGAACGCTGTAAGAACGGTTTTCTAAATAAGAAGAAATCCATCTCAAAAGAATGGGGTCAAAGCCGAGGGTGGAAAGTTTAAAAAGAATAAGTTTGTGAGAGATTTTATCGAAAGCTTTACTAAAGTCAGTTGAAATTACATCGACCTCCTTTCCATTCTCCAAGACTGAGAGGGAAAACGAAACAAAGTCAACGAGGTTTGCTGTTGTTAACCTGCCTTTGAGGAACCCGTGTTGTCTAGGGGAAATGAGAGATTTGCAACGAAAACTTAAGTATTCATACAATATGCTTTCGAAAATTTTGGGTACCTATATGGGACGATGGGACGATAATCTCTCACGTCGCACTTAGAACCTTTTTTGTGTATAGGGGTTATAAACGCCGTTTTCCAAGCTTGGGGAAAAACTCCGAGGGATATGAACAAGCTAAAGATTTTTGAGAGGGGAAGGGAAAGAGTTGCGGAGCATTTCTTGAGAAATATGGCAGGTATACCATCGGGGTCAGAAATATACTCATCATTTAGATGATTTAACTTTTCTTCAATTAGATGGGAGTCAAAGAAACGTGGAAGGAATGGATCAAAAGAAAAATTCGGTAAAAACGAGAAATAATCTGAATCAGGAACAAAAGAAATTTGCGAAATAGTTTGCTACGGCGAGTGCATCGGATGAGGTTTCGTTATTGAAGGAAATGGAGGAAGGGTATATCAAAATTACATTGCGCCAGATCGTGGAAGAAACAAAAGAATTGCACATCGAGGCTCCCATTACTTGCTTATCAGTTTTAGAGCTGCGACTAAAAATTGTACATAGTTACTTTGACCAGTTACTACGCCACCCTAACAATGTAATAGATTCCGAAAGTGAACATACTCGTACTTGAACATGGTCGTGCGGCCTAATCAGGGACACTTACATACATAGGGTAGCACAACAGATGAAAGAGTTCCGAGCCTACCGCATTTCTAAACACCATTCTTTATGAGAGGATGGTGAAACGGCTATTCGAGAAAGTGCTTTTTTTAACAATGAATTTACAAACGAAGGACTTGCCAATCCCTCGCGAAAGGCGCAAACCGTGGAAAAACATTTTTGGTTTGTATTGGGACTCGAACCACGAGCCTCCAGCTTAACAGGGAGACCTAAAGCCACGTCGGGAAAATTTTTTGCTAATACCTTCAATAGTTTTTCATTTCTATTTGTACCTCATTAATTTTTCGACTCAGCAGTTAATTTGATTGGATGAAGCTTACAATTTGTATATCCATTGCATCATTAAATTAAAGCAGGATTTCCATTTGCTTTCAATTCGATTAGCCAGGTAAAATTTTTCGAGAACATGTCTTCGATTGACAGTCGAATATTTTACAAAAAATAATTCCCCATTGAGATTTCGCCCAAAATCTACTCAAAGGCTTACATTTCTCGAGAAAAGCAATTTCCTGTTTCTACTTCCTTTTTTTTTCAAATAAGATTTGATTTTTTCCGGAAGCCTCATATGATAAGGAATAATTGAAATTGTTATGAAACCTTTCGGCGATGTGTAGCTCCACCGTGCTTTTTATTTTTCAAACAGAGTGATGTGACAACAGACAAATATGTAATTTAGGTCAGGTACTACTGTCACTACCGACTGCATTTCGTAGGAGAAGATTACTTTCAATGCAATGAATGAAGAACTCCTACTGATTTTCATCCCACAACACGCACTCATTAAGTTAATTGAAAATCGGACAAAAACCAGCCATCCTATAGTTTGCTTTAAAACACAAAACATTTTCCCATCCTAAGTTGTGAAACTACACCGAATTTATAAGCATCATATTTAGGACACTAAGAAAGTTTAAAGTTGCAGCAAGGAGAACTTTTATAATCAGTCATAAAGAAAGTTTTGTCTTGTGTTTCTTATTTCTTCTGACCTCTCACATCCACCAAATTCAAAATCCATCGTATTTCAAAATTGTTTAGCAAAAGCACAAGAAATTCATTATAAGAGAGTGTCAGTTGAAGTCCTTGTGCTTTCTTAAAATATATGTAGCTGAAAATGCTGCTGGCCATTCTATTTAAGAACTGACGCGACCCACCGACCACCGAACGGCAGCTGAATGTACTTTTGCAAGAATCTAATGGAAACAACATGCATACATTAAACAGGTTTTGTAAAGGAATAAATTAGGCTTAGCAGGATGTTGTTATCCTTGCGCAGAGTGAAGAGAAGAAAATTGCAGTCTATGCACAAATTTGTAAAGGATGGTGTCTAACGCAGGGCACAAATAATAATCTTCCTAGAGTGCCTATATCTTTAGACCTACCTCAGCTATACCCACTCCTAGTCGCCCATAACATCTGTACAGCGTATTATACTTTATGTTGACTCCGGGCGGTTCCTATTTATTTTTCTTGCATGTGAAATGAATTCCTCAACAAATGGTAAGATAATCTCAAACATACGTTCTTTGCTCTTCTATGCCTATATGTTTACTGCTGGGGGAGCGTTGAGAATACATATTGCAGGACGAGAATTATCACAAAAGGTCGACACCCACAATCAAATAGGGAACAGTAGGAGCAGCAGCAGCAGTAGTACCAGCAGCAGTCAGTAAGCCCAATTCGCACTTTTGTTCAAAGAATGCGTGCTTTCAGACCATGAATATACGTACACAGACAATGAGCTCTCATTTTAGCATAGGAGTAGTAGGATAGGACCATCCTTACACAACATCTCTGGTTTTGTTGCCTAGGTATACTCTTATCATACTCTTACTTTTTGCTGTGCCACTAAGGCAAATGAAAACAATAACAGCTTTCGGCCGCAAATTCTCTAAAAGTATTGAAGTCGAATGTAGGGAGGATACAAAATGCTGCGTCGTAAAAAGGACTTCTGCATACAAATTACCAATTCTTACGCTCAGAGGCGTTATAGCTTAGCATGGTGCTCATGGTAGATGTGTATGTATATTTGTATATGTTGGACATTTGTGGTAATGAATTTTGGTAGAATTTCCTTGGATTATATTTATACGTTATGTGTTGCAAGTGTTTATTGGAGATTTATCTGTGTCCTCTTTTTGTATAGGATCATTTCGGTTGAGTGAACAAAATTGAAATGACTTTTGCAAAAATTATAGGAATACATTAAAGGACAGATATACTCCTTGCATACGAATTGTTGTTGGTATGGCAAAGCTATACACAAACACGACATGTGAGAAGGAATTGTTTTGAACGAAACTGTCAGACGCATTAATTTCATATGCAGTAAAATGAAAATTTGCTTAGGCTATGAGTTTTGAGGAAGATAAGACGACGAAATTCATTGCCTTTAGATTATTATGCTTACAAAGCTTCTACCACCAAGAACAATTTATACTCAGTTTGAAAGTTTTTTTTTTGGTTGGAGTTAGAATTTGCTTACAATCACAGACCAATGTAAGTCTAGGCAGGTAGACATGGTCTTATGAGTCTCACTCAGAAAGATCGAGAGCGATTGAAAGGTAATCTGAATAAAGTTCATTCAATTTTCGAAAGTAAACCACAAAGTCAGGCTAAGGAAACCCTCTGTGTTTGTTTTTGAAGCCATTTAGGAAAAACAAACGAGACTTTTGCAAACGGAGTATTAAAATTTTCATTTAAACTTTATTTGCGTTTGTATTTTTTCTTTTTTTAATAAATACCTACTCGTGTTTCTCTGCAAGGTTTTGTGTCTTGAATGTCCTTAGGTTTGAAGGAGAATGTTAAAGTCTTGGAACTAATGCGATTTCTCTCCCTTTGATTCCAATATCTAGGCTAATACAATGTGATAGACTTCATAAAGTCATTCCAAGCTAAATATGAATGCCATTTTATTTTATAAATAAGCTTAAGTAAATTGCATTGGATTTATTTATTAAATTTGGCAACGGTGTTTTAGCATGTCTTTCTGAAAGGATGTTACGTGTTCAACGTAGAAGTATTTAATACTTCTAAGACAATAAAAGCTGTTCTGGAGTTCCACAAGATAGCCACATTAGGCCGGTTTTGTTAATTGATATTATAAATGAAATTGTATCACGGTTATTACTATTGATTGGTCTGCTAGAGTTCCATGTGTAATAAATAAGGATGGTTGTGGACTAGTTCGTTTTCTGTAGTTCCACAAGATAATGCCGCTTCGATAGTACCTACTATAGATTCCATATACAATGCTGAAAATATAGTAGCGCGAAAGAGAAAACCGTCGAGAAAAATGTATCTTCTCATTTGCACTACCGCTTTTTTGGAAGAGTGAGTGACAGATTTTCAACGACCTCTGAGCAAGAGCTACTTTAGAAGGTTTTAAATAAGTTCTGCAAAGTGTCCAAATGAAAAACGCTTGTCAAGGAATTATTTAAGCTATCCTTAAGAGTTTTTGGTTACACCTGAAAGAAAAACCACCTAAAAAGAGCTTATTAATAGGTAAATAAGTGGAATAGTGTTTTTAAGTATAAATTAAGTATAAGTTAAGTGCTGAGTAATTTTTGGTACAACTCTTAAACAGCTTGTGTGTTGCTTGGGTATTTTGTCTGCTAGAGTTTCGGGAGTAACAGTTATCAGGATGGTTATGGATTTCTTCTTCTTCTACTTTCTTTTCTGGTGTTAATTGCATCATGATCTCCGCTCGTAGAGAACGCCGATGAGATGTGGGCTAACCTAGCCGCTGATCTCTCAGTGATTATATTTAAAAAAAAGGGGCACTGCAATTCGGGCTAGTCCGAGGCATAAATGGCCGCCAAAGGAATGGCCGCCCAGAAATAATTAGATGGATTGCGTTAAGGGCACCACCGCTGTGAAGTGGGCTAGTTTGACAAGTATGCCTCATTTGTTAAAATATTCAGCTAAAGAAACCGGCAAATAAAACCCGCCTCATATAAGTAAGATTTATTTGTTGACGCACCAAGCTTGCGAGAAAAGGACTTTAAATTCGGACGGAACATTTGAAATTGAAAAGAAAAGGAAGCCGACGGCAAAGGGATGTAGAATGAGAACAGCGAAGACACCGCGCGTGTAGCATTAATAGAATAATAAGCAGACGTTACTGGCGTTTATAAAGCTAGATGGGATGAAGACGTAATAACGCTAATTTTAGGCTGTGCGCTGCGGCGCATGATAAAGCTAAACAACGTAAGCCTTTACGTCTTCATTTTACTCTTTTTTCTGAGCATGCACATTATCCAGTTTCACAATTGTTTAGAACCGTTTAGAAAGTTACTGGGGGCAGAACACTGTGTAGGCGGCGGCAAGGGTCTGCGACTACGTATCACTATGAAAACTCCCATTGCGGAGACGCAATGCCTAACCAAGGACAATCTAAACTCCCGGCTGGAAAAGCCACAACGATTAAATTTCCTTTACGGGAGCTCAAAGCCTGCAAAGACCGAACAAGAAAAGTCTAAACGCCCGGCTGGAAGCAAGCCACAACGATTAAATCTCCATTACGGTGAAGCGAGAAGAGTAACAAACAGTAAAATTCTAACTGTCCGACGCTGTAATTGTGCTCTCTGCAGTCAGATGATTTTTCTACTATTTAATTTTTTTTTTTTGTTTTTGGATCAGAAATTGCTTGGGCCCTGAACAGGTTAGGCCCTAGATCCTAGTAGGAGTGAATTTTTTTCGTCGACTACAGTTTCTGCTCAGTCATCGTTCATCGATAAATATTGTCGCTTTGAAATGTGTGACCCACTCGTGATGTAATGGTTGTTCATGATACGATTCCAAGTAATACACAGAATGTCTTTTCACGTGTATCGACACTTGTAAGGAAATGGGAAGTTCTTCGAGGGTTAATACAGCTGTGAAAAGTACTTTTTCATCGAATCGTTCTAAATCATCGAAAAAAATTAAAACCTCCTTCACTCCGCACAGAAATGGTTAAAAGAAGCCCTAAACAACGATCTCGTAGAACACTGTTGTTGAACATTCACCTCCGCTAATTCTGCTCAGTTCATGTCCTGCCATCTTCCTTATTGATTCAATGCCTCTGTCGCTTCATCAATAGCTCAAAATGATTTAGTTGACAAGGCAATCCCTTTTATTTTTTATTGAGGTATCACAACGGACTCAATATTAATCTAAGTGTGTCAGTTGTTTTCCTGGCTGCCACTTAACTTAAACCTAATCTAACCTCTTTTTGAACATGACATTCCTTCTAAGTCAAACTTATTGTGATACTTCAAAAAAATTTGACTAAAAGAATGTCCAAGGCATAACTTAGATGTTCTGATTTTTTTTTATTATTTCAAAAAAAAAAAAAAAAAAACGAATTGGTGACAATACTTGCCTTTTTACAAGGCTTACTCTTTTTGTAAGTGCGCTGCAGAACGTACTGTGGTAAAAACATTGAGTGCTTACACAAAACTTGTCTTTCAATGACGAATTGCAAATACAGACACTAAACGAGTGTACATACAACTCCATTAGAAAAAAAAAAAAAAAAATTGTTCTGTTTTTCTATTTGTACCGATACCGAGGGAAGAAAAACTGATATAATAGAAAATCGTTGATATATAACGTAGCCTAGCATGATGATTATATTCCTTTAACGTGATATTGAAAAAAAAAAAAAACAAAATTGAAACTGTTTCACACATAAAAATTGATTGTCATGAAGGCGTTTTTTTTTCCAGGACACGAATGATGAATTCGTTGTTGTTGTTCCTTGAGCATCGTGATCTCAAGGGGATCATAACTCTCCTTGATGAATTAGTTAAAGAGTTTTATACGTTTTTATATTCGCGGAATGAGGGGGTTAGAGGGGGGTGACTATGCTCATTATAGTCGTAACGAGTTCAGCTATTCATAATTAGTATAATACGAGGTTTTATTGTTCTTAGACAATTTGTCTTCGAGCTATCGTCAACCAAGCAACATAATCGAGAGTAAAAAGTGAAATATGAAGAAAATCGAACATCGTGCCGTAATAAAGTTCCTTGCCAAACAAGGAAAATCAGTTCAGACCATACTGAATGAGATGTCATCGGTTTACGGCGACTCTTGCCCAGGAAAAACCATGGTGTTCAAGTGGCACAGTTTATTCAAACAAGGAAGGGAATCACTTGAAGACGACCCGAGGGCGGGCAGAAGCATCGAGGTGACCACGCCAGAACTAATCCAAAAAGTCGAAAAAAATGTACTCGAGGATACTTGACTAAAGAAGAAACAACTCGCAGAAATGGTTGGAGTATCCGATACAACCATTTTTAAAATCCTGCATGATCATCTTGGCATGTCTAAGGTTAGCGCAAGATGGGTGCCGAGAATGCTCACTGCGCCGCCGCAAAAACAACAGCGCGTAGAGTGTTCACGTGCATTTTTGAACCTCTGCAATGAAGACAAGGATCGTGTATTGAGCCGAATTGTTACAGGAGATGAAACTTGGGTTCATCATTATGAGCCTGAAAATGAAAAAAGAGGTTCGGGGTAAGAAATTTACCAATGATGATGAAGTCAAAGAGGCAGTTTCGGCGTATTTTGAAGTTATATACAAAACATTTTTTTATGAAGGTATAAATAAATTAATTGAAAGATCTGAAAAATGTATCCGTCTTGAAAAGGAAAAATAATTTGGTTTTTTTATTTCTACCCTATATCCCCCATTCCCCGAATATAAAAACGCTTCCTCGTAATTGCAAAGGAGTAGAAGTAAATGTGTTGACAGGACACTTGTCTCTGATGCGAACCGGCCGAATCGATCATAGCGTGTTTTATACACCCCACTCCGTCCCATCAAAAGTTGAAGGACTCGTGGTTGCCCATTCTCGCCGGTGAAGGTGTCTAGAATATCATCTCCGTTGCTGATCAGAAAGGATTCCAATCTAACCTACCCAATTGCTCCTCTCATCCCCTCAGATAAAAGTAATTCCTTGAAACATAGGGGAGCTGACATCGAAATGGAATCTAACCTCCTAATAGATAATAAACCTAAACCAGGTCTTGCCTCGGAGCAATGTGTCAAATTTATGGATAGTATTCGAATGTGTCCTTTTTCCTCTCTTCACATTCAATTCCACGTTCCTCCTATATATGTAACCATTAAAAGGAACCTATTGGGAGAATGTGTTGTGAGCAAATACGTAACTTAATGAACGTATTTTCACAATGAGATTGACAATTTTATGTTTGGTTAATTCTTCATATTTAGAGAACAGAAAAATGATTTCACATGTCGTAGCTGCTGAAGCAGAAGAATCAAACAAATATGCCATTTCGTATTTTTGTCAAAAAAAAACAATATTTTCCTTCAAATTCATTCAACCAATATAATGAGAATTTTTCCTGACTTCCTTCAAAGAAAAGAAAAACAAAGGCAATACTCGTATACCGAGCAGAAAAAAACATCAAAAATTGATTGTTGTGCGGGATGTTGTTTGTGTACGCCTTCATCTTCTCTATATACAGTGAGATAGAGAGAGAAATTGAGATGGTACAAACGATATAAATTGAATTTAATTAAATTTGAAATTCAACAGAAGAATATTCATACCGACATATCCACTCATTTTGACTTTCTTCTAAGCCACCTTTCTTCCTCATCACTGTTATTCTCACTTCAAGACTGTCAGTTATTCATAGGCACGTTATTTTATTTTTTTTTTGCCTTGCCAAATGCTATCATATACATATTCAAATTTATTTTTTTATCTCTCATTTTCATTTTTTGTATAGATAGACACGAGTAGGTATACATACATCTCTGTTTATTTACACAGTATAATGTTCAAGTAACGTGTATCTATCTCATATCTGTCAAATTTTCACAGACAAAGCAATATAACTTTTAAGTTTATTTGTCTGATGTACAAGTGAAGAAGAAGAAGAAGAAAATGTTTCATCATAAATTTTATCCAGTTTTATGTTTGTGTGCTTTTGGTTTTGTTTCTCCTTATCAACAAAATTCTTAAACAAAGCAAAATAATCAAGCAACGATGAACTTAACGATGAGAATTGCAAAAGCTTAAATTGAAAACACACCAGCATCCATCTAACATCCAACACAATGTGTCCTTCTTTTTACTAAAAACAAGTAGGTATACTATAAACCTACTCAAAGAAGATACCTAGTATAGGTGCCTTTGAAATAAAATAAAGGCAAGCAAAAGAGCTGCTTAGAATTCATGAAAGGATTTTACTTAATTAAGGACATCCAATTGTGCTTTCGAATTAAGTTTGAATCCTGAATCGTTATTATATTTTTTTAAGGTTTATTGTATCAATGACATTGGCTCATTGAGGACTCTCTCTTTGTGTGAAGAGAAGAAGAAATATTATTGGTCTAGAAGGGTCGTTGACAAAATATCGGATAACAAGGTTATGTTTAAAGTTGTTTTGTGCAAATATTTTGGTATTGTTTGTTTCTCTTGTAACCTAAGATACCTATCATCAAAAGAGTTTAACAATGATTCTTTGGAAATTTTCTCAGCTTTCAATTAAATTATAAATCAATTACACTGGACCCATGGGCTTACGTAAGACACTACAATTTTGAAATTACCTTTATTGTTTTATAGTGAAATATGATGAAAGGAACTTGGAATGACATGGAATTTCAATGAGTTGTGATTTTTGTTTGTGAGTTAGATTAATTTACGACAGACAATAACTACAAAGGACTTCTATTGATGGTCTCCAGGTTGATTTGGGTAGTCATTTATAAAGGGTGGGTCAAATGCATGCTTCTTTTAAGTTTAAGCTGCTCTAAGGCCTAAACAGCAAAGCGATAACGAAGATAATGGTCATGTGCCTTCTTTAATTTTTTTTAGTTAATTCGGCTATGTTAAATCCGAGATCCTTGTTCGAAATTATGCTTTTGAGATCGATGATAAGTTGATGCTTTCGTGGATTGATTCTCGCACTTTCGGTACAGCAGCCAAATGGTCTTATTCTTCCAGTTCGGCGTTACGAGTATCGTGATTTCGTGGTTGAGAGAAACGTGAAATGGCAATGTTTACTTATTTCTAACAGAGAACTTTGAGGCAGACACAATTTGAAAATTCTTTGTGGGGAAAAGAAAGTAAAGAAAAGATAAAATCACTCACAAAACCGAACCCCAAATGTAAACAGATTCCAAAAGTCGTCAACTTTCAAAAATGTCCTTCAAATAAAAAGATTTATGCATGAAAGCCTCGTTTGTTTTCCGATGGCGAAGATTTATTATACTGTGCGTAGACGAGGAAGCCAACACACGCCACAAACAAACCAAGCAAAATATGACTTGCATTTCATTTTGCATCCTTGACTCGCCATCGTACCTGTCACATTCGATTCTCGTGCCCTGCATAGTGTCAACAAATTGCACTGATATTTGAGAGAATTTTTTTATTTTCATTTTTTTATTTTGTACACCGAATCTGTATTCCATGTACATACGTACGAATCCTGGGCTTGCCATGGCTAAATTCGTGGAGAAAAAAAAACAGAAAATATTTCCAACATCCTGCGATATGGTAAGTGTTCAGGAGGTTCAGTGTGTAACAATACACAAGTAGGTATAGGCAGGGGTTTGTATAGTGGCAACGACGTAAATAAAAATGGAAAAACGGGAAAAGGAAAATGGAAAACAACTTTGAAATTAATAAAACCCTCACGATTGGGATAAACTGTTCTTTTTTCTTCTTTTTTTTTTTAGAAAAAGAAGCGCTCTCACTTTTGGTTCGTTTTATATCCTTGCTCACATACAACAACGAGCAATGTCAATTTTGGAAATAAGCTTCTATCAAATTAGATTGATAAAGATAAGCCAACAAGAGTGTTGTTAGCTGTCAGTATTGCTGTAGGGAACGTAAAGTTGAGAAAATATGGATAGACATGGACCAAGTGAGATAAGCTTAAAAAAAATAGATCTGAAGTTATATCGAAAAGCGTTAAATTCGAATTCAGGAAAATTTGTGTGAGAAAGAAGGATTTTGGGAGAATAATCAAAATTTTTTTATACCCAGGTACTATGAAACATTAAATGTCAATACATTTTCTTCAAATAGTTCAAGATTCGTCTCCTGTTGAATAATTACGACTTGTTTTTTTTAAGATAAAGTGAAAGTATGTGTCTAACTACGTACAAATTTCAATTTTTTTTAATAGTTTGCGTCTAGGCTTTATGAACACCCTAATGCTTTCAGAAAGCAGAAAATAAGAGATGACAAGGTAGTACACACGTTGAATTTAAATCTTACTTAATTCCAATGTAAGAGAAAGATACAGTTGTGTAAAGCATCCCACATTCGGGTTGAGCTCTAAAAATATGACTCTCAATACTTGGCTGCAAGTCCGAAGGTGGACTCAAGATAAAGCCGAAATATATTCTTAGCGAGAAGGGTGTTGCGACTAAATTACTTAGTTGTTCATGGAGAGAACTCGTAAAACATTTACCCGTTATTCGGTTTAGCGGATACACACGTAGCGTAGTGTTGATACGTTTTTCATTTTAGAAGACATACGCTATTCTTATAACTTTGAACTACAGTCGACTCTCGTTAATTCAAACTTGCGATAATTCGAACCTCTCGATAATTCAAAGTTATCACGAGTTCCCTACAAAATCTCTTGATATTTCGAACTAAATCAGTACATTTTTATACACTTGGTAATTCGAACGAAAAAATCATTGCTATATAATAAAACGACGCGGTAATTCGAACTCATCGGCGTCCAACACTCGACAATTCGAAGTTGCATAGAAAGAGGTCCGGTTTCTTAAAAGAAAATCTTCCAATACTTATGGATTATGAAGAATCAGCAGTAGAACCATTAGTATACATCAGCGGTGTGAGTTTTTCTGACTTTGTTCAAGTGGATGACGATGTTGCTGCCTCAGGTGCACTAACCAAAGGCGAAATCTTAACTGCGACAGATACGAATGAAAAAAGCAACGGTGAAGATGAGGACGATACATCAGAACCCTTAACAGAGGAGTCAGTTAAGGAAGCACGATCATTATTCGGTACCTTACAACGCTTCTGTCTACAAAACGAAAGTGATGAAAACGCATTTCAGGCACTTTTTCTCTTAAAAAAAGTTATTGAGCAGTCTGAGCAGCAGCAATGTGTTTTGAAGCAAACGAGTATTACAGAGTTCTTTCAAAAACATTAATTAGTTCACATTATGAATAAGTTTATTTATGTTTACGAATGTACATGTACACTCTGTTTTTTTTTTTCATAGCTGTAGAATAGCAGTTAATAAATAATATGTAATTTAATGATCAATACCTTGTAATTCGAAGTTTTATTTATTTTCTCTCACAAATTTCGAACCATTTGTTATTTCGAACATTCGATAATTCGAAGTATTTTAAGAGTCCCTCAAGTTTCGAATTATCGAGGGTCGACTGTACGTTGCAAGCATAAGTTGAAAAGGCCCTGTGTAGTGACAACTAGCTACTTTGGAATTAGATCACGATAGCGAGATTTTTCTGAATGCGGTGCTAGTTGATCATGGCATTGCAAGAATTGTAGCTATAATCAATTTTCAGCTTGAGTAAGGATTTCGTTTTTCTGTTAGGACTCGAAGTGCAAACCTCCCACATAACAGGCAGACATGATAATTACTACGCTACGGACACCACATCTATAGTTGCTACCAATTGTGGAACATATGACATCGCGTATTTGGTCGCCATATGACCGAATGACGCTGTGTGTTCATTTTTCCGCATTCATTATCTTGCTGTAACAAAAATTTGGACTTCAAATAACCCCACAAGCAGGAGACGTTAAGTAGTGAAATCGTGGAGGCAAGTCTCAATGAAAAAAATCATTTTTCGAAACTGTACGACTAAGAAGCATAAGGGAAGCAATAAATGGATCAGACTGTACGGTCCGGCGCAGTCCTGTGAGAACCTAAAGCCGTACATTACGTTTGCTGGTAGAAATAGAATACTAAATTCAATTATTTTGATCCAACAACACTCTCCTCTCACTGTTCCGGTTGTTCATGCTTCGTCTAAGAAAAAGTCCAATGACCTATTGTGTACAAATGAAAGTCCAAACAATTATGCATTTGTCTTGGAGAGGTTGCTGGTAAAGTAACTGGAGGTTTTTAGTAATCGAGAGATTCTGTTTATTCACGTGGTCATCAAAGAGCGTGGTGTCCGTGGCTTAATGGTTAGAATATCTGCCTGTAAGCCTGTTTGTTGTTCAAATGTCAACAAAAGGCACAAATATTTTTCCACGAAGAATTGGCAAGGCCTCCGTTAGTCGCCATGAAAAGGGTTTTCGAGATAAGCTCTTTGAAACCGGCAGAAAATTGCAGGACCCTTCCGTTCCCTCACAAAGCATGGTTGTGAGAAATGCGCTACGTCCCGAGCCTCCCTACTCTGTTGCTCCACTCTATGTATGTTTTTAATCAAAAATTCACGAGCTTCATAGCTCATTACAGTTTTTTGCGAAGAATCATCGTCAGTTTGACCATTTTAGGAACGAGAATCGCATAATGCGAGCACATCGAGCGGAAGAAGTCTCTGCGTCAAATGAATTCTTACGGGAATATTTTAAAATTAGCAAGAATTGTGAGACGTAAAGACAAAAGAGATGTTGACAACTGAAAAGAACGAAAACGATCAATTATAAGTCGATTTGAGAACCAATAGTAAAAGTTCCAGAACTGCCAGATACCAAAGTTCAAATGGTTTACCCAGTACACTAAAACTACTCACAAGCTCTTAGTATCCATTTTTTAAGCACTGACTATTGTGCCGTCTTTGTCGCTTCTTGATTGTTGGCACTCTAAAACCGAAATGGGCCACTCCGACACGAAGTATCAAATTTGAAACTGAACAGCATTCCTTAACTCATTCAGTACTTTTATCAGATTTGTCCCATCTTCTCTCAGACGCACATATCTTCAGAGGCAGCTACGTTGTCATATAGAATCAAGTCAACTGCTGTGTCAGCCTTCAACTTAACCCACACTTCACAAAGAAAACTAGATTCACCTAATCATTATAAAGAAAACTGAAGCCTTTGTAAAATTACAAGAAATTGTTGGGTATAAATATTCGGCTGGTTCCCGTGGCGTAGTGTCTCATTACTCATTTTTCAACGGGCATCGCCTTTCGCGAGAACTTTCAAATTTTCTGAGCTTGTTTCACTTCATTGTCCTGAAAAGCGCTTTCACTTTAGTCATTCTGAAAAGACAAACAAACTGAAAATCCGTCAGCTCCTTTCCTTACAGCATGGTTGAGAGAAATGCGCTAGGTCCCGGGGACTCACCGAGCTATGTTGACCCCCCCCCCCTCCCCCTTTCCCCCCTCCACAAACTATTTATTTATTTACAATTGATTGGACTTTAAGCCTCATTGACACAAAGTTTCGTGCTTTCTTTGGAATTGATCTTAAACACCAGTTCTACTTATTTTCAATTAAAAAGCATCTTGGCCTGTAAAATAAGGGTCAGAATTAATTTCTTTATTACATAGACAGATCAACAAAAGAAGTCACAACTTGCCAGTTTATGTTTCACAGATGTGAACAATTGTGTTTTAACAATGGGAAACTGTATTTCATTTCATATTTCTAAACACAATTTTTCAGTTTCATAAGAGAATTCCTAGAAATTTTTGCTGGCAAAAAAACAGAGATTCCTGAAATAATTTAGATTCGCTTGCTTTTTTTGCTTTTCGTATTGGAAATGATTTACGAAGCAAATTTCGCCCATTTTACACCATTACAATCGTTACTCAACTTACTTTTCTATTTTTCCCTTCAAAAACAGAAGAAAAAAAATTTCAGATGAGCATGACCGCTCATCCTGCTGTGTAAACGCTTTACCAAACGATATGTAATGTCCTTTACTGCATGTTCAGTACCTATACGAAGCTTAAGCAATTGCAGCTATAAAATGCAAACGTACACGATTCGAATTTACAAAAAAGGGTCAGCTACATAATTAATTGATCCTATAAAAGTTACAAAGCATTGATCTAAACAAGCTACGGTCTGCAGACAGAAAATGCCCAAACTCTTCATTTCACAAATAAATGGGTGTCTGCAGTTCATTAAATCAAATGTACTTCCCTTCACTGACACTTCGTGTCGTTCCCATGGGATGAGGACAAATTGGGCAAGGACCTAAGCTTGGTATATATGCCAAAACTGATTTAGAATTTTTGGAGAGCTCCTATTTGGATTCTAAAAGTAATAAAGTACGAGTATACCTTTGCAGATAGATTTGTTCAAATAAAAATCCGCCGGAATAAAACAAAAAATTTGTGCCTTTTCTCTCATGTTGCTGTGTTTGCATTTGATTTGTGAGCTTGTTTCGTAAAGTCCTTTAAGCCTTTCGCTTTCGAGCAAACGAGATGGGATATTTCTTTTTTCTGTTTTGTTTTTCAATATAATTGGACGTCTGTCTACAAATCCACTGCACTAGGGAATTTGTCGATAAATTTACCAATTCCAACATGTTTTTCCTATTTCTGCTTTTCTTTTTTTTTTTCAGTTGCCTGTTGTTTATTTGAATGTGTTTGTAACATTCCGGTGCAGTTACTCGTCGGTGCCTGTTTTTGACAGCTTTATACCCATAAATGAACCAGCGTACCATGATCAAAGGCCAGCCAATATGTGCATTGCGACGTGTGTATACCAAGCGATTTACACGTGGATATCTCTCTCTTTTGTTAAAGGTGTTGCAAATAAATAAACAAACAAAAAAAAAAAGAAAAATACTCATAGTGAAATAATATTTATTACGTGAAACCAACGAACCATGCAACTTGATTTGTATAGTTCTAGTTGAGTAAGGCTTCAGTTGGCAGGACGAGATTCGCACACACAATTGCTGGTGGATTAATTAATATTCCCCTTTTTTTTTATGATGTTGAACTAGATTTCCAACACATGCGAGTGTGGGCGGGAAAGAGAATTAAATTGGAATTTGTGACCAAAAAATTCTGGCATTGAAATTTATTTGCGTGGTAAGGTTTATCCTACGTGTAGTGTGTGTGCCTATAAAACATTTTTAAAAGTAATTGGCAATTTCAAAAGTGAACTGCGAGTATTCGAGTTTCTATGTTGGGTTCCGAGGTAGGAGAGAAAACTACAAAGTTAAAAAAAAGTGCTGAAACATTTTGGCTTTGCATTTCCAACAACTTGTGATTCTTTTAGCAAATAAAACTTTTAATTAAACTTCCGTTTTCATTCGCTTGGATGGGTTTAGAAGAATGCGCTCTTACAGCTTTTTTTATCAAAGGAGAAAGTTCGTAAAAACACATCGGGCATGTGACATTTAGGAGTTTTTGTAACTGTTAGTAGGTGAAGAGTGCTACATTTATGTACAAAGAAGTAAAGAGACAGGATTAGAAAAACATTCCTTTTTTCAGGCACTTCGCACTAAGGCATGATAAAACTTTGTCGTCTTTTGTTTTGCTTTATGAATTAACACGGAATCGTGAACAGGGGGGCCATAGACTATTCAATGAATTATTTGGAAAAAGACGTTTTCATAAACATTTCTCTGTAATTTCTAAGCAAGTTTTGTGGTAGTGTTGAATATGGCTTTTCCCTCACAGAGTTTTACTCGGTAGCACAATACAACCTTTACTTAGGTTGCCGGTTGAAACTACTGTGGATATTTTAGTTTAATAGGGAAGAGCCTGCTCTATTTTATTGACCTTCGAAGACTGAGTTCATTGATTCTTTATTTAGAAGGCAGGCTAAAATAGCATCACAACTCTGTCCAACAAGCAGAAATTTGGTATATTATTGATAACTTCTTTTCGAAGGTTAGTTGGCGTATCCCCTGTCAAGCAATTCAATCTATTTTTTTTGACTACCCTACTACTAATCAAGGGGTTATGACTACCCTTATAATGTTATAAAAACACAGTGCGAGTATTTAGGAAAATAGGAGAGGATTTGAAAGGAGACACCGATGCATGTTGCTTTTGAACTTTTGTGAATCGTAATGCAGGGGAAATACAGAGCCAGGTAAAGCATTCCACATTCGGGTGGTGCGACTGAAATACGAATCTCTATACTTGACTGTACGCCCTAAATTGTGATTAAGATAAAACTGATGAGCATTCCTAGCGGAGCGGGTGTTGCGGCTAAATTGTTTCAGGGGAGGAATGCAACTGGCTATTTCACTAGAGCACTGTTTGTAAAAAAAAGCGATAGAAGAGAGAGAGACAGGTAACGTTTTGACGATGTTCAAGAGAATCAATCGATTCTACGATTGGACTATCACCTATCAATCTTAACGCACTATTTTGTACCCTATCAAGTAGGCGCAAGGATGTTTGAGGAGCACCTGACCAGATATGGGAGTTATACTCCAGTTTTGGCCGAATGAAGGCCTTATAAATTGTAGCCAGATAACAAGGGGTGAAGAACTTCCTGCATCGTCTTAAGAAACCTAAGCATTTAGCAGCGTTTTTGGCAACTTCAAATATGTGGTTATTCCAACGAAGATCATCGTTTACACACATACCAAGTACTGACAGCTTTTCGGTTTCATCGATGTAGGTACTAGTGCTCTTAATCTTACCCGGGTAGTACCCATTATAACAATTACCCGGGTACCCGGGTACCTGGGTAGCGCGGGTATTACCCAAGTTGACGGGTACCCGGGTAATGCGGGTAGCTCGTCGGGTACCCGGTTACCCGACAGAATAAGCTATACATGACAGTGTTATGTTATGGGTAGCGGAGAGTGAAAATTCTCTAATGCACTTTGAAATATCTATCGGGTATCGACATCAAATGATTTAAATATTAGCAGGTATGAGTTCTTTAAAAACATCAATCTAGGAAATTAATAAAGGGCGTTTTGATACATGAGCACCGCAGACTCAAATCTTAATTGATATTTTTGTTTTTATATTAAGATTCAATTGTTAAATTTTATTTCAGTTTTCCGAGATAATCACAACAACACAACATGCAACTCAAACACTTTAAGCTATTTCACTGTTGCCAATCCTATCATCAGATTCCCTTGTTTTTATGTGTTTTTACTCCTCATCCATATTATTTTTACGCTATAAGCGGGTACCCGGTACTTTGGTACCCGGGTAATACCCGGTTCTTTTGTACCCGGGTAATACCCGGTTCTTCGGTACCCGGGTAATACCCGATATTGCGGGTACCCGGGTACCCGGGTGGGTACCCGGGTATGCGGGTATTAAGAGCTCTAGTAGGTACCATTCATGGATAATGGCAATGGGGGAATGTTAAGCTTCAACGACAAGAGACAGCATTGAGTTTTCGAAGCATTAAATTCTACTCGGTTTTGAAACAATGCTGTCAAGGTCAAAATTCAATGAGCTTATCATACTAAACCGATCTAGTTACACATCCGAAGATCACGGACGTGAATTTGGAAACGAATATGAAAAGCTGAAGATTGAGTCGTCAGTAAAATAGTTAAGAGATTTATAAGTTTCAGACATGAGATAGTTTATGAAAATAAGGAAGAGAGTCGGAGACAAAACGGACCCCTGGGGCATACCAGCATTTATAAAGTCAGTATCAGACTTGAAGCCATCTAATACAACTTGTATTGAATGGTCGGAATGGTAGTTTCTAATCCAACGAAGATGTGACTCATCGATACCAAAAGCACGCATTTTCGATAAAAGAGCCAAACCCTATAAAATGCTTTAGAAATATCAAGCGCAATAATCTTACTTTCTCCAAAACAATGTAAAGATTGGTTCCACTTTTCGGTGAGATATGCCATCAAATCACCAGTTTACCGTTTGCTAGGAAAGCCGTACTGACGGTCATTAAGAAGCTTTCGTTCTTCAAGATATTTCATATGTTGACGGTATGTTAACGTTTCCATGACCTTGGAAAGAAGTGACGTGAGTGCAATTGGACGGTTTTTGGAAGGAGAGGAAGATTCGCCTTTTTTAGGGACCGGCTGGACAAATGCTGTTTTCCATCTGCTCGGAAAAATTCCAGCTGAATAGGAAAGATGGAAAAGTTTTCGCAGTGGTTTTGCCAGCGAAGAGGTACACCTCTTCAGAAAAACGGCGGGGATACCATCTGGACCAGCGGATTTATGTATGTTGAGATCTTTAAGGACTGTCGCAACAGAACGAGTTCGAAAAAAATATCTGCTTCATCAAAGAATTTGCAGACTCGAGCTCAGGTGGAGCCAATATGCTATGAGGAAGTGTCGAGTTGGCAGCAAATTAGCTTTATCGATGGAGCTGACATACGGAGAGTCATTGAAAACGAGCGTTGGGACCGATGACGTGGTCGAGTTCTTAATATTCTTCACAAAAGACCAAAAGTTTTTGCTTCCTTTTGGACACAACAGTTTTTTTTGTCTTACTTTTTGGTCATGCAAAAACTTAGCCGTTTGTATTTGAGCATTACAGATATTTCTGGCGCGTTTGAACAAATTTCGGTTTTCTGTAGCAGGGTTGTCTTTGAATTTACGAAAACTACTTTCTAGATCCCTAATCGCCTCTTTACAGCTTGAATCAAACCACGAATTCTCTTCGGGGATGATACCTTTTGTTCTGTGAGGAACAAAATTTCTCATGCCGTTGAGAATTACGTTAGATATCATATCAGCTGATGCATCAACGTTTCCGTCGAGAAAGCACAAATATCTATTTTAAAAGCTAAAGTAAAATCTGGAATGCAAGTCCTGCGAGATCAATGATATTCCTAAAAAATAACGTCCTGTTAAGGAACAGTGGAGAGAAGTTTCCCAAAGAGTTTTTATTCCGATCAATCGCCATTTTCTTATACTTTGCCCAAAGTTCTTTCAACCACTAAGACAAATGTTCGTCGTGTCAAATCAGAATACCTCTAAAGGTTTGATTACAGTTCAATTATTCAATTCTACTGAAACTGTTCTTAACCATGCTTCAAACAAGAACCACATTTCTGTAGTCGTCCGAAATTCTACTTGCGTTTAACGACGAAAGATTTTTAATCTCATAAACAAAACCTGTCACCGTTTTATAGGAAGTATCCATTTGAATTTCCTGCTTAAACACAAACATTGACCCCTAGTCGTTTCTCGAAGGGTGTTTCTCTCTCTTGTTCCGTATTTCACTTCATTAAAGGTACCATCTTGTAGCTCCAACACATTGAAGTAGGTAAACCCAAAACACAACAAAGGTCTTTGTTGTATTTCAACAACACAGGGAGACGACAACGTCCGAAAGCAAAACAGAACAAACAATTAACTTCCCTTTGAAAACAACTTTTCCCAGACAAACTTGGACGAATAAAACAAACCAAAGCTCTAGCCAGACCGACCAAAAAGAGAGAAAATTTTCTATACAAAGGAAATTCTGCAAATATTATCCCATCGCACATCATCTTTCCTTTGGAGTATGAAAAACAAAAAAATTGAGGGAAAAAAAAATATAAAAATTCCACGCACCCGAGAACTATAAGACATTAAATTTACAAAAGGTAGGCAACACAGCGTACAACAACGACAGAAAAGTGGTTTCCTCAAATGCTGTAAACTAACCCCAAAAGACCTCATGACACTGCAAAAATCCACCCACCACCTAACATTATACGAAACGACGAGCCCGAGCCAGAGGCTGACGTGTTAGAAATTTGTCCACACTTTGCTTTTTTTCCTCTTACTCCATACTTTTGGACTCAAACACATAGTTAAGCAACGGAGAAGGTATCGTTGAAAAAAAAAAAACGAAAAAACTTCAAAGTTTACTACACGGTCCAAGGAGCAACGACTAAAGGCCATACCACAACTGCTACAACTATAACAGAGCGGGTGGTTGAGGGAGAGAGTAAATAGGAGGACTCAAGCAAAATAACTATGTAACTGAAGGAAAATAGTTTGAAGAAACGGAAATAAAGCGCAAAACCAAAATAAAAAAAAGTCCATTTCCATTTCCCTTTGTAGCCAACCCGGCTGCTGGCAGACAAGCACAAGACAAAAATGGCGCCTATTATTTTCTTACATCATCCATTAAAATCATCGTCCTGTGAGTTATGACGGTTTTTCAGCACTTTTTTAAGCGAGAGTGGGTATTTTCCTCTCATATCTTTCTTTTTTGCTCCTTTTTTTACTCTCGTAATTTGCAACAGTGCCTGAGTTTGCTTCCGGTAGTACAACTTTATGAACTGTTAGGGAGCACTGCACTTTTACCGAGTTGGTGATGGTTTCTTTTTTTGTTTTTGTTTTGGTTTTGTCGGTAAAGGAAAAGGAAGGAGCCACCACGAGGACCCACAAAAGAAAATAGATGATGGGTAAAGTGAGAGTGCCTATGCACAGAACACAGAGTTGCATATTAGCTACTGACATCTGCGCGCACGGAACTCTAAACTGTGGAAATTTTTCTACCTCCTCTTTTCGAGATGTGCTGATTGTGCTAGGTATGTGCATGAAACAGGAAAGCTGTTCGTTGTTGCCTTGGGGTCTATATAAAGGTGAAGGATGCCAGCTGCTTATGGAGTATGCACAACACATAGGGAAGAGGATGAAAACTTTTATTCCTTCCAACAAGAAGCACAAGATGAGCAATGAAATGATACAAAATTGTCAGCCAGAGGCCGGAGTGATGCAGATTACTATGCATACACAGCCTGTCGAACTTTACAAAAATTACAATGAAAATATCAAGGAAAAAAAAAGAAAGAAGGGAAATCTTAGTCTCCTCTCATGTGTCCGTATCCTGTGGCATAAAGGAGCAATTTTGCGAGAAAAAACAAGCCCTTTACCTACCTATCTGGTCTCTTCCTCATATCTAAGAATCCTTTTTCAATCTTCTTCACGAGGACGAAAGAACAAAAATGTGAGTAGAGATATACATACTGGGGGTTATCCGCTTATGGGTGTGTTTTCCTTGTTTGAGCCCTTTCCTCAAAAAGAAACAGAAACAACTGATGCAGGAAAAAATATCTGTGTAGCTCCACTCTCAAGTTCGTATAAGAAGGAAGCTGCTCCTCTTTTTATCCGTTTATATCACTTTATCACGTTTAGACCAGGAAAAATTATAATAAGATGCCCGAATGGGTCGTACGTTCATACTTATGTTTTAATTTGAAAGGATGCAAGAAAAAAAGGATACAGAGACACGAAATCTTCAACGTTTTGGGCGAGGTTAAGGACTTGTTTCGGCCTTTCCAAAAGTGGATTTCAATTTGAATTGTAGATTTTCCAAGTCAAACAACTGTGATAACTATTTAGAGTTTTACAAAAATAAAAATGAGAAACTGGTGCAACAAGCCTGGATTGCCAGTGAGGATTTTTTCTTTTCCTCACAGACATACCGAGCTTGTTTGTGTTTGGGAAAGAGGATCCGAGAGGTTCCAACAAATGTGTTCTAATTTGGACTGGCTGGGGACTTTAGCTTCGCTCAAGATGATTATTGAGGATGGGAGAGATTCTAACAAACGTGTGCTAGTAAGGCGACAGTATTATTCTTGGGGACTCTATCGCTAAAGGTGATACCAGGGATGGAGTCTAGGAAGGCCGTTTTTGATGAGTGATTTCCACAATCCATAAAAAATTTTATGAAAAGTGACTATCAATCATCGCAAAGCACCTATAACCTGATTGCAGGGCAGCACAAAATTATTTTGAAACTGACCCTGACTCGAACCCCAACTTCTCACGTAATAGTCTGACGTCTGGCCCAAAAAATATTGGTGCCACCTATTTTTTAAACAAATACGAATTGTATTTCATTCCTTATCAGTTCTGCTTTTAAAATCAAGCAGTGACTAGTAAATCATAATTTTCCAATTAAAATAAACTTTAAGATTAAATTTTAAATTAAATTTTGACTTTAAATTTAAAAATTTTCTAAGAACCAACTTTGCCAACAGCATTGTTGTAACACCTTGAATCAGTGTTTTGTTTTTCTCACCGTGAGTCGCAATATTGTAAGTAAACAACCGCACAACAGCCTGATTCGAAGTGACACTTCTAAAGGATAAGTCCTCTTCCCTGAAGCTTCTTCCTATTCAGGGACTATTTACTTTGCCCACGTGAAATCTAATATTAAAAAGAACAAAACCAAATAACAATTCATAAAAATAATAATAATACAAAAAAAGTAGGGACCTTCACACAGCAAGGATGCATAATACACGTTTCTTAACACGTCGCATCGCTCGTTCGCTAGTCGTCGTCGCGTCAGCCACACTAGGCTCATTCGTTATGATAATTGAATGGCATGTGGGTTGGGTGACAGTGTGCTGTGCTGCTCCTGCTAAAGATGCTGGTATTTCTGATGGTGATGGCTTGAAACGTTGCAAAGACAATAAAATGAATTCATTTTGTTGCATTATGCAATTTCAAGATGTCTGTCTGCCGGAAAGTCTGGGGTTTATATTTCTCTTCTTTTTTTTTCGTCTTCCCCATGTCGTCGTCGACGTCGTCATCGCCGTTGAAGCGGACGCACACAGTCTTTGCCACAGACTGGCAAAATTATTTTGCGCCAAGTGTAAGCAAGTACTTACGGTTGTTGTATAGTGTTTTTACTCCAAAAGAGGGAGGCGAAATAAAAAAAGGAATCAGAAGGAAAAATTTTTCAGATGACGCTGCTTGTGCATCTAATTTAATAAAGAATACGCGCGGTAGTGAAGTATAGTGTGATATTAATGCAGATTTTTTTTCTTGTCTGCATAATTTGTTGCGGAAGACGAACGTAGAGCAACGTGTAAACGAGTGGGTTTAAGATGCTGATGAGGACGACGACGACGACGGCAGGAGCAGATCTAAGAGATGCTCAGCTCACACCATATGCATAGGTTTTCTTGTTTTTTAATTCACTTTGAACTTTGTGGTGAGGAAATGAGGAAACCTGCAGTGTAACTTCTTTAATCCTTGTTCAGATTTTGTGATTAGTTTAACCATTTTTCTTTACACAGAGTTTATGTTAATATTTACATCCGAGGTTGGGGATTTTTTTTTTGAGCGGTTGACAATGAAATTTTGTTAAACTATAAGTTAGTTAAAATGGTTTTGAAAACACTATTGCCCCTATATCACACTGACTTCAATATCCATTACTTTCTTTCACTGTTGTGGGTTCTCAACTTTGGCACTGTTCGAAAAAGTGAGGACATGCTACTGAGAGCCAATTCGTTGTTAAACATGTTTATGGAACACGTTCTTGGCTTGAATCAAACTTCATCAAGAAGTCAAGAACTTCATTTTTGTAAACGAGTACCTAACTAGCAATCACAGATTCGAGAGCGGTTTGACAAGTCAGTGACTTTTTGAATAAAAAAAATTTTGTTTCTCAAATAAACAAGGCCTTCGGGCGCTGTTTATTTGAGCCTTCGGTGGCTTGCTGTTTCTAACCTACCAAGGCTTTCGGGCGCTGGCTGTTTCTAACCTGCCAAGGCCTTAGGGTGCTTGTTAACGCGGCTACCTACAGGGTGAATTGTCACGATTACGTAACCACCTTTTTCTTTTCCTAGGTGGCGAGACTGCTAGAGTACTGACGCACTAGTCCAAATACTCATCTGCCTTGCAGGAAGTCCCGTACAGCACCTCTCATCATATGAAATTTTCCCGATACATCTGAAGTATCAGTACATCAATATGTTCTATCATATGTTCTATCATTTGTACATAAAACCATACTTTGTTAATTATAGTAAAAGAAATAAGAGAAGTTCTAATAAAAAGAGAGTTTCTGACCTTTGTGAATTTTCGAGTGTTAATTTCACATACCTTGGCCAGCCACGAGTTTTACCCCGGCTGGAAACTAAAGCACGTCACAATTTGGCTCAATACATTTAGTCCAACACTTTTTAAAATTTTTTTATTCCTTCCAAACAATAGGTTTTCTCAAGGCCCTCCAAATAGGTGTTTGAGTGATGACCTCTTCATTCGAACCAAATCTCTTACGACCCAGCCATTCCTTTAGATTTGGAAACTGGAAATAATCGTAGGGGACTAAATCTGGAGAATATACTGGAAGTTCTCAGTTCAGTATTTATCAGTTCTTAGCCCATTCTATGGACTTTTGCCTTGATTTCAACATGATACAATACCTTCCATGGTGACTACACACATATGCACCAGTGTATTGTTCTTAATGAATTAGAATCGAATCCGAATCTATCTCAAAACTCTGAATAATGTTCTTCATTTATCGTTTATCCTTTTCAAGTTAATCGATGTGAATGACAACGCGTGCATCTCAAAAAACCGCGTCCGTGACCTTGTTAGCCGACAGACCCACCTTATCGTTCTTTGTTGCACATTTACCCGAAGAAGCCCACCGTTTTGACAGTTCCTTGGTCTCTGGTGTATTTTGATGAATTCAGGTTTAGTCCAACGTAATAAAATGGTGGAAAAATTCATTCGGATTGCGCCTAAACATAGCCAAACACAACTTTGAAGTGGTCAAACGGTTGCGCTTATGGTCGAATTAAATATTATAAAATTAACCAATCGTGGCACCCATCGCGCGGACAGCTTTTCAATGTCCAAATATTAATTTGAAATGTGATGTTCCCGCTCAGTTGAGATGCACATAGTATGAGCCACCTCGCTTTTTTTCATTCTCCGATCGTCCATATCAATTCATGGATTTTATCGATGATTTCTGGTGTGGCGACCTCTTTTGGGCGACCATGACGTTCGGCATCACTTGTGTTGATAAGTCGACAGGGGAACATGGAGCAGTAAGCACGAGTATATACAACCAAATATCAGTTCGACCACACTTTGCTTTTTTATTATTAAATTTAATAAAGCGAAAAGTGTAGCATTGAATAGGCTGTTTTATTTGAGAGCATCTAAAAGGAAGTGGTTTGTGCTGCCTTAACTTTAAATCTAAATAAATAGGGTGCGGCAACAGAGCGAGGGCCTAGTGCATTTCTCACAACCATGCCTTGTGAGGGAATGGAGGAGACCTACACTTTTCTATCAGGTCCGAACGGCTCATTGAGAAAGCGCTTTTCATGGCAATGAATTTATTAACGGAGGAATTGCCAATTCCTTGAGAAAGGCAATACAAGTGGAAAAACATTTTTGCCTCTGCTGGGATTCGAACCTCGAACCTCTGGGTTAGCAGAGGTGGACACACCACGGGTACAACTTTAAAACTGACCAAGTTAGGTATTGTGTGTTCTTTGTAAAACTTTGCTCCTTTTTGCTGAAATTATTTCTCTTGAGCGGACAATCTCCTAAATTAAAATAAATTTATTTAAGGGCACAAAAAGCTTGAGGGAAGGTTGATTATGGAAGTATTTATCGATGTCGCAAAGGAATTGCTATTTTTTTTAAGCACAGGCTATTCTGGAAACTGTACTACAAACATTCGGTGTCACACTCTCTTATGTGGACAGAAAACTTCAGTCCACTGACTGTACACTTAAGAGAGTTTTCATTAGGATTTAAATTCTTTAATGTTTCCACCGAGAAGAAAAATGTTCATATCAAGAAATTTTGAGCAAGTTTGATAACACACAGAAGCAATGTACTAAAGAAAATTTATTCAAGATGATGACTTTCAGCCTGATATTGTCAAGTCATTACGTTCCAGTCCAGCCACAACTTTCCACTCAATTCTCAAACTGTGAAGGGATCCTTAGCAGGTCACAATGTTGTGACTTGTGATTTTTGGGCAGAATTGGACTGTGAAAGAGGCAAAATTATTTCGTTTAGAGAACGCTACACAGTACACGAGTAAAAATTGTACTCTATAAAGGATAGGGGGCTGCATAATGAATCGGAAAGGAAAGCCGAACTTCTCATTTTCGCTCAACGAAACAAAAGTAATTGCATTTTCGATAGGTGGCATTAGTTCAGTGCTAAAAAAGCTAGTAAATAGGGTGGCACCATAGAGCGAGGAGCCCCATGTCAAACATCCAAAACATCCAAACACATTTTGCCCATGATGTTGCCCTAGAAAATGTTCAAGAAAAAAAAAGACATTGTGTCAAGACTATGTCACCCGCTTGGCGTAGCTCTGGCCTTTTTGTGATCGAATTGGGTAAACTAAGTCAAATTGTTTCCAAGTTTCCATTTCGGTTTGAAAATCGGGATGAAAATTTTCAATGTTACTCAGGGGCTATGAAGCACTCCGTTGCCGTTCCCGAGAAAATATGGGAAGGAAATATAACCCTCTGTAGCCCTGTGTGACATAACGGTACCAAACCAAAAAACTCCTCAAGAAATTTCAAGTTGCCGTTTTATTCCATTTTGAATCACTGCGCCACAACGGTAACAAACAGTTTCACACATATGCATTACTTGCATCAAAGTTGGTTCTAAGTTCGTTTGTTCTTAATTTTTAAAAATCATTAGTGGTTGAACATTGGAAATTTCAATGTACTGGTTCTGGACCATTTTTGTTCCAAACTTCATTGAAATTGACATAGTAGTTTTGGAGCTTCTTCATTACAAACACTAATTTCGCGTTTTATTTCCCGTTTCAGTGGGAATATGAAGTTGAAATATCATATACACCTTTCTCTTGGATCACTCTATCTACTTGGAAAATAACATCAAAATCCGCTGCGTGGTTTCAAAGCAAAGTTCAGTTCAGTTTATTTTATTGAGTCTTAAATTCACTAGTTTACAATTTGATTACAATTTTTTTTTTTTTTTTTGCCGACTTAAGAGGTATGTCTGGCTGAAAGTGTGTATTTATATAAAGATTTATAAATGTTTATCTTGCTTTTTTTTTTTCTTCAGTTACAATAAGTTTGTTTCTTCCATTCTGTATGTGCATGCTTGCTCCCGACATGTAGGTTTCAAAGCAAACAGACAGCGAAAACGTCTTTGTTTTTTACTCTGTTACGAATACGAGTAGGTATACTTAGAAAAGTATTTTTGAATAACAATTGTAAAAGATCGGAAATCCTTATAAAAAATGAAGTGAATTCGTTAAAGAGAAGAGAAAAACAAAATAAAATGTTCATTATAAATTTAAAGAGACAAATTTCATTAGTAGCCAAAATTAAAATCCTGTGTTGAACATTGAGATTGGTTTTATCGACCTACCAACTCTCCCCTGTATAAGGAAAGATAAAGGCAGTCCAGGAGTTGCAAACAAAACAGTTATTGTTTATTTTATTTATAGGCAAATATTCTGGCGATCCGCAGAATGTGTCTCTCACTCCTTACATTTCCATCCACAAAAAGAAAAAATCTCCTCTGAGTTTCCGCTTAATGTGCATTCCCATCAGGATATGAAAAAAGAAAACTTTGTTACCTACCTCGTAGATTCCCTATTATAGCTCGAAAAGGAGTCGGTAAGCACGTTTACTTCGGGTGATGTTATCGCTAAATATACACTTTTTTTTTGTTGATATAATTTGGACGGGAATATCTACTTTTCGTGTCTGTGTTTTTCTGGTAAAGTAAGGAGAAAACTATTGACTTTGCCTGGTCTGAAAATAATGTTTTCAGTTGAACAAATATTTGCTTATTTTTCTGCCGCATGGTGTAGCATACAGTAAGCTATTACTCACTCTTACCAATGTCCTTTCTATAAGAGGGTGCGCGGTGCGGTGCGGCTAACTCACTACTATAACGAAGTTTAGCCTTTCATAAGCAAAAAAAAAAAAAGAAAAGAAAAAAACACACTCGTTAAGGAGTTATAGGGTTGCTTTGCATAGTTAAAGAGTGGGGTAGTTGCAAATAGCATGTTTGTTTTTCTTTTAATTAAAAAATATTTTTCGAAAAATTATTTTTTATTTGGGCTGCGTTTAGCAGCGGGGTAATAACATACTTGCGATTTACTTCAAAAGTCAGTTTGGTTGCGGTTTAGGTTGGTGCTGTGTAGGGAATCATTATTTACATTCCCTCTCTCTCTTTCCCTTCTAATGGCCATGGTTCAAAGTAAAAACAAAATTAAGTCCTAGAGTTGAAATATGAAATTTAATTATGTAGCGAGCAACAAAAAAAAAGACTTTTCCTTTCTGCGGTTGTTGGTTGCTTTTCCCTCATTCTTAATTGACTTCTCATCAACATATTCGATTTCGTAATCAAAAGAACATGACATTGAGAGTAGGGTTTGTTAGATGTTCGAAAGTAATACTTTGATGGAGTTTTCTTCCTCATAACAAAGTTTTTCTATTGACAAACGCTTATGTTATTTCCTTGTGGGACGTGTTTTTCTTTTTTATTCCTCTCTCTATCTTTCTCTAATGGTCCTCTCTCGCTTCGTTACTGTGAACTTGGTCAATTTTCAGTCAGATTTTAGGAAAGCTTACTTAAATCTGATTTTTGCTGTTCTGTTTATTACGCACTGATGAGTCCCTTTTCGTCCTTCTCAAACCATTCCTTGTATAAAACTGCTTACTTTTCGCTGTCCGGCTTTGTTCAATGGAGCGTAGGTGTTAAGTTGGCAATCGTTGACACAAATGCTTCCGACTTTGGTCTTTCTTTTACTTATTTTAAGCTCTTCATTGTTCGAATTTCCTTTTAAGCTTTATGGTGCTATGTTATTTTCCAAGAAACTGATAAAATGAGATGTATTATTTGTATACTTTTTGAATGAATTTATTTATATTGAAAAGAATGTTCTTGATATATTATATTGATGTTTACTCATGAAAGTTCTAGATAATACATCTCATTTTATCAGGTTATTCGGCCCAGTAATATTAATCGACGTCGTATAAAAGTATTATTTGGTGAATTGAATTTATATTTATTTTTGCGATTGAAAATGAGTGGAGAAGGGGAATCAATCATTCGGTTTCAAAAGTTCGATGGCAAGAACTTTAGTCAATGGAAATTTCGCTTGGATTTATTGCTCAAGGAAAAGCAATTGATGTATTGCGTGGAAACGGATTTAGCAACTTTATTATCAAGAGAAACAGATGCAACTAAAACAGCGAAAATCAAGTCGGATGAGGCGAAATGCCAAAGCGTTTTGGCAATGACAATAAATGATGAACAGTTAACACACGTGATGGATAAGAAAACGGCAAAGGATATGTACGATGCATTGATTGGTATGTTTCAGCGAAAAAGTGTGACGAGCCAGTTCATTTTACGTAGAAAGTTGTATTCGATGAAATTTCATGGCGGTCATATTAGTAATTATTTGATGGATTTCGAAAATACTGTCCGTGACTTGAAATTAGCAGGCGGAAAATTGGAAGATTTGGATTTGGTAATCACTTTACTCTTGACTCTTCCGGCAAGCTACAACCCTTTGGTCAAATCATTGGAATCAATGGAAGAGGAAAAATTGACTTTACAATATGTAAAAGGCCGTTTGCTTGACGAATCAACTATGTTGAACTGTGGTGAAACACGGCAAGGCATCGAATATCACTTGTTTCAAATGTGGTAAAAAAGGACATAAGAAGTCTCAATGTTTTTCGAAAAACCATAATAAATCGAAGAAAAATCCACCGAACAAAGAGTCGAGTGCTAACAACGCATCAAATGATGGACAAAAAGGTGGTTTATTGTGCGCGATTCGTGATGATGAAATTGAGGCGTTTGTGGTAAAATGCACAAATGTGAGCGAAAATGGCAATAAGAGCAACGATACAAATGCGTTGAATAGCAAAAGTTCAGTCATACAAGCACAAGCATTGAAAACAAAATGTGATAACGCATCAGAGATTACTTTTGTATTGGATTCGGGTGCAACGGATCATATGGCAAATAATAAAGAGTATTTTAATGATTTGAAAGATATTAATGAAATTAATATTTCTACAGCAAAAAGAAACGAAAGGGTTTCTGCAAAGAAAATGGGCAACATTTCGATTAGAACATTGTACAATAATGACTCATCAACTAAAACGATGGAAAATGTTTTGTATTCGAAAGATTTGAAATGCAATCTTATGTCAATCAGAAGCCTAACGAAAAAGGGTTTCAAGATTGTGTTTGAAGGCGATAATGCTGAAATTTCATTTCATGGAGAAACTAAATTCGTTGCTCATGTAGAATCAAATTTATATACCGTCAATTTCAAGGTGGAGCGTGATGCATTTGCCGGATTCTCGGGTGAGGACAATTTGAAATCGGTCTCACGCGATTTATGGCACTATCGCTTGGCACATCTAAATGTTTTCGACTTGAAAAAGATGATCAACAAGGGAATGGTTGACGGCATGGATAAAATTGCTGTGAATACAGATGAAATATTTTGTGAACCGTGCGTAATGGGTAAGCATACACGTTTTCCATTCAAGAAGCGACATGTTGTGCGATCAAATCGTATTTTGGAATTAATACACACCGATGTGTGTGGGCCAATGTCACAGCCGGCATATGATGGTGCTCGTTACTTCGTAACATTCACGGATGATTTTTCGAGAGCATCAATGATATACACCATGAAGACAAAGAATGAAGCGTTTGATAAATTTAAAGAATTTAAAGCTATGGCTGAAGCTGAGCATGGCACAAAAATCGCAAAAATCAAGAAAGACAATGGTGGTGAATATGACTCAATTGAATTTATTGATTACTGTAAATCGAATGGAATTCAGCGATTGAACACAACACCTCGTAATCCGGAAATGAATGGGATTGCTGAACGATTAAATAGAAATCTGCAAGAGAAGGCACTATCGATGCTGATTGCTGCTGGTCTTGATCGAAAATTTTGGGCGGATGCGGTTCGAACAGCGAATTTCATTAAAAATCGTGTACCAACCGCTGCTTATGGAAAACAATTTAAAACGAAAACTTCAGCAGAAATTTGGAATGGAAAGAAACCAGATTTGTCGGTTGTTCGAATTTTTGGTTCAACGTGCTATAACCATGTTGCGGTAGAAACACGCACAAAGTTTCAACCAAAAGCATCGAAATGCATATTTCTTGGTTATGCATCGACTAGCACATATCGTCTATGGGACGTGAATAAAAACAAATTGGTAATTGGACGCAATGTAACATTCGATGAGAAATCGGTATTGAATCGGTTGAAGGAAAAACAGAGAACAGAAGCTGCGATTAATTTTTTTGATGAGAAATCGGTATTGAATCGGTTGAAGGAAAAACAGAGAACAGAAGCTGCGATTCATTTTGATCCGGAAGCCGAAGAGATTGCGGATGATACGGGTGATATGGACGGGAGTTTATCATACCACAGTGTCGAAATGGATGATACTGGTGACATCGAAGAAAATCTCAACAGTGCCAACTCGGATGGCATTGGTAACAACGGTAACCAGATTTTACGTCGCAGTACAAGAGAAAAGAAAACGCCAAATAGATATGGTGAGTGGGAATGTGGTGCATATTTTGCACTGTCGGCGCAACAATTTGTCGAAAATGATCCACTATCGATTGAGGAGGCGAAAAATCGTGATGATTGGCCGGAATGGAAGAAAGCAATCGAAAGTGAATACGAATCGCTCATGAAGAACAATACTTGGACTTTATGTGATTTACCAAATGGTCGCAAACCAATATCTGGTAAGTGGGTTTTCAAACTCAAACGAAAAGCCAATGGTGAGGTTGACAAGTATAAGGCGAGATTCGTTGCAAGAGGCTTTGTACAATTACAGGGGTTTGACTTCAACGAAACGTATTCTCCTGTGGCCAAACTACCAACCTTGAGAATTTTGTTGGCGATTGCGATTCGATTCGACATGCACATACATCAAATGGATGTTAAGAGCGCTTTTCTCAATGGTGAATTGAAAGAGGAAATATTCATGACACAACCAGAAGGTTTCGCGAGGGGCAACAAAGTATGCAAGCTCAACAAAGCAATTTATGGCCTTAAACAGGCGTCGAGAATGTGGAATGAGAAATTTCATCAATTTGTTTCACGCATCGGTTTCAAGCGTTGTGCTTCGGACTATTGTTTATATACAAAATTCGAAAACGGAATTCGTTGTTTCGTTCTTCTGTATGTAGATGACTTGCTCATTGTTTGTGACAATCTACAGATGTTGAATATTGTCAAAGGGCTACTTGCGAAACAATTCGAAATGACGGATATCGGTAAGGCTGATACATTCCTTGGTATGCATATCTCACATGATCGCGAAAAGGGAATTCTTCATCTGTCTCAACCGCATTATTTGAAGAATGTTATTCGAAAATTTGGAATGACAGAATGCAAGCCAATATCAACACCGATCGAAAAGGGGTTAAACTTGCCAGCAGAAAAGGGAATCTTGGATTCAACTGTACCGTATCGTGAATTAATTGGATGTTTGACATACGCTACATTGACTACGCGGCCGGATTTGTGTGCGGCTACAAATTACTTCAGTCGTTTCCAGAGCTGCTTTACAGGGGAACACTTTACACATGCGAAACGCATCCTTCGCTACTTACAGGCTACAGGCGATTTGAAGCTTGAATATCGTAAAGACAAAAAGGCCGACATTTTGGTTGGCTACGCCGATTCAGATTGGACGGGAGACAAAAACGACTCAAAATCTACTTCCGGATATGTCTTCAAGTTATTTGGTAACACTATCAGCTGGGGAACTCACAAACAAGAAACGGTGAGTCAATCGTCAACAGAAGCAGAATACGCAGCGTTGGCTGGGGCGATTAACGAAGCAATATGGATCAAAGAGCTGATTGGTGAATTGGGAATTGAAATCAAACATGCGATTACCATTCATGAAGATAACCAATCAACAATCAATGCGGCACAGGAGCCAAGAAACCATAAACGTATGAAACATGTTGCGGTTAAGTTTCATTATGTTCGTGACACCATAAGCAAGAAAATCATTCAATTGAAATATATTCCGACGGGCGAACAAATTGCGGACATTATGACGAAGGGTCTTGGAAGAATTCAATTTGTTAAATTACGCTGTGATTTAAATTTGGTTTGATTTAGTTACATGAACTCTTTCGTTAGAAGAAATTAATTCTTAGATTTTGTTTGCCAAAAATTATTTAACGTAAATTTTATATTTCATTATTAAAATTGAGGAGAGGTGTTAAATGAACAATTTGAATAATCTAGCAATCAATTCTATGTTTGTTTAACAGAAACCTTATCGTAAACCACCATCTGAGCACCATTTTTTTGTGTTCGTCAAAATTGCATTTTCATGTACATGTTCTTTTCAATGTGCAAATGTAAACTCAAACCGCAAAGAGAAGTAAGCAGAAAACCTCCAAGGCAAAGAATTGATATAATAAAGGCAAGGCAAAGGATGCATTAAATGGTGTAAAAGTCCTAGGCCTTGTCTAAAACACAGCAAGCGGTATTCAGTCATTGCAGAAGAGAGCAGTTGAACAAAACAATAGAAGCTTTTCGTCAAATTTGCTTAAAATAATATTTATCACTCGTTGTAATTAAAAACGCGTGTAAGTACGATCAAAAAATAAACCAAAGACGTGTTGTTCATTGTTTTGTTTTGAAAGACAATTTGTTTTTGGTGAGAAAATCCTCCGTTTTTACAGGGTGATTCTATGATTTCGCTGTAGCAGCAGCGCAGAGTAGGTATGCATAAGTTAAGGACGTAGTTACGGCATCCAAAATACAACCGCTTTCATTTGCTTAAAAGTATGCACCCGTTTAAGCACTTTTGGCTCAAATTTTGTATTTAAAAGACCGTATGACCGCGGAAAGAAGAACTATATCCAGTAACCAAAAGCAGCGTTACCTGTCGGCTGGAAGCTTTAAAATGGAGGCTTTTCAGATGACATTTCAATATGTTAAAGTTTGCTCAAACACTTCCCTACCATTGGTGGGGGGTGGGGAGTTGGGTAGCGCTAGCACAACATCAACTGTGTTTTCTTCACATCAAAGAACTTTGAGAAACAAATAAACCAAGGGCCTGTAACACAAAACTACAACTATTTGTAAAACAAGTTTACCATAACAAGTTTTTGCATAGCTCACCAAAAATCTTTTGAGCAATTTTCCTCATATAAAAAACGTAAGATTACTGCATCCTCTTTCGATAAAGTTCACGGCTCTGAACCACATTTAAATATCGAAAAGGACCTTTCCAGATTTTCATAGAAAAACCAAAATACGCTGTTTTGATAAGGAGCTTATGTTACCAGCTCTCACCATGTCTGCGAGTATCTGTAACCTGGTACGAACAAATTCAGGACATTCGCAGAGGAAGGTCTCCGCGGTGTGGTATTACTTAATCCTAACACGTTTGAATGCTTTATAAAGAGAAGTGCCCCGTGGCAAGTCTAATCAGCTTCCTCCATTCTTTTTTGCTACGAGATATCAAAACTGTTGCAATCTTGCTATCAACGTTGGGGGGCATACATTGGGTCTGTCTGCGTTCACTGGAAGCATGTCATCTACGATTGTGCTCTTGACAGATCCAATCGTTGATTGAAGCCCTCACTGAGAACCCAGGCCGACGAAGCGCTGGTTCAGGTCCTGAAAAAGCTGTCTGAGATCCTTGCCTCGCAAGTTCATCGGCGATCTCATTTCTAGTTATGCCTTGATGGCCTGGAATCCAAACGAGAATCAAAGAATTTATTCTTCCGACCGCATTCAGAGAACTCTTGCATTCCTGGATCACTTTCGAATTAGTTTAAGGGTTGAGTGATACTTTAATAGTGAGACCGCTCGGCCATTTAAATGTCTTTTTGAAGACGATCTAGAGTTTTTCGTCTGATCTGAGCGATGATAAAGGTGTGGTGCCCCTAGAGCGAACGTGGGAGTTCGAGGTTCGAGTCCCAAAAACATTCAATTGTTTTTTTTTTTTCAGGGATCGCTTTTTACGAATAATTTGCAGGTCTTCCGAAATTATTTCATTTCAATGAATGAGTTTTCTCACTAAGTCATTGGAGATCGGCAAAAGACTTCTACGTCCCCTCAATTCCCCATTGAGTTATGGTTGAAAGAAATGCTCTAGACAACGGGGTTTCCTGAGTTCTGTTGTGACACCCCACCTATTGTCCGCCAAGGTCATGCGATTCAACGCCTGTTGATTTTTTCTTGTGGGATTATGTAAAGTCGTTAGTCTATGTGGATAAGCCAAACACGATTGAAGCCTTACAGAATAACACGCGTAATTCGTGGTACACAGGCTGAAATGCTCGAAAAAGTGACGCAAAATTGGGCCTACAACATTAACATGAAGTTATCTTATCGTCAATGGCAAAAGCCATGACAATATAATTCAAATTTGAAGGTTTTATTTGGTTGTTAGAAATAAGCTATGCTTAAAAAATCGCCCTTAGACTTAGCTCGAGTCAATTGCAAAGAAAACGATTAAAGGCTCATTCATTGAATAAAGACCACACTTTGTGTTTAGAGTTTTCTTCTCCTTCTTCTTCTTTTTTTGGCGTTACGACTATCGTGATTTTTAGGGAATCATAACCCTATCATTTATTTTTGGACAACTCATGTTCTAGATTTTTGTATCTTAATTATTTTCTCCGTGAAGAATTAACAAAACTGTAGTATCACTGTCATGAAGGGTGCTCCCTCACTCTGCCGTGCGGGCAAAAAATTGTATAGGTACCTTCCATCTCTCATAAGTTTGATAAGCAATGCGCTAGGCCCTGTTCCTAAAATTTTGTGTCCCAAATTTTGTACTTTGAGCTGGAGACGGTTTCTTTCTCTCCATTGCCCCACCATAGCAAGTTCGCTGCTTTCAGCGTCCTCCCATTAGTGTGTTTCCGAAGACTTGTCTGAACAGATTTGTCTGTTCACCACGCTGCGCTGCTGTGGGAACTCGGCTCATTTAAAATGTCTTATTCTGACAAATAGAATGTACGAGTTATTCTGTAACAGAAATAGAGTCACTCCTAATGTCGAATGTGATCAATCAAAAGTTGTTGGTTGACCTTGTTTAAGGTCATGTAGGTATCTCAAAATTAAATCAAAAAATCGTGTTGAGAGAAACACAAAGTTTAGTTTTTTAATTCACTCATTCAATTACTCACCCAATCGTTGTTAATATTTGATGAATTTGAAATAACCTTGAGCTGCACACAACTAAGATCGAAAGTACAAGGATGTTGGTTCGGAAAATGTGTTTAACAGCAAAGGGCAAATAAATTTGTTTAAAAGCAGTTCAGCTGTTGAAGCTTTCCCAACTTTCCAAAAACCGATTATTTTTATTTATTTTTGACATAAAATATAACTCCCTCTGCTGCTATTTGAATACCAATGATATTTTACTCCGCATGTAGGTAGTACCTATCTACAAAAAAAGAAAACTCTTGTTTTTTCTGTGTGTAACTTTTTGATGGTTGGTTGGTCTGAAAAGTTTTGCCAATGTTTCAAATGCTCTAACAACTTGTAAACCAAAAAAGCTTCCCTTTTTTATTGTTCCCCTTTGTCGCATGTATGCTGAAGTTATTGAAACTTTTACATATAATGCCAAAGTAAAAAAAAAGTCCAAAAAAAGATTCATATTATTTTGTATCCTCCTTGCGCAAATTCTTTTTGTAGACAGACTTTTTATATAACCTTTAGGATTGCTTGGGGAGTTAATAGGACAAGAAATCTATACTGGGTTGGCTTGAATTTGAAGGGAAAAGTTTTTTCTGTAATTATCTTCATCAAAGGTTAAGTGAAAAAGTAGAAGAAGTATTTTTTTTTTCCTGTGTAAGGACCTTCTACACGACTATACGACTGACATATTCAGCACAGCCACAGTATTGGAGATGTTATGTAGATTTATCTGGATCACCACATATAAGATGTAAATGATAGTTGGAATCTTAGAACCAAGTAAGGACTCAGTGAAACTATACTTGAATGTGTATTCAAGTCAAAGTTTTCAGTTGTTGAGCCCATTCTTTGGAAAGGGCCTTTGGGGCGAAATGAAGCATTTAAAAGTTTAATTATTTTACAATGCGAGAAGAATGAAAAACTTTTGTCACCACAGGCCATGTATGCGAGTGCATATTAATGTCACAGTAAAATGTGAATGTTTTTAGTTCTCTTGTTGGATGAGAAGAAAGAGCAAAATGAATTGTTTTGTAAGCGATGGAAAAACAAACTTAAATAAGACCCAGGAATTGAAAATTAAAAGGGCAAATTGTGTTTTTCAAGAACTAGAGTAATGAGAATTTTTTATGAATTCGCAATCAAAATGAGTTGTTCGTTGTTCTTTAGAAGACAAATATTTGAATAGTAAACAGCTGGTTGCCTTTTTGTGGGCACCTTTTCGTTTTTGTAGAAACTAACAAAATGATGATTGGGTTGGTAAGTTGAAGAATCATGAGTAATGTTGGTAAGTTTTGAGTATAGGCGTTCTCTGTTTCCAAAAAGGACTAGCTTTTTGTTCCTTTCCGAAATTGAACAGAAGAAGATTTTTTTTATCACATATTGGAGCACTCAGAGTGTTTTCAAAGGCTATTTTTTTGAGACGTTCATTCTAGCAACTTTTTTTCGTAGTTGATCGTTTTGACGGCTGTCACTTGATTCATGCTCAGTTTGGTTTGCCATAGTGGATGAATTGAAATCGAGTTAGCATTGGACACTGCGTACTTTCGGTAAATTTTCCAGAAACTAAATCGCTGTTGACGCCGATTTTTACATAATTTCGAGTTTAAAAACTTTGAGTTACCTTCAAGGTCAGATGGTTATGTGAAGTTCCAAGTTGAAGTTGAAATTGACGCCTCGGAGGAAAATATTTGACACATTTATGGTGACATTGCAAAAAGTGGTCGAAAATTGGTCATCTCGACTAGAACTTATTCGAGCCAGCTAAACTCCAAAATTTTTTGTGCAGCCCTTTTTGGGGAGGGATATCACGTTTAGCCTGTCTGGATCCAACGAAAGCATGGCACTTAAGGTTTATCTTTTGAGAGATCCCGTAGTGAATGAAAGTTGTCACTGGGGCCCTAGCTGACGATGGTTCAGGTACTGACAAATAAAAATAAATAAATAGGGTGGCGCAACAGAGCGAGGAGCCCCTGGGCCTAGCGCTTTTCTCACAACCATCCCTTGTGAGGGAATGGAGGGGACCTACAATTTTCTGCCGGTTCCGAACGGCTAATTGAGAAAGCGCTTTTCATGGCAATGAATACTAACGGAGGACTTGCCAAATCCTCGCGAAAGGTGATACCCGTAGAAAAAACATTTTTGCCTCTGGTGGGATTCGAACTCGAACCTCTGGATTAACAGGCGGACATGCTATCCATCACACCACGGGTACCACTGACAAAGCTGTCCGAAATATTTGCCAAGCAAATTCCTCTATGATCTCGTTTTCGTAGGCATATCAACTAGGCGTGAGTCAAAGGATGTGCTGTTAGACGGATCTTCATATCTTCAGTGCGAACTGTTCTTGAGACCAAATCTTTTTAAATGGGGTTTTGAGAATACATATCGTTTCTGAGATGTGAGTGCATTTTAATATTCATATTTGCTGGGGCATACGGAAAACCATGGAAGCTGTAAAGCAATTCAAGTCAGATGGAACACTTCTGTCCAGTTGGTCTGAACTAGAGAACATCGCTGTATACATATTTGGCCCAAGATGGTTTTAAGCATTCCCTTAATCTTTTACAACAGAAAGCACATCAGTGAAAGAATAAGATAAAAAACGCAAGAGCAAGAGCAACAACAAGAACATGAACAAGAACAAGAACAAGAACAAGAACACGAACAAGAACAAGAACAAGAACAAGAACAAGAACAAGAACAAGAACAAGAACAAGAACAAGAACAAGAACAAGAACAAGAACAAGAACAAGAACAAGAGCAAGAGCAAGAGCAAGAACACGAACAAAAAAAAGAAAAAGAACAGGAACAAGAACAAGAACAAGAACAAGAACAAGAACAAGAACAAGAACAAGAACAAGAACAAGAACAAGAACAAGAGCAAGAACACGAACAAGAAAAAGAACAGGAACAAGAACAAGAACAAGAACAAGAACAGGAACAAGATAAAGATCAAGAACAAAAACAAGAACATAAGCATAAACATAAACATGAACATGAACATGAACATGAACATGAACATGAACAAGAACGAGAAGAAAGGACAAGGGCAAGGAAAAGAACAGAGACAAAGATGTTGGGGTTCCAATGATGAAGACGAGGACAAGAGACGAGGACAAGGGACGAGAACAAGAACTTGAATAAGAAAAGGAGTGAAACCATTCCTCATCTTCTCAGTTCACTTGGTGGGTTGACATTTCTTTTATTAGAACGAAGACAGACTTGATCCTTTGTGGGGTCAGCGGGTATAAGAGTGACAGTAAGAATGTATCACTTCATTGGAAAACTGTCTCGGTAATATTTTTCGTTTCTATAAAACCTGAATTCACAAAGTACATGGCTTGAGCGAATAGTTTACAGTGCAGATTATGTACTTGCACGGCACGGCGCAGTGTCAACGATAATGAAAACTCGTTATCATCTTGAGCATGTACAAGCTGCGTATCGCATTGGCAAATCACTAGTGATAAGCAGACAAGTGGAAAAGTTGTTATCCCCTCGAGATCACAATACGCTTTACGTCGTAGCGTCCTTTAAAGGAAAAGAACAATCTAAGAGGTAGGTTTGTTCAAATCTCTCTTTTCGTTAGGATCGAAGTTTTCTACTTCATACGCAAATTGGGTGCCATACTGCCCGCCTATCCATCATTTTCCTTATAAAGGTGTGTATATATGAAGCCACTTTTATTTAATTTCCCCAAAAAACGATTTAGCAGAATTGCATATTTATAAATATACACACATCTATCATCTTCTCACAAGCGATTATAGAACAATCTTACTCCCACTAGGCTCAAAAGGACAATTCCGTGGCGTACAATACGAAACACATAACGCTTAAGGCAATTGCCTATCTCAATTGTCACCTAAAGGGAATAAGAGAAGCTTTTTTTTTTTGTTCCACTTTTACATCTTTCTCATTTTTTTTTTTTTTTTTACTTTTCTTCCTGTCAGTTTGACACTTAAAAGACGACTTTCCATTGAATTTGCTTCTATTCAAGAAAAGTGTAAAAAAAGAAATTGTGAAGTGAAATTAACTAAGACACCTTCTATCTGGTTTTTTCTCTTCTCTTTTTTTTAGTAATTCAGCTTCAGCCCCCTGTCACTTCATTCAAAGGAGGAAGAAATAAGTCCTATTAAAATAAAAACAATAAAATCTAAACTTTATTTTAGTTTTTTTTTTTCTTGGAGAGTTTTGTTTTGTTTTGTTTTTGTGCTCGAAGGACATGTCCAAAAGAAATCACAGCACTTTAAGTGAAAAGTAAAAAAAAAAAAACGAGAAAAAAAATAAAAACAAGAGATAAAAAGAAAAAGAAGAAAATAGATACCTTCTATTCCTCGAGAGTTTATCCTTGTCTCTAAGTAAAGAAAATTCATTATGTGTGTGCCTACTTTGTGTGACATCGGGTGGCGTCGTCTTTGATAGCAAGGGGGGCTGGTTTGGGAGACAAGCACAAAAAAAAAAAAAAATAGAAGCAAAACACAATGGCCTTACGTTTATGCCTTCAGTCATTGCCAAGCGACCATTTCAAGGCTGGCGTTGAAATAAACACCCATCACAAGATGGTCGTTTTTTTTCTTCATTCTTTCTCCTTGTCTCCTTGCTATTGGCTCCTTGGAGAGTTGCCAGTCAATTAAAAAAGTTTTTTTATTTTTTTTTTATTTTCTTGTACGAGTATACCGTCTTTTGCTTAATTCATCGGACTCATCTTCTCAGAATCTGTGAGATTACAAAAATTAGTGCACGCGTAATGAACACCACCCCGGCTCATTAAAAAAACAGAAAAGCTAAGGAAGTTTTTCACAATTGCATTTGAGCAAATCATTAAAACAAAGACTGACTTGATGGAAGCAGAGATGAAAGATATTATCTGTTTTCTAATTAGAATTGCGATTTGATTACAATATTATTTCTTTTTAATAATCGTGAATGAACATCATGTGATGGAAAAGCTAAGGTACTTTGTCAGTGTTGTATATCTGACGAGTAGATAAATCGTCATAATGCCACTTTTCGGGGTTGTATCCTCGTATTAGTAATAAAGTAACCAGAAAATTATCCCTCCCTCCCGCACACAAGTCCCAAATTTAAATATTTACCTACGATATCTTAGAGACAAAATCTATATGCATATGAATATAAATAAGCCTCCTCTGCTCTAGAGAAAAACAACAAAAATTAAAAACATTTTCTCAACGCTCTCTCCTCGAGCAAAATTAGCTTTTTAAAATAAGATTAATTCTTTATGATATTTTTTTTTTGTTTTGTTCTTTGTCACCTTGGTGCCATCCCTAAAGCGGCTTGGCCTAAATCACATTTTTTAAACGTTTCTTCCGTTGTCATCAAAAATATGACTAAACTAATTACAGAAGGTTTTACAGGAAAAATCTCAGAACAGAAAATTAAAAATATACAATGCCCTTCGCTCCACACCTTGTCACAAAGCCCATCATGAAAGAAAGAAATAAAGAAGGGAAGAAAAAAAAAAAGAAGCTTCAAACGATGATGTTGGGGTTCCAAATTAAACTAAACATTTGAAAAGGTCAGATAGGTTGCGCTGTTTATGTACCGTGCGCTTCTGGGATGGCAATGTGGTTAATTAGCATATTTGTTAGTGTTTTTTCCGTCTTACTTTTTGTGTATCTATCTCTTTCGCGTGGAGAAAAGGTCTTTGTCTCGAAAAGAGGGTACGTTTTTTTTCATAATTAATCGTCTTTGTTGTAACATGAGTTTATGCGGTTTTGGAGAAATATTTTCACTTTACCAATTGACAGTGGATTTCATTAGTAGAGACAGTTATTTTTGAAGCATTTATATGAAACATGTGCTTTTACTTACATTTGAAGGTTAGACAGCGGTTGCGGTTTTGATTGTGAGAAGGGTTCCTGTAAGAAAAAGGAGAAATAAAATTAGACAAACTTCAAAAATCGTAGTAGAAAATTAAGTTGGTGTTGATTAGTGGAAAAGCCTTTTAGGATTTATAAGATTGAGTGATATTTAATTTTACCACTAAGATTTTTTTCACAACCTTTATAACGTATTACTTTGAGATTTTTCTAAAGATGTTCCTAAAAGAGAATTAATTATGACATACGACTGCAGGCCGCCTCATATGTGCCCAATATACACATCCATCTTCCAAGCGAAGAAGTACGCTATGTGGATGGCTAGAACCTACGTTACGAGGAATGAATGTCTGCAGCGAGAGCCTTATTTTTGGACCTACTCAACCCTCTTACTATTTCGAAGGGGATTCAGGAATGCTAAACCTCTATGAATACATTCTTTTTTGAATTCCATCTTATCATGGTATAATTGGAAACGAGATCCCCAAAGAACTAACAAAGCAAGGATATCTGACAGGGTTTTCCGAACCTGAAGCAGCGCTTGGTCTGCGGAGGTCCTCAGTGAGGGCTTTATTCAACGATTAGATCTGTAAAGAGCACAGCCGTAGATGGCAAACAGAATAAATGACTGCAGCGGCTTCCCATTTGTCGTTAGAAGCGATAGCGATAATTCAAATTTCAAATAAATTAAAAAGTAATAGAGTAGACACTGTGTTTGTCCGAGAAAAGCAATGGGAATTAAGAAAACAGGACTTGTTGTTTGAATTTTCTTCTTTTCCTTTACAGGCGCTTGTCACATCGTGATCTCGAAAGGATCACAGCTTAACTGATTCACACAAGCGATCGGCTCGTGGGGTATGCCGATGTTTGATGTTAAGACCAAAGCCTACAAGATTTTCTACTATGAAAATGATCAAAGTACACTTTACACTCAAGAAATCGATATCATAGTTGCGAGAGAGGTTTTTGTCATCAAACTGACCATTTCTAAGCATGTGGACCGTTTAATGTCTCTTAAATTGGTGATTCAAGGAAAAGTGTGGATATGCTTTATTAAATGAATGTGAGTTGGTTTAAAAAGGATGTATTTTTGCTAGATTTTTATAATTTTTAAAATGGGGAAGGATTAGATAGGAAACATCGATAAATATTGATTATAAATTATTGTAGATCGCAACACGAGGGAAAACAGAGTAAGGTAAGAGCATTCCACATTCGAGATGAGCACTAGACAGAATTTCTGATATAAACTGCATCAGCATCTTTGAAGGAAAAACACTTACGACAATCAAAAACTAAGAAACGGACAAACTGACCGATATAATAATACATAAACAAGGAAATAAAAGACTCCAGTAGTGCCAAGGCCTTTCGCGTTTCTTTTAAGCATAACTCGGAGGAATGAAATTTAAATGCATTTTTCTTTCGATTCCTTACGGGGTACGTGAGAAAGCGCATATCACGGTAATATAAGTGCTCTCGATGCATTGTTTGATTTTTGACGAAATACGCGGAAAACCCATTGGACTTTTCTAAGATTCGAATCCCAAGCTCCCACATATGGCAGATATGATCAATATGAAGCCAGGCATAGACAAGTTTAATATAAAGCCACTGGCATCAACAAAAATCCAGTAATCGGACAGACTGATCAATTGCAATAGGCATTCCCTAAAATCTCACTTTCTAACGAATCCACATCTTCCAAAATTATGGAATATCGGTCCAACTCAATTTAATGCTTCATTTTGAAAACTTTAGAAAAAATTATTTTTGAGTTGATTTCCGGCTTGTTGTTCGACTAAAAACTTTTATCTCCAATTCAAACTGGCTTTAGACCAAAGCATAGTGTTTTGATCTTACTTCTAAAATAAGTGGATAGTATTCCTTAGAATATTGGCACTTAAAATCACTTTGGTTATCCTTTATTTCTCAAAGACATTCGGTACTACAACACATGATATTTTTCTGAATTTAGATTTTCATTTTGAAGAATCTGTTGTGGCTAAATAAGTAGGGTGATGTGGACCAACAATTTATTTGAAGACTGAACGGCTAATCGCGAATGCCCTTTTCATTTCAGTGAAATTTCTATGAGAGGACCTGCACATTCCTCGAAGTGTGTTGCCTTTTAGAACAATTCAAACTATGTCCATTAAAAATAAGCTCTCTGAGTTCTCGTATACTAACGCCGGTGTTCGGCAGGGGTCTATTATCGGTATCTTTCTATTTTCATTATTTATGAGCAACCTCCCTAATGATCTTAGGTCATGTAGGGTGGTTATCTATACAAATCATACCCAGCTGTTTACAGCTTCTTCTACTCGAAAGGATCATAGTTCTTCCACTTAACTGATCCACAACTGTAATCCACTGGTGGGGTACACCAGCTCGACCACAGCTATCGAAAATTAAAACTAAATTTTATATATTAATTGTAATTAATATATAAAATTTAGTTTTATTTTTTGATAGCTGTGGTAGAGCTCTTTGATTAATGTTGAAGAAAATGCATTCTATCTCCTGCAGGACTAGAGAGACTAAAAATAAGGCGGTTAGCTATGTAAATATACATCGAGGGGCAAAAAATGGAACTTTCAAAAATTTTATAAGAATTTTCATTTGCATGTATTTGATTCGACGTTCTCTAATTTTTTCCATAGTTTTTGTTGTAACCCAGCCATCCTAAAATCAATCAAGCAATGCACTTTACCACTGAACACAAACACAAATGAGTATTGAGTACTGAGATCGTTTAGATCAGTAGGACTTGTTTTTGGTTCATTCATAAAATCTATCGCCTAGCTGATCAAAGAATTGCTGAGTTGCGACTTAAACGCACCTTATGTAGATCATACAGTAAAAATCAATCTTATTCAATTTAAAAAGAAAAAAATAATTTTTTTAAAGTCTCTTAATTTTCATTTTTGTTTTTAGGTAAATGATGAAATTTTTTGGAGAACGCACTTGTAGGTAAGTGTTTTATAAACATACAATTAAATGGAGTGAAGTTCTTAAGTCATAGTTATCTCTCCTGTATATGTGTAGGGGGAAGGTGTTTCTATATTTTTTTTTTTTGATTTGAAGTGCTTGTATAAAAAAGTATTAAGTAATTTACATCAAATGCATTTAGGCTTATGAGGAGGCTTTTGCGTTTTGATCGCTTTATTAAATTGAACAGAGATAAACAGTTACAAGTTTCATAGACTATACAAACAGTTAGTAAAAAAAAAACCAAGTCTGCAATTTCGAATAGTACCATCGTGTCTCAATTCTTTTGACCGAATTCCGGTGTTCCACATGGTTGTGTTTTAAGCTCCATTTTCTTTTTTCTTTTCATTGATGATGTGTCAAATATCTTTCCAGGTAGGGTTTCATATAGGTACAAATTCGTTTTGCTAGCTGATAGCTCTACCTCACTGCAGCTCCTCATAAACAGCTTGAAATCATACTGCGGATTAACGGATATTTAAATAAACACCTCCAAATGGAAAGTCATGATCTTCAGATCAGTTAATAGAAATATATTACCGCAAAACGTTTGGTTCCTTGGATCGGACCCTATTGAAGTTGTTAAGCAATACAAACACCACGAAGTTCTACTTTCAAGTAATTAAACCGGGCTTTTCCCATTTAAAAGAAAAATGTTTGGCTCCGGAAACAGCTATCAACCTTATGTGGGGCCTTTTTTGTTTTTTGCGCAGTCAGTGGACACGTCCTCTGAGTTGAAGGTACTAGAAAGCTCTATAAAGATTTAACTTCGGGTAAAAGTTTGTAGAAGATTTCGAAGCGCTTCAGAGATTCCTCTTTAACATATCTTCAGGCTACCAAAATCACCTCCTACCTTCGCGTTACATACAGAATCAGGAATTTCGCAAATTTATTTGAAAAATCTGAAAGAAAATGTTTATTTCTTTACCCGAGTAGTGCGTAGGCCTGATAAAAACTTCTAAAAAGAAAAAAGCAATACCATGTGGACTCACTCCCTTTAGAGAATGGTATGACATTGCGAAGTATATGTGGGACGACGCTTGTGTTCTCTGACTTGTAAAATAAATAAAAAAATAAATAGGGTGGCACAACAGAGCGAAGAGACAGGAACTAGCGCATTTCTCACAACCATGTGGAAATGGAGGGGACCTACAATTCCTTGTGGGTCCGAACCTCTTTTCATGGCAATGAATTTACTAACGGAGGACTTTCAAATTCATCGCGAAAGGCGATACCCATGCAAAAACATTTTTACCTCTATTGGGATTCGAACCACGAACCTCTGGGTCAACAGGCAGACATTCCAAAAGTGGAAGAAACGTTCTATTTATCGTGGAGTATTTATTAGTGGAGTGCCGTTAGACATAAAAATGGCAAAACCTAGGAATCCAGGGCCAGTCCAGGGTTCCTGAAATTTTCGGAAATGTGTTTTAAATAGCGTATAGAAGAAAGTTTCATTTTTCATTTCATTTTTTCACCGCTCCCAATTTTTCACCGCTCCCATTTTTTTAATTATTTTTAAAATTAGTCATTAACTTTTAGAGTTTTCTTTTATTTATGTAGGGTGTTTTAGATACCGTTTGACAAAGGCTCAGGATGGATAGGTAGGGTCAAGGCAAAAAAAATTGTATGGGAGGGGGTGTCTATATCCGTCCGTGTAGGCGCGAGGGAAATTTTATAAAAAATTGACTCAATTTTTTAAAATGTTATTTAAAATCAACTAAGCCACTTAATTTCTCATACTTTAGTGTTTTTGCATGCTGAAGCTTTGTTCTTTAGTGAAAAATTTAATTTGAGTTCACTAACAGTTTTTGAGAAATCAAGCCTCAAAGTCAAAATTTTGAAAAAGAAATATTGAAATATTAAATACGCTCTCAGTTGTCGAATTAGTTTTGATCTTAAACGATCGCTTTTTCTATATTTTTTTCGTCCTAATTCTTGTTATCGATGTGTATTAATACTTTTGAAATATAGAAATAAAACACTTTGTTATTATAAAATAAATAATCAATATAAATGAAAATGCAACAATATCGCCTTCTAAAAGGTTCCTCACCTTTGATCTCTCAAAATATTGTTTTTTCTATTTTTTTATTTTAAATAATTATTTTTATCTCTTCTCCATACAAATTTATCTATGAAGGAATGTGTCAGTCGAGAGACTGCATTTTATGACATGTTCTGTCTTCTTTCCTTTACTGTTTCATCATTCTTATAGTTTTAATAATTTTTTTTAAATAATAATAATAAATGTAGATCCTCATTTTTTAAGCGAATAATTTCCTTAAGCTTGACACTTATAAATTCAATTAAGGTGTGAACAGCAATATTCTTGTAAATCTGATTACGGTAATATTAACTTCCATATTTAATTTCATTTGAAAAGCTTAAGCGATTAATCACATTTTTTTGATTGAAACTATATGAAAAAAATATAAAAAAAAGTTCATAACTACCTGTTGCAAATACAAACTTCACATGAAGCCCATGGTTTGAATGGGTTCAAATGCTTTTATTACCCAACCGTAGGTTATGGAAACAAAATACGTGTAAGCCAACCAATTCCGTTTATCGTATTTCAAAGTTCTTTTGTTTGCTTATTTAGAGACCTCTCGAAATTTGAATGCTTGGCGTATAAAACTTTCAATTAAAATCATTCCCGAGGTAAAATGCACTTTTGTTAATACTATAGCCTCCGTATATTGCGCTCAAAGCACTTTTATGTATAGGTACACTTAACCAAACTGTCTCCTCCTCACCTGTCGGATTTATGCAATGCGAAAATGCAATTCTCAAATAATACAAAACACCGCACAACCAAAGCGACACACGAGGTAAAATTATTTTGCGTTGAAAAAAAAAAACACATCAAGCAACACTATGCTATAGAATTCCACACTGCACCGCAAAACCCTAATTAACTGAAATTCACTCCATTAAAAAGGATGCTCACCACTCAGGCAAAAGTGGGATATTAAATGAAAGACATAATGGTTCCGCACTGCAAAATGAAAAGAAAAAAATAAACAGTACAGGGTAGAAAAAATCCGCAAATTTACACTTTGCTTGCTACAACCGCGCGTACGTGAGTTTTTTGTTTTATTTGGTTCTGCTTTTTTGTTTTTTGTACCCACGAAAAAGAGAAGGTTTAAATTTTGAACAAAGCCGGCAAAATAATTGCCAACAGAATGGTCCATAACCATAACCACCCTCACAATAACAATGCGACGTTCATGGAGTTCGACTGTAAATTGCGGACTGCTGCACAATTTAAAAAATACTGAAACAAACCCTGGTGTAGTGTAGAAGTCATCACCAAAAAGGCGGATTGAGATAAATATACAAAAGAATATGTAGACGCCCACTTTCCATAGTATTGCCTCCTCCTCCTCCTCTACAGTGTCTTACTGAAACTAATTAAAAAACATAATCCTTCTTCTCTAGCAGTGCTTGGGTTGTGGTAATATGTACCTATGAGGGTAATTATCTTTTTTTTCTTTTTTTTTTTTGTGTTTTATTTTTGCCCTCGCCAATGAACTTTAACTCAATATATTCAAACACAAACGAAAATCAGCGTATTGCTGGAAAATTCGTATACTCTGAACCGGCGACGTTGTCGGAAGCTATCTACAGATACTCTTCCACCGATGCGATGGTGAAGTATCTCTTCAATGACCCTTAATTATTCGCTGGAGAAACATTTTGCGTTCATGATATGAGCTCGATGGTTGGCACTGCCTTGGCTGGCAAACATCCACTGAAATTCGTCTTTTTGTCTATTTTTGGAAACGCGCCGCGTCTGCCATAGTAATCATTTCGAGCTCAGGTCCTTCGAATGGCAATTGGTTTTTAGGGAAAACACACGGTCGCATTCATATTAAACAAGGCCACTATTCATAAAATCAGAAGGGAAAGTGTATTTTCTATAGAATCTTTTCGAATCATGAAGTGAAACTAAGTCGGATGAAACCCTCTCATTTGCCTTAGACGTAATATATTTATAAAAATGTTATACTTTTGAAAAGGTATTCTAGTGGGGAAGTGCACAACATAATTTGCATGTTTGTCAATAACGTTTTAGTCAAGTTATTGGGAAAGAGAGTTTCTTACCACACCAAACGGCTTCTTTGGGGATTTTGTTGTTCTTCATCGAAGTTAATGCTTTTAGCGAATCCAGCGCCTCTGTGGTTGTTGTTGTGTGAAAGACTTGGTGTGCTTTCCAATGATTTCTGTTGAAGCTGCATGGACGAGGAGGAGGAAGAAACCGTTCAACACCTTCTTTGCTTACTGACTGACCTGCACTACTTCATAGGAGGAAAACATATCTCGGTGAATTCTTCTTCGATGATACTAGCGACTTAGCTTACAAAGACCTTAAAAGTCTTTCGAAATACATTAAAAGTTCCGCGTGGTTAGACTAGCAGGTGACTAACCGGCTAGTCCCGTAATGGAAGATTAATAAGTGATCAACTCGTTAATCTTACATCGGGTTTCTTAGATCAGTGGGTGATTAACTTGCTGATCTCTGTGGTATCACAATGGGCCCTTGCGGCCTAAGTATGTCAGGCAATGTACTCATTGGCTGACAGCCACTTCCACCTAACCTAACATCAATATCCATTTTTATTCTCATATGAAACAAGCTGCGCCTTTGTGGTGTGGTCTTGTTTCATCAAATTTGTTGTTTATTTCTATCAACCTTACAATGTCTAACTATAATCTATGACCCTCCGTAGAAATGTGTCTTAAGGCCTGGTTGTATGCAAATACGCTCCTGAGAAGAGAAGTTTCGTTGTGGATCGCATTTTGGTGTTTGTAGATTCACATGAGTGTTTTGGCGGTGGGGATGCTTTAATTATGTAGTATCCATTGAAAGCAATGGAATGCATAGTAGCAAAGTGCAAGTTCACGAGCTGTAGGGAATAATTAGTATGCTATGTGGTACGCAACGCATCACATCTCTCTTTCACTCCTATTCAAGATAATTTTCCATAATATCACAGGAATTTATTATGATTTTCGCAATGCAAAAGTTTTCGGTAGCTGGATGTAGACTATGGGGAATATGAAAATAGCAACGTTGTACATTGCTGAGAGCTAAGTATGTGTGCTTTTTCGGGATGATAATATTCGCAAGAAGTTTTAATCAAAAGCCGCTCTAGTGCCTTTTTTTTTGCCCATCGCTTACGAGTATTGCTGCAATGCAATTTCATAACGTTCTCCAAATGTCAGGGAATTTGAGATCATAATATTGAAATGCGTATCGCACGGACAACTGCGAAAGGGTTAGAGTTTAATCAAAACACGGTATAGTGAGTCGACATGTTGGGAAGATTTTCACTATAATTTGACGTCCTCTCACGTACGCTTACACGACGACCGAAAAACTCTTGATGGCTTCACATTAAACTCGAAATTCCTGTGTGCTCTGCGTGTGTGTGGGTGTGTGTGTGTGCGCTTGTCTGTGCATATATTTGTGTAAGCTGTGTGATGTGCAAATTCCAGATGAGTATCCTTTTTGATGGAATTTTAATTATTTAACAAAGGAATAAAATATTTCCCTCTCATTAAGAGGGATAATAGGTTGGTGGAAGTGTTTAACCTTATTCACACAAAAGGACGTGAAGCTATTATATTACCCTTTGTTTTAAAGTAAGATACAGTAGGTCAAAAATAATCTTCTTTTTTTTATATATAAATATGACGAAAAGTGTTTATAAATGCGTAAGGAAAGTGTATTGAATGAAACAATGAATTCTGGACTATGTTTACTTTTATGTAAACTTACGTAAATATCAATATTTATGTCAGAGAATGGGATCTACAGTGTGTATTCATCCTCGATGTCATTGCTTTATTGTAGGTAAATTTTAATGCGAAATTCAGCACACCAAAAGACACGCAAGTAATGGATGTTTTAAAAAGATGAGTAGCCACACGTCAGTAGCAATCTGTAGGTAGCACAGTTGGGGAATTCGGTGCAAGGTGTTTGTCACAGTGTAGATAATACAAAGAGTAATTTTTTTTATGGATATTGTCTTTTTAGCCCACGAATTATTTTTGCCCAACATTTCAGGATGAGGTCCTTCGGTTACCTGTTAAGAATCAGTTAAAAATGTTAACGTTTTTCTTTTGTTGAGAATGTCGAAAATTTACACAAATCATTCAGCTGCAGAAGTGAATATGAAATATGATGATGCCATTTTAGTAAATATTAGATTAGGAGATTGAAAACATGATGAAACTAAATTGTAGCCTGGTGAAGATACTCTATGCAATATGACTCCATCTTTGTCTCCCTTATCGATAAATTAGAGGTTGTTTCTGGCAGGGGGGGGGGGGGGGGGGGGGGGGGAGGTGCGATTATAATGACTGGCTGTATTACCATATTTGAAGTGGGTCAGGAAGAGGCAAACAAGATACTTTGTTATTTTGCAACATATTTTGCGAATAATTTTAGTGATAGAATAGGAATTCACCGAGGATTCACCTGTTCCGTCTAGATAAGTCTGGAAACAAATCCAATTGCTTCAGATTACTACTTCTCTTGACAGCTCTTGCGTTAGTTAATGAAGCAACCGATAAATCGGTGCAGGAGATACGAAATAATACCTCTGATAGTGCTGGGTTTTGCCAAGGATACCACAAACGAAGAAAAAAGCGAAGGACTCTGTAACGTCAAGAGTGTTTCCAATGATCAAACTTGTTGCGTAAACGCTGTAAAGACTTCGAAAGAACTCAGCAGGGTCAGTTAAGCATGTTGAGAAGTTGTATTACATGTCATAGAGCACAGTAAAATTGTTTGACTACCTCATTTATGACATCAGGAATCAAAACCTTTTAGAAATTATTCGCGTAGCTTTGAGCTTTTTTTTTTTTTTTTGCATCTCAGAGACTTAAGCGGTACTGAACTTAGAGCAAGCTCATTTGTACACACTTATCTACGCTCTTCATCATTAATGCAAGTGTTAGTGGTTAATAAATAACGCCAAACCCAAGCACAAAAGAACGTATACGAGAAAAAAAATAAAAGACGTTACAATTTTTTACAAAAAAACAAAAAAAATACATTAATAAATAGAACAAAATAAACAAGGTAAACATTATTAAACAAAAATTATCAGTAAGAACAGAGATTAAATTACAATAACAAAATATCAAACATAAGTCATGCAGGTGGCACACTGGTTCTTAGCTTTAATTTTAAAGTATTTTTATTTAGGTTGAAATCGGAAACAAAAGGATAGGAGTTAGATAATCTACTCTTGCGAGCTAATGGCTCATGCATGCCATAGTTAGTTCTGTGGTAGGAGCAATGTAAAAACTCTAAATTACGTAGTTGGTGAGATCCTCCACGATAGTTGAAACTAATGTGGGAAAGCAACTCGGGGGCATCCGTTGAACCGGTTATTAATTGATGAAAAAATACTAAATCATTGTTAATTCGTCTCTGTGAGAGGGTTTGAAGATTTAATAAGCGAATACGATTTTCTTAAGGAGGAAGATTGAAAGGATCTTCCCAAGGAAGACCTTTGAGAGCGAAACGTATGAATCTGTGCTGTATTGCTTCGATTCGAGATTTATGAATATCATAAAATGGTGAACACACCTGAGACGCATATTCTAGATGCGGACGAACATAACAGTTATATAAAGAGAGGGAGACATAGGGGTCATTAAATTCTTTTGCCCATCGCTTAATAAATCCAAGCATTGAATTTGATTTGTTAATAATGAGGTTGATGTGCCCGAGGTCACGGAATCCAGAAACTTGAGATAGGGATTGTTGCGATATTAAATATTCTCCAATACTAGGCGATCTTTTGCGGGAGAAAGTCATACTTTGGCACTTGGAAGCGTTCAAACTAAGTCCGTTTTCAGAACATCATAGAACAAAACTGTCGATATCTTTTTGTAAGAAGTCTCGATCTGAAGCATTTTTGATGGTTTTAAAAATCTTCATATCATCAGCAAAGATTGAAATGTCGCTATAGGAAATGCAAGAAATTACATCATTAATTGCAACAATGAAAAGTAAGGGACCAAGATGACTTCCTTGTGGCACACCAGACAAAGCAATGAAAGATTTTGATAAAACATTTCGAAATTTGACTTCATAAGATTTATTTTTTAGGAAGGAGCTTATCCAAACAATAAATAATGGGGGGAATCCAAATGCTTTTAGTTTATATAGTATAATATTATGAGACAGTTGGTCGAACGCTTTAGAGAAGTCAGTGTAAATGCAGTCAACCTCGTTCCCACATTCAAGGGCGTTGGAACATTTATGATGAAATGATAGAAGGTTGGTAGCCGTCGATCTTCTTTGCGTAAATCCATGCTGCTGATGGCAGATAACATTCCTTGCAAAGAAGGATAGGCTTTCGCAGACTACTTGTTCAAATAGCTTGGGTATGCATGAGAGCTTAGAAATTGGTCTGTAGTTTTTTATATCTATTTTTTCACCCTTCTTGAAAACAGGTGTTATAAAAGATTTCTTCGAAAGAGTGGGAAATATTCCAGATTTTAAAGACAGCTTGAAAAGATATTCAAATGAAAATGATAAACGTGAAGAATACTTTTTTAAAACAATTGGCCGAATCGAGTCCGGACCAGAAGAAACGTCATCTTTAAGAGAAGAAAGGTAGTAAGTAATTCTGTCTCTGTGAATAGGGATACTATTAAAATTCACTTGCGAGCAGTGAGTTAAATACTGAAAAAAATGTTCATCAATTTCTAAATTCGTACTACAAAAAGAACCACAAAAATGATTTGCAAAGGCATTGCAAATTTCAAGAGTATTTTTTAAAGAAGTGCTATTACAAACAAAGTTGAGTGGATAGCCGTCTGATTTTTTTTTTTAGAGTTTACAAAGGACCAAAAACTTTTTGGGTCATTTTTCAGAGAACTCGCCATTTGATTGACATAGTTAGAGTATAGATTTTGAGAAAGTGTTTTGAAGTCTTCAAAAAAACTTATGAGTAGTTGGTGGTCAGATGGAGAGAGAGTAGTTAAATAGGTCTTCCAAGCTTTGTTTCTTTTGCTCCTTAGAGCCTTTAATTCCTTGGTAAACCACGGTTGACTGAAACTAGTATTTCTAAGCAACTTTTGGGGAATCGTTTTTTTCATGCTATTTTCTAAAATTGAGTAGAAGCAAGCGACTGCTTCGTCAATATTTGCAATAGTTGATATATTTTCAATACCAGCAATGCATAATTCATTCGATAGCAAATCGAAATTCGCTTTTCGAAAGTCAAAAGTGTATACACAGTCATTTAAGTTATTAATATCTCGAGAGACGTTGCTTAATTCTATGAAAATATCTAAAGGGGGATGGAGATCATCAATTCTAGTAATACCCGAATTTGGTTGAAGAACTACTAGCTTCGGATGAGAAAACTAAGTCTAACATACGATTTTGGAAATTTCTAATACAGCTTACTTGCTGTAAGTCAGTAGATATAATATATTATCTAAACAAGAAAGCTCACGCTGCGGTGAAGTTAAAGAAGGTTTTTGGAAAGATCCATCGTCAGAGGGTAACCATTGAACGTATGGTAGATTAAAGTCACCAATTAAAAGAATTTGACTTTCTAAGTCAGATAATTAAAAAATATGATCCAAAATGAGGGCCAGTTCAGAATAAGCCGAAGCTGAACTTTTTGGAACAATATATACATTTACAATAAAAATATTTTTTAACAGTGTACAGACTTTCACACAAACAACATCAATAGACAGTTCAAACGGAAAGAGTATACGAGACGATATATATGTGTTCCTGACCGAAATCAAAACACCACCCCCGACATCATCTGGTCTGTCTGCGTGCCGATCTTTACGGTAGACCGAGAATTCAGGGCTCAAGATTTCGGTGTTCAAGTGACTTGAGTTTAGCCAAGTTTCAGTCAGAGCAAATACGTCATGTTTAAAAACGTGGGAATTAACATACAAAGCAGCAGTTTTACTGCGAAGACCTCTTACGTTTTGATAAAAGAGGGAAAATCTAATTAGTTTTTTGGAGCAGTATTAATAACCAATTTGTTTTTAACTCTCCTGTTGACGGAAAATTCTTTAACAAGAGCACCACCAGGCCAAGAGTTACTGTCACTGTCACAAATAGAGTCAAAAGACGAGGGCGGGACAAGCAATTTGAACGAAGACACAAAGCTATCAGTTTTGCTTATCTTAGTACATTTAATAAAATTTTCGTTAGGAATTAACTTCTTTGATACTAGATAGCGCAAAACATCGTTTGAATTAATATCTGGCCTAAGCCGAGACATAAAAATGAACTTAGGTTTTGGAACTGCCTCCATTGGTGTAAAATATGCACCAGATTCAGGATCAGAACTAGAATTAGATGGCAATGATCTATTTTCAAAATCTACAGCTTCAACTACTGCTTCCATCGAAATATGGATATTCAACAATAAATATAATATCAATATATTATATTCAACGAGTATTGCAATACTCGCAATACTCGTTGAAAAAAATAAATTGTTTTCTGTTGGGACTTGAACCTAGAACCTTCCACGTAATGATAATAGAGCACTTCCACCAATAAGGTCCAATGTAAGCCAAATAAGAAACGGTGGTATCCTTTTGTTGCAACAAGTTTGGTCGCAGTCACACTGAACAAGTTGAATGTCACATAGCAGAAAACAGTTAGTTTTCTACTCAATTTCCTTTCACAAATGGAAACAACGAAAAACAACACTGAAGAAGTAAATTCCAACTATAGCACGGAACTTTAAGTCAAGAAGGACCTTTAACACAAAGCTACAAGTCAAGAAACACTTGTAGGATTATGTCATTTACACTTGTAGAAGAGAAACCAAACACACACCTTTGTTTTACAGAAGTTATTTATACTTGTCGTAATCCACTTGTATTACAAGTACTTGTATGTTTTTGTTACAGGTCTTAAGTCGACAAAATCTTGTAGGATTATGACGCGTGTAAAATGGGTTCAATTATTTAAACCTCATTTTTTAGACGGGTCCATGGCCGAAGATTTTTGGTCTTGGATTTTTGGTCATCTCCTTAATTTTGGTCCTGGAACAAAGCCCGAAATTTTTAGTTTCTATATAACAACAGCTAGAGACGTACGATATTTTGTTTTTCACGAAATGGTGCACATTTGAACAAATCATTAATATTTTCAATATAAAAAAACTACAAAATTTATTAAAAAAAAACTATGCAATATAAAAAATAAATTCTACGTACGTCTCCGGAGAAAAATATTTCGAATGTACTGTCAAAATTTCGTATAGATCGTTGAAGATTTGCTCGAGTTATGTATGTCTTCGGCCAGTTCAAAAAAAGTGATTTCGATAAAAACGCGTTTTAAGTTTTAAGTACTCGGGGCATATTTACCTGAGGGACGCTGCCGCAGAATGGAAAGTTTAGGTATTTAGACATTTTTGCCGGCATCCATCCTTGGGTATGTTTTTTAAGAGCTTAAAGTACCTTTTAAGACAAAAAAAAAAGTTCAGTTTCCTCAAAATTCTAGGCTTTTATGCATTCTAACTACTTTCTTCTTTTAAAATACAAACTTGTAATATGAATCTACAAGTCGAGGGAAATTTTGATTTTTTTCAACTATAGAGTATGTAACAGAAATATAGACTTTTTAATTGTTTATTTGAAAAGAATGCAGCACTAGGGCACAAAAACGAATAAAAATGTCCTTTCTGCTTTAAAAATTGTGAAAAATCATTCCATTTCGCTTGATATTTTCGATTTAAATGAAAAGAAAAACATCATTAGTCAAACCCATTCATTGTTTCAATGTTTCGTCCTTCGAGTCGGTAATCCATTTGATTTTGTCTATAGTTTTGAATAAATGCATTTTTTGAATGAAAATATGCCTGCTGTTTTACTTATTGTGCCTGTATGAAGGCGCTAGGCTTCTTTTCCCGAAATTCATTTAAATAGCTATACATTATTAAAGAACTCAGCAAATGTTTATCTTGACAAATAGTTTAAAAATCACAACGTTAGAGTTAATTTATTAAACTCCATGCTTCGAAGACACAAGGGTATTCAAAGTCAAGGGATTTTTCCCATCCATTTCATTCCACGTATGCTACAAGTGGTGCTTGTGGCATAATGTTAAGCGTGTCTGTCTGTTGCGTGGACGGTTCGAGGTTCGAATCCCAGATAAATCGAGGAATATATCTTTTCCCTGAGTATTGGCAGTTTCTTCGATAGTAGTTTCATTGCCATGAAAAGCAATTCCTCGGTTACCCGTTTGAAATCGGAAGAAAAAATTTAGGTCCCTTCCACTCCTTCACAGGGTATGGTCGAGAAAAATGGGACTATCAGTTCTGTTTAGCTTCCTTATTTATTTATTTATTTGTATGCTACATAAATAAATAAATAGGGTTGCGCAACAGAGCGAGGAGCCCTTGGGCCTAGCGCATTTCTCACAACCATGCCTTGTGAGGAAATATAGGGGACCTACAATTTTCTGCCGGTTCCGAACGGCTGATCGAGAAAGCGCTTTTCATGGCAATGAAAACTAACGGAGGACTTGCCAATTCCTCGCAAAAGGCGATACCCGTGGAAAAAACATTTTTGCCTCTGTTGGGATTCGAACTCGAACCTCTAGATTAACAGGCGGACATGCTATCCATCACACCACGGGTACCACATTTTGTATGCTACAAGTGGGTATTAATAGCACCATTTCAATTTTTACAAGCACAACCCAGATACACGAAACTAAATACTTGCTAGATACTTCTTTGAAAGACACATTTCTCCACTATTTAGAAGAGAAATACGTTTTTGAAACAAATAAACTGCTGCAAAAAACAAAAAAAACTTAAATTACTTAAAACAAGTCTTAAGTCGCATGTAAAAATCATTTGCACCTAAACAAATGTAAATTTGCTCTTTTCCTTCACTTGTAACTCTTAGTTACATACAAGAATGGTGCTTAAATTTTCATTCTATTGCAAAAATAGGAGGCATGGAGTAGTTTTGTGATACATACAAATGTAATAGACTTTTAAAAATTCACAAAATGTAACAAGTACCTACGTACTTCTATCATACGTAGAATGAAATCGATACGACATACGAGTCTACGTTAAAAAGTTCTTGTCTGTGAATTCTTGTGATTTCGAGGCATAGTTTCAGTAGAAGAAATTGTATTCACATATCGACTGCCGTTTGTGTAAAATATAACCTCAATATTCCTGTTTTCACCTTTTTGTTAGACGTAAAACATTTGCTCTTATCAAAAGGTCAGTCGTTACAATTTCGGACTACGAATGGAAAAAAGGAAGCATCATAGACGCCCTCCGATTGAAAGTGTTGTTGCGAAATTGTTCTTTTTTGATGAAATTAGTAGCACGTTCTGAGTGTTTGTTGCAAAAAATACATTACGAAGAATTTTTCAGTCTTTTTTGTTTGGCATTTGTAGTCCGAAATTATTATGACTTGCCTCGTGATAGGGGTGATTGATTCATATCAAAGAAATAGAACGACTGATGTAGGAAAATAGGTATACACAAACATTACAAAATACTTTATTGGAACAAAATAGCTTTCGTGTTTACCTCCGCTTTTTATTTTACTACTACCTTAGTATTTTTCCCCAATTTATGATGATCTTAGACCTAGGCGTGTACGCAAAATATCAAAATATATTAAAGTTGGTTGTTTAAATTCAGCCAACGCACTTAAATTTACTTGAAGCATGATACTGTAACGGTATATACCTTTTAAGAAAACGTTACACCACAAAATCACCGCGCCGCCTCGGGTTACAATATCGTTTCTGTATAATCAACAAACGTTTGTATAACATCGTCACAAATTACACGCACAATAAAGAGTTTATTTATCATAGCTATACAAGAAAGTAGGTATAAGTAAAGTGATATTCACGATGCCTACGCCGCAGCAGTCTCCACATAAAAAAAAAATAAGATAGAATTAATAAAAGAAGAAGAAAAAATCTAAGGTTTCTCTCCTCGCTTTAACTGGATATCCCAGAGACACAATTTTCGCACACTGAATAAAAAATGTGAGTGTTTGCTCAACTTGGCTATCATCATTTTTCTCTTTTGCCAACACTGATAAACAAGAATATATATAAAAAAAGAAAAAAACGAAGGAAAAACGAAAAAATCATCATCATGTCCTTAAAACCTACTTGAGAGTGTTTTCTATTGCATTCATTAAATAGAAAGCAGAATGGCACCAAAAATATATACTTAAACACACATCCATAGCCCAGCCCCATAGTTGATGATGTGACGATGTTGGCCAATATCACTACAAGGACACAAACATTTTGCTCCCCCTCCACGATTTAAGCTTGAATTTTGCTTTACCCTATGTTTACACACTTCCAGTAGTAGGTATAGTTGGAATGGTAAACACTAATGGACCACGAGAATATTTTAACAGTTTCTATAGAACAGAAGCAAGGTGTGTGCCGCTTTGGCACAGAGTATATACAGCGCGATGATGCTACTCCTTTTAAGTCATATCATTTTTTCTCTCCCCCCCCCAGAAGGTGTTGTCCTTGTTCTCGTTTCAATTGAATAGACTTTGTTTACTTATTTTCGGCACAAGGAAAAGACAATATTAACAATTCCAACTCTTATCCTTATACATATTCACTTACCCTTACTTACACTATACCTACTAGTGCCGAGCCATTGTGTGGTGGCGGTGTGGATGCGATGCCTTAACAAAGCGGTCTTGATACATCATAAATGTTATGTCTTCGGAAAACAATCTCACTTTTGTTATTTATCATTGCGGATTAGAAATTGTATTTGTGTGACGACAATGCGAGGTACTAAAAAAGGATTCTGTATAGGATATCAATGTTGGAATTAGGGTTTTGGTCTTTCTCATGGCACAAGTTCACATCATATGAAGTAGGGACACGACCAACCACGCCATATAAATAATTACACTATAAGAATTTCTGGTATGTCTTATAATGTGAAAATTCCAGAACTTCAATTGATTGTACATACAAAAATGTACATTACGTCTACTCAAACATATGCGCAAGGGATAGCAGATATTAATTTCTCAAATGTTGTGTTTCGAGGGGGGAGAGAAAGTCAGATGGTGGGTCCTTTTTGTAGGGAATTGTTTCTCTCGTGCAGTATCTTGTATATCCTTTGAGAAAATAAAGAAAAAGGAAAAAGAAAAACAATATTCAGTTTAGCCTATTGTTTTTTGGACACAATAGCAACCAACTGGATAACGACGAAAAGGATGCCTATCTGTTTCCTATATGGGGGTGATGAGGTTTATCTGCGATATTGCGTTTTGTTCTGTGCGCATATTGTGTTTGGTTTTACTTAAGTCTTCTTCTTTTTTTTTTCGTTATTTGTATTGTTACTTTGTTTGCTGATTGTATATTTTTTTTTCTGTAACATTGGTTTTGTATTAATTGCCCTATATTTTGAAGGAAAAGGAGGTAGATGGGCATTGTAGGGCTCCTCGAGATGTAGAACACAGGGTTTTCTTTTATGTGGTTTGTATTGATTAGATTTGATCTTTGATGGAACTGGATTTTCAGTTGAGTGATTTGTTTTCATGGAGCTCAAATATCTCTTAGGTTAGAACGGGCTGTGTTTGTAATCAATGCTGAAGTTTTTATCCTGAAGCTTTTGTAGGTGGATTGTATCACTTTTCTTTTTTCTTTTTTTTTTGGAAGCAAATCTTTTGTAGCAAACTATGATGGACCATTAGACCTCATTCATGCGTATTTTGAATTTTTCAAGCTAAGGTTTGTTTTTATGATTTTTTGTTGTTAGAATTCGCTCAGTGGTTGAAATTCGAAATTGCTGCAGAGTTAAAAATAAAACTTTCTTACTTAGGTGGGCATTATAGTTCGGGGTGGACTTGGGGGTACACCCAACATTTTTCGATAACGAGACGTTCACATATAAAAGCATACAAGGTTTTATGTGCAACTATAAAGAGGCTATTCGCTATATACTTGGTGCACATATGAAATCGATAAAAAGATGGCATGTATGAATATTATATTCCCGGGTTTGTTAAATGACCTGCTGTAATAAGAAAGTTTGGTCTATTGTGGACTTATCTGGTCTAAAACGACATTATTAAGGACCTATCGAATTGTTGACGTGTTGTTTTGGGGGACACGACGCTAAGGAGTCTTCTATATTATTGGCGCAATTGTGAGGGGTTCGCTGCCTTTTTAAAAGCCATTTTCAACATCATAGGGCTTCGTGAGCATAGTCGTACTTGTTTTGCATGGATGCCATATCTTGACATGACTTCGTTCAACCCATCTCTTTAAAAACTGTCATACGCGGCCTTGAAATCGATATAAAGATGGTGAAAATCGATATGATGTTCCCGAGTTTGTTCCATGGCCTGCCGTAATGTGAAGTTTTGGTCTAATGTGTACTTTTCTGATCTATAACCACATTTATAAGGATTTATCGAATTGGTGCAACTGTGATGGTCTCCCTTTTTTAGGATAGGGCATATGATAATAAGGTTCCATTAGTCGGGCATGCTTTCTTCCGACCATATGATGCAGATCAGATGGTGCATGTTCTTTTTCAACTGGTCTCCAGCTGCGTTGAAAAGTTCAGCTTAGAGGCCATCTGCAGCTGCATTTTTATTTTCTAAAATTTTTTTTTTTTTTATAATTAGCGCGCATATCAAGGGGTTATGAATACCCTTATAATGTTATAGAACACAGTGCGAGCATTTAAGAAAATAGGAGCGGATTTGAAAGGAGACACCGATCACGTTGCTTTTGAATCTTTGCAAATTGTAATGTAGGGGAAAGTCAGGGTCAGGTAGAGCATTCCACATTCGGGTGTCGCGACTAAAATAAGAATCTCTATACTTGACTGTAAGCCCGAAGTTGGGCTCAAGGTAAAACAGATGAGCATTCCTAGCGGAGCGGTTGTTGCGGCTAAATTGTTTCAGGGGAGGAATGCAGCTGGCTATTTCACTAGATCTCTGCTTGTAGAAAAAGCGATAAAAGAGACTGAGACAGGTAACGTTTCGACGATGTTCAAGAGAATCAATCGATTCTACAATTGAACTATCACCTATCAATCTTAACGCACTATTTTGTACCCTATCAAGTAGGCGCAATGATGTTTGAGGAGCACCTGACCCGAATGAAGGCCTTATAAATTGTAGCCAGATCAGAAGGGGTGAAGAACTTCCTGCATCGTCTTAAGAAACCTAAGCATTTAGCAGCGTTTTTGGCAACTTCAAATATGTGGTTGTTCCAACGAAGATCATCGTTTACACACATACCAAGTACTGATAGCTTTTCGGTTTCTTCGATGCAGCTACCATTCATAGATAATGGCAATTGGGGAATGTTAAGCTTCAACGACAAGAGACAGCATTGAGTTTTCGAAGCAATGAATTCTACTCGGTTTTTATTACCCCATGAAACAATGCTGTCAAGGTCAGAATTCAATGAGCTAATCATACGCAACCGTTCCAGTTCCTCATCCGAAGAGCAGGGACGTGAATTTGGAAACGAATATGAAAAGCTGAGGGTCGAGTCGTCAGCAAAACAGTTAAGTGGATTAGAAGTTTCAGACAAAAGATCATTTATGAAAATGAGGAAGAGAGTCGGAGACAAAGCGGAGCCCTGGGGCACACCAGCATTTGAAGTAATGAAGTGGGTATCAGACTTGAAGCCATCCAATACAACTTGTATTGAACGGTCGGAAAGGTAGTTTCTAATCCAACGAAGAAGAGACTCATCGATACCAAAAGCATGCATTTTCGATAAAAGAGCCTGATGCCAAACTCTATCAAATGCTATGGAAATATCAAGCGCAATAATCTTATTTTCTCCAAAACAATGTAAAGATTGGTTCCACTTTTCGGTGAGATAAGCCTTCAAATCACCAGTGGACCGTTTGCTACGAAAGCCGTTCTGACGGTCATTAAGAAGCTTTCGTTCTTCAAGATGTTTCATAAGTTGTCGGTTTATCAACTTTTCCATGACCTTGGGAAGAAGGGACGTTAGTGCAATTGGACGGTAATTGGAAGGGGAGGAAGATTCGCCTTTTTTAGGGACCGGCTGGACAAAAGCAGTTTTCCATCTGCTCTGAAAAATCTCACCAGAATAGGAAAGATGGAAGTTATATGGCGAGCTTAACTTCTTCTAGATCGGTGGGATGGTATCCTTGATCAACGTCCAAGTTGAATGGACAGCGGAATTTGTGCGTCTTCATCGTCATTAAGCAGTCTGCAGTTGTGGCTTTTTCATATCCTCAGTAGAGCCTGCAACTCTGTTACTATGTTACCTGCTGGTCTTTACAGGCTTAAATTCGGGGCATGATCTTTTTACCTTTTGGTTAAGCTTTTGAATCCCATTTGTATCATGTCATCTCTCAATTTCTTCGAACGAACGACTCGCATGCTTCTTCTTTTTGAGAATTCAGTGTTCTTCTTTCCTTTTCTCCATGAGTATTTCTCTTTATACTGGTGTCGAAAGCGGCCCTTGTTTTATTTTGCGTCAACATTTGTCTTGCTTTTTGTTTGACTGCGATTGTCTGCCTGCATTCTTCATCGAACCATGGGTTTCGAGTGAGACGCAGAACCTCAGAGATAGCTGTTCTGATGGCTTGTTGGCATTGCTGCCACTGGTTTTCAATGCTTAATACTGGTGGAATGTTATTCAAGGATAGTTCTTGGGTTACTCATATGTACTTATCTCTTGCGATTGAAGTTTTCCTACTTCATATCATTCGTGAACATTCATTCAAATGCTTTGGCTACAGCAACGCAGTGGTCCGAGTTGACCCCTCGGAAAGTTCGGACATCTATCACACTGGAAAAATGTCTTACGGCGATCGCAACATGGTCAATTTGGTTGACGGTTGATTGATGTGGGAATCGCCATGATTCTTGATGAATTTTGAGATGTGGGAAGTGTACACCTCTTAAAACAAGGTTTGACGCAGCCGCAAGATCGATTAGCTGCTTTTGGAGGTTTTTGTCATGCAGGCTATGCTTACCATTTCTATTTCCAAAGATGTCCTGCTTCCCTTGTTTTGCGTTGAGATCGTCCTAATCGCCAAGGACGTCATAGCTCATATGTTTCAAGCAGCTTGTGGAATCAATCTTAGAAATTGTTGTCTTTCTTTACTGTGGGATGTGGTCTCGTAATAGGCTAATGTTAGGCGAACTGAGCCATTAAGCGCGAGGGCAATTATACGCTTTTCGACTTTCTTTGAGTCAACCTCTAGCGACAAATCCACAACCAAATATGCGTTGTTTCTGTTGTCTGTATCGTAGTAGATAGTTTGTCAGCTTCAGCCAATTCCTTCGCATTTTTCGGATGGTGGTTATGTCTGCTTTGTAGCAGTCTAAGACGTCCGCTTTTTTTCCTGCAACATACACCTAAACCATAGAAAAATATCGAAAAAACACTAAAGTCCTTCTTAAAAACTTCAGTGGCAGGTTTTCAGCTTACAAAACAAATTTGCCATTAATAAATAGAAAAAAATGGAGGAAAACATCTTTACCTCAGAGAAAAGTTAACACGAGTCTCGGTTTCTTAAAGACACGAGTTTACTCGGCAGTAAGAGAAAAAAAAAAATAGAAAACATAATTACAGCCCCGTAAGCAAAGACTTTTTGTAAACACGTACACTTCTGAAGGTTGAACACACTGAAAAGGAAACTCGTGTGGAATGCCAATGGCCTCGAAACAAGAAATTAAAATAAAAAAACCTTCTTCCGCTCACTACAAATTCCGAAATTATTCTTTCATAAATGAAAGAAATATTTGTAAGTCAATTAAACTTTACCGACATTGAAAATCGTGCACAGATAATTTTGTTTGTTCGAAAAACCATTTAGTACCCAACACGAGTATAAATTCAATAAATATTAATAAATTTCATCTCACGCAGGCTTTAACAAAATTTTCCCTTGAATTTTTTACATCGTATTGAGTTAAAACATCAGAGTAGGTGTAAGTACCTTGAAGTATAAATTATGCATTGCTTTCTACATTAAGGTAACTGAAAATAAAAAAAAAGAAAAACAAAAACAAAACCTCCTGTTCACTCCCACACATTATCACTCTACTTGCCGCTGTGGATTTTCATCTCAAATATAATATAAACCAATATCAAATCCTGTGACGAATAATTTTTTATGTTTTCGACACGAGTACGCAGTTTAATAACATTTACAACCACATAGCAGCCTTTAAACCAACGTCCCACATAATTTGGTCTTATTGGAAAAAAAAAGAAGAAAAATTATTGAAAAGGGTTTCGAAAGTTAATAAGGTAGTTTAACAGCAATCGTTGTTGTGGGTCAATATTTAATGTGGTAATTAATATTTATGACCAACAATGAAAAACAGAAATAATTTAATTTATTTGCAAAAGCGAGAATGACTCTCGACGCGTTACCCAAATTCCAATAGGTACCACGATATTGGAATGAGCCAGACAAAGCAGAGAAGTAAGAACCCGCAGTTGAAAATTTATAATTTGATATTATTTAGCCTATCACTGACAGTTCCGGCTTGTTTGCATCGAGATTTTATTATCCTCGGCAAAAGACGACACAACATTATGATTTATTTAGTCCAAATATAGCCAGTGCCTATGTTAACAGATACTCGTAGCTCGTAGGGACGACCATGATGGGTGTCCCCAAAAAACATTAAAATATGGCCAACGGCAGCGGGTGAGTGAGAATGTTGGGGAAGAACTTAATTTTGAATATAATGCGACCGGGATCATAAAATAAACCATTATTGTCATCGTTTCACCATACGTGATCGGAATGTTAGCCGATTCATATCGTTTGAATATGACGCTTTTAAGCACCCGCAAAATGAAGCCACATCATGATGTTCGACAAAGAATTATCATATAATAAAAGGAAGTGACTTTTTCCGCATGGCTGGTAGCCGAATATTGCAATTTAACTTTACTTTTTTTTGGCTGTTGATATTGGCAAGCATCTGATGTAAGCAAGCACCGGCATCGGCACCGGGGAGGCACATATATTAACCAACATTTTTTTAAGACATCGCATATATTTGCAGACACGTGTGCACCCACATGGTAGTTGAATTTAACAGTTTAATTTTATGTAAAAAGAATCTTTCGGGCAATGATTTGATTCGCTTTCGCACAAACTCACATCATCTCAGATCACATTTTACACAGACCGTGCCTCATGTGTGTATGGGCATAAACGACGTACTCGTGTCGTCGCACGTTGTGTAAGTTATAAAGTATTTCCGGAAAAACAAGAAGTAACTACTCCTGAGGGGTTATTAAGTAAGCAATGCTTGATAATGACCGAAGCGCATTACACTTGATGTCGAGTAGGTTTTAGCTCTTAAGGATAAATAAAACGAAACCATGTCAGTAGTACTCAGTAGTCCCTGTAGTTTTCTTCTCAATTTAAGTCTGCATTCTTTCTTATAAGGAAATAAAGAAAACAATGCCTTTCATTTATTGTGAAGTAGATTTGGTCGGTCTCCAGGGTCTAAATGAAAACAAAAAACTAGGGTGTAGATGTTCTGCTTCCTAACCAAATTTGATTGCAAAAAAACTGTTCGGTTGCTGAATGTAGATGGGTCCGTTTGCGCTGCAATGTTAGCCCCTCGGGTCTGGTTTAGAAAGAAACCTTACGTCTCAAGTAGAGAGAAGATGCCAAGATGAAGAGCCAGAGGAAGGATCAGTTCACTTCCTCTGTAAGTGACCAAGTTCACGGAAAATACATCTTCGACGATCTTTGCGATATCTCTCTAGCCTTCCACTGAAAATAAAAATAAATAAATGGGATGGCGCTACAGAGCAAGGAGCCCCTATGCCTAGCGCATTTCTTACAACCATGCCTTGTAAAGGAATGGAGGGGACCTAAAATTTTCTGCCAGTTCTGAACGGCTAGTTGCGAAAGCGTTTTTCATGGCAATGAATTTACTAACGGAGGACTTGCCAATTCCTCGCGAAAGGCGATACCCCGTGAAAAAACATTTTTGCCTCTGCCGGGATTCGAAACTCAAACCTCTGGGTTAGCAGGTGGATATGATTACCATCACGCCACGGGTACCTTCCTCTGAACAGCATCATAAAGTTCATTCAGGACTTTCAAATGGTAGAGTAAGGGTTCTCGACCCCAATAACCTTGTCACCACTTCAATCTACCCGAATCATCATATCATCCCCCACCTTCTCTTCCTGCGCTATACCGTAAAGCCCAACGGATCCTTGAGATCTGAGACAGGTGTTTGCTGCTTGCGGCTGAACCCCCATTTAACTAAACCTAACCTAGGTCTAAAGTGCAATCAGAGGGAAGCTTCGTTTGGCGCTATTATAAAAGTACCAAGGTTCTCAGCTATTCTAGCCTCAGGAGTCTCTGTGACACAAATTTATGTTTTAGGTCTTAAGACTCCTTGAGAAGTGAACTCGAAGGCAAGTCATGTTAGGAAATATGAATGCTAGCCACGGCAACAATATTAATACCGAAGTCCTAGGTTAAAAGAGAAACCAGAGGAATGAATCCAGTGAAATGTTTTTTGGCACTTTAAAGTACTAGGTCATCGGCATCGCTTTCCCCAGAAGTCTTTTTTGGACAAAAGTGCTAGGCACCAGGCGCCACTAGGGATGGGTGTTATCAATGAAAATATCGGTTAATGCTTTGAAAGTATCGAATCTTTGGTAAATGCTAGCCCCGGAAGTTTTCGGACGGATGTCCTAAGTCCCAGAGCCATCAGACGAATGAATCTGCTGGCCTCAAAAGCGTTATTCGGGCGGACGGCGACGGCGACGCCGACGTCTTAGTTTTTACGAGCCATCAGAAAAACCATTGTGCAGTCCTCGAGTCTTGCCCGAATCGTTTTTCTAGGTCCCAAGAACTACCAGAATGGTACTATAAAATAAGACAGCCTTTGGCAAATGCTATGCTCAAAAGTCTTAATCGGATAGAGAAGCCAACAGCCAAGTCAATCTGAAGTCGTCGACTATGCCAACTCTGAAGTTTTGCTCGAATTGATTTCCTAGGTCCCCAGAACTATTAGAAGGGTACCGCTTGGCACTTTAATGTACTGCAGTTCTTAGCTAAAGATAAACCGCACAAGTTCCGAAAACATAAGAGGTAGAATTGGGTCTTAAGCAACGAAGTCTTATTCGATTTGATTTTTTTGACCCTTTAAGCTGCTAGGAAGGTGAATCCACAGGCTTGGCACCTCACGATTGTCAACATCAGAAATCTATGTCCTAGAAGCCACCAGTGACGGCGTGTATTTAAGCATTCCTAAAATTTCCTGTGTTTTGCTCTCGTACTCGAGTTTGAAACAAAAGTCAGGGATTTTGAAATAAAAATCACGGAAGTCGAATATGTTTTTTCCACAATTTTTAGGTCTCTTTAGTAGTTCTACTGCTAAAACTAGGCTTGAATTGTAAAAAAAGCAAGGAAATTAGGAAAGCGTCGTCACAATACTTTAAGCTCGAGAAAACTGTAACAGTAGTTTTTTTTTTATTATTTTCTGTGATTGAAAAATGCTCCTGAGCTCCTCACCCTACTCTACAAGTACACTTTCCGTATTCACACATGGTTCACAGTGTTTTTTATTTATTTATGTGGCTTGCACTTAAGGGGTTTTCAATACCCTTAATATGTTTTTTGACACAGCACGAGCGTTTAGAAGGAATGGATAGGAAGTGGAAGGATACGCTTAAGCTCACTGTTTATGAATGCCTGAATATCATTTTGCGCGGAAAAATGAGTTTAGTAAGGTATTCCACATTCGTGTTGTTGCCATCCAAAAAAATCTCTATATTTGGCAGTGCGTAAATTGATTGACATTCTTGAATGCGTGAGTATAACAGCTGAGTTTTTTGATGGGAGGAGTGCAACTGGCTATTTCATTCGGGCACTCCTCATAAAAGTAGCGATAGTACAATGAATCATGTACAAATTGTACCTTCGAATTTTTAAGGGCTTAGGTCTGATGAGTCAAAGGTTTTACGGTTTTAGATCGGAGGAGCTGTTGACTTGAGTGGATTTAAGCAAAGTTTGTGCCCTTTTGACCATTGTAGATTGAGATGCAGGTCCTCATTCATTAAAGCTAAGGCATCATTTTTAACTGAAAAGGCTCGACTTGTAAGAAAGTTGAAAATATAAATAAATCATGCAGTTGCAGTTCATTAACACACAATGAAAAATGGATTGGTCCAAGGATAGATCCTTGGGACACTCCTGTTAAAATATTTGGGAAGATGGAAGAACGTTCTTTTGCCACCACACATTGTTGTCTTCCGTTCCGGTACGATTGGACTAAATTACAAGATTCTAAAGAAAAGCCGAAACTATTTCGCAGCTTTTTACAAAAAATTGGATGTTCGACAGGGTTCCTGAGAAGTCCAATAGCCTAAGCAGTGTTTTATTATCATTGTCCATTGCGATTCTTATTTCAGTCACTAAAAGTAAGGCTGAGTTGCAGTTAAGCTTAGGTCGAATTCAGTAGGCAGGAATTTAGTAGATTGTTTCGTAGCTGCTTTAAAATGGTTTTTTCTGAAACCTTTGAAAGAAATGGGAGAATGGCAATGGGCCGGAGCTCTGTTGTAGTACCCATTGTTTTTTAGGGAAGGGAACTTTCCATTCTAATGGAAAAAAGGATGTGGTTAGTAGATATGTGGTTAGTAGATATGGTGGCAACAGTTTAACGAATTTAGGTTCCATTAGATCTAAGCCTGTGGCATCTGACTTGATTGACATTATTGCTTCTACAATATCTTCCCTTTGTATTCTGACTAATTTGAAGGAACTCTTCAATGAGAGAATCGGTACTTAAAACTTGCGTTTAGGTACTGAGATATGGTAGTGAATTTTTGTTGAGAGCATCACTGTCATCAGTTAACCTCCTGTATCAATGTAAAAATAGATGTCCAAAGTAAGTTTCATTTTTGTACGATTGTCAGTATGTATGTAAAATAAAACCATTTTGGAACTACATATCTTCGTTGTGACGAGAAACTTACTTACTTAAGGTGGCGCTACAGTCCGGTTCGGACTTAGGGCCTCAACCAACATGCTTCTCCAGCCAGCTCGGTCCCTAGCTAGCTGCCTCCAGTTTTGCACGCCAAGTTGGTTGAGGTCCTCTCCTACTTGCGTGCGCCACCTGAGTCGCGGTCTTCCTCTACTGCGCCGTCCCTCGGGATTGGATTCGAAGACTTTCCGGGCCGGAGCGTTGGTTGCACTCAAAAAAATATCCTGGTTCTATTTATTAGATTTCCTGTAAGAATCTATCGGAAAAACTGATAACGAGATTCTCCCAGGTCGTCTGATAGAATATATCGGTCTCTCCTGGTAGCCCGTACCAGGAAAAATATTTCCCCTTCCGACAGAATATTATCAGAGTTCCTGATAACATGTACCAGTTGCCTGATACAATCTAACAGGAAAAGATAATCATTTTCCTGATACTTGCTAACAGGATACTGGTAGTATTTACCAGGAATATTATTTTTTTCCTGATAGAATGTACCTGTATTCTGGTACAATTTACCAGGACTCCGGGTAATTTTCCTGGTACCTGCTACCAGTATACTGGTAGTATTTACTAGAGATATTATTTTTTCCTGATAAAATGTAGCTGTATTCTGGTAAAATCTACCAATATATCTGGTAGTTTTCCTGGTACCTGCTACCAGTATACTGGTAGTATTTACTAGGAATATTCGTTTTTTCCTGGTAAAATTTACCTGTGTTCTGGTAAAATTTACCAATATATCGGGTAGTTTTCCTGGTACCTGCTACCAGTATACTGGTAGTATTTAGTAGGAATATTATTTTTTTCCTGGTAAAATTTACCTGTGTTCTGGTAAAATTTACCAATATATCGGGTAGTTTTCCTGGTACCTGCTACCAGTATACTGGTAGTATTTAGTAGGAATATTATTTTTTTCCTGGTAAAATTTACCTGTGTTCTGGTAAAATTTACCAATATATCGGGTAGTTTTCCTGGTACCTGCTACCAGTATACTGGTAGTATTTAGTAGGAATATTATTTTTTTCCTGGTAAAATTTACCTGTGTTCTGGTAAAATTTACCAATATATCGGGTAGTTTTCCTGGTACCTGCTACCAGTATACTGGTAGTATTTAGTAGGAATATTATTTTTTTCCTGGTAAAATTTACCTGTGTTCTGGTAAAATTTACCAATATATCGGGTAGTTTTCCTGGTACCTGCTACCAGTATACTGGTAGTATTTAGTAGGAATATTATTTTTTTCCTGGTAAAATTTACCTGTGTTCTGGTAAAATTTACCAATATATCGGGTAGTTTTCCTGGTACCTGCTACCAGTATACTGGTAGTATTTAGTAGGAATATTTTTTTTTTCCTGGTAAAATTTAGCTGTGTTCTGGTAAAATTTACCAATATATCGGGTAGTTTTCCTGGTACCTGCTACCAGTATACTGGTAGTATTTAGTAGGAATATTATTTTTTTCCTGGTAAAATTTACCTGTGTTCTGGTAAAATTTACCAATATATCGGGTAGTTTTCCTGGTACCTGCTACCAGTATACTGGTAGTATTTAGTAGGAATATTATTTTTTTCCTGGTAAAATTTACCTGTGTTCTGGTAAAATTTACCAATATATCGGGTAGTTTTCCTGGTACCTGCTACCAGTATACTGGTAGTATTTACTGGGAATACTATTTTTTTCATGGTAAAATGTAGCTGTATTCTGGTAAAATTTACCAATATATCAGGTAGTTTTCCTGGTACCTGCTACCAGTCTACTGGTAGTATTTACTAGGAATATTCGTTTTTCCTGGTAAAATTTACCTGTGTTCTGGTAAAATTTACCAATATATCGGGTAGTTCTCCTGGTACCTGTTATTGAATGAATGTTATTTATTTTTACTTACCATTTGCTGGAAACTCAGGAAATATCTGAAACAAAAAACCACAAAAGACCATACAAACTTGATAACAAGACACCCCAGAAATTGATCTTATAATAAATAAAATATTATCAATTTCTTTAAAAATATGGGTTTTTTTTATTGGAAATTCTTGAAGGTACAAATTTACAATCAGTATTGCTTCTTTCGCTTTCAGCTAATTTTAATGATTTTTATACATTATTTTTTTTTGTAAAAATAACTCTCAACGAATTCTTATCAAAAATTAACAATTTACAATTGGTTATTGCTTTCGCTTTCAGCTAATTTTAATAATTTTAAAAGAGTTCGTGCCTTGGAATTTGTTGCTGATTTGTCGATTTTGTAAAAATAATTATCAACAAATTCCCAAAATTGTTGACATGATTTTGGATACGCTATATTTAGCGTAAAAAATATTTTGATGCAAATGTCGAGTGCCCGGTTGAATGTAAATACCCTATAGTGCGCGTTGTCGAAATCTACATGTATTTCTTCTATTTCTTCCAATGAACCGATTAACGTAATTACGGGTGGTTGCGAATGTGAATGTTTTGCAGCCAGTGCATTTTGATGTTCTTTATAGTCTTGCTGCTGTGCGAACAACCTAATTGATGCATCTTGGCTGTCAAAAACGGTGAACCGTTTGTTACCTTCACGTCCACTTGGCTGCAGAAGATAGTGCAAGTGTGTGAATACCATTGCAGCTCTGGCGTCTAATAATAAAAAGAAATTTCTTTTTAATATAAGGCAAACGAAAAAGTATGAAAACTGTTAATAAAAAGCAATTTTATATACGAGTATGTTAATATTAAATGTTTATATTATGTAATATGCATTAAAATTATTATTACAAAATTTTTGAAACAATGTTCGAGTTGGGATCGGACAATCACTTCAAGTTGAATTCATGTAGTTTTAATCGGACTTCTGAATTTAATATTTTTTTCGGAAAAATGAATTGCAGCATTAAATTAATGAAGTCGGTAATTTTTGGGCCCGCCAAGACAATGTCCTTATTCCCGAACATTTTACTGAAATCTGATTCGATCTACACAGAAAGAAATAAATATTTGAAAGCTAGGTATCTCTTTTTTTTTATAATTTTTTCGTTAATTATAGTGTTTAAATACAAAAATGTGGTACATGCATGTTTCAATTGTAAATAATCACCCCTGTTCTGATTTTTGTTTACGAAAACAATACTTTCGTTTTTAAAACTGAGGTGTTATAAATGTCTCGTTTTGAAATCGTAAATTTAAGAATTTAAGTAATTTCAAAGAAATATTTGTCAAAAATTGAAGGCAAATTCGTACGAATTTAGGAACACAGTTTTTTTTAGCTTTGCGACAATCAATTTCGAAAACGAATTGAATTCGTAACGAAAATCAGAACAGGGGTGAATATCGTTGAAGTAAAAAAAAGAGAAAAGAAACAACAAGCAACAACGTTGAATTCAAAAAGTATTTTTTTCGTACGAATTCATATGTTGGGAAAGTTGATAAAATGCCATTTCTCGTAAAATTCATTCCATGATATTTTTTTTGAATTCGCCTTTTTTAGATCTAAAAATAACTATCAACGAATTCTTATCAAAAAACTTACCATTTACAATTGATTGTTGCTTTCGCTTTCAGCCAATTTTAATAATTTTAAAAGAGTTCGTGCCTTGGAATTTGTTGCTGATTTGTCGATTTTGTAAAAATAATTATCAACAAATTCCCAAAATTGTTGACATGATTTTGGATACGCTATATTTAGCGTAAAAAATATTTTGATGCAAATGTCGAGTGCCCGGTTGAATGTAAATACCCTATAGTGCGCGTTGTCGAAATCTACATGTATTTCTTCTATTTCTTCCAATGAACCGATTAACGTAATTACGGGTGGTTGCGAATGTGAATGTTTTGCAGCCAGTGCATTTTGATGTTCTTTATAGTCTTGCTGCTGTGCGAACAACCTAATTGATGCATCTTGGCTGTCAAAAACGGTGAACCGTTTGTTACCTTCACGTCCACTTGGCTGCAGAAGATAGTGCAAGTGTGTGAATACCATTGCAGCTCTGGCGTCTAATAATAAAAAGAAATTTCTTTTTAATATAAGGCAAACGAAAAAGTATGAAAACTGTTAATAAAAAGCAATTTTATATACGAGTATGTTAATATTAAATGTTTATATTATGTGATATGCATTAAAATTATTATTACAAACTTTTTGAAACAATGTTCGAGTTGGGATCGGACAAACACTTCAAGTTGAATTCATGTAGTTTTAATCGGACTTCTGAATTTAATATTTTTTTCGGAAAAATGAATTGCAGCATTAAATTAATGAAGTCGGTAATTTTTGGGCCCGCCAAGACAATGTCCTTATTCCCGAACATTTTACTGAAATCTGATTCGATCTAAACAGAAAGAAATAAATATTTGAAAGCTAGGTATCTCTTTTTTTTTATAATTTTTTCGTTAATTATAGTGTTTAAATACAAAAATGTGGTACATGCATGTTTCAATTGTAAATAATCACCCCTGTTCTGATTTTTGTTTACGAAAACAATACTTTCGTTTTTAAAACTGAGGTGTTATAAATGTCTCGTTTTGAAATCGTAAATTTAAGAATTTAAGTAATTTCAAAGAAATATTTGTCAAAAATTGAAGGCAAATTCGTACGAATTTAGGAACACAGTTTTTTTTAGCTTTGCGACAATCAATTTCGAAAACGAATTGAATTCGTAACGAAAATCAGAACAGGGGTGAATATCGTTGAAGTAAAAAAAAGAACAACGTTGAATTCAAAAAGTATTTTTTTCGTACGAATTCATATCCGTTGGGAAAGTTGATAAAATGCCATTTCTCGTAAAATTCATTCCATGATATTTTTTTTGAATTCGCCTTTTTTAGATCTGATTGTCGAACATTGAATGTACTCTGCCATGCTTTTATTCTTTCTTGTGCATTCATTGCAAGGAAATCGTGTTTCATTTGCATGCATACTTTTTCTTCATCACCAGAATTTTCCTCGGTCAACACCTCATCGAGTTTTAGTTTTTTTGTATACTCCGGCATGCATAATCGATTAATGCTTCGAAATTTTCCTCGCATATTATGAAATTTGTTTGCTAGAAAACCTTTGGGATTCTTAACACCTTTTTTATGGTCATAATAATCAAGCTGTATAAAAAGACATGAAATTTAAGCAAAGATTTAATACTATAAAAAAAAATCCTTACAGGATCTTCATTAAAAGCGACACGGATTTCTTCGGCTAGTTGCATTAAGTCCTTTGACGAAAAATTGATATTATTTGCACTCGAATAGTTTACAATTGTATTCAAAAGCAGACTTCGTACGGATTTATTGTCAATATTGTTGTTAATTTGAAAATAGCTTTTAATCGTTTCCCCTTCGCTGCAGTTCAAAATATCCATTAAATTTTTGCTGGCTGATGTTTTGTAACTAGTCGTCGGTGTTGAAGAATTTGGTGTTACTGAACACGAGAAGTCATCTAGAGAACGGTTGAAGGAATTTGAACCATTCTCAATTTTCCATTGCTGCCATTTATCGAAGAACACAATTCTACTGGCAGTGGTAATATTTAATCCTTGTAAAAATCTTTTCATGAAAAATGGCTCAGCTACTTTCAATACGGGTACAAAAAGGCTCTCATCTGTTACAGAGTTTTCAGATTAATGTATACCTAAATGAAAAAATTGAATTTAAGTTATATTTACCCACAAAATATTGGTGACAATGAACCGGAATTTTCCATGATATCAATAGGTTTTTAAGATCTTCTGTTTCGTTTTGTTTTCCGCTTTCACAGTAGGAATTGATAAGTTCTGTAAATGAAACGTTTTCTGCAACTTTGTTGGACTTTGAAGAATCTACTTCAAACGAATTTTTCAAAAATTGATTCTCATTCGTTGTATGATATAAATCAGTTTCTTCCACCAATGTATAATTTATAAGTGATGATAAACTTTCATCACATGGAACAGTGATGATAGTTTCTTTTGTTGATAATATAGATTTCTCCCCCGTTACCGATTGCATAATGGTCTTCGCTTGAGCAATATTTTCATGCTTTTCAATAAACTCTTCTGAAGCCTTCATTTTTGTTGATTATATTTTTATCCTAATACAAATGACAAAGATATTAATAAATTATTTTCGGTCTAACCATCAGCATGCCACGTGATATTTTATGAGAATTCATTGGAGGACTTCTGCAATGGTCAATCCGTTGTAAATGATAAGATGAATATTGTATCTTTGAATTTTCATTGCCTATTTCCATTGCAGCATAATGTTTTCGGAATGAAATAATTTGTACTCGTTGGCACAACAAGTACGGAAACTTCTCCTCTGAAAACTTGACTACCTCTTTGATTTGAAATAACAACGCAGTGTCTGGTGTACTATCTAATGATTGCGTAATGAAATAACCTACTTTAAAACGTTTTCCATAATAAATGCATTGAGAAAAAATTTTGAAATCGGAAGATATTCCTTGTCGAACCTTGTAATCATTTATAAAATTAAAATAGCAAGTATTTTGCATGTGGCAATCGGCAAATGACACTATTTCCGGACTTGTTTCATTTAATAAAAAGTGAGCAAATTTTAACTGAAATTTGTAAGACAATGTTATTGGGATGTTTCGTCTACTGTTTATGACTCTTGCATATTTTTTAAACTCCTTATGTTTAGCTTCAAACTGAAAGCACCAAAAATTACGAGGCACTCCACTTTTCCGAATAACCATTGGATAATGAACCATAAAATGATGCTTTGGCTTTAAAGTATCATTAAACAGTCTCACGTAATCAAGATGATGCTGTCGAATAAGTTCTGCAAGGTGCTCTATCACATCATTTGATATGTTGAAATAAAGAAGAATTTCAACGATTTCTAGGAAATTCAAAAAGAAAATCCAAACCTCGTCTTTTTCAGGTATTCTATCGGCCACCATTAAAGGAAAATAAAAAGTAAAAGCCATCATTTCACGAGCTGTCTTCTTTAAATGCATATTTTTTAAGTTATCATTTGTAATTGGTGACAATGAAACATTTCCGATCTCAATTTCGCCATAGTTAAACGAATTTATTCGATCATTTAAAGCTTGAAGATCGGAGAAAAACTTCATATCAAGAATATATCGTATGATGTGACAGATATTATAATGGCAAATACCTTCAAATATATCGTGCATCACATCAACTGAATAGTTGTAAGTGACATGGAATGAAGGAATAGAATTGAAAACGGAATCTTCATGTATACCTGTTTTTTTGTAATCATTAGTGGCAACATCTTCCGAATAATTTTGCCTATTACGTAACATATGTTCAACCTCGCATGGCATTACACAAGTTTCTTTCTTTGACAGTTTACAAAATCGACAAAAATAATTACTTGAGCATGAAGAAAAGCCTAACATGGCATTCAAGCCTAAATTATCTCCAATCAAAAGACCCAAAACAAAGTACACCTTTTTAATTCCCTGAGATGTACTTATTTCAATACCATTTTTTTCTAAAAAAATCATTTTATTTACGAGTGAGTGAAGACATTTTTTATTTCCAAAGATTTTATAGTCACGAGATTTGAATAGTGCAGCTAAAAAAATATCAGACTGATCCGGAGTAACAGGAATTGAATAATAAATAAAAGAAATTGGATCAGCGTGGGATCCTAATGGATTATTTATTTCTGCATCGTCCATGTAAACGAAATAAGGGATAATGATTTCATCTGCAGGAAACAGATTACGGCCCTTATTGCGAGTGTCGTTCAACGTTCGATGCGACAATAGTCGAAAGCATCGATAAATTTCCTTTTTGGTATTGCGTATCTCTATCGACAAGGATTTCTGTTACTGTGAATAATGAAAGTAGTCATTGTGAATAAATCCTATAATTTGACATTTGAATTAGTTCCAGTGATAGTTCATGAAGTTAATATTTCCTTGCGTAAGAATATTGGGAGGAAATACTGGTGATTTTTTTAAAGCTGTGTTTATGTGCGAGTACATTATGTGAACAAAAATCAAAAGTACACTGTTAAAAGGAATATCTTATGTATTGTCCATCCAAATCTGAATGAAAAATGTATGTTTTCGTTGCGTAAAGTTCGTCTGAATGAGGAACAAAAAAGGATTTATTTTTAGGACCAAAGGTACTTTTTTTTTAAATTTTTGTTACATGCACGAGTACCTCTACTATCACTGATCAATGTTTTTGAATTAGCTTTCGTTTATGCACAGAGAAATAATTTTTAGTAAGTAATGTTGAGCAAACATTAACATACGAAACAAATAAATAATAAAACAAATTCTTAGAAAAGTTTATGATGAGTTCTTTCGAACTATATTTTGACGACTCAGATGATGAACCAACACACGAGGAATTTCTAATGATTGCCAGGAACAGAAGACTATTAAGAGACGCTTCTGGAGCTTGAAGAAAATATGTAAGTTAATTCGATAAACAATTTGTTCTTGTACTAACCTATATTGCTTATTGAAGATTTTTGAAACACTTTCGTTTATCAAAGCCAGCCTTCGTCCAACTATTAGCGGACATCGATAACCATCTGAAACCAGGAAAAAGAAAAACTGCAATACCAAACATTGTTAAACTGGCCACAGCACTGCGATTATGCGCTCATGGATCTTACCAATTTAGTGTAGGTAATGAGTACTGCCTCGGCCTTGCACAGTCTACAGTATCTCTAGTGCTCAAAGAGGTCTTAAGCGTTTTGGAAAATATCATTTGTCCCAAATGGATTAGCTTTAACTATACCGAAGCCGAAAAATCGCGTGCTAAAATGAACTTTTTTCAACGCAGCCATATACCACCTTGGATCATAGGTTGTGTCGATGGAACACACATCAAAATTGCGTCTCCAAAAAAGGAACTGCAACATGTGTACTATAACCGAAAAGGTTTTTACAGCATAAACGCTATGATCGTAAGGAAAGAGTTTGATTCAATAGCGATAACTTTATTTTTACTTATCTATTTTTTTAGGTTTGTGATGACACGATGAAAATCCGTTTCATCAATGCGAAATACCCGGGTTCAACACATGACTCCAATGTTTTCAACATGTCCAGTTTAGAAAAGTCCAAAGGGGACAAACGAACACTTGGCTTCTAGGTAAAGTTTGCGAAAACAGAATGGAATTTACATAACAACCGAATTAATGTAACATTTATCACTTAGGAGACGCAGGATATCCTTTGAAACCGTATCTATTGACTCCGTATCGGAATCCTGAATTAGCATCATTGGAAAGTGCATTTAACAAAAAACATGCACAAGCAACGAATATTATAGAAAGGACAATAGGGGTGCTTAAAAATCGATTCAGGTGTTTGGTTCGAGCAAGAGAGCTACATTGTTGAATTGTTGAAATAAATTTAAATATTTTATTGTAAACAAAAATAAAAACAAATTACATTTTTGTCCACGAAAACGAAATCCAAATTGTTGCAAAGCCGTCGAACGCAAAAATACAGACGATAACGATCGAATAAAGTATCGAAAGAACCATTCACAATAAGAATACGCAATACCAAATTTCATTTTCGACGTTCGACTATCGACAACCGTCGTGTATCGAAAGCCAAACGACACTCGCAATAAGGGCCTACGTTTGTGTTGCCAAGCGTTTCTCTTAATGTAATGAGAAATGTTTGACTCATCGCTTAAAATTTGGTTTATATTGTCTATGGTCCTAATCAATAAGTCATTTTTTTCAAAAAATTTTTGGAACTGAAATTCAAGAGGAAGGACCACCCCTGTTGTTGTTTGCTCTTCATGGCAATTAATTCCATTACGATAAACATTTTTTAGCTCTTCATGAATAGTGAACTCAGTGGCACCGCAGAAATATTCATTTGATGTAAGCCATTGTATAAGCTGATGGTCAGTACTGCAGTATTCAAACTGCTTTTCTATCGCTAAAATCAAAGCTGAAAAGTGCAATCGATCTTCGACTGGTCGATTTGGTTTAGTACAAAATATTTTTAATGAATTTAAAATGGGCTCATGAATGCTTTCTTTAAACATTCCTATAATTCTTACAGCATCTTTACGTGACAAGTTGTCCATGCTGAACAATTTCATAGCGAAATCAATTCCAAACTTATTAAAATCAATATCAATATCATTTTTAGTAGGAGAACAATAATTTTCAACACAAGAATGTGGACTATCAGAAATACCAGAGGGCAAGTTCGGAACATAAGTTACAGTTGGAGGAGAAAAACGTTGTGAACAAGAGGCCGAAAAAGAACTATTTATGATGTTCGTGTTTGTCGAAAATAACGATAATCCTTCTTTTAAATGTGTTTTACAGTGACGCGAAAAATTTGTGAACGTAGATGTGAATGAAGTACAGTCTTTAAAAGTACACCGGTAAACCCCTGTTCCATCCAATTTATGTACCACTTTAAAATGGGTGGATATACCATTTATATTACATAATCTTTTTCGACATATGAAACACTCCATTCCAATTAGTTTTAAAAGCCAAATAAAAGGGTTTCCTAAAAAAACAAAAATGTGAAAATCAAACATCACGTCAAAATAATTGACAATTTATTTTACATGATGTAGGGTAAAAGTGTCGACAGTGGATCAGTAAACACAGTGAATCATTTGCTCTGAGACACTCATTTTTTTTTTAAATAAATCTGAAAATGAGAAAAGAACATCCCTTTGCACTTCTTTACGTCAAAATATCAGTTTGTGTGATTCCATGACCGAAGTCTTGTGTTTTTAGTATTGGTAACTTCATGAGTTAAATATTTGTAATTCTGGTTGAATTTACTTTATAATTAGTGTGAATTTGTTTAATTTGTGAAACATGTTATATAGTTTTAATGTGTTTTTGTTAAAATGACAACATGGTACACTGAACACTGCGAATCACTGATTCACTGAGCATGGAAGCTCTTCAAAAATGAGAAATTCAAATTTTTTATTTTGAAATAAATAAAATAAAATCACCCTTATTGCGATAGGCGTTTCACTAAAACGCCTAAAAAATTACAGAGCTCCAGCCGCCCTAATTTTAGTTTTCATAAAAATATAAGTTCAGCCCTCTATCTGTTCCTCACTGCTCTTACCATTCCCACAAAAGTTATTTTGTTTAGACGGCAATTGTGGCACCTAGAGATAAGTCATCTTATTGGCGTTTTATTAAAACGCCATTCGTAATAAGGGTGAATAAAATAAATTTGTTGCATTTGGATGTCCGCTAAAAAATTATCCATTTCTTAAACTGAATTCAGTTTTGTCTTTCTTTAATATTCTTTTTATTATTTTTCTTTATTTTAAACTATTTTGTGATATTAGATGTGTTCAATGGCTTATTTTTAGATCAGAACAGCACAGCACAGCACAGAAGCAGTGAAAAACGTCAGGCAAGTTAGAACAAGCAAACTTGTCAAAAAAAGCAACAACAAAAACGAAAAAAAACAACCACCAATTTTCCTCGTTCTGATATCAATTTAATTTAGCGTATTTTCGTCACGAATAAGTAATTTTATTTTCAGTAGAAGGTTAGGTGTTATTCTCCTGATTTTTTAATTTTTTTTGAACTTTTCACAACAAATTAAAATTACAATGCGCTTAAAAAACTACGAGCAAAAAGTCAACAGCTGCTTTTGACAGTTTTCACCAAACTTGCACTTGCTCAAAAGGAGGTGCAGAAAATGCTGTGCTAAACTGTTCTAGAACAGCTCATTGAACACAAAAAAGATCAGAAAAGAACAGAAAATTTCTCATTGAACACCAAAAGTCTGATCTTTTCTGTCTGAAACTGTTCTAGAACAGGGGCCTATTTCACAGATCATACATTATGTGATGTATGATTTTAAAATTTATTGTACAAAATACTGTTTCACAGAAATGTTGTATGACTGCTGTCATTGATTGATTGATTTGACTGGAATAATTCCAATAAAAATTCTATTTCACAGAATTTTGTCATACATTATTTGTCTACAATGTATGATAAATTTTTTTACATTCGATACAACAAAAAATATTGATGTATCAATCGCTTTTTTCTTAAAAGTAACCAAACTATTGGTCTTTGGAATTGAAATGCGAAATTTTATGAAACTAGAATAGTATGAGAAGAAGATTGAAAGACCAAGATGAAAAGAAAATTAATAATTCTATTTCCATTTATAGTTACGTTTGTGAAAAGCTATTTTTCCTTTTATACTATTGCATTGAAACGCTTTTGAAAGCGTGTTGAAAAAACTCTAATCCTGTCCAAGGAACAACATTTGGTTGAAACTCTCGTTTTATGGAAAAGCTATTTTTCCTTTTATGTCTACTACATGGCTTTTGGTAAAAATAAAAATCGTTGGACGTTTGTGAACGTCCATAAGATTACATAGGGATTTGACTTATCGCAACCGCATCGCACGCACTCACCGCATTGGTTTGGGCAAGGCTTAAAAATATATATTATAAAACGAAAAAACAATCTTACTTTTCTTAAAATCGGTTTTTTAATCTTTGACTCCTTTAGTACCAGCTACTGATTCACTGTCTGCACCCAAAGTACACCACTTGGTAAGCAAAATTTAAAATAGTTCTTACTCACTGCTTAAAGAAATAAATTTAGTTGCCGACTTAGAAGTGGTCTGGCTACACACTTAAATTATTGTCACTTGTTGATTTCTTAAACGCGTCCACTCAATCATCCAAACCATTGGTCTTTGGAATTGAAAGGCGAGATTTTATGAAACTAGTATGAGAAGAAGATTGAAAGACCAAGATGAAAAGAAAATTAATAATTCTATTTCCATTTATAGTTATGTTTGTGAAAAGCTATTTTTCCTTTTATACTATTGCATTGAAACGCTTTTGAAAGCGTGTTGAAAAAACTCTAATCCTGTCCAAGGAACAACATTTGGTTGAAACTCTCGTTTTATGGAAAAGCTATTTTTCCTTTTATGTCTACTACATGGCTTTTGGTAAAAATAAAAATCGTTGGACGTTTGTGAACGTCCATAAGATTACATAGGGATTTGACTTATCGCAACCGCATCGCACGCACTCACCGCATTGGTTTGGGCAAGGCTTAAAAATATATATTATAAAACGAAAAAACAATCTTACTTTTCTTAAAATCGGTTTTTTAATCTTTGACTCCTTTAGTACCAGCTACTGATTCACTGTCTGCACCCAAAGTACACCACTTGGTAAGCAAAATTTAAAATAGTTCTTACTCACTGCTTAAAGAAATAAATTTAGTTGCCGACTTAGAAGTGGTCTGGCTACACACTTAAATTATTGTCACTTGTTGATTTCTTAAACGCGTCCACTCAATCATCCAAACCATTGGTCTTTGGAATTGAAAGGCGAGATTTTATGAAACTAGTATGAGAAGAAGATTGAAAGACCAAGATGAAAAGAAAATTAATAATTCTATTTCCATTTATAGTTATGTTTGTGAAAAGCTATTTTTCCTTTTATACTATTGCATTGAAACGCTTTTGAAAGCGTGTTGAAAAAACTCTAATCCTGTCCAAGGAACAACATTTGGTTGAAACTCTCGTTTTATGGAAAAGCTATTTTTCCTTTTATGTCTACTACATGGCTTTTGGTAAAAATAAAAATCGTTGGACGTTTGTGAACGTCCATAAGATTACATAGGGATTTGACTTATCACACGCACTCACCGCATTGGTTTGGGCAAGGCTTAAAAATATATATTATAAAACGAAAAAACAATCTTACTTTTCTTAAAATCGGTTTTTTAATCTTTGACTCCTTTAGTACCAGCTACTGATTGTCTGCACCCAAAGTACACCACTTGGTAAGCAAAATTTAAAATTGTTCTTACTCACTGCTTAAAGAAATAAATTTAGTTGCCGACTTAGAAGTGGTCTGGCTACACACTTAAATTATTGTTTTTACTTTTCTTTTTAAATTTTTTATTGTCACTTGTTGATTTCAAACGCGTCCACTCAACACGACCATCGTTCAACTTCTAAAATATGTGAACTATGTATATTACCAGAAATTAAAAAAAGCGCCAAGAGAGGCAGAGAGAGATACATAAGATACGTACGCGAATATCGGAAAGACGAGTTCAGGGCTGTTATAAGGAATAGAGTAATTTTAATTTTTTAGTTGAGCTGGGATACTTATTGCAATAAATGATTTGATGAAAATTTTTATACCTGTTTTTATGAAGTGTTAAACAATTTAAGCACATTCAGATTCAATTCATATTTATAAATAAATAAAGCTACTGACTTGTTTGAAATCTCATTAAAATTTACCTTTAGTCTTGAGAATTGATAATTATACTTTTTTCAATATTTTCATTTTTCATTCAATACTAAACTCTTAAAGACAAAATGTAAATTGGGTTTATATTTGATTTGAATTTGATTCTTACTTTGTAATTGTGATAACCGATAACATACATATTTGCATTTTTGGTTCAATACCAATTTTAATTTTTGATGTTTATATGTATTATAAAGCAGAATTCAAATTCAAAACAACTATAAACCCAATTAACATTTTGTCTTTGAGAGTTTAGTATTGAATGCAAAATGAAAATGACCACAAATCCAAAATACTTGCAAACATTAATAAAATGTTTCTGAATTGAAATACCAATTCCATTAGGTACGATTTTTCATTCATGTAGTCTTCCAAATTGAAAATCATACATAACACCCCTGTTCTATGCATAATATAACACGCGGTGGCTTGCTGTTGCCGAGTAAATCATTAAAGCAGAAGAGACGACGCGACGTTTTTTTTTGTGTTTTGGCTTTCCTGGTAATATGTACCAGGAGAATGGTGTATACTACCAGAAATTAAAAAAAGCGCCAAGAGATGCAACTTTTTTTTTGTGAAGTTGATGGTGTCTTTTGGCTTTCCTGGTAATATGTACCAGGAGAATGGTGTATATTACCAGAAATTAAAAAAAGCGCCAAGAGAGGCAGAGAGAGATACATAAGATACGTACGCGAATATCGGAAAGACGAGTTCAGGGCTGTTATAAGGAATAGAGTAATTTTAATTTTTTAGTTGAGCTGGGATACTTATTGCAATAAATGATTTGATGAAAATTTTTATACCTGTTTTTATGAAGTGTTAAACAATTTAAGCACATTCAGATTCAATTCATATTTATAAATAAATAAAGCTACTGACTTGTTTGAAATCTCATTAAAATTTACCTTTAGTCTTGAGAATTGATAATTATACTTTTTTCAATATTTTCATTTTTCATTCAATACTAAACTCTTAAAGACAAAATGTAAATTGGGTTTATATTTGATTTGAATTTGATTCTTACTTTGTAATTGTGATAACCGATAACATACATATTTGCATTTTTGGTTCAATACCAATTTTAATTTTTGATGTTTATATGTATTATAAAGCAGAATTCAAATTCAAAACAACTATAAACCCAATTAACATTTTGTCTTTGAGAGTTTAGTATTGAATGCAAAATGAAAATGACCACAAATCCAAAATACTTGCAAACATTAATAAAATGTTTCTGAATTGAAATACCAATTCCATTAGGTACGATTTTTCATTCATGTAGTCTTCCAAATTGAAAATCATACATAACACCCCTGTTCTATGCATAATATAACACGCGGTGGCTTGCTGTTGCCGAGTAAATAATTAAAGCAGAAGAGACGACGTTTTTTTTTTGTGTTTTGGCTTTCCTGGTAATATGTACCAGGAGAATGGTGTATACTACCAGAAATTAAAAAAAGCGCCAAGAGATGCAACTTTTTTTTTGTGAAGTTGATGGTGTCTTTTGGCTTTCCTGGTAATATGTACCAGGAGAATGGTGTATATTACCAGAAATTAAAAAAAGCGCCAAGAGAGGCAGAGAGAGATACATAAGATACGTACGCGAATATCGGAAAGACGAGTTCAGGGCTGTTATAAGGAATAGAGTAATTTTAATTTTTTAGTTGAGCTGGGATACTTATTGCAATAAATGATTTGATGAAAATTTTTATACCTGTTTTTATGAAGTGTTAAACAATTTAAGCACATTCAGATTCAATTCATATTTATAAATAAATAAAGCTACTGACTTGTTTGAAATCTCATTAAAATTTACCTTTAGTCTTGAGAATTGATAATTATACTTTTTTCAATATTTTCATTTTTCATTCAATACTAAACTCTTAAAGACAAAATGTAAATTGGGTTTATATTTGATTTGAATTTGATTCTTACTTTGTAATTGTGATAACCGATAACATACATATTTGCATTTTTGGTTCAATACCAATTTTAATTTTTGATGTTTATATGTATTATAAAGCAGAATTCAAATTCAAAACAACTATAAACCCAATTAACATTTTGTCTTTGAGAGTTTAGTATTGAATGCAAAATGAAAATGACCACAAATCCAAAATACTTGCAAACATTAATAAAATGTTTCTGAATTGAAATACCAATTCCATTAGGTACGATTTTTCATTCATGTAGTCTTCCAAATTGAAAATCATACATAACACCCCTGTTCTATGCATAATATAACACGCGGTGGCTTGCTGTTGCCGAGTAAATCATTAAAGCAGAAGAGACGACGCGACGTTTTTTTTTTTGTGTTTTGGCTTTCCTGGTAATATGTACCAGGAGAATGGTGTATACTACCAGAAATTAAAAAAAGCGCCAAGAGATGCAACTTTTTTTTTGTGAAGTTGATGGTGTCTTTTGGCTTTCCTGGTAATATGTACCAGGAGAATGGTGTATATTACCAGAAATTAAAAAAAGCGCCAAGAGAGGCAGAGAGAGATACATAAGATACGTACGCGAATATCGGAAAGACGAGTTCAGGGCTGTTATAAGGAATAGAGTAATTTTAATTTTTTAGTTGAGCTGGGATACTTATTGCAATAAATGATTTGATGAAAATTTTTATACCTGTTTTTATGAAGTGTTAAACAATTTAAGCACATTCAGATTCAATTCATATTTATAAATAAATAAAGCTACTGACTTGTTTGAAATCTCATTAAAATTTACCTTTAGTCTTGAGAATTGATAATTATACTTTTTTCAATATTTTCATTTTTCATTCAATACTAAACTCTTAAAGACAAAATGTAAATTGGGTTTATATTTGATTTGAATTTGATTCTTACTTTGTAATTGTGATAACCGATAACATACATATTTGCATTTTTGGTTCAATACCAATTTTAATTTTTGATGTTTATATGTATTATAAAGCAGAATTCAAATTCAAAACAACTATAAACCCAATTAACATTTTGTCTTTGAGAGTTTAGTATTGAATGCAAAATGAAAATGACCACAAATCCAAAATACTTGCAAACATTAATAAAATGTTTCTGAATTGAAATACCAATTCCATTAGGTACGATTTTTCATTCATGTAGTCTTCCAAATTGAAAATCATACATAACACCCCTGTTCTATGCATAATATAACACGCGGTGGCTTGCTGTTGCCGAGTAAATCATTAAAGCAGAAGAGACGACGCGACGTTTTTTTTTTTGTGTTTTGGCTTTCCTGGTAATATGTACCAGGAGAATGGTGTATACTACCAGAAATTAAAAAAAGCGCCAAGAGATGCAACTTTTTTTTTGTGAAGTTGATGGTGTCTTTTGGCTTTCCTGGTAATATGTACCAGGAGAATGGTGTATATTACCAGAAATTAAAAAAAGCGCCAAGAGAGGCAGAGAGAGATACATAAGATACGTACGCGAATATCGGAAAGACGAGTTCAGGGCTGTTATAAGGAATAGAGTAATTTTAATTTTTTAGTTGAGCTGGGATACTTATTGCAATAAATGATTTGATGAAAATTTTTATACCTGTTTTTATGAAGTGTTAAACAATTTAAGCACATTCAGATTCAATTCATATTTATAAATAAATAAAGCTACTGACTTGTTTGAAATCTCATTAAAATTTACCTTTAGTCTTGAGAATTGATAATTATACTTTTTTCAATATTTTCATTTTTCATTCAATACTAAACTCTTAAAGACAAAATGTAAATTGGGTTTATATTTGATTTGAATTTGATTCTTACTTTGTAATTGTGATAACCGATAACATACATATTTGCATTTTTGGTTCAATACCAATTTTAATTTTTGATGTTTATATGTATTATAAAGCAGAATTCAAATTCAAAACAACTATAAACCCAATTAACATTTTGTCTTTGAGAGTTTAGTATTGAATGCAAAATGAAAATGACCACAAATCCAAAATACTTGCAAACATTAATAAAATGTTTCTGAATTGAAATACCAATTCCATTAGGTACGATTTTTCATTCATGTAGTCTTCCAAATTGAAAATCATACATAACACCCCTGTTCTATGCATAATATAACACGCGGTGGCTTGCTGTTGCCGAGTAAATAATTAAAGCAGAAGAGACGACGTTTTTTTTTTTGTGTTTTGGCTTTCCTGGTAATATGTACCAGGAGAATGGTGTATACTACCAGAAATTAAAAAAAGCGCCAAGAGATGCAACTTTTTTTTTGTGAAGTTGATGGTGTCTTTTGGCTTTCCTGGTAATATGTACCAGGAGAATGGTGTATATTACCAGAAATTAAAAAAAGCGCCAAGAGAGGCAGAGAGAGATACATAAGATACGTACGCGAATATCGGAAAGACGAGTTCAGGGCTGTTATAAGGAATAGAGTAATTTTAATTTTTTAGTTGAGCTGGGATACTTATTGCAATAAATGATTTGATGAAAATTTTTATACCTGTTTTTATGAAGTGTTAAACAATTTAAGCACATTCAGATTCAATTCATATTTATAAATAAATAAAGCTACTGACTTGTTTGAAATCTCATTAAAATTTACCTTTAGTCTTGAGAATTGATAATTATACTTTTTTCAATATTTTCATTTTTCATTCAATACTAAACTCTTAAAGACAAAATGTAAATTGGGTTTATATTTGATTTGAATTTGATTCTTACTTTGTAATTGTGATAACCGATAACATACATATTTGCATTTTTGGTTCAATACCAATTTTAATTTTTGATGTTTATATGTATTATAAAGCAGAATTCAAATTCAAAACAACTATAAACCCAATTAACATTTTGTCTTTGAGAGTTTAGTATTGAATGCAAAATGAAAATGACCACAAATCCAAAATACTTGCAAACATTAATAAAATGTTTCTGAATTGAAATACCAATTCCATTAGGTACGATTTTTCATTCATGTAGTCTTCCAAATTGAAAATCATACATAACACCCCTGTTCTATGCATAATATAACACGCGGTGGCTTGCTGTTGCCGAGTAAATAATTAAAGCAGAAGAGACGACGTTTTTTTTTTGTGTTTTGGCTTTCCTGGTAATATGTACCAGGAGAATGGTGTATACTACCAGAAATTAAAAAAAGCGCCAAGAGATGCAACTTTTTTTTTGTGAAGTTGATGGTGTCTTTTGGCTTTCCTGGTAATATGTACCAGGAGAATGGTAGTATTTAGTAGGAATATTATTTTTTTCCTGGTAAAATTTACCTGTGTTCTGGTAAAATTTACCAATATATCGGGTAGTTTTCCTGGTACCTGCTACCAGTATACTGGTAGTATTTAGTAGGAATATTATTTTTTTCCTGGTAAAATTTACCTGTGTTCTGGTAAAATTTACCAATATATCGGGTAGTTTTCCTGGTACCTGCTACCAGTATACTGGTAGTATTTAGTAGGAATATTATTTTTTTCCTGGTAAAATTTACCTGTGTTCTGGTAAAATTTACCAATATATCGGGTAGTTTTCCTGGTACCTGCTACCAGTATACTGGTAGTATTTAGTAGGAATATTATTTTTTTCCTGGTAAAATTTACCTGTGTTCTGGTAAAATTTACCAATATATCGGGTAGTTTTCCTGGTACCTGCTACCAGTATACTGGTAGTATTTAGTAGGAATATTATTTTTTTCCTGGTAAAATTTACCTGTGTTCTGGTAAAATTTACCAATATATCGGGTAGTTTTCCTGGTACCTGCTACCAGTATACTGGTAGTATTTACTGGGAATACTATTTTTTTCATGGTAAAATGTAGCTGTATTCTGGTAAAATTTACCAATATATCGGGTAGTTTTCCTGGTACCTGCTACCAGTATACTGGTAGTATTTACTGGGAATACTATTTTTTTCATGGTAAAATGTAGCTGTATTCTGGTAAAATTTACCAATATATCAGGTAGTTTTCCTGGTACCTGCTACCAGTCTACTGGTAGTATTTACTAGGAATATTCGTTTTTCCTATACTACCTATAAACTGAAAAATAAACTAAATATTTTGATATCTGTGTAGTAAACATTACCGATCATATTTATCAGCCTTCGATACATTTTTTTTTGTCAGAAAAACGAAAACATTTACCAGAAAACTGGTATTATATACCATGATTCCTGTTAGAATATTTTGTATCAGAAATGTCATATTTGTGTTCTTAAAAAAAGAACTCAAGAATTGAATGCTTATCTATTAATTAGATTATCAGAAAAACAAAATGTTGTTTTTATTGATATAAGCAACCAGATTACAGGTTAACTTTACTTTACAAGAAAAACTTATAACATTGATCAGGAAAATGGTTCTATTTTCCAGGATTTGTGTTGTTGCATTTTATATCAGAAGCTTCTGGTAATATGTATCATAAAATCAGATAGACGAGTTTTTAGCCGGGCTCGATACCGGTTATCAGGATACAGATAAAATATACTTTACCAGTAAAACCGATAAAATATATCAGACATGTGGTATTACCTACCATTATTTCTCCTTATTTTTCCTGGTAAAAGTTTTATTAGGAAATCTGGTAAAAAATTTACTTTCCTGGTTCTAGTACCGGTTACCAGGATCCAGATAAATAAAGGTTTACCATGAAAAAAGATAACATTTATCAGGAAAACGATAGCATTTATCAGTTTTTCTTCTGGTATATGTTATCAGTAAATCTGGTAGAAAAATGTGTCTTCCTGGTTCTGGTACCGGCTACCAAGATCCAGATTTATAAAGGTTTACCATGAAAAACGATAACATTTACCACGAAAACGATAGTATCTACCAGTTTTTTTCCTGGTGTATTTTATCAGAATACCAGAACCAGGAATATTTTTTGAGTGTGTCCATTCGCTCTACATGACCCAGCCACCTAAGCCGCTGGACCTCGTTTGAAAAGGTCAGTGTCGCTGTTCTTCTTCTCCACTCTCCATCTATGCAGACGGGACCAAAAATCACCCGAAGAATTTTTCTCTCGAAGCATCCTAAAGCGTTCTCGTCTACCTTTGACAAGGTCCATGCCCCAAATATAAGAACCGGGATGATATGTAAGTGTCTAATACAGGGACACTTTAGTTGCTCGAGAGAGGACTTTACTACTCAATTGCCTTCTTAGTCCGAAGAAACAGCGATTGGCAAGAGTTATTCTTCGTTTGATTTCAGCGCTGGTTGTCATTGTGTCGTTGTCTGAATTAATAGCGGCACCTAGGTAGACAAAGTCCTTAACTCTCAAAGTTATAGCTGTCTATCGTGACGTTCTGTCCAAGACGTCGGTGTTGGGTGTCCTTTCTTGATGACAGCATATCCTTGGTCTTGCCCTCATTTACCACTAAACCCATCTTCTTCGCTTCCGTCTCAATGCTCATAAACGCGCCATTGACATCACGCTGCGTTCTTCCAATTATGTCAATATCGTTGGCATATCCGAGCAATTGGACGGATCTTTGAAAGATTGTGCCTCTTGTGTTGACGTGTGAGTTTTGCACTATTCTTTCAAGAACGATGTTGAAGAAGTCGCATGACAGTGCATCGCCTTGCCTAAAACCTTTTTTGACATCGAATGTATCGGTGAGATCTTTTCCGACCCTGATGGAGCAGCGTGCGTTCTCCATCGTCATCCTACACAATCGGACAAGTTTGGTAGGAATGCCAAAACTAGACATGGCTCTATATAACTCCTCTCTGTCTATAGATGCTGTCATACGCAGCCTTAAAGTCGCTCAAAAGGTGGTAAGTATCGATTTGAAGCTCCTGGGTTTTTTTCCAAGATCCGCCGTAGTGTGAAGATTTGGTCTATGGTGGACTTTCCTGGTCTAGAGCCGCTCTGATAAGGACCTATCAGGTTGTTGACGAATGGCTTCAGACGCTCACACAATACGGCAGAGAGGATCTTGTACGCGATGTTAAGAAGACTGATACCTCTGTAGTTGGCGCAGTTCAGTTCAGGGGAAACAATGCTGAGGTTCCATTCATCGGGCATGCTTTCTTCCGACCATATTTTGAAAATGAGCTGGTGCATACTCCTAACCAGGTAATCGCCTGCCGCTTTAAACAATTCGGCAGTGAGGCCATCAGCTCCAGCAGCTATGTTGGACTTTAGCTTGGATACTGCTGTCTTCACTTCGTTCAGATCGGGTTGGCGGAATTGTTGGTCTACGTCGCCTAAATCGAATGGTTCTATCTCTCTAACAGCGGAATTGGGATCATCATCGCCGTTATAGAGCTTGGAGAAGTGGTCTTTCCATATCCTCAACATTGACTGTGGCGAGAAACGTGATCTAAAAAACAACCTGCTGCCAAATGTACTCGTCGATAGCCTGACATCAAAATAAAACAAATTATTTCGAAACCAAAGCAACCTTCTGAATTTTTGTGGTTTTTTCGCAAGGCCATGGTCCAAAGAAAAAATCCAATAAGCCTTTGCATTCAATATTTTCGTTTTCAAAAACTCATTTTTAACCTTTCACTTTCCTTATAACTAATTTTAAAATTGGTTTCCCTTTGTTTGGCAAGTGGTGGTTACGTTTTTATTTTTCAGAACTCTTGGAAATACCGCCAATGCCTTTGCTCGAAATCCTTTTGCTGTTAAATGAAACGCCTAATGAACACAACTTTCATAAATTCGCTATAAAGAAATTATGTATCTACCTTTATAGCCACAAGAAAAAAAAAAACAAAGCAAAACAAAAAAAAAGAAGTGCGAAAATGGAAGACAAACAGAAACATCCTTTCTGCCCGAATTTGTGTTTTTGAATATTTCCTACCTTTATATCTTTTTTTTAGTTCTTTGTTTGAAATTAAATTTAAAACCTTTTACTGAATCACGTTTTCGACACGAAACTTTTTAATTCTTCCGCGCCATATCTACTGTTCCTGACTGAAGGTTGTTTGTTGGTTTCCAACTTTTTAATTTCGGAAATATACTTTCAGAGATTTCGTTTTCCTATTTTATTTTTTAACTTCTTTCTTTCTTTCTTTTAGAGTTTCCCAATCCTAATTAAAAAGGATTTCAAACAAAAAAGGAGGACCTGAAATATCATTTAACTTCCCTTTTTTTTTATTTAGGGTTTCTCTCTCTTGTTTTCGTATATCAAAAAGTGCTGTTCCTTTGCAAACTAGAAGAACTAAACTTCAACTCTCTAGTAAGAACATTGTGGATATAAATATTAGTTTTTCTTGTCTGTCCCTGGTCTGAAGACCATAATTTTGGTGGTCGTTAGTGCTGGTTTGAAATAAAATTTATATCTAAGCAAAAAAATAAGACTTAAAAAAAAGACTCGAGATGAAAAACTAAAGTTATACTTCTTAGCAAATAGCAAATATTAAACGTAGTTAAGTGCACAGTAGAAGAGGGGGAGAGAGAAGACCACTAAGACTGTTAGGCAAAAAAGCGAGCTGCTGTGTAGAACCATCATCATACTCGTACCTAAGAAGAAGGAAAAAAAAATGATCCTAAGGAGTGTATCATTTGGAAATGAAAAGTTTCTCCACATTTCCAATTCAGCTCACGTTTTGTTCAAACTTTATTGTTATGTCGAAAAGTTTTTCATCCATATAATTTCTGTTATTCCTTATTTTGTGAATGGAATGGGGATGGCAATGGGGATGGGGATGTGGGTGGTGTAAAGGTTGATAGCTTTTTTGAAGAGGATGGGTGGTTGGTAACGTGTTAAGGGGGCGCGTGAGCTTACACACAATTGGAAATGTTTTATTTGCAAAGTTTCGGCAGCAAACAAACTCGGGGGAAAATAAATGCGGGGCGTGGTGTTATAGGATATAGGAGGCTTCGAGAGATGGAGTATGTAAAAAGTAACAGCGCTGATGAACATTATTTCTTTTAGCTAATTACTTAAATTGGAATGTTTACGACAGCCCATTGCATTGGTAGATGGAAATAACTTGTTATATTTCATAAGCAGGCATATTTAATGTTAGGTAGGCTCATGGAAAGGGGTTGTGTGAATTATTCTTCCACGCCACCTATACTTATGCCCTCTCTCTTTCAAACACACACACATTCAGCGTTGGCGGTAGAGCGCGGCAGTGGCGGCGATAAGAGCGCAGGGACCTAGATAATGGATGTTCTCTTGAGCAACTTACCGCTTTTCTCTATATACTCTTTGCCTAATGACATTGAAACAAATGCCATACTTTGGAGGGTGGTTTCAGAGCAAAATTTCGTAGAAGTTAAACAGGGCATGAATAACATCGGATAAGGATATGATGATAAATTTTGGGAAATCACCGTCGTTACAATAAGGATCTCGATATTTCTTTCCGGAATTGTTGTGGATGGGATCTAAAGGAAATTAGTAACTTCTAAAGTGTTGTGCTTGAGAATGATGCCCAAAGTTAATAGGTAGTTTTAATTATTCAAGGAAATGAGGGATTTTGTTAATAGTTCAGGAATAAGGATGAAATGGTGTATGGAATTTTTTTTTCACATGAAGCTGGAGGCGAATAAACGAAAAAAGTCGATGACTAGAAGTGAGACCTTAAGGCTCTAAAAATAAGTGAAGTTCGAATAGATCTTTAAGTTAGTTTGAGTTGGCAAAAGGTTTAAGGTTCTAAAACCAGCCTTTAAGTCAAGAAAAGAGATATCTTTTGCACTTTTAACACTAATATCTTCACTTTGTCGTGTGTCAGTGTTATTTGTTGAATTCTTTCGTGATGTAATTGCCGTATCCTTATGAACGTCTACCGAAATCGACTCACTTCACTGCCTTTTTCTTAAATCTTTATACCAAATATTTACCGTGCCGTCGAAAATCGAACATTACTTTGCTAGACAAGATCTTATGAAACCCTTTTACTTGTGCTTTAAGTATCGCATTTATATGAATCATGTATTTTTAGAATAGTTGCTTTGAGAAGAAGTGCACAACATAATTTTCATGTTGATTCATTGTGTAAGGAAAGTTATAAGTGACTAAATACAACCACAGTAATTATTAGAACTTTGCTTCTTAGCTTTAAAATTATTATTCGATTATGCCGCCACTTCCAACTTTTCGGCGCCACTTTCCAACAGCTGCACCTAACTTTACGGAAGTATTCGACGTCACAGTCGAAGAAGTTAGGGAGGCAGTTAAGAGCTCCAAAAAAGGCAAAGCGGTTGGGCCAGACGAGGTAACATATGAGTTTTGGAAAAATATGGGAGACATAGGGTTGAGATGGCTCACGATTCTCATCTCCAAACTTATAAGAGGTGATAGTTTGCCTAATCAATGGAGGGAAAGTTTTCTTCTTCCAATGTACAAGGGAAAGGGAAATACCAGAAGCTGTGACAACTATCGTTCGATCAAGTTGATGTCCCACACTATGAAGATCGTTGAGCGGGTTTTGGATAGCCGACTGCGGAAAATAATAAGGCTGTTTGATGACCAATGCGGGTTTGTCGCGGGTAAGTCAACTACAGACGCAATCCAAAGTATAAGGATCATTATGGAAAAACACCGAGATGCCTTAGAGGATTTGCATATTGTGTTGGTTGACTTCGAAAAAGCATTCGATCGACAACCACGAGATCTGATATGGGTGGCCCTCACACACCGAGGAGTTCCTGAAGCCTATGTGCGAATAATTATGGACATGTGCGAGGGAGCAGTTACAAAAGTGAGATGCCCAGCTGGAGTCACCAAAGAATTCCAAATAACAGTAGGTGTACATCAGGGAAGTGTCTTGAGTCCACTGCTCTTTATTGCTGTTCTGGATTATTTGCTCGAAGGAAAAGTAACGGACAATAAAGTAAAACAATTATTCTTTGCTGACGATGGAGCCATCATAAGCGAAGATCCTACATCCCTGCAACGAGCACTTGACGTTCGGATTGATGTTCTGGAAGGAAATGGGTACCGTATTAGCGCTAAAAAGACTGAATACCTGTTCTGCCCTTTTTCTGATCCAGACAAGCCTATTCCAGACATTTATTTGAATGGAAATGTGCTTCCCAAGTGTGAAAAGTTTAAATATCTGGGATCTATGATCAATAGTGAAGCAACTTGTGATGACGACATCAATCATCGAGTAAGCGTAGGGTGGATGAAGTGGCGAGAAAACTCCGCTATCTTCTGTGATCGAAAAATGCCCCCTAAGTTGAAGGGAAGACTCTACACAGCAGTTGTCCGTCCAGCTCTGACATACGGTTCACAATGTTGGACAATGTACAAAAAGTATGAGAGCAAATTGACGGCAGCCGAAATGAAGATGCTTCGGATGACAGCAGGAGTAACAAAGCTTGATCGAATTAGAAGTAGTAAGATCCGTGGAAGCCTTCATGTCAAAAGTACTATCTTGGACAAAATTCAGCACGACCGGCTCAGTTGGTATTGTCATGTTCAAAGGAGAGATCCGCAGAACCCCGTCCAAAAGGCAATATCGTACAACGTTTCAACAAATTCGCGACGAAGAAGAAAAGGCAAGCCAAAACACTCCTGGTACAAGCAAATGCAAAAACAGCAGCATTTGGTTGGCCTCAGACATAGAACAATCCAAAACCGGGAGGCTTGCCGACGCTTTCTGAGGGCAACGCCACGTACCCCACAGGCGGATCACTAGTGTGAAGCAGAAAAGTGGGAGAGTTGTGATCGCTTCAAGATCACTACTCGTAATGCCGGAAATGGAAAGAAGAAGATTCGATTATGCCGCCATCATTACGCCTTAAAGACCAATGGCAACAATACCAACAAGTCATCAGATTCGCAGCATTTGATGTTTTGGGTTTAACTCGGCCCCTAAAACGAAACCCATGGTTCAATGAAGCAGCCGGGCAGACAAATCCAGCAAAACATAAGGCACGGCAAATGCTTTCCAAAAAAAAGCAAGGGCTGCCTTCGATCGGTATAGCGAGATTTACAACGGAGAGGAAGGGAAGAACACCGAGTTCTCAAAAAGAAAAAGAAGTGGCATGAGAAGCACTCGGGTGAGGAAATTGATAGATGTCATGACAGGAATTCGATTCGGAAGTTTAACCGAAAGATAAAAAGATGTTGGCGCAGGGTGGCAAAGCCCCGAATTCAATCCTGTAAAGACCAGCAGGGAGACAGAGTTGTAGAGTCACAGTCACTTCTAAGGATCTGGAAAGACCACTTCTGCAGACTGCTTAACGACGATGAAGACACTGATTCCACTGTTACCAACTTGGATGATGATCACGAATGCCGTCCTCCCGATCTTAAATCAAACAAGAGTGCAGTTGAAGATGACCTTGATGCCGAGCTTTTCATGGCAGTAGGAGATCAGTTGGAAAAGGAGCATGCACCAGCTGATCTGCGCAATGTGGTCGGAAGAAAGCATTTTCATCGATTTCAAGGCTGCGTATGCAGAGACGAGTTGTACAGAGCCGTGTCTAAATTTGGCATCCCTCTAAAACACGTACGACTTTGCAGGATGGCCTTGGATAATTCACGCTGCTCCTTCATGGTCGGTATAAGGAAGTCACCGAGACCTTTGATGTCTAAAACTGTTGTACAATGATTCCCACTACCTAGACGATATTGACGTAATCGAAAGGAGCAGGCGTGATATTATAGGTGCTTTTGCCAGCATTGAAACCGAAGCGGCAAAAATAGGTTTGATGGTTAATGAGGGTAAAGCGAAGTATATGTTACGAGTATCATCAAACAGGAACACAGAACATCGACGAATTGAACAAAACGTCACAATAGACAGACATAACTTCGAGGTAGTACAGGACTTCGTCTAACGAGGATCCGCTATATAGACACGGAAAACAACATCAGTGCGGAGATCAAACGGAGAATAACTCTTGTCAACCGTTGCTTCTTTGGGTTTAGAAGGCAATTGAGAAACAAAACCCTCTCCAGAAAAACCAAGGTAACCTTGTATAAGACCTTGATCATCCCAGTCCTGCTTTACGACGCGGAAGCGTTTACTTTATCAAAAGAAGATGAGGTGCCCCTTGGCCTCCCACCATTTGATCTTTGGTTCCCTAATGCGAAGACAATGTGTGTAAAGAAGATACAACAACGAGCTGTATGAGCTTTACTGTACCGCGAAATGAGCATAGCCAGAAGAGCACGCATCGCGAGACTACGATGGTTGGGCCATGTAGAGCGGATGGACCCAACCGCTCCAGCTCGACGGGTTTTCGAAAGCACATTGCAGGGATATTTTGCAATTTGTCTCAAAATGCTTGAAAACGTCTGTTACTTCGAATCTATAAGTTTCAAGTTAAAACAAAAAACTAAATTTTTTATTTCTCAGTCACAAACGACTCAGATTTCAATTGATTCTTGAATTTGAGCCCATTGCTCCTTAATTGGTTTCAAACTTTAATAATTTTTCATGAAGTATATCTCCACGTATTTCTTTGGCAAAAGCAGATTTCAGAATTTCTGATTCCAGTTGCCCACACGAAGACATCAAAAGATTGAAATTCGTCATGGTTCCTTTAAGTCACCGCAGCAGAAACGATGTTGCTTTACAGCAATTAGTATAAAAATAAGAAGACTTTGATGTTGGAACTTCAAAAGTGGTATCCACCAACCTGTCTTTTTGCAGTTTGTACGGATGTACTTTCATCACTGAATTATCCCATTCATCCTAATTGTTAAATGTTCCTCCTTTTGTCCTTTAATCAGGCTTTCAATGCATAAATCAAACTTATCTGTATGACATGTTAGAATATGTTTCCTATAAATCCACAAGCTCGAGCGTAAAGCCAAAACAACGGGTGTGTACGAATAATATAAAGCCATGTCTATTGAATTTGAAAGGATTTAAGCCATTAAATTAGATTGCCACCAATGTCACCGCAAGTTGACATCATTAATCCGCACATCCGCTTGCTTCCTCAGTCGGTTTCACTTGAAAACCGACTCAAACCATACGAATGATTTCCTCGCACTCCATTTGTATAGGCAGAAGGCAGCACCAGTTTGGTGGTGGTACTTGGCAACAAATATGTCGTAGAGCACAGTGAGAGAAAAATAATTAGAGGGCCCGCCCGACTGGATGAATATAATCCCAGGGCATGCAACTCATTATAATCGGATGGTTGCGAGAGCTCTTGCAATAATTATGACGTATACCAGAATTCATAATCTTCAGCACATTCCTTCGCCGCGCCGCGCCGCCTTCATATAGAATATACGAGTATGTAGATATGTACCAGATATGTGGACGAGTATCATCATCATCATCGTAATTTTCGTATAGGAGCCGCCGAACTGACAGCAGTTCCCATTCAACAACATGAAATTGATGCGAAACAAGGGTAGGCAAGTCATATCAACAACGGAACAGAATGGGGACGGAAGACGATGAAAGCGGCTCAGGCTCACACTCCACTATACTGGTCCAACTTATATGCGACGTAAAGCAGCCGCCCTAGCGCAATAAACTCTACCGTTCGTCGTCGTTGCTCGGTTGTAATTTATTTTATTTCATGGCGTGGACCATTAAAAATGTCCTGCAAAGATTTATGATCGTACCATGCAACACGCACTCGTCGTATTTAGGAGCTCGGTTATTTCTCAAAAGTTTTTCTTTGTTTTTATTTATTTTTTTTTTCTGGATGAGAAGAGCTCTGACGAAATTCTTAGCAAGTTTCAACTGACGGCGGCGCGACGTAATTTTGATAGCGGCGATGATTAATGAGATTTCATTTCATTGCGTTTCCCTAAAAACATAAAAATAGCCACCCTTTTTACGAAGAAAAGCGTGACGGTGAAAACACACTGAAATGGATGGATGATGCTCATCTGGTTCGTCTCCAAATTCATACTTTGCTTGTTTCAATAATAAAAATAATAATCCTTCTGAAGACAACCAGACAGACGGACGGTTTGTTGTTTGTAGGTATACGAGTATCTCTCATGGGAATTGTAATCCATAAAAGTTTGCTTTATTGCGACTGTCACTTGACAAACCTAATGATTAGTTAGATGAATGATTCGCGACCAACTGTGTGACATGGTGTGAATTGACACTTTATGTAGGTAGTTGTGTGCGTGTGTGATGTGTCTGTATGAATGTGTCCTATGAATGATTTCTTGCTGGTTGGAATGGTAATTAACAGAGCTGGTGTATAATTAATAATATAATTGCCATTAATCTCGTAAAGTAGCTCACATTTGGTTTCAAATGGCTAAACTTTAGATTCTAATCAAAATTCACTAAAAATGATCTCATTAGTCGAATTGACAAAATAACTACTACTGCGGTCTGAAGTACTGAATTTAGAAATGAAGTTGACGTTGGTCCTTGTTGTATCTACTTGTCGGCTGGTTGTACCTTGCATTAGAAGGAATATTGCAGTCAAACGGTGATAAGTTCTACACAAAAATCTTGATTTCCTTATCATAAAACTAATTGTACCAAGCACAATTGACAGCCCAAAAGGGTTTTGAAATTTAAGGTAAATTAACTGGAATATTTTCTATATCGAAGCAAGAGCTTAGGCGGTGGGCGCACACCACGAGGCTAGTGTGAATCAGTTGAGTGAGAGATCTGTGATCAATTCGAGATGACAATGATCGTAACGTTGGACAAATTAGGAAGAAGGTGATGGAAGTAGGGACTTATTTGAATGCTCTGAGCTCTAACTCTGCGCAGGTGAGTTAGTAATTTCCTTAAAAGCTAATACAAAATTCATTTATCATATTTAAGTCGAGAATCATCTTTCAAAAAGAACGAAGCTATACATTCAACTAGTCAACTATTCTTCGCCATCGATTGAAACCATTCACCTCTGGTTAACTCAATTTCAGTGCTGTCCTTCAAGTACAAGTAAGAGGTAACCAGACGAGAAGTCTTATTTGACCAGGACAAACCACTTGCACACCAGTCCGTAGGCGCAAGTGGAAAATTACTCGAGCTGGTTACGAAATTCTTCCTCATTCAGAATATTCCCCAGATTTAACCCCCTGGGACTATTTATTGTTTCCAAATCTAAAACTAAAGCTTGATCCAAGAACAATAAAAAACAACCCCACTGCGGGAACCCACTTTAAGCCCTGGGACTTTTATGAAAAAATAATCTGCGGTTGAAGCTGCTGTTTGTTTAAGTCAAAGCTGGAAAACTGAAAGCACTGACGCAGAGGCTATTCTAAGACTTTTCTATCTATTATCGGAGTGACTATGTTTGCAGAAAGAGAGCTCTTTTAATGGCAATGAAGTTACTTTCGTTCAAATGCTAATGAACGAAGTTAAAATTTTGGTACTAAAGTGCTCGATAACGTGAAAAGTAATGATAAAGTCACATAACTCACTCACGTATTATTCGATCACGTGTGCGGTAATTCGGCCCCTGTTTCGTATTTCAAGGAATCGAACCTGGAACTTCCACGCGTTACATCAAGAGCACCATTATACAGACGATTCCACACATAGACATCTTCTTTTTCATTCATAACTAAACGACAGTAAAATTGATGTCTGTATCTGAATTGAAATACAAGATTGTCTCCTGCTTTCAAGAAGAGCTAAGAATTCTTGACGCTCAGCATAGAAATTGACTCTTTGGCATAGAGTTTAGCTAGAAACAGAGAGAATATCTTTTTAGCTGACAAAAATGAAATGGGATCTTCACTAGACCGTATCAAGGCAAATTCAACGATGAAGGTCTCACCTTTTTACCTCAAATAAAAAAAAATTACATAGAGAAACAAGCGAAAAATGTAGAGTGATGCGATGACGAAGAAGTACACGAGGGAACTCTACATCCTCTAGAAGATTTCAACAACATTCCCAGAAACTGATTGTTTCAATTCATAAGCCTCTGGATGGCTTCAAAGTTTGCAACATTTTTCCTTTTGTCTTCTGCTCTATTATGTAAGATCCTTGTAGTTAAAGCACCAATTTGTGAATAACAGTCACTAAACTAAAGCGTTACAGAGTCAGTCAAAGAGTCAGTGAAGAGATATCTTGATGATTTTAAAAATCCTTACACTTAATTTTAATTATAGATTCAATTTGAAATGGTTTCCGAGAGTTATAATTTTTAGTTTTCATAGTGGAACGCTTTTTTCAAAAACTCCCATTACACTCGAAATAGTTTCGACAAAGATTACACATGTTTCCCCATTTTTTTTTTTTTTTTTTTTGAGATAATTCAAAAGCAGGGTTGAAAGAAACATTTCAATATACGCAAGTAAACACATAAATATGACTGTCGGCACTGCTCTATGAAAACTAAACTGTAAACTACTTACGAATGTAAATAAATATAAAAATTTTGTGATAAAACAGAAGCATTTATTCAGAAAGAACAAACAAATATGACACACTCAGCTTTACCGTCAACAAAACAAATACGACAAAGAATCACATTATGCGTGAAATCTGCAAGAAGGAAAGAATAAAGTAAGATTTGAAGACAAACATAAACAATGTATAGAGCGATTACTCGGACCTTTGGATTCCTCATAAATGTTATCAACGTTTATTTAAATTCAATGATTTACGTAAACAAAGTCTCTTAGAAAACAATAAAGGGATATTAAAAGACTTACAATCGTGATAACAAATCCATAGAGGAAGTCGAAAGAACAATACAGGAGGATGACATTTACTAAGGACTAAACATTGGTGGAGGAGGAAATGAGTTATACAGCTTCCTTCACCTGATATGATGTCGAATTTTGTTTGAAGTTGACAAATATTACCACTCTCTTGTTGAAGATGTTGTTTGACGCAGCTATTTTAAAAATATCAGAGGTAGTAGTGATGCCAAAGAAGGTCGATGGACAAAACTTTGCAGGACGCAGGTTTATGCCAGTGTTGTTATGCAGTGTTGCACACGCAGAACAAAACTCCTGAAATCTTCTACTTTAAAAAAATTTAATAGAAATGAAGTGGGTGGCTAAACAGAGCTTAGAAAACCTAACGGCCTAACCCATTTCAAGTACCTAAAATTTTACTTTGAAATAGCGATGAAAGCAGTGAGTGTCTTAGTCAATCAAATCACTAGGGTCATCGAAGAAATCTCCTTTGTTAATATTTTTGGAACAGAGCAGGGCATGTGCAGACAATGTAGTCTCTTCTTCCTCTTCGGCCGTTGAAGTCTTACGGAAGTTGTTTAAGATATCGTCAAACCTTGTTCCGCGCCTTACCTATAAAACAGTGTTCAACTACGACACCGATTGTGTATTTACGATCTAATCTAGATAAAAAATTTTAAAATCGTGTAACGTCTTTTTTTGGCCATATCTGATTTGTTGTTTCTATGCAAGCAGTGGTGGTTGCTTTTATCCTTGTTTGGTATAACTTTTCAATCTCTCAAAGCTTTTGAATCCGAAAAAAATAAAGAAAATTATGTAAAATGCAATCTCATTCAATCACTAAATATTTTTCCATTGTTGTTTTTCTGACAGAAAGATGCGCATTTGTTTCAATTTTTTCCACAGAACTGAATCAAATTGTCTAAGGAAGCAACTGCTTCGAGTATGGTGCCCTTTAAATTTACGAAACATTTTATCACCGCGTTGTAATTACTCTGTGGACCCTATGACGATGCTTTTAAAGCATTTTCAACGCAAAATACTCGTACATACTCACTGAGCATAAAACAAGAAAATATGGACACAAGCAATGAACAGCACTGTCACTTTACTTGAATTGAAGTAAACCGATTTGTTGAATTTGAATTTTGCTTGCAAAACTTTAAGAATCTGCTTCTTCTTCGCATCCTTTTACTATTTGTAATTGAATTCTTCAACATTGGTGCTAAGCAAATAAAGATGCTGGCGCAACAGAGCGTTGAACAGCACCATTTTTCGAAATTTTCTGAACTGCACCTTGTGATGAATAGAGGGACCTTACAAATGTTTGCCGATTCCGAACGGCTCATTGTGAATGGGCTCCCCATAGATGTGAAATAACTAGCGAAGGACTTGCCAATTCCTTGCGAAAAGCGACAAGTGTCAAAAACATTATTTTCCTTGATGTTTCTGTGGTTCAAATCTCTACCCTCCCACGCTAGAGGCAGACACGCTAACGCTTACCGCACCACCACGTAAATAAAAATACAAGTGGAAAAAACCTTTGAATATTTCTGGGACTCTAACCGTGAACTCCCACGTACGAGGCAGACATGCTTACCACTAAACCAACCACGAGCACCACCACAGAAGTGTTGCAATGGCGTAGTGGTTATCATTTCTGAATTTCTGATTGTTGCTTGGGAGTTTAAGGTTCGATTTGTAGAAGCATGTAAATGTTTTCCGTGGGTCTCGTCCTTGGCCAAGGATTGACAGTTACATGTAGATAAAATGCATTTAAACTTAAAGTCCTAGGGAGCAGGTCCCACTCTATTCTTCACAAGTCATGGACTAGAAAAATGTGCAACTCCCGTTCTCCCGAGTTTGTTGTGCCATATGTCAGCCTGTTTTGTTATATTTCCTTATCTCCATTTTTCAGTTTAATATTGCCTTTCCAGACGGGTTATGTTCATAACGTTATATCGGTCGTTGCATGGTCCAACAGGTTGAGGAAGTGACTTGATGCTCATGACGAAAACTGAATTTTCTGTCTGAGCATTACTCTTTGCCTGTCCACACGGGTTATGCTGTTGCAGAGAACTCCAAAAGGCTTTCCAATAATTTGATTGATGTGGTCACTCCATCTAAGAGTCCTATTGAAACAAATACCAATATTATTTGCCTACTCAATATACTGAATTTTTGAGTTACCGACCAGAATATAAGGAATTTTTGACAAGTGAAATGTTTTTCTAGACACAAGGAGGCATTTTTGAGTCGTCTTAGGCTTAGACCTGATTTTAAGTACCAGTTTCTAATTAAGGAAGGATCCTCATTTATTCTAGCTACACATCAACCAGGTCAACATGGCAGGTATTCATCACTTCGTCAGCAAATAGATTTTCAAGATAAATGCTATTTCGGAGACATAGATTTAATAAAGGTATTAGACCTAAGATTGAACCCTGTGGAACTCCATTGAAAATTGACAAAAAGGTTGAAATTCTATCTACCAAAACAACAGTCTGTCGCCTATGGGTCGGGAGAAAAATTGAAAATTGAAGAAACCATTTGACAAAGAGTACTGTGGTTGATGGTATCGAAAGCCTTTGAGTAATCAAGAAGAACGAGAAAGTAGAGTTTGTTAACATCAAGAGCTTTCCTCCTTTTGGTAACCTGTTCGAGTGCCGTTGTACTGCTCTGGCTTGCGCGAAAGCCTGATTGCTTTGGGTCTAAAATATTGTTCTCTTGAACGTAGCAAGATAATAGTTTTTTCATAATTTTTTCTAAGCACTCTTGACAGGAACGGAAGGATGGCGATTGGTTGAATTTCAGTGTTGATGCTGTTTTTTGATATTGGAATAATCTTGGAACTTTTCCATTGAGCTGGAAAAATACTCTTAGTGATAATGAAGTTAAAAATCGTATAAGGATCGTATCGAACAACGTCCAACGCAACAGTCCCAAGCTGTAACCAATACTCAAATGGTGCCAATTACTTATCACCTTTGAAATGTGTCTTCCTTTCTTATTCGATTAAGAGACTGTTACGGTTTGAACTATTTCATTTTCTACTGCACTCTACTTCTTCCCCTTTTTTTCTGCTGAAGTGGGAACGCTGTTCAATAGGGCTACGAAATTTCCTTGCTTTTTTTCACACATGCTCGCTATCTGTGCCCGTTAGAGCCAATTACATCAATTGGATAGCCAGACTTTGTGTCTGCTGATGCGTCTAGAGAGGCGGTCGAATCCAATTTTAGTGTTGTAGTAGCAAAGCAACAACCAGAAGACCAGTAGGAGCATGTTTTGAAGCCATTAGGATGGAAATCAGGAAAGCAAATTGTTCTTTGGGTGTAGGAACCTGCCAACGCATGGTCGTTCTGGTTTTTGTTTTTATTTTTTTATTTTTTTCCTACATAGCGAAATCACGTAGTTACCTTTCCATTCGAAAAGAATGCCAATTGCTTTTCGTACATGGCATGTCTAAGGTTGACAAAGCCTCAGTGTGGATTCTAATAAAGAAGTGCAGCGGATATGACAGCAAAACCTTCGGATGTAAATGGTAATGACTTTGGCAGAGATGAAAATGTGAAATTTTCTTATTTTACTCGTGCGATGTGTGCGCTTCTGTAGTTTTGGATAATGACTGTGATGTAGACATTTTTGTACACGCCCTGTGTTCTATTTATGTCTTATATATTTTGCCATTCCTCTGAACAATATCTATTGCCATTGCCATTAAATGGGAACTTCAAGCTTCAAAGAGCACGTCCACAGTAAGTAATCGTATTAATTCATAAAATTGCTGAGCTACGAGTACAGAATTATATTTCCATCACGACTGGTATTTTTGTTGGGATTTTTACTTGAAGAGGCAAACGTCAGTCGGTCGTCGTTGCTGTGTCGTCGTTAAGAACTGATGAAGACAAATTTTCATTATCCTGGGTAAATTGTTAGTGATAATGATGATTAAAGGATAAGTCATTTGATATTCCTTTTAGTCGCTTTTAATTGAAGGTTTTGTTTCAAACCCGAAATGGAGGAATCATTGTTAATTATGAGGGTCTATGTTTTTTATAAATTTTTTTTTGTTTTTTTGGAACAAAAATAATAGAAAATTTTGATGTATCTAAAGCAATCAAAGTTAGTTATTCAAGAGATAAACGTTGTATTCGCATGGATGAACATGAAAACGTGCACGTGTATGAACATTGTCTATGCTGTGGTGGTTTGGACAAGTCTTCTTTGTATTCGACAATTCAAGTAGAAGTTTTTGTTCTCAACACACACACACGGGATACGTTTTGCTCTATTTTACTTGGACATTTTTTGTTGAATAATTCTTCAAGGTTATTTGGCTGTTCTGAGGATGTCCTTTTTTGTACTCATAGCAGTCCTAACCTAACGAGGCCTTGTTTTCGGTTAATCGGTTAAATAACATAAAAGCTTCCTTAAAATTAGGAATACCTCGTAGAGGAGAAGGTGTAACACACAATGTCATGGAAAATGTGTTGGAGGTCATACATTAATTTTTATATATACAAACATACAATTTTCTTTGTATGTATATGAGTTGTATGAAGAAATTCATTTTTATTCTTTGGTCATAAGTCATTTCCTTTCATTGTTGGGAGCCCAAGCAATGGGCGGTTATTGCCTCGTGAAGTTAGTCAGCACAGTAATCTGTGAAAGATTAGGAAATTTATTTTTCTATCTGCTTATTTAGACACACCCTACAACCAAATAGGTACAAAAAATTATATTTAATTGCTACTGCTAATAAAACTTTACTCTTCTTTTTACTGAAGAGAAGGACGGTTTTACATATTAAATGGCGCCCAAGCTGGGACCTTATTCGTAGATCAAGAATCACATATTATTTTGCAGGTTGATTGACAATTCGAATGCATTTTGTCGGTCCGTTGTGTGAAATGTATGCGATGTTTGATCTGTGAAATTGGACCCAACAGCGTTCAAACGGCAGTCAAATAACAGGGCATTCATAAGTCATAATTTTCCACTAATATGTCGAACTGGGCGAGATTGCTCACCTTCCGCTGAACAGGATACGGCTCCAAATGGTTCTGTGAGGCTACAATTTTTGACCAATTTCGAACGGCTAATCGAGAAAGCGCTTTTCATGGCATGGAAATGCTATCGAAGAAATTGTCAATTTCTAGCGAACTGTGATACCCGTTTAAATATTTTCCTTAATTTTTCTGGAATTCGAACATCAAACTTCCCACCTAATAAGCAGGCACACTAATCATGACACAGGCACGACACTGTGTTCTATGGACGACATAAAAATCAGAAGAAGCTGATCTGACCTATTGTAATCTGTTAACGAAATTTATCAAGAACCGAACTGAGCTTTGAGTATTTCAAAAGAAAGTTTGTCAAAGTGTAGACAAGTTTATTGATTGGGAACCACAAGAACTGCTTTATTCCCATGCGACGGAAGTTAACGAAAGACGTTTCTATCATTAAAAAATGTAACTGCTGAAGCGCTGTCTTTTGATTTCACCTGATGGAATTGATTTTAATTTGAGAAGTCTGTAAAATTTACGAAATCTCTGGCAATATTCTATGTGTCCGGGAAAACCATTCCAAGCTTCAACCGGATCATGTTCCAGAAAGACGTCGGTCGGTAGAACCCTAAACAGCTACCAAGTTTTCTTTGCATGCTTCCTCGGTAGTGAGAAATCTAACAAGCTAAGTCTATGGAATGTTCCAGGCTTATAATTCTAAACAATTTTAGGTTATCTTTATTCCTCATCGTTCTTTGCCTACATAGAAAACACAATCAGTCGACAACCAAGAGCATTATAGTAGATGGACAAGTATCGAAGTTTTGATCTTTTTTTTACGACGTCTTCACCTCGGACAAGTTACAAACTGCCTGCACGACGCAACGAACTTGCTGAAGACGCATGATCTCCTCCCGAATAGTAAAAGATCAAGAAAAATGTCCTTCTAATATGACACCAGATGCAGCATCGAAGTCGGAATTAAGTTTCTTCAGAAGACTCATGAGCCTCAAAGAACGAGTTCAACTGCAACCTGCCACACTATCGTTATAAAGATCGCAATTGAACATGTTGCCAAACATCAAGAGTAACACAGTGTTAACTTCTAAAAGAGATTATGATTCAATCCTTACACATCAGCAACAAACTTCGCTTCAGACCTCATTCACCTGAGAATGCGAAAAAGGACGAAATCAACCAAGCGGAAAAGTTGCAACTTCTAAAGGGCCATATTCTTATTCCTAATCACAGTAAGACTAAGGGTGTTCAACTGGAACATCGCCCTAAATTTTACGTGACTCAACTTCGACCATCAATAGCGAAAGTATTCTTCTTAAAGCTGAGAATATGCTGACGACCAGTCTATGAAAGGATCATGATCGAAGAGTGACATCCGGAGCCCCAATACCTAGATGTGATGTTAGATGGCGCTTGCTAAACGAATTAATTCTTTCCATTCTAGAGAACGGAGCAATACTCTTAAACGAGGATCGACCGAACACCCGGCAGTTGCTAAAATTTTAGGTATACAATTACCTGTGTCCGACAGCCCCGTAAATAAAAATATTATTTTGCCGCATGAGCGGCAAAGCAAAATTAGAACAAACTTGAAAGCTGATCGGAAAGCAATGTCGCTTAGTTTTCAATTGTGTTCTCATTTTACTGCTCTGCCGTTCAGTACGTGTTTTTTTTTATATAATCAACACGCATATCAAGAGGTTATGACTCCCCTTATAATGTTATAAAACAAAGGATTTAATATGAGACACCAATTCAAGTTGCTTTTGAACTTTTGTGAATCGGAATGTGGGGAAAAACAGAGTCGGGTAAAGCATTCCACATTCGGGTAGTGCGACTAAAATATGGACATCTACATACTTGAATGAAAGTTGGGCTCATGGTAGAACTAATGAGCATTCCTAGCGAGGCCGGTATTGCGGCTACATTGTTTTAAGGGAGGAATGCAACGTGGTCGTGCCCTTAGGGCCTGTGAAGGAATTCCATTGGTTTAAGCCTTAGATTTTTCTCAACGTCCCATAGTAAGATTTTCCGTATCTGAAGTAGCAAAGAAAAGATCGCATTTGATATACAGATCATTCAGAAAGTGCAATTGATCAGATTTTGATCTTTTGAAAGTTTTTATTTGCCTTATTGAAACTTTCCTTGGACTTCAGCTGAAAAAGCATTCGCAATTTAATTTAATGCAATGCCATATTTTAAAACAATTTATGTTTTCAAGATGTTCATCCCCGCTTTTTGTCTACAAATGGATTCAATAAACGGAGAACTTAGTTAGTTTCGAAGTACACTCTTGATATTTCTGTCTTATTTTTCCCTTTTTGAAGGTGAGAGGGTATGGTAGGTAGCTCCGTAATTAAAATTTACTCTAAATGAGTTTTCTCTTACTTTGTATGAGAATTTCATTATTTTCTTGATGTTCAATTTTCAACAATTACCTGTTCTTTTTTTTTTTTTAATATCCCCAGAGAAACTTTCCAATTGGCACTTACCTGGAAAAACAAAAGAAAATTGAGGGTCATTTTTATTTCTTATTCAAGCACAAAGGCAAAACAACACAACACCCAGTCAATCAGAATTGAATGAAGAAAAAGCAAAGTATTAAAGAGGGAACATAAATGAAAAGAAAAGCACAAAACCCATTTAAGTATCTATATTGTTAGTGCTTATGTATGCCAAATAAAAGGGCACATTCACAGTACATTTACTGTTGTAAAAGCTGAAGGAGGTGCAATTGAGCTAGGACGTTGCAACAGAAATCATTATACAGAATTATAAAGTTTCATTGTTTATTCTTCATCATTACTTGATGTTTATGAAGTAGGAAAAAAGAAAGAAATAAAAGAACTGATTGAATTGAAGAACATACAACTTGTTTAATTAAAATTCACATGAATTGTTGTAAAAATGTTAGGAGCATTTCGGTTTCAGAGATGTCGTATCTATCTTTGGAAATATTTTGTACTCGTTTTGTGTAGAATTTATTTTTTTAAAGACTATGGCAAGAATTTTAAACTTTTCCCCAAAAATAGTTCAATTTTGTGGATGAAGCTATGACAAGAACTTTACAGGGAATGCTTGCAATGTGGAATTGTCGGAGACAGAGTGTGGATTTGCAATGTAAACATACATTGGTTGGAAGTCGATCACAGAATTCATACTTCACAGAGTTTTCACTAAATGTGGCTTAGTTGTCTTGGTCCGAAATATGAAATGAATAGTAGATGAAACCACGGCCCAGATTCTGTAGCTTGTTAGACCATTATCGTTTAATCGTTCATAGTCGATTGTATCGTTTTATCGTCAAAAGACTTTAGCGAAACTTTTGAAGTTTCTTAACACGTTTTTAATACCTAAAATTTGAACAATAGTCGTCCTTAGTCCCTGTCCATACGTGTTATGCCGATAACGTTATATCGGTCGTTTCTGGGCAAAAGGGGTGAGGAAGAAAGGGACTCGATGCGCAAAATGAAATCAGATTTATCTGCCTAAGCAGTACACTTTGCGTGTCCAGACGGGTTATGCTCATAACGTTATGCTTTTTTCAATACAATTTCCAACACAAAATGGAGAACTTGTGCGAGGAATCATAACAACGTCTGGACACTAGGTGTTATCAGCATAGCGTTAATAGCATAACCCGTCTGGACAGGCACTTAGACAATAATCTTCTTTAGGCGATAGTCGTCTTTAGGCGATTAGTCGTCTTTAGGCGATTAGTCGTCTTTAGGCGATTAGTCGTCTTTAGGCGATTAGTCGTCTTTAGGCGATTAGTCGTCTTTAGGCGATTAGTCGTCTTTAGGCGATTAGTCGTCTTTAGGCGATTAGTCGTCTTTAGGCGATTAGTCGTCTTTAGGCGATTAGTCGTCTTTAGGCGATTAGTCGTCCTTAGGCGATTAGTCGTCCTTAGGCGATTAGTCGTCCGTAGGCGATTAGTCGTCCTTAGGCGCATTGTATATAAAACCTATAGTAACACCATGAACACTCGCGATGCTTGAGCCACCTACTTGCTCGATTAACGAACTTTGTGGTTCTCTTTAAATTTATTTTGGTGGTGCACTTGGGTATTATAAATACAATGTAGGGTTCTACACTTCACTTTCTTTCCGATTCAAAAGAGAAGTCCTTTAATCGAGCAGGTAGGTGGCTATAGCATCGCGAGTGTTCATGGTGTTACTATAGGTTTCATATACAATGCTTAGGCGATTAGTCGTCTTTAGGCGATTAGTCGTCTTTAGGCGATTAGTCGTCTTTAGGCGATTAGTCGTCTTTAGGCGATTAGTCGTCTTTAGGCGATTAGTCGTCTTTAGGCGATTAGTCGTCTTTAGGCGATTAGTCGTCTTTAGGCGATTAGTCGTCTTTAGGCGATTAGTCGTCTTTAGGCGATTAGTCGTCTTTAGGCGATTAGTCGTCTTTAGGCGATTAGTCGTCTTTAGGCGATTAGTCGTCTCGATTAGTCGTCTTTAGGCGATTAGTCGTCTTTGGGCGATTAGTCGTCTTTAGGCGATTAGTCGTCTTTAGGCGATTAGTCGTCTTTAGGCGATTAGTCGTCTTTAGGCGATATAGTCGTCTTTAGGCGATATAGTCGTCTTTAGGCGATATAGTCGTCTTTAGGCGATATAGTCGTCTTTAGGCGATATAGTCGTCTTTAGGCGATATAGTCGTCTTTAGGCGATATAGTCGTCTTTAGGCGATATAGTCGTCTTTAGGCGATATAGTCGTCTTTAGGCGATATAGTCGTCTTTAGGCGATATAGTCGTCTTTAGGCGATATAGTCGTCTTTAGGCGATATAGTCGTCTTTAGGCGATATAGTCGTCTTTAGGCGATATAGTCGTCTTTAGGCGATATAGTCGTCTTTAGGCGATATAGTCGTCTTTAGGCGATATAGTCGTCTTTAGGCGATATAGTCGTCTTTAGGCGATATAGTCGTCTTTAGGCGATATAGTCGTCTTTAGGCGATAGTCGTCTATAACCATACGGAATCAAGGCCGTTCTTTAAAGATGTCGTCTCTTACTTTAATGTCAACAAGGATGGAATAACGCAAAGTGATAGTTGACAGGCACAATTATTCCTTTTTCTTTACTCCGTGGAGGTGGAAGTGTTTTTTATCCTTCTCGTTTACAAGCATTTCGGGAACTATTTTCGTTTCTTTTAAGATTCTCGTTATGTTCACGTTCTTCCTGCGTATTTGATTTCACTGAAAGGTTTCTTTTCTTCGGTTTCCACTCTAAGAAAAAACCTTAATCTTTGCATAAGAAGTGGTAGTTCTTGCGACTATCATCATGATCGCGGGAAAGGTTGCTGTATAGTTCTCGAAGTATCGTTCTCGATTAACGCAGTTCTAAATTCACGCAACTCTTCAATTTCCGCAACAACAAACAGCTGAATACACATCTTTGTTGAACCGTTAATCGCAGTTCTTAATATTGGAACGACCTCGGTAATTGCATTATTTCCATTAGTTTTGAAAATCTAAAATGCACTGTACTTTGTTTGGACCTGCAGACTTCCTAAAAAGACCAATTTCCGTCAATGAAAGAATGACTCCAGGTTAATAAACAGTTGGCCTTAGTATGATTTCGTGAATGATTCTCTCATTAATTAGTTGGAGTTGTGTCTACTTTTTGAACTAAAAACGGTGGACTTGCCATGAAGTTTCCTTCTACACTTCGGCTTCATCCTCGTGTGATGAACCGTGGTAATTTTCTTTTATTGCGTTTCCTCCAACCACCAGATATACATCAAAGTCGGGCTTTTGTTGAAGTTCCGCTACTTCTTGTTGTACCCATTGCAATCTTCTACTCAGACTTTGACGACGATGGTGGTAGAAACTTTTAAACTTATTGAGAAGTTTCTGCAGTTTGCTATTTCTGTCTTATTCTTGTGCTTGTTCTTGCTTTTGTTTTTTTTTCTTGTTCTTCTTTTCCTTCAGTTGACGTTGACTTGCTGTTGACGCACACAATAACGTCTTGCCACACAGTCGCTTTTGTTGGCAATCATCATGATTCTTAACACTTAAATTCGATCACCATGATCTTTGAAATCTGAGTAACATGATTACATAATGTAACAGTAACGATACGTCACGTTTACGTTACGTCCCATTCTCGTTGCGTTGCGTTAACCTTGTGTTACAATGTTAAAAGTGATGTGCCTCCTTTCTCCATTCTTCAGATCAATTAAAAAAAAAACATTGGGTGCTACTCAGATAAACATCAAATAGACTTATTCACTTACAAAAAGTTGTATCAAACCTCATTACGTTTCTGTTTCAACTGTCACTTTAATGATTGAGACCATTTTAGTTTTATTGGAATAAGATTGCCTCTTTTGTTCCATGAATATTGTTGACACATCAAACAGACAACAAGGACAAATGACAACCCAAGAGGCAATCGTAAAAAAGAAACACCGCCATCTAATGAACGACTAGAAAAGGAAAAAAAAGAAGGAAACACAATCAGCTGAATAAACGAAATACAGCCAAATATGTATTTAATTAATTCCCTACCCGTTTATATTTCTTCTACAGCTCAATAAAACTCTATTTTACTACAATACGTGCCAACGTGTCAAACTGTCCGTTCGTGCCATAAAAATTAAGTAACAAAAATCACAGTTCACTATTTTCTTCACGTTCCTCATTTTCACCTATAGCCCTGTTTCTTTCTTTTTCTTTCGTATCAGTATTTGAGTTAAAGCTTGGCATGCGATGAAAAAAAACCATTGTCAATCAAACGAAAAATGGGTGGCAAACAATTTAGAATGAATGAGTAGCTCAATAAGACATCTAGACTGTCAATTTCTTTATTTTTGCTTGTTCCAACCAATCTTCATTCTCACAATCTAACAATGTCCTGTTCTTCCACCCATACTCATGATAGATGAGTCGTCGAAGAGTTCTATTCCGAAACGCACTAACATAAAACAAGAAAGAAAAGAAAAAAAATAAGAGCAAACTTGTCCTAACAAGAACGAAAAGAAGACGACAAAGAGTGACATACACATTCATATAGAGAGACCATATCAGCGTATGTGCGTGTTAAGAGGACACAACAAGTCTCAATCCTTACAATAGGCCGATTTCTATTCAACCAATAATTCTTTTGTGTGATTCGAATCGATAAATAGTTTTAGAGTGCGTTTGCCTCCTCGTTTCCTTTCTTCTTTCTCTCCTTTTTTTTTTTGAATTTATTCGCGAATCATTTGCTTCAATGTAGCTATAGAAAGAGGGATACCCAGTAGCTCAATCGGAGCGGCAATAACGAACTCCAATCGATTTTATCCTCTTTCATTATTTGAACATCTTTTTCAACCCTTCTCGAATGGAGCCCAGAACGAACACAACCCGCCGCCACCACCCACAAGATGAAAATTGGAAACAATCATTCTAGTCATAACGAAATTTTTCATTGAACTGGTTAAGCACAAGGAGTGATGATATCAAAGACCCCCATAGCAACTCAATAGCAGTAGAGCAGAGAAAATAATCTCCGATGTCTATTTCAGCAAAAACCAAAAACCAAAAACCCACAAAACACAAAGGACTCTCTGAGCGATAACATGAAAATCCGAAAAAACGAAAACTATGTGTAGACAATGGATGAGGCCAAAATTGGTCACACATTCACAGACATTGCACAAGATAAATGAAAAGAGTTATCTTTTAAAAAGAGAAAGAGAAAAAAAAATTAGAAGATAATATTGTCAAGTCATGAGCATTTTAGTCTCTGCTATGCTGCTGCTACCAATGTCAATAGATCATTGTTATGAATGTTTCAGCAGTTCTGGCGTTTTCCTTCCGAGGAAAATAATTCCTTTTCCACATCATCTCTACAGCCGCGCCGCATACACAAAACACATCTAACTGTCTTTCTCTATCTCTATCTATAGCCACAAGCCTTGTCTTTTGTGTTATGGCGTACATAGTTTTTCTTGCAAGAACCAAAGCCTTATAATTAGATGATGGTGCGGTTGTGATGTTTGTTGGTGTTGGGATTGGTGTTTTAGTAAAGTTCTCTTCTAGAAGTGCTGTGGTGCCTGTAGGCTTTCGAAAATACGAGTATACAAAGCCCAACCACTATGAATACTGAAGGCATTCGCGGCACGGGGTAGATATTCGATTTGTGTCTTTGAATCGGGCCCAGTTCCTATTTTAATTGAAGCCTCAAGCAAGGACGCGTCTGTTATCGCTTTAAGAGGATTCAAAGGAATTTTTGCAATTAACTAAATAGGGTTTAAGGCTGGAATATCTTATGGAATATTTGGGCTTTTATGAGTCTTTGTTAATGTTATCTAGCGCAGGTATTTGTGAAGCCAAACTGCAAAACTCTTTGCATTGTATACATAACAACAACTAAACCGTAGGCTTTCAATTTATTGGTTAAGGGTAGCCATTGCCTTGGGGTTGTTTATAAAAAAAAAACAAGACAAATGGCCTAAATTAAGAAAACTTTTAAATAAGCCTTATGCGTGCTGGAGTTATTTTTGAAATAAATCTTTTAAGCAAAAATTGGCTTTTTATTAAAAAGACAAAAAATGATTTTCGTCCGAAATTTGAGCTATTTTTCCAATCCAATTATGCTGAACCTTTCATACTTTTTTTTATTTTTTGAAATCCCTCATTAGAAAAGTTTTTACTTTTTTTTCGGCTGAAAAAGATTTCGGGGCTTGGAAGTTTTCAGACGAAATCAATGCTTTGTCGGAATCTGGCTTAATGTAATTTGATTATTATGACCTCAATGTTGGTTGGAAATTTATGAAAGTTGTGGACATACAAAAATGTACAGCCTTACAGCAAAAAATCGACCTTTGAGAGTAAAATAAATCAAATAAAGAATCCCATGATGTTGGGCTTGAATATGTTTATGGAAATTCACAGATCAGGTTTTGGCATGATTGGGGTACCCTAGCTCTTGATAAAACACTTCACATAACAAAGTGCCATGTGACTTCAATTGACAGGTTGTTTCTATGGTCAGTGAGAGCTGACCGGAGAAACATTTGACCAAGAATGACAACTGGTTGACGACTGGAGATGGCGGAATGTAAGGTTACTCGAAGTGTCAGGTGACTGGAAGAAACAATTGACTGGAAGTGACAGTCGATAGTAAAACGTTAGTGACAGTTGACTGGTAAATGACGTATTTTTTTGTTTTTACTAAACGGTGAATTTGGGCACGAGAATATATTTTTTTGAAGGAACTCATATATCCTGAATCAACAAACAGGGGATTTTTTTTTGCACTGACCTGAGACTGAACACCGCAAAAGGGTTCTGAAGGAAGAGTGTCAGAATGATTGCGTTCAGTACTCTGATCAGATGTTCCACATGCATTTTATTTTGAACAAAGATTGTGGTGTTCGAAAGGGAAAAGAAATAGAATTCGAACGATCAGATGTTGCGAAAATTAAAGAAAAATACTTTTACATTTCTACGGTTTGAAAACATAAAATGGAAAAATGGTGGCGTGTCACGTTATTTTGGACAAATATTGTTGGAAAATGTTCGAGAGGAAAAAGAAGTAGAGTTTGAGCGATCAGATGTTTTGGACAGCGTTGCCGAAGTGGCACAATTGTGCCATTTTGGCACCCTTCAGTCTCGATTGGCACCTTGGCACCTTTAGCACTCATTTGGCACCTTAAGAGCTTGATACATTTTAATGAAGAAAACTTAATAAAGTCATTCAAAAACGACTGTAAGGAATGTTTTTTCTTCAAGTAGTGAAACATACATATCGTGTGTGTGTGTACTTATTCATGCCCAAATAATCGTAATGATACTTTACGGGAAAGTATTTGTTTTTTGTGTTTTTAAATATATCTCTACCTTTGAAGGGCTGGTGGCACCCAGTTGGCACCTTTCGTTACCGAAAATGGCACCATAAAAAAATTTACTGCGGCAACGCTGGTTTTGGATATGAAAATCAAATCCTCAGTTCATGACGGCCCAGTGAACTGTTCGCAACAAAATAAGAGTAGCCTCTATTGACAGACTTTGGTCTGAAAATCAATAGCGACGCGACGTCAGGCACCATCATATCAAACATTGTAAAAGAAAAAAAATTTAATGAAGAAATGAGTAAATGTAAATCTCATTTCTGAAATGAACATCTGAGGAAATATAAAAAGTGTTTTAACTGTTAAAAATTTCACTAATCTTTTCGTTTAAATGTAAATGTTGATTTTTGACTTTATTTCAACAGTTTGTAAGAGAAATGGAGGGTGCTTAAGATTTTCTGTCGGTAGCTATTAGCTAAGCTGTTTTAAAGACCACATTACTTACCGAGAACTCGCTAATTGCTTGGAAAGATGATGCCTGCAAGAAAGCATTAATGGTTTTACTGAGAGTTTAATGCACAGTCGTCCAATTAGTAGTCCAACATGCTAACCATTACACCAAAAGTAGCGGGTAATCAAAGTAATGACCCTACCAGCCTCATTTGCGTATGATTACGTTAAGTTATACAAATTTTTACGGCCTGAATCTTGTCATACTTACAAGCCCAGTGTTCAAGGATCGAGGTGATAGAGACTATGTGACGTTATCTTTTTTTTTTTTTTTTTTTTTTTTTTTTTTTTTTTTTTTTTTTTTTTTTTTTTTTTAAATTATATAGGGCGAAGGTGAGAATTACCTTTACAAGCACGTCGACCCTTAGGTTTAAAAACACGTAGTGTATAGGTTTGTTCATTCGAAGCTGAGGCCATGTAAGAACCTAAGAATCTTCGAGGAAGAGGTGTTTCTGATATCAAGGGGACAGGGGAACCCTTTATTGAATATATTAAGCCTGGATCTAGCTAATGCAGGGCATTCACATAAAATGTGTTCAGCTGTTTCTATGTCCTCAAGACAGAGACGACAGGTGTCATCTTGGCTGATGCCCATGTTTTTAAGATGATACTTGAGAAAGCAGTGTCCAGTAAAGAAGTCCGTAAGTAACTTTGCGTCACGTTTGCTCATGTCAAGAATTTCTTTCATACGTTTGTGGGATAAGTCAATGAATAGTTTTGACTGACGATGGCCATTTGAGTTGTTCCAGGTGCTGATCATGTTCTGTCGTTCCCAGGTAGCTAATTCGTTTTTAAGGCTACTGATTGGGAGACCACAGTAGGGTTCAGGGCCTTTGAATTGGGACTGAGAGCCAAGTCTAGCAAGTCGGTCAGCCTCTTCGTTACCCGGTACGCCTTCATGACCAGGCACCCATGAAAGAGTTATTTTATTGTGAGTAGCTAATTGAAGTAAACATGTCAGGCAGTTCCAAACTAGTTTGGATTCGATTTTTGTCGAGGATAGAGCCTTTAGTGCTGCCTGACTGTCAGAGCAAATTAGGATGCTTGATCTTCGGAGGTTTCTTCTAATGCATTCCCTAATACAGAATTCTATAGCCATTACCTCTGCCTGAAAGATAGTAGTTGTGTTACCAAGGGATGTAGATGATTTAAAGTTGGGACCGTAAATCCCTGCACCTACACCGTTGTTTGTTTTTGAACCGTCAGTATACCAGATGTATTGGAAGTTATTTGTAAGAATTACAGGGTTCTTCCATGCTGAGCGGTTTGGAAAGATTACTTTAAAGGGACGATGTAACATTATGCGTTTAGGCATAAAGTCCGAGGAGTGGGCCGCAGGCGATTTCAGTATTGGGAGCACCTGCAGAATACTCATATGTCCTTGTAAGTTTTCCTTTCTAGAGTAGTTGGTGAGATGAAGCTATAGTCCGCTTAGTGCAGCAGTCTTCTTTACTCTTTGATGTAGCGGAGGAAAATTTAATAAACTTTCTAACGCTAAAGTTGGGCAGGTGCGCATTGCACCTGTGATACCTACACAGGTTAGTCTTTGTAACTTTTGCAAAGATTTGCGGGCATAAACTTGTTCTGTTTTTTGCCACCAGATCAGTGAAGCATAGGTTATAATGGGTGTGATAATAGTGAGGTAAGTCCAGTATCATTTTTGGCCTAAGTCCCCACTTTTTACCAAAGAGTCTAGAACAGGCCCAGAAAGCATTTGTTGCTTTTGCTATGGTTTTGTCTAGATGTGGTTTCCAATTGAGTTTATTATCCAGGGTTACTCCTAGATATTTGACCTCTTTGGAAAAATTAATTGGAACACTATTTAGGGATAGTGTTTGGAGATCGATTTTACGTCTCCTGGTGAATGGAATGATGACTGTTTTGGTGGGGTTGACCTTAAGCCCTTCTTTATTGCACCAGTCATTAACTTTGTTCAGGGCACTTTGCATACGGTTTGTGACCTGTGCTTCTTGATTGCCTTGAATAGAGATGACTAGGTCATCAGCGTAGCCTTGTGTATCAAGGCCCAGCTTATTGAGGTCGTCCAAGAGCTGATCTATTACAATTGACCAGAGTAGGGGAGATAAAACACCCCCTTGGGGACAGCCTTTCACAGCATTAACTGTTATTGATGTTTGACCTAGTATGGTGGAGATGATTCTGCCACTTAGCATAGAGTCAATCCATTTAATGGTTGGTGTGTCAATTCCTTTGACAGTTGCAGCGGTTTGAATTGACAAGTACGTAGTATTGTCAAAGGCGCCAGAAATATCAAGAAAAGAGCAGAGTATGATGTCTTTCTTAGCAAACGCATTCTCAATTTTGCTGACCAGCTGATGGAGAGCTGTAACAGTGGACTTACCAGTTTGGTAAGCGAATTGGTTAGCATTGAGAGGATTTGCTATTAAGGCCGTACTGCGAATGTGTAAATCAATCACTTTTTCCATGACCTTTAGAAAGAAGGATGTGAGACTGATTGGTCTGAAGGATTTTGGGTCTGAGTTTGATCTATTGCCAGCTTTTGGTATGAATACTACTCTCACCTTTCTCCAAGTTTGAGGGATGTAGCTTAATTCAAAACTGGATCTATAGATAAGTATAAGTGAGCAGATTATGGTATCAATTCCATACTGCAAGAGAGCAGGAAAGATACCATCTTCCCCGGGCGCCTTGAAAGGCTGTTGTGAGGATATTGCCCATTTGATGGAGTCTTCGTTAAAATTTTTTCTAGCTAGACTTCTTGTTGTGCTATTAGGTGTAGTGTAACTCACATTTGTGGTTAGAGATTGATCATTGGTATGTATACAGTCAGGAAAATGAGTGGCCAAAAGTAGGCTCAGAGTTTCACTGTAACTTTGGGTAAAACTACCATCCGATTTTTTTAAGAGACCAATACCGTTGTTATGATCTTTAGCTAAGGCTTTTGGAACTCTGATTGAAGAAGGCAAGTTATCGATACTTTCACAGAAGTTTTTCCAGGTAAGTCGTTTTTACCTTCTTATCATCGAGTTGTAAGTCGTTAAAGTTGTTCGATATTCGCTCCACGAATTGGTTCGTTTAGCTTTATTGAACATCTTACGAAGCTTTCTTTTTAACTTCTCCAACTCACTGTTCCACCAGGGAACATCGCGATTTGAGTTGGTCTGTCTAATGTGACAGCTGGACTCGTATGCGATTGTGATTTGGGAGCTTAAGCGTGTTGCTTCCCTTTCAAGTTGATAAGGAGAGTCAATGTTTGGATAGGATGGTTCAAATTCACAACGAAGTGACGTTATCTACTTGATTTGTAATATTAACGTAATTACGTTACGTATAAGCATCTGAACTTTAAAATTCCTTAGGTTGATATGGGAGTTCGAATCGATTGTAGATTATAAATAAATTTTTGCGTTAGTAAGTCGTGACGTAACGTTATTATTGGGCCTTCGAGATTCCGGTTCAATCAGCGTATTCAAATTGATCCCCTGTAATCTTTTGTGTTTAATTCGAATTGAGAATCAGTCTATCGTACCTGGTGTTGTGTATACATCCGATGATTCGAATCCACTTGAGAATGTACATTTTGAAAATAAAATCAAGTTTAACTTTGGACATCAAACGTTCTGTTTACTTCATTCGCCTGGCGAGCATAGTAATACGTAATCGTGCGCCTAACAGTGCTCGGATATATTGTCGGCTGGAGAGCTCAGAAGTACTTAACAGTAGTGAAATACTTCGATAGCAGAAATTCTAAAGTAACATCATACCTCTTACATAACACTGGAATGTCCATGTTTCACGAGGGGAAATGAAAATTTACTTATAGAAATGATTTGATTTTGTAATTATACGAGTATTTTACTCTCAAGGCAGAATAACTTCTTCTGAAATCTCGCAGAAGATCTCGTTAAAGGCTCATTGGTAAGTTTTTATAAGTCCGACTAGCAATACCTTTTTCCTGTTTCTGTAGCAGCAAGAAGCAATTTTCCCAGCAAGCTGCTGATAAAAAATCAAAAGCATCCTGTAAACGTACAAAGGTGGTACTGAATAGCATGATATGATTGGATTTGTATTGTATAAGTAAATTTATTTTTCAAATACTTGAACTCGAAAAATTTTGACTAAAGGATAAGGACATCTGATATGAATTACTATCTGGGATGTAAGCAAATAATAGAAAATCAATAAATCCCACAACCGCCACAATAGTTTGTTGAGAGGCTTAGCAAGTACAGTGCTATTTTCCAGTTTGTTTGTAATTATGATTGCCGAGATGCCATAAAAACCCACCAATTACTAAAATATAGTCATTCAGAAAACCATCAGATATGAAAAGATATTCAAAATGTTCAGATGTGACGTCTATTGATGTTGATGAGCTATTTTTAAATTTAACGTATTGGGTGACATTAGAAGAAATTCCTTCTAAAAGCGCGCCAGAATATCTTTTTTCACAGGTTGTAATAATGTGCGAATTTTTTAGTTGGTCGAATTAAATAGGAGGAAAATTATCTTAACTTCACGCTTCGAGAATTTTGATTTTCGTTTTAGGCTTTTCATCTCGAACAACAAATGCCAAAACTATCTGTCCATTTAACCATAATGATACTATGTAACGTTTAGTAGCTGTAACGTAAAAAAATCTATATTTTTAAAAATAAACTATATTTTTTATACAACTGTTTGTGAAAAGCGACTAAAGAGAATAAAGAGAGTGTCAATGTTCAGTTTAGTACCCACAAACGGAGCCCTGTGGTACACCAGCGTTTATAAGGTGGATATCAGACAATAAAACTTGTATTGCTAAAATCTTCGCAAAAAAACTTCTCCAGGATAACTCATTTAGATGAAAGTGAACTGGTTGATAAGGTTGTCAGGATCAATAATATCAATGGTCATTTGAAAAAATATAACGGTGATGTCAAATGAATATGCAACTTAAGAAATAATCTAACCCGACCTGATTGGACATAGTTTTTGTGTCCTTTGACGGCATCAGAATTGGAAAATTTATGGGATGAGATTCTTTTGCATCGAAACGTGAAGCCAGGGCATAAATAGTAGGACCCATATAACATTACTTAGAGATTTTCAAATTAAAATTAACGGAACGTACCGTGAGCGTGTATTGTGTGCTTTAAATAAGAGCTGAAAACATAGAAATATTCAGTTAGGCGTTTGTGTGCTCATATTCAACTGGCTAAAATGAGAATGAACTCACTGCAAAAGCTATTGTCTGAACAGTAATAAATTACATCGCACTTGTGACATAATGTAACTGCTAGCTTTTGGAAATCATATAATTTTGGCATCAGCTAGCCGTGCCCACCATGTGACCATGTATACCTTACTCCGCCGTAACAGATTATAATGCAATGAAATGATATCATCTTTATACAGAAGCTGAAGAAAATGCTGTCAATACGAAGGTAAAAGTAGAAGCAAGTATTCAACGTGAGTTATGTAACGTAATATAATCAGGTATATCGCCAGTTTCTACAAAAGGACAGTAAAACGAGGGTGTCGACTGAACTTTTTTATCGTCAGGCAGCAAGTTGAAAGTGAACCGTTTACAATTCTTAGGAAATTTTATTCAGAAACGTGAGTCATGTAACGTAACATAATAAAGTGTATAGCCAGTTTCTACAAAAGGATAGTAAAACGATGATGCCTAAAAAACTCTTAATCGCCATTCAGCAAGATGAAAGTGAACTCTTTACAATTCCTAGGAAACGTGAGTCATGTAACGTAACATAATCGTATTTCGCCAGTTTCTACAAAAGGATAGTAAAACGATGCCTACAAAACTCTTCTATCGTCATTTGGCAAGATGAAACTTAACTCCGCAAAATTCTTATTATTAACCTTAATACTGTGATTATGTGACGTAACGTAAGCCTTTTCGTCCTTATTCACCGTACATAAATGAAATTGCCTCATTTAAAAGCTGAAATGATGAAAGGCAATAGTAGAAATAAAAAGTAGAATCCATATACCCAGTAACGTAACGTTTCTAGGAAGTACTCCGCCTCCGAACGATCAATCATGGCATTTACATCAAATGGCATGTGCCATAACTGCCATTCTTTTTCCTTTTTATCAGTGAAATTATGATAGTCATTTCGAAATTTCGTGTCCAATCACACCTCATTGCTTCTGTATCCTGTTGTTTGTATGGTGCCATTTCACATTTCCACAGGCTAATTTATCTTTCAAATTATTGATTCCTTCTTTTGAAATGAAAGCCATGCGGTAAATAAAAATTCAATGTCACTCTTAGTTGAAAGGACACTTAGTTGAAAATACTCTTAGTTGAAAACACAAAAAGTAATAACCTCTTCAATAACGGAATATTAATAAAAAAAAAAGCATTTCCTTGAGTACAATGAACATAAGTATACCAAAGCTGCCGATATTGATTCAACATTTCTTCGAAAAAAGAAGAAAAAAAAAATACGAAAAACCTACTATGCATTGTCATCAATACTTAAAAAAATGTTCACGAACTTGAATAGAATACTTGCCTACCTACCATCGCATCGTTAAGTATCAGTCTAAAGTCTCTAAAACCATACCATCACAGCATGTTGAGCACCTGAACCAGAGTTACTCTCTCTCCCCATTTCCACTTGGGGTATAATTGATGAAAGCACTCAGCGCAAATTCCTGGCATCCACTTAAAGAAACCCCTACCCATTCTCTATATAATACGAGATAGGTTGTAAATCATTGAGGATTGCTACCAAACCAACGCATCCTCTCTTCCACGGGAAGTGTTTTTGTACCAAAGAAAAAAAAAGGAAAAGGAAAAAAAACTGAACGACAATGATATTAGAATCCTTTTGTAGGACGCTTACTTTAGGCTTTCGTCTATGTATTCCACGAACACAACGCCGCTTCTTTTTGCATTACCCCCCAGCCGTCGTATTTCATCTCTTTCACCCGAAAGCACTTCATATTGACACTAAATTTTCGACTTTTGCATAATTAAGAAGTTTTTTTTTTCTAAGCCGAGTTTTTTTTGTCTTTTATTATTTAGCTTATCCATTCGTCTAAAGTGTCTTTTATTTTAACAGAAATAGAATTCCACTGTGATGGCAGAGAGGCTTATACGGATTTTTCGTAATGGATGGCTATCATTTATCTAGGATAAGCCTTTTATTAATTATAAAGCGCAGTTCCTGTCCTAAGCCATTTATAAAGAGTAAGCATGAAAGAGGATTACACTCACAGCAAGCTACTTCCAAATGTCATTCATACAAAGTAAAATTATATAAATTGTGAATGTTCTTCTGCCTATTAAAGTTTTTGTACAAGTTATAAAAGTTTCATAATTTCATAGAACGGGAGCATCAATAAAAAATATTTTTACTGACATAGTTTCGACGATGAGCTCACAGAAGTTTATGAATTAACTTTGGGTTCGTACTACAACAAAGTTTAGATTTATGGTTTGTTGAATGCTTACGTAGGCTTTGTACTTATATATACGTTTTGACATATTGTACTCAGGTGGAGTTTATGTCATAATTTAGGTCTCGTGTTCTTATTTTTATTATTCTAACTGGAAAGGAAGTTTTATGTCAATTGTTTCAACAACATTAAAAAAGTTGGTTGGTAACAACTCAAGTGAACTTTTATGCCCATTAAAATTACGTCGCAACACAAAAGTACCCCGCATAGCTTCCTACTTTCTTTTTAAATACGTCCGATTAAAATTTTACGTTGCTTTAGAATTGACTGTTTATTGTTAATGGGAAGTTATTCTGTTTTAGATTTATTTAGGGGTTCTCTCTTTCGGGTAGTTTTTTTTTTTATAAAAAAAGGAAAGGAGGAACTCAAAATGAAATTTATAAAACATGTGCCTTCGTTTTGTTGAACTTGTGTGGGGAGGGCAGTAGACAACGTACCCCATGGCCCACGAATGGATCAGTGGTGTGAAGCTGATCAATAGGAGAGTTTTGATCCCTTAAATATCATGATGCTCGTAATGCCAGCGCCGATTAGGAGGAAGGAGAAGAAGTAAGGAAAACTGCAAGTATACACTGAAAGTTTGCTTTGAATCGCTTCTTACCTGGTGGGGGTGGGGTGGTATTGAAAATGTGTAAAAGTCTTTTTTTCATTAAAGTGTGATTAAATTTATTCGATCTTTAAACTTTAAAAAACTGCTGACAAAGAATCAATTCGGAATTAGATAAAAAAATGCTTGATTTGGTTAAAAGTAAAAAATTAAAAGTTAGATATTGTATAAAAGAAGGTGCCGTCGAAAGTCGTGTGTATCGCTGTGAGAACTGAAATTTCACACAGAAAGTTTGCTTAGAAACGCTCCTCACCTCTGGTAGGGGTAACAATAAAATATGTAGAAGGTATTTTAAATTAAGTGTAACATAATTGATCTCTATGCTCAAAAGACTGTCGACAGTGTGTCGAATCGAAATAAGGTAAGGAAATACTCGTAAATGTGCTTGGTATTGATTTGGTAGAAAATAGTAAATTGTAAAGTAAGATTATGCGTAGGGTGAAATATGCCGCTGAGCGTCGCGTTTATCGCAATGAGGAAGAAGAAAAAGTAGAGAGAACTGCAAGTTTATCAACAAATTTTGCTTTGAATCACTCCTTACCTCTGGTGGGAGTAGTATTAAAAATTTTCTTCGATTTTCAAGCTTTAAGAAACTGCCGACAAATAATCAATTTGAAATTGGATAAGCAACTCATGAATGCGCTTAGTGATCGATTTGGTTGCAAGTAATAAATGAAAAAAGAGATGTTTCGTGAGTAAGGGCACGGCCATGCACTGAGAGAACACAATTTTTTTTGCCTATTCCGAACGTTTAATCGAGAAAGCGCTTTTCATGGCAATGAAACTACTGCCAATTCCTTACGAAGAGCGATACCCGTGAAAAACAATTGGAAGTTTCTGGAATTCGAACCTTGCTATCCATTACGTCACGGTCACCACATTCATTTGTTATTTTGTTACTTGTAGTTTGTTTGCTTGTTGTTTTGTTAGTTTGTTGGTTTGTTGTTCGACACAAATCTTACAACGAATTCGTTCTACTTAACTTTATTCAGGCACAGGTTTTTTTTATTTTCATACAAAAAAGAGTCAAGATAGGTATGTGCGGAAGTAGCGAAACATAACGTGACGTTTATAGCACATTCAATATTCATGTAGAACCATTGAATTCCACCAAGTGTAAATATTTTTGCAATCAAAAGAACAAACCCAACAACCATCGTCTTAATTCGCTGATTTGTTAAGGAAGTATAACACCAACAACGCGCTCTTCTTCACCTGGGAAACCCCATTCAAGGAACTTTATCTGTCACCCCTTTGACTTTGCTTGCAGTCATTTTAGGTGGAAGTAGAGGTTGGGCAAAAGAGCAAACAAACAAGCAAACACAAACAAGAAGCTTTCATAGTCCGGAAAAGTTGTGCGCCTTAATAGACAACTGCTACTAGGTAGGTACCTACTGTGCCACTATAGGAAGGTATGTAAGGTTTACATAAGAAAGCAAAAGAACAAACACCAAACAATCATCGTCATTTTATTTGGCTTGACTTCTCAGCATTTTTCGGCAGTGTGGCGCGCGATGTGCTGCCAAGCCCTCCATCGAAAATCAAACAAAACACGAAAAGGGCAATGCTTGTGTAAGAATACGACTGACTATATATACGACCGACTACATAAGGACAACATTTTATATAGCTGCAGGTTTTCATAGCGGCTACGGGCAATCAAATAGTACTTCATGAATGAACTCCATATCAAACTGACAGCTTGAACAATTTATACGAGGAAGGCAAACCTTCCAAATGACTGATGGCGGATATGTCGTTTAATGAAACGGAAGCTTATGTTTTATTTTTGACATACGCTCCTTTACTCTTCAACGCTTGGATACGATTTATCTACATACATATTCTTCTCATTTTCCGAAACCAGCAGTGTGCAGTGTAAAAGCATGAAAATCAACATTGTGCTTCTCCATACTCTATAAGCAGAGTCAGGCATCACAAGAAGACGCGCACTGATGTGAAATAGGAAAAGAACTCTAGAGTTTGGTAGCAAAAACGTTGGTAACAACAATTTACTATGGGGCAAATATCTAGTTGCAACTTTTGTCATGTTTCCATTTGGAGACAACACGTTGACGTTGCAGTTGATTTTTGTTTGCTCGCCGAAAGTTCTTCTTTTGCTTTTATTTATGTTTATTTCAATTTTTTTTTTGTTTTGTCTATTCTATCAGGGTTTTCTCAAATGGAGAAGGACGACGAATTTTCCATTAGCGCAGTTTGAAAATATTTTTGGAAAAGTTGTCAACATCTTTGTCTCTCTCCTCGCGTTGAATTGTGAATTGTTTTTAAAGTTGAAAAGTGAAAAATTAGAGAGAAAGTTTCACTTTGTTTTACTACTGTCAAACTAAGAAAGAGGGTGAAGTACCTTCTTTTATTCCTTGAAAAATTTAAAAACAGAAAACTTTTTGTCCATGTTAGAGATACTTTGGTACAGAATTGAAATTATGTGAGGAATATAAATCAGTTTGAATTCTTATTACGTGTTTTCGTGTTGACTGTACTTGGTCATTGGGACAAACAGAAATGTTTTAATGGGTGACGAAAATCATTTTTCTCCCCATTAGAATACAATCGTGCACATTGAATGATTATCACGCTTTTCACATTTTTGGTGTCAATGATGTTTTCAAACTTTACCAGCCAATTTGTGAGTGCGGTTGAAATGAGGCACATTGTGTGAAATATTGGTGTGCATATAAATTTGTTCTCATATTGATTTTTTTCGATTTCGATTAAATTTTGTGTGAATTAGATCAGTTTTTGGTTGTCTTTTTTTCTGACCTAAAAATTTTTTTTTGCAAAATGTCGAGAAACTACCTCCATTAGTACCTACCGTCTTCTTCAAAACCAACTTTCTCGTTAATGGCTCACACGATTTTGAATTTTTTTATTTTTAAGTCCTAAAGATAGATTGCATATCAACATGTGAAAAATTTTAATTTTTTTAATTTTTATACATTTAATAACAGAGTTTTAATTTTATTGAAATAACTTCAAAACTGAATCTTTGATTTAAAAAATTTCTTTTTTTAAACAACTTCTGCCAAGATCTTAAACTTGTATACTTAACTTTTAAAAAACTCGTTTAAAAAAAAAGTGAAAGATATAAAACTATTTAACTGGTTCAACGATTTTCGTAGAATATTCAGCGTTTACATGTATTAACAACTGCGAAGGAATCGCGTTTTTGGAATTTTTAATATTTTGAAATATTTTGTGTGATTCAATTCAGTTTCCATAATTAATGTGTAGTTGGCGTCCCTGTACCACCATATATAATTATGAAGAGCTTATACTAAAATCTTGCACTCAACCTTAAGATTTTGATTTCGTATTTAGCACACAATCACAAGTTCGAGCGACCCAGTCATGCCCTTTTTTTCAAACTTTTATTTCATGTTGAAATTTATATTTTTTTCATCATGGCCGATTTTCAGGCGTTTACATGGACTTTCTGCCTTAAATTTGAGTTGGAACGTTTTTCTAATTTTTTGAAATATTGTTAAAGCGAAAATGGCAGTATATTTCTTATGTTTTCTTTAAATGAAGTACGTATTCTGAAAATAGCATCGTATATACATATGTAATGTATATAAACTTAAAAGTACTTACAGTTCCGCACATAAATATTGACTTTCTTGATATTTAATGCTGCTTTTAAGTCTTTGCAAACATGCATTATAAACCACGTTTTTTATTTAGTAGAGGCAATTATTTACTATTAAATCCATTGAAACATTATTTTGAAATAATTTATTTGGTTGAAAAAAATTTACATATTATTTGGCATACATTAATATTTGCCGCATAAAATTATTGGCATAGTTAATGATAAGTTCAAAACCTTTTGGCTTTATAACATCAGCTTATCTATTTGGCATAGAATGCACAAATTTTTTAGTCGTTTGTTCTCAAATATTTTGCCATTCTTCGACTATAGCCTGTTGCAGCTCAGCTTTGGCGCAATAGCTCGTTTTCTATCTTCCTATCCAATTGCTCCCACATATGTTCAATCGGATTTTCCCGAGATTATGGCATTTGTAAAAGCACAGGAGCAGTATTGTATGTTAGGCACATACGCACATCGTGGGCCGTGTGCTTGGGGTCGTTTAATTGAACTTACTGGCGTTTTTTTTTTTTCAAGTTTTCCTTTAAAATGTCTAGATACATTTTTATTATCCATGATGTCTTGGATAAAAAAGCTCGCTGACACCAGCAGCAGACATGCAATTCCACACCACAACTCCTTCACCACCATGTTTCACTGAAGGAGCTAAATTTTTTTTTCGTGAGCCGGTGTCGGTTTTCTGCACACGGAAATGTGGCCATTGGATCGGGAAATATTGAACTTGCTTTTATCAGAAAGGAGCACATCAACCCAGAAACCACTGAATTTGCTCCGATATTCGAGAGCGTAGTCCAACCACTTTATTTGGTTGACTTTTGAGATCGTCGGCTTACGTCTAGCAATTTGAGAATTATAACTGGTGAAGCAATCTTCTTACCTTCATGGGCTGAACTCTTCTCTAACTTCAGCATTAATTAAGGTTGTTGTCATTTCCGGATCAACTTTTACTTTCCGGACTTCCAGAAACCATATTCGATGTGTCACTTTTAAAATTTGACTCATCCTTAGACGATAAACGATGCTGCAAATAGTGTAGCGGCTGCTATTCGTTATTTTGTAATACTCTGCATATGATTTGCCCTGGCTATGCATATTGACAAATATTTTTCGTTCGGATTCGGTGGTTTATTTTTGTTTTGGGCTCATCTGACTTTAATTTATTTTTCTTATAAGTAACTGCAACTTTTTTTGACTAGCTAAATAACTGTAGTTCCTTTTGTTTATTTCTTTGATGTTACAGCCAGATGAGATCAAATTTATTACGCAAAACGCTAAGTGTGTCAGTAATTTTGTCCGAGTAATTGAGTAGTTCTACGTTAGTTATTTTATTTCTTTGAATGTGGACAAATAAAATATTATGTAACCTATTGCATTTCATACGAAATAAGACAACCATAGAAGGAAAAAAAATTTCAGTTCAACTGCATTTTGGTAAAGACTAAAAAGTAGGTATAAAGTTTAAAAAGCTGTGTTGATTAAATCAAAAAATAACATGGAATGGTGATGGAAAAATGATGAGTTATGAGCATTGTGGTACGCCATGTTTGCCGTGCAGTGTCGGGTTAGAATAGCACTGCAGCGCCTCCCCGCTTGTCGTAAAAGGCGACTAAAGGAGCAATCATATCTAGACGACTAACATCAAAGTGAGTCTAGCGGCACACATACCACCTAAAAACTCTCCCCAAGTATGCATGCAGATCCCGGGGTTAACACGACTGGAGATTACCGGTGTAGTAAAAGGGAAATCAAACTCATTAAATGGAGCATGCATGTGTCGAAAAGGATGAAAGGAAAATTTTTGAAAAATTTTGAGCATTATGGAAGTACTTGCAAACATAAGAAGCACTACCCCGCCAGGCAGTTCTATTGCTATGCATGGAGCTGGTCCTGGACCGAGCAGCAATGTTCGGGTCAGAGCTATACGGATTCCGGGGGCTAGCAAAGTAATGCAACGAGTTGGACGAAAATTTAGAGTCGCGAGTTGGAACGTTGGAAGTATGACTGGTAGAAGTCTTGAACTCGAAGAGATGATGAGAAGGAGGCGAGTGGACATCTTGTGTGTTCAGGAAACGAAATGGCGAAACACAGCAAACAAAGCCCGTTTCTTAGATGTAAAAACCAAGGCTTACAAGATGTTCTACTATGGAACAGAACAAGGTAGGAACGGAGTCGGTATCATCCTTGACCAAAGTTTATATAACAGCGTGTTGACCATTTTGAAGTCCAGTGACCGTTTGATGTCTCTTAAATTGGTGATGGAAGGAAAGGTCTGGAATATCATCAGTGCATATGCTCCCCAAATAGGGTGTGAGCAGGAGGAAAAAGATGCATTCTGGCTTGATTTTCATAACCTACTTAAGAACATCCCAAAAGAAGAGTATTTGTTTGTTGGAGGAGATTTGAATGGACATGTCGGGAAGACAAACGAGGATTATGAAGACTCCCATGGAGGTTTGGGATTCGGCACCAGGAACACTCCTGGTGAAGATATTCTAAATATGTGCAAGTCATACGGTCTAATCGTACTAAATACCATGTTCATCAAACAAGACCGACACCTTATCACTTACAGCAGTGGAGGAAATGAAACCCAGATTGATTACCATTTGGTAACCAATTACATGAAATCTCGGGTGAAAGACTGCAAAGTGATACTAGGAGAAGCTGCCGCTCAACAACACCGTCTTCTTTTAACAGAATTTTTTACGGATGCGGTGAAGGAAGTCAAACAAACAAAGGCTCCTAGGAGAATCAAGTGGTACAATCTGGAGAAAACCAAAGGACAGCAATTCATTTCGTATATGCGAAGTCAGCTGTGTAATACCATCGACGCAGTTTCAAATGCAATCACGGCACAAAATATGTGGGATCGCCTACAACGAACCTGCTTAGAGAGAGCCAAATCACTGCTAGGAGTCTCAAAAGGACACTACCAACAAGCTAAAGAAACCTGGTGGTGGGATGATGAAGCTAAAGCAGTGATTAGAAAGAAGAAAGCAGCTTTCCAAGCTTGGTCGAAGTGCCCCTCAAGAAATACAAATGAAAAAGCGCGTCTCAAAATGGAATACAAGAGCTGCAGAAAAGAAGCGAAGAAAAAGTGCGCCCAACTTCAAGCAAAAAGCACGGAGGGCCTGTATCGAGAGCTGGAAGAGATTTCTGCCCCAGCTGCTGAAGCAAATCAGGCAATCCAAGAGCTAAGACAAAGCAACTTGAATAAGGGAGCAACCATTTTCAAAATAGCCGCTCAGAGAAGGAGAAATGCGCAGGAGATTCGTTCGCCAAAGTTCATAAATGATGCTCAAGGACTGCTACTTGTGGATGACGACAAAATTCTTCACAGGTGGCGACAGTATTGTGATGATCTTTTGAATGAACAGTTTCCTCGGCGCCACTTTCCAACAGCTGCACCTAACTTTACGGAAGTATCCGACGTCACAGTCGAAGAAGTTAGGGAGGCAGTTAAGAACTCTAAAAAAGGCAAAGCGATTGGGCCAGACGAGGTACCATATGAGTTTTGGAAAAATATGGGAGACATCGGGTTGAGATGGCTCACGATTCTCATCTCCAAACTTATAAGAGGTGACAGTTTGCCTAATCAATGGAGGGAAAGTTTTCTTCTTCCAATGTACAAGGGAAAGGGAGATACCAGAAGCTGTGACAACTATCGTTCGATCAAGTTGATGTCCCACACTATGAAGATCGTTGAGCGGGTCTTGGATAGCCGACTGCGGAAAATAATAAGGCTTTCTGATGACCAATGCGGGTTTGTCGCGGGTAAGTCAACTACAGACGCAATCCAAAGTATAAGGATCATTATGGAAAAACACCGAGATGCCTTAGAGGATTTGCATATTATTATTATTATTATTATTAAAAAATCTTTATTTTTTCTTCTTCATTGTTGTACAATTTGAAATCAAATTAAAAGATTTACAAGCATGGCTTATAAGCCGTCTGCCGGTAAGATTTCTACTCTTAACATTTTGAGAGAAAAAAAAAAAATTATAAATTTAAGTAATTATACATAGTTTGAAAAAAAGGGCTTTCAGTTTAGCTAAAACAAAACAAAGGCTTAAGTCAGAAACAATCTAGACATACCTAATGCATCAAATAACAAAAAAAGTATATTAAATATAAATGCGTTTTAGATATCTTCAATTTTGCATATTGTGTTGGTTGACTTCGAAAAAGCATTCGATCGACAACCACGAGATCTGATATGGGTGGCCCTCAGACACCGAGGAGTTCCTGAAGCCTATGTGCGAATGATTATGGACATGTACGAGGGAGCAGTTACAAAAGTGAGATGCCCAGCTGGAGTCACCGAAGAATTCCAAATAAGAGTAGGTGTACATCAGGGAAGTGTCTTGAGTCCACTGCTCTTTATTGCTGTTCTGGATTATTTGCTCGAAGGAAAAGTAACGGACAATAAAGTACAACAATTATTCTTTGCTGACGATGGAGCCATCATAAGCGAGGATCCTACATCCCTGCAACGAGCACTTGACGTTTGGATTGATGTTCTGGAAGGAAATGGGTACCGTATTAGCGCTAAAAAGACTGAATACCTGTGCTGCCCTTTTTCTGATCCAGACAAGCCTATTCCAGACATTTATTTGAATGGAAATGTGCTTCCCAAGTGTGAAAAGTTTAAATATCTGGGATCTATGATCAATAGTGAAGCAACTTGTGATGACGACATCAATCATCGAGTAAGCGTAGGGTGGATGAAGTGGCGAGAAAACTCCGCTATCTTCTGTGATCGAAAAATGCCCCCTAAGCTGAAGGGAAGACTCTACACAGCAGTTGTCCGTCCAGCTCTGACATACGGTTCACAATGTTGTACAATGTACAAAAAGTATGAGAGCAAATTGACGGCAGCCGAAATGAAGATGCTTCGGATGACAGCAGGAGTAACAAAGCTTGATCGAATTAGAAGTACTAAGATCCGTGGAAGCCTTCATGTCAAAAGTACCATCTTGGACAAAATTCAGCACGACCGGCTCAGTTGGTATTGTCATGTTCAAAGGAGAGATCCGCAGAACCCCGTCCAAAAGGCAATATCGTACAACGTTTCAACAAATTCGCGACGAAAAAGAAAAGGCAGGCCAAAACACTCCTGGTACAAGCAAATGCAAAAACAGCAGCATTTGGTTGGCCTCAGACGTGGAACAATCCAAAACCGGGAGGCTTGCCGACACTTTCTGAGGTCAACGCGGCGTACCCCACAGGAGGATCACTAGTGTGAAGCAGAAAAGTGGGAGAGTTGTGATCGCTTCAAGATCACTACTCGTAACGCCAGAAATGGAAAGAAGAAGAAGAAAGAAGAAGTGGTACGCCAGAGTCATGCTCAATCAATAGTAAAAGTTTTCGAGAAAAGTAATAAGAGACTTCTCTTTACTTATGAATGTAGGAACTATTAAATCATTAATGTTAAATTTCTTAATATTCTTATTGACCGCAAATTTATCAATAAAAAATATAAAACACACAAGATGTAATTTCAAATTCAAAATTCTTTATTTTTATCGTATGCATTTCGGGCTCTTTCTATTGAGGACCCATCATCAGCAAGCGTTTAATATACACTATAGAACGAATGTGAAAATAGAACAAAATATGAAAATTAAAAGCAACAACAAATTTGTCATAGAATTAAAACATTTAACTACATATAATTGCAAAACGGAATAAACAAAAGGTGAATATGATTTACTTAAATAAGTTAAAAAGAGAAGATTCTATTGCTCCTCGGCCTCCAAATTCATTAAATTGTTGGTGGTTTCAATGTAGAAGGATTCGTATGCGTCTAACTATGAAATCATCTTGTCAAACACAGCATTACAATAATAGAAAAATCGTAAGTGGCTGTTATGTCTACCTGTCAGGGTTATCTATGGACTATTCGCCCTTATTACGATAGGAGTTTTAGTAAATCGTTTTTTAAAATGACATAGCTCTTAGTACAACAATTTTCAATAAGGTAATACATCTTTTGAAATAATGGAAAGGGCAATAAAGAGCAGAGAGAAGGCTGACCCTCTGGGGTTCACATTAAATGTATTGCACAACTTAAACTCAATCACAAATCTAATAATCGCTTTCAGAGCCTCCACAGTCTGCATTAGCCCAAAAGTCACAACTTTTACACTGCAATGGCTCTCCAAGTCTGTCATTGGAATAAATGGTTTCGTAGAACATACACTTCACGTCAGCGTTTTAAGGAACCATATTTGTGAATGAATTCTTTTTACATATAATATGAACCTCGGGACAACAATATACATAATCAATGTGAGGGGGCCAAATTACAACTATTGAGATCATTCAAACAAACTTACAAAAAATATTTAAAATGAAATAAATAAGGTCCATGCTTTGTGAATGTAAGGGACTCACAATTTTCTCCTGATTACGAACGGCTAATCGAGAAAACTCTTTTCATGGCAATAAATTTTAGTATCGGAGAACTTGTCAATTCCTAACTAAAGGTGATACCCGTTGAAAAACATCTTTGTTTTCTGTCGAAATTAAACTTGAACTTCACGTGAAACAGACAAACATGCTTACCATTATATCACCGGCACCACACATCACACTAAATATATTTATTAAAAGTTAAACTGTATATTTACCGCCCAAAATTTTACTAGATTGCGTTCGTAAGACATTTAAATATTGAAGGGGGCCAATATTAGTGCAGGGGACCACATTACAACCTTTTCTTCTAACAATGTTTAGTTTTATAAAAGTAAAAGAAATTTTGAATTTGATACTATCAGAAACTACTACAAATGGACCCACAATGTTTTCTATGAATTTTTTTTGATTTCTGTTTGCATTGTATGTCCTATTTTTCATTCAAAATAGTTTACACTTCCAATAATCGCTTTTGTGTACGTCCTTTCATTTTATTTAATGTTCAAATTTCAAAAAATCCTGACAGTTTTTAGCATCAGAAATAAATCATAAGCTAAAGTTTCCATAAATAATTTTAAACCCACATTTCTGGTTGTACTTTCTTTCTTACTGCACCAACTAAACCCAAGATATTTCTGTACAGAAAGAAAACAAAACCCTGGCTGCATCTGTTCAATACCCAGTAACTATTGCAAAAAATACAAACTCTTACCCTTAGACGATATTATTTTAATTATGAATGTCATTTACACACAGCATTCCTTTTTGCATACCGAAAGTTCGTAGCAAGCCGTATTTGACACTACTACCACAAAAAAAACAACCCAACCCAAGACAATGGAAAACAAAAATTTGACCACGACCAATCCATTGTGCATAGTATAAGAGGCTTCTTTCTGGACGAGGATAAACACATCAAGCTCTCGAACACCTTATTGTTTATGAACAATTTCTAGGAAGGATATGCGATGGAGTGTGATGTTCAAGCTGCGCATATTTCAAAGCTCTATTTATTATAATTCTTCCATTTGAATTGTTGATAGGTATGGCAGAAATTTTCGCCTCAAGAAACAAGGTTAAATTCTTGAGCTGTGTGCTCTGACTGATGGTTATCCTTATCCTTAAAAATATTTTACCATAAGCCCCCTAAGAAAGAAATAAACTATTAACTCCCTCGTTTTACCTTTTACTATCGTAACTTATTTTTTTAAGTCTGTCCTGTGTCAGTCCCTTTCACAGAGAGAGAGAGAGAAGAAAATGAGGACACATTTGGAATAAACATCCTACAGCAAGGATTAGGTGTATCTTCTTCCTTCTTTGATATCCTTCTACATAAAGGAAATATCATCTTATACCGGTTGTTGGTTGTCGTACCCGGCTTCAACTTCTTCCCCATAAATTATGATATATTTTATGCTCACAGTTGAAAACTCAAACATACATTTTTGGTAGATGCTGTAGATTCCTATCTACCTCCTCTATCTTTCTGGATATAGAGAATGTGGCACATACTTTGCCCACTCATTTCATTCCAACGAGCCCTTAAATAAGTTATTTTGGTTTGCAAAAAAAAAAAAATAGCAAACAAAAAAAGAAATCGAAGTTTTGATACCTAACACCAATACTACCACCACCACCACCAGTTCCGCCCGTAGAACGCTTGAGAGAAGAAAATTATTTAAGCTCCATGAATTTCCGTTATGTGTTGGTTGGTTAAGGGGTCGTCTTCTCTCTGTGTATCCGATTCAATTTGAGCATTTAAAATTTGAAGAAAGATATAGTATACTAATAAGTTCCTAGACAAAACAAGAAAACCTCTACTATTTGCAAACGGGCGCCTTCTTATGATCCATTTATTTGTTAGTATTCTTGCCGGCTGTTTGAGTCGTCCTATATATGACCGAACTGGGACGTCCTTTTCTTAACAAGAGAGAAGTAGAAGACGACGACGACGCTTCGAAGTTTATTTTTGTCTTGTAATTTTGTGGAAATTATTCAAGCGGAAATTTATATGGTGAGGTGCTGCTGGTGGATAAAGATGGGTTTGGGTGGGTTTCTGGCGAACGGATGGGTACGAGACAGCCATAATGTGCGTCTTTTTGGCGTCTTGTAAGTTTTCATTTTTTATGGGATTATTGTTTAATGCTATTTTATTTATTTGCTTTGATGCTGATGGAATTAGAAAAAAAAAGAAAAATAAAGAAAAAAAGAAACGAGTATAGAAATTAATGGGCTTTTGTTCTTCGAAAAACATTTTGCAATTTTGTGAGGAAATGAAAATTTTTAAACCGGAAGAAGTTGCCATTACAGTGTTTTGCGGTATGCTTATTATTTATTTATTGAGAAGCAAACATCCGCAAAGGAATTAGAAATCAAGTATGGAAGTATAAGAAAGGGAAAAGATAAGAGGACGAGCATGTAAGGTAGTCAATCAAAAGTGGTGGCATAGGAAATTAACCGAATGAGGGAAATTTATGCACCCTCCTTTACTTACATCTTTATATACGTGGAAGGAGCTTATGGTTATTAGCAAATTCATTTATCACAATCGTCCTACCGGTAAGCAGCTGTCAGGTAGTAGGACTAATTTAAAATATGAATAAAAATTTTCACGATAAAATGATCACATCCATTTTATTGATGAAGTACCTAACGTAAATAGGTTCCTTGTTTTTTGGCACCCACGAACCACCAGATTCTCGTTGTGTTGGATAACTAATGTTGCTTATCTAATGCAACCACAAAATACTTAATACACTTGAAAAAAGTTGAATTTCTTACACAAAGTTCAACATCCAAAACCGCACTGTCCGTATTTACTTCTTTTACAGAAGGCCGAGTTAAAAAAAATAAATAAATAGGGTGGTGCAACAGAGCTAGGAGCCCCTGGGCCCAGCGCATTTCTCACAACCATGCCTTGTGAGGGAATGGAGGGGACCTATAATTTTCTGCCGGTTCCGAACGGCTAATTGAGAAAGCGCTTTTCGTGGCAATGAATTTACTAACGGAGGACTTGCCAATTCCTCGCGAAAGGCGATACCCTTGATAAAACATTTTTGCCTCTGCTGGGACTCGAACCTCGAACATCTGGGTTAGCAGATGGTCATGCTAACCATCACGCCACGGGTACCACAAAAGGCCGAGTATGTAACTTTAATCGAATTTGATGCTTAGTCCGATTCCATTGAAAGGCTTCATCTAACACTATTAGCACACTGAAAACGTTGTAGTTGTTATTTCTTCGCTTTTCTACTCAGACAACAACCGAAGTAAAGTACGCCGAGATTTTTGCTGAGTTGAACAATTTGACACATCGAATTCCTGGCCCCGGAATCCTCAACTTCTAAGACGATTCTTGTCCAATCATCGTCAAAAGATTGTTTCATGTAAATTCACTTTCAGCAATTGAAGGATAGCTATTTTACCACCGCTAGAAAGATCTGCAGTGCTCAATTTCTACGTGAATTAAAAGTGAGGCAAGAAACCCTTGAATAACTCAAAGGCAGCAGATATTGATTGAAAAAAAAAAAAAAAAAAAACGAATGAAGCGTTCAGATGAAGAAGGGATAAAGTGCATTTCAATTGTTTTTTGTGTTTTTCTATCAATGCATAACGCCCGTGACGTAATTGTTAGCATGTCCGCGGGAGGTTTGTATTCCGAATGCCAACAGAAAACAAAAATTGTTTTTCCACGGATATCTCCTTTCGCAAGGAATTGTCAAGTCCTCCGTTACTAAAATTATTGCCACGAAAAGAGCTTTTTCAATTAGCCGTTTGGAATCGGAAGAAAATTGTTGGTCCGCTCCATTCCCTCTCACAAGGTTTGGTTGTGAGAATTGCGCTAGGCCCGTGGGCTCCCCGCTCTGTTGCTTCTTCTTTCGCGTCGTATCGTGCAGTCGTGCAGATGCAAAAGAATTTTGAAGACAATATCTAAACACTATCCACTACAGAATAACGAAATGATTTTCTTCAAGGTAGTCGAATCTTAACATAAGCTTTGTTATCTGACTTATTCATCTGGTCTTTTCCGAGTGGATCGAAAAAAAATATTGTACAATGGGAACGCTCAATTACCAGCTTCAAAAATATCTTGAAGTATGAGAGCTTCTTAAGGATCGGCAGTAAGACAATAGTAGCAAAATGCCCGCTTGTAATCTGATCTTCGAAAACTGCAACCAACCCGTACAATTCATGATAGATATTGAAATCGTACGATATGGGACGAAAATGAATTTATATCTCTTCGTTTGATACCACGTGTTATACATAGTTTTTTGGAAAGCCCAGTGTTTTTTTTATTTATTTATTCGTTTGGGTCAAATGTGCAGTCGAAATTCTAATGTAGCTTTCCATTAGTTTCACTGGGGGAAACACTCATTTTAAAAACCAATGGAACACACAAAATTGTTTCTATTCAGTTTAACGTAATTTCCTTTGTGTGAGTGAAATACCTATGGCTCTTAAAAAACATTCCTTGAAGAAAATTTTCTTTTTGACATTTGAGTAACATGTGTTAGTGCTTCGTGAGTCGATTCTCACTTTAAATCGAGAAGCGGCTGTCACTCCTCAGAGTGACTTCATGAGAAGCGATCTTTTTGCACCAATGGACCGGTTTGAGAATGCTTCTGGACGCTACTGGACGGTCCAATGGAAAGTGACATAAAATTAGGCTCAAACTTTTAATTCTGGTGACAGTTAAATTTAACATATTCGATATCATTGCCAATCTAACATGGCCGCCTCTACAAAATGGCAGAATACATATTTTTCCTCTACTCTCTCAACATGAGTATAAAAAAAAGGTTTAATTAGAAGAATAGAGTTCTCTATGAAAAGATAAGATGGAAATCCAATATGGCCGCCAACAAAATGGTAGGTTAATTTTTCTTTTCACAAATATAATTATCAAATAACAGTTTTTGACATGTAGAACTGATTACACCATAACAAAATGATAATCTAATACTTTACGGCTTTAAAAATTTAAAGCCAAAAACTTGAAAAAAAAAAAAATAAGTAAAGAAATTTTAAATTAGTCCTTAAAAAGATGTAGAGTATTAAAAAAAGTAATTCGATTGGTCGTAGAAACCTGTTATCACATCACTCACCTTATCACCCTATGTCATTGATCGACAAAAAAAAATATTGTTGGATGTGTGACACTTCTATCAAGTCAAGCAGAAACCAATATACCATAATAAATACTATTAACATATATTTACACGGAATACGCGCGCCCTACAAATGCCTGATGAGTTGTCTTCAAATATAGAAGTTACTTAGATGAGGAGGAGGAGGAGACAATCCCACACCTCCTCTGCTCATGTCCTGCCCTCTCCTTTAAAAGAAAACGGCATCTAGGAAAATATTTCCTATCTCTTCTATCTATCTTATCTCCATCGCTTTATTAAAAGCTCCAAATGGTTTTGTTAAGTGAGGTACTCCCTCGCATAATTTCTATGGTATCGCAATGGACCTAATATTGGTCTAAGTGTGTTAGTTGTTTTCCTGATAGCCATTTATGCCTAACCTAACCTGTCTTCAAATCTTGTGGGCTTGTGGGCAAGAATTGCTATAGGCAACTCGTAAAGCACCCAGCCCCATTTCATTCCTTCGAGCTAAATATCATCTATTTGCTCATTTCTTCAATTCTACACCCTTCGACTAGCTCAATTCCTACAACCATATATTGTGGGAGAATGGAGGGGATCAACAATTTTTTTTGCCGATCCCGGACGGCTAATCGAGAATGCGCTTTTCATGACAATGAAATTACTATCGCCTTGCTAAATGGAAAAATAGTTTTCTTTTCTGTTGGGATTGAATATTGAACTTCCCACGTCACAGGCAGACGTTCTAACCATTTTATGCCACGGGTACCTTTGTCTATTTAGCAAAACGAAAACTCATACAAGGTAGGCCATCACAGTTCGACACTTTCAGCTCTTTTCGGTTGGAAATCTGTACAGAAAGTCAGAACCATGGAATGAATCGTTTTAAAATATCGAAAACTTATTTCAAAAGTAAGTGCTGTGTAGCCTAAACAATTGTTTTTTTTTTTTTGAAAAGACGTTTTGGCTAAATAGAGGAACTTACGACAATTGGCTGCCTATAGAAATTGTAATGTGACCTATTTGGACTTTGTTTTTGTGGTTGACAGTGAAGGACCAATGTTATCCCAACCGTCCGTAATCGCTTCAAGCACTTAAGACAAATATCATCTTAGAAAACAGTGAGCTGCTACAGCCTGAAACCATCAACAAAGTTTTGCAGAGTTGGAGTGACAGAGTGCGCTACTGCGAAGTTAGTCGCGGCAGTTACTTAAACAACGTCACGCGAAGCCACGTTGTGTTGCATAATGCATACTCAACAGCATTATGTGTTCTTGCACATAAAGCCAAAATACATTTGTAGTTTTTATTATAAACATATAAAAAAAACTTGCATTTCCTCAATCATTTTATAAGCTCAAGCATGGAATAAAGTTTTACAAAAAAAATTGATTTTTGTTGAAGTGTTTAACTTTCGAGAACGATTACGACTTTATCAATGCCCTTGTAGGCAAACGCACGCTCTTTGGCATCAGCTTGAATCATTAAAGGGTTAGGCCACCCTAGAGGCTGAAAAAATAGGCTTTTTGGGGATTTTTTTTTCAGAAATACTACAAAATAAATCGAGGTAACAGAAATGTGATTTTATTATCTATATTAGTGACTGCTTACAATGATTTTTTTTAAGGGATTTATTACAAAATGGCGGCTGTGCAGCGTTTTTGCGACGACGTCTTTTTTTTCGGGGTCCACGGCCGGGCAACAGCTCCTGTAATTTTTTAAATAATAATAAGCGAATGAATTTTTTCGATTATTTATAGTAACTGCTATGGAAGTAGATAGTATTTTTACGACGTATTGATTTTTGGCCAAATGGCGCCCCTCGAAAGCGAAAAGTGAAAAACTTACCTAAAAAATTGTCAGATAATTGTTAATATAATAACAAATGAACTTACTTACTTACTTAAGCGGGCATTACAGTTCGGGTGAACCTGGGCCTCAACCAACATCCTTCTGTTACGACTTCTATTTCGGGCCAGCTCTCTCCAGTTTCGCAGTCTAAGTCGGTTGAGGTCTTCATCCACTTGATTGCGCCACCTAAGACGAGGTCTTCCCCTTCCGCGATTTCCCTGCAATGTGCTTTCGAAAAGCCGTCGAGCCGGAGCGTTTGGGCCCATCCGCTCTACATGACCCAACCATCGTAGCCTCGCGATGCGTTCTCTTCTGGCTATGCCCATGTCGCGGTGCAGCTCATACAGCTCGTTGTTGTATCTTCTTCTCCACACATTGTCTTCGCATACGGGACCAAAGATCATTCGGAGAATTTTTCTTTCGAAACGACCAAGGGTTTCCTCATCCGCTTTCGATAAGGTCCATGCTTCCGTGCCGTAAAGCGGGACTGGGATGATTAGGGTCTTATACAAGGTTACCTTGGCTTTTCTGGAGAGGGTTTTGTTTCTCAATTGCCGTCTTAACCCAAAGAAGCAACGGTTGGCAAGAGTTATTCTCCGTTTGATCTCCGCACTGATGTTGTTTTCCGTGTCTATATAGCGGATCCTTGGTAGACGAAGTCCTGTACTACCTCGAAGTTATGTCTGTCTATTGTGACATTTTGTTCAATTCGTCGATGTTCTGTGTCCTTGTTTGATGACAACATATACTTGGTTTTGCCCTCATTAACCATCAAACCCATTTTTGCCGCTTCTTTTTCAATACTCGCAGAAGCACCTACGACATCACGCTTTTTTCTTCCCATTACGTCAATATCGTCTGCATAGGCGAGTAAACAAATGAACTACTCAATATAAAAAAAAATCGTACGTACTTCCATAGACAATGTATTTTTCAAGACATTTTTAAAATTTCAAGCTCATCGGTTGAAAATTGCTTGAGTTACGAGTCCGGCCAATTTGAAAAGTATAGTATTGAGATAAACGCGTTTAAAGTTTTGAATAGTAGAAAATCATGAATAATTTTACAATACAATCTGCGATGCCTGAAAGAGACGTTCGGCAAGTCTAAATCGTCTATACTAGTCAGGGGAAATAAATTCTTTCAATAACAACTGCCGTATACATGCTCTACTACCCTTACGTACCTTCCCCCTTGCGCTCACAAAAGGAGCTCGCTGCGGACCAGACGGCTTTGTTCTAAAATTGGAAAACCGAGTACCTAAAGGTTTTTCCCGGTCATAATCTTCTGGGACATCATTTTTGAGGTCCTAAGGTACCATTTGGAATTAAAAAAAATTCGAACTATCGAAAACTCTAGGGTGGCCTAACCGTTATGAACACTACTGCATTTTGTTCCCATATTTGTTTCCGCAATTTTTTTCATAGAAAACAACCCACCATTACAAGGGATGTTTTCATTCTTTTGGCTATTTTTGAAATAATTTTTCATCATTCCACTGTTTCAGAATTTCCCAAACGTTTTTCCAACCATTGGCATTCTCTGGGAGTATGAAACTAATTTGCTGCTCAGAAACGAATGACAACATAATCAAAAATAGCCACAAGCTAAAAAACAAAAATGTTTACGGAAAACATACTGATTCATAAAAAATATGTATTCATATTTTATTTAAATAAAACCATTGACCAATTAATAAAAAATGTTGTTCTTTATTGCGTTGAATAACGCTCATAATTATAAATTCTTTTTCCTCATGATTTTTAAGTTTCCTCTTCGGCAACGTATTATTTTTTTCTGCGTATTTTAACAAAAATCATTACCAATTCGTTTTCATTGACATCAAAGAAAAAAATACAGACTCAATTGTTTTTTGTTTTTTCTTTTTGTGAGTGTATCTTTTCTCCACCCAAAGCTGTCAGTCACTGAACAACACACATGCAATTAAAAATTCTTTCCATGCTCAATAAAATCCTGATTTATATGCAACGATATCGATTTTACCATATTGTTTGGGGATTCTGCAAAGTTAATAAAATCACCTGTCTCTCAACTTCCATTAAAAAATAACCAAACACTTATAAAATGTCGAGGAAAAAATTCCGCAAAGCATATTTGTCACTCCAACTGAGCGAGTGGGATCTGCTGGAATATATGTGGAAAATGCCTTCCAAAATTATTATGGGCCATTCCCAATGGGAATGTGTCATATTAATTTAAAAAGAGACGAATCACGCCGTGCCAGTAAAGTACAAAATGTGCATATTTGTGCCCCAGTTCAGTGTAAAAAAGGGATCTCCTGAAATATTCAATGTAATCTACATAAAATAACATGCAACTTGGATGATGACTGAAGGGGTTCGTTATGGTTGGTTTGATGGGTTATACCTTTTCTCGGCGAGGTGGGTGCGGTGTAGGCTTTTGAAACCTTGAATATTTATTATTATTTATGCAATTCTACAACTAAATGGATACATTGACACACATAAAACATTTGTGGTGTTCTGCAGTGCTGTCGAGGTGACTTTTTTTGACCAGTCAGTTTTATTAAAAAAAGAACACAGATATAATTGAGCCACAGAAAGTTAGCATACCACGTGTGACATTTTATTGATTAAAAACGGAACTTGCTGTTTATTATCACCACTGAATTGCTTGGGAAGAACAAAAATGATTGTGCCTTTGGGGTAGTTGTTACAGGTCCGACTATTGTCCGACTGTTAGATCGGAGATGGCGGTTCGATCCCCAGTATGATCCATGATTCTTTTTCACTCTGTCGTGAGGAATTGCTAGGTTCGTCCGATCAAACCTCGCACAAGGGTGATCACCAGTATGAAGCAGATAAGTAGGAGAAATGTGACTCTTTCGCAAGAAAGAGAAAGAAGTGAATTTTAAGCTGACAGGTGTTGAATAATTGCCATGGATCTACGGAAGTGCACAAGTTGCAGGCCCCAAGTTTTTGCATCCAATTATTTGCACATTGTTATGTAAAATTTGATTGAATATCTTTCGTATAGAGTGCCCCTTTTTAGGCGACTACCTAAGTCCTAAGTCCTAAGACAATTTTTAGGATCTACCGAAGTGCACAAGTTGCAAGCCCCAAGATTTTGCATCCAATTATTTGCACATTGTTATGTAAAATTTGTTTGGATATCTTTCGTACAGAGTGCTCCTTTTTAGGCGACAACCGTCTAGACTCTAGACACTAAAAACGTGTCTAAAAACCTGAAAAATTTACGTAATCAGAGCGTAGAGCTCCAGGGCCTAGCGCATTTCTCACAACCATACCTTGTGATGGAATGGAGGGGAGCTACAATTTTTTGACGGCTCCGAACGGCTTATTGAGAAAGCGCTTTTCATGGCAATGAACTTACTAAATGAGGACTTTGCCAATTCCTCGCGAAATTCGGTACCAAACGGTGGAAAAACATTTTTTTCTCGGTTGAGATTCGAACCAAGGACCTCTGGGTTAACAAAGGACATACTAACCATTACGCCACGGGTACCATACCTAAATTTATCATATGACTGTAAAACAGCCATCCTTCAATCGCTGAATACGAAGTTATATGAAGCAATATTTTGACGATACAATCGGAGATAGACGACGATGAACGATGATCGTCTAAAAAGTTTCGTTATCCAGGCCCAGAAATTCACTTAACGACGTTTGTGACTTTTTCAGCAATTGCTTTCTTGAAGGAAAAAAATGAAATAAAAAAGGTTCAGCGACTGATTCTTAAAAAGTAAATCTGCACTGGTTCAAGGATTTTTTTTTTATTGTTTTTTCAAATCAATATCCATAAAAGTAAGATACTCTCCTTCAAACCAACAAAACCAAACATAAATTCCAAGGAATAAAATAAATTTGGATGTGTCAAGTGCGATACTGTTGATGGTGACTGCATCAACTGCGACAAAATCTCTTTGTAGAGACGTCAGTTTTATCCTCATTCTTTTTTTTTTTGCTTTTGCTTTACTTTTTACTTTTTATTTGGCAGTTAACTGTAATTTCTTTTTTAGTATCTCTATCTTGTGCTACGTGAAGTGAAGTCCTGAAGGATCAGCTCTGCTGCTGCTCTGTCCACTGTAATTCGTTATCGATTTCGATGACACAACATGTAAATGCAAAAGCAGTAAGCTTTTGTTCTTTTCATTTTATTATTTTAATTGGAGAACGTCGAAGAGGACAATAAAATACAAACAAATAATATATATTTTATCGGTAGATATATACCAACATTCTCAACGGGAATACCACCAACAAAATAAAGAGGATATCGAATAAATGTGTACTGCAATTGGGGACTTTCAACTGCCATTTGAGTTCCGGACACAGCAGCGGATGTATTTTTGGCACAAGAAAAGGTCTCAAAGTTCTTTTGAAAATGCATTTTTGGAATAAAATAAGAGAAATGATGGTAAAATGTAAATTCAGGCTACAGCATAGGCGGTTCATGGCCTCTAGCTAAGGAAGGAAATACTCTTGGTAGTCCAACATTACAGTCATTCATTTTGTTATGTCAGAATCAATAAAATGTTTTCTTTTTTGTTTGGTATCTTAGTTTGTGAATTGTTATAATCTCTCTGTTCAGATTGAAGGGAGAAGCTTGCAAATATAGTAGGATACAAATATTCTTATGTTTTAGACTATCAATCAAGTAACTAAGTGATGAACTCCCCCTCCAACGACAAAATTCTTTGACTTAAGCTGAATTTTAAAGATTTTACTGCCAAATGTGTTTTCCAAACAAAAATGTAAATTAGATAAAAAAATGAAATAAAGGACTAGGGTGCAACCTTAAGCGTAGGGTGCTACAGTAAAATTGCAATGTGAGGAAAAATTAATTTTTGAAACGATGTTGTACACAACTTTTTTCAACATATTCGTCATTAAAACTAAGAATTAAAAAAAAATTATTCACTCTCAAAACTAAAAAACGCAGTACTTCTGGTGACTTCAAAAAGCAGTAAACTCGTTTTTGCAATAGATTCACTGATGCTTTGCTTAGAAGTGAGTACTAAACGCCAGAAATTGAGTCTCTGAGACATACAAATACCCAAATTACAATTTGCTTTTACTAATCCATAGATGGTGTTCTAGTCATTGGATGGAAAAAAATAAACAGCGTATTTTGCATAAGATGCGACAAAAGCTCAGGACCGATAGGTTGAATCAAGACAAGAAAATAATTGTATCGGAGGGGGCTATCCCCCTCCGTATAAGCGAAAGGGGTAGTTTTATAAAAAATTAACTCAATTTCTTTAAGAAGAAATTAGAAAACAAATTAGCCACTTACTCTTACATAATTTAATGTTTTTGGAAGCTAATACTTTGTTGTTTGTCATTTTAGTTAATTTTAATTTAGTAAATGGTTTTTGTGTAATTAAGTCTCAAAGTCAAAATTTTGAAAAGAAAACCAAAACAATTCACATTAAGATTTGCACGTTTGGTTTTTCGTGTAGGCTCAGAACTAATAAGCGCATTGACTATTTTTTTTTTAAAAAAGTTGGATCATAAACATTTCATTAAAAAAAAATACAAAATTCATATTTATTTACTCAAAAACAACCATTCACTAAACTAACCTAAATTAAATTGTTAATTAAGGAAGTTTTATAAGTGACTTAATTTTAATAATTTGTTTTAGAAAATTATCTCAATCTTATATATAAAAATGAATCGCAAAATGTGTTGGTAAGCGCATAACTCAACAACGCCTGGATTAATTTGGCCAATTCTTTTTTTTGTTGTGTTTGTTATTGTCAGGAGAAGGTTCTTATGACAAAAAATTAAAAAAATTGAGCGGAATTCCCACAAGAAGGGGTTAGATTTCTATAACCCTTCCTGCATTAGGAGCGCTACATTATCCCCCCTCCATCCCTATAATCCCACGGGAACAGAAACGGGAACGAGAACCGAAACCTTTAAAAAGTTACTTGATCGATTTCAAAAATTCTTTCAACTCTAGGATGTTACATCATCCCTCAGTGACAAAGACTTATATTTCACATATTTCCAAGGTAACGGAGGATTCCCACAGGAACGGGGCTGGGAACGGAGACTTAGAAACTGCTGGACAGATTTAAAAAAATTCTTTCGTCATTGGGATACCACATAATCGCAAAGTTAAAACGATTGTTTTTCATCCCCAAGTTCCCACTTAAGCGGAAAAACGAGAACGGGAACCTTAAAACTACAGACCCGAGCAACGCCGGGTGGCTCAGCTAGTATTTTATAAAATTGCCACTCCCAGAGGGAGATAGACATCCCTCATTCGATTCTTTTCTTATTTTTACCCAGTTAATCCACCCTGAGTTTTTGTCGCAGGTTATGAAAACACCCTGTATAGATCCCAGGTATCGAAGGGTCCTCCCTGAATTATGAGAGTAACGTGCTTCAGACATAAAAACTTAGAAAAACATTTTTATTGACTTTTTTTTATAACTTACGCGCACTTCAAGGGGCTGTGACTAGCTTCATAGTGTTCGAAAACGCAGTGCGGGTTGTATACTTGTATCCATGGCAAAGATTTTCGCATTCATTCCTCTTTCGTTATGACTGTGGCGTAACGCTTAATGCTAAGGATGTCTGCCTATTACGAGTTCGAGCTTCAAATCCCAGAAACATGCAATTGTGTTGGGTATCGCTTTTAAGGAATTGCAAGATCTCCTAGAGTAAAACATTGCCATGAAAAATGATTTTTCATTTGTATGCTCCTCGTTTTTTCTCCAAAGTAGAAAAAATACCCGGAGCTTCTTAAGCTCTGTTACATTACCGTGATACATTGAAATTAAGAACTTTGTTAAACGGGATGATTCGCCAATTTCTCGCGAAAGCCGATCCCGTCGACTTTTTGGTTTTCTTTCGAACATCCTACGTAACAGGCAGACACGCCAGCTGTATATTATATTCACTGACACGTAATCGCTTCTTTTGCCGAAAATATATTTCAATGAAGGGTTGAATGGTGGTCGGTTATGGCAACGAATTCTGAACTTTAAGTTGATCCGGTGCACTTCCCGGATAACGAAAAGTAAAGAAGGTCCGACAATGAAAAGGCAAAATAATTAGTGTCCGACCGAAGCTTCGGCTTCGGCCACATTCGTCTAAAAAAACTACAATCGGCTAAACCTTCGGCTTCGACCAAAACAGGCCGAAGCTTTGGCCGAAGCCGAAGGATTTGTTATTATGGTTGACGTGCGTTGTGGAAGGCGCTGAAAAAAAACCAATTTCCCTTTTCGTAGAGTGTAGAACCGTGTTGACTTATTTCTTGTTCTTTTCCTTAATTTCAAGAAAATATTAATATTGTTAGGTACTAATTTAATTTGTTATTATTTTTGAAAAGTCAATTTGATTTATCCCGTTAATTTGGGTACCGCATGCATACATTTGGTTCTTTCGTTGAACTTTACATGGAGCTGACACAGGTTTCCTTGACAACTCTATGAGCTGTCCAAAAACCTGGGTTTTCCAGTCCTTAAAAAACACTAAACCTCAAAATCATCACACATCCCTGTCATTTGAATAAAAATAAAATGCCATTTGACAGCCCTCAACTCGCCCCAGAAAAAAAACCAGTGCAAGTAGAGGCAAACTTAGGTCGACCCCTGGAACATTCAGTTTGACATTCAGGGCGAGTGCTTTGTGGCGACTCTAGGTCTTCAACGAACGAACCTGTTCAAGAAAAAAAAATAAAAAAAACCATTTTTTTTTCAATTTTATCAAATGAAAATTCTTTAAGTTATTGAAGCTTCGGCTTCGGCTAGAAATCGACCTTCTGTCGGACACTAAAAATAATTGATGGTGAATAAATTTTTAAAATTGAGGAATTTACTGAACAATCAGTGGCAGGTTTGACAAGTCGCCAAGTTCTTCGAAAAAATATTCTCCGGTATTTTTTTTTTATGGGTTTAACTTATGCACTCGCAAAGAAAGTGGAATGCGCATGCCTCTGCCTCCTTGTTGACGCATCACCTATACAAATAGGTTTCTTTAAATATAGCTAGTTTCTAAAATGTCTATTTGTCGTTAACAGTTTTTCAAAAGTTTCGTTGAATCTCTTTTCTTTTCTTGTTTTGATGGCGGTTTTGCTAGATTGAAGCGAGCATATCGGTGTAATGCTTTTATAGTTCTGTGACTTGATAGTCCTATTTGCCAATTATTGCCTTGTTTGAAACTCAGAGTGCGTTTTCCTCTCGAGAGTTGAGGGAGCTAGTGAAAGGAAACTTTCCAAAACTTACCTTGATGTCGTTCTCATGACACTGGTTGAGCCAAAGCAAGCATGTCTGTTAAATTTTGGTTATGTTTTAATTACATTGGCCTTCTCTTAACATGACTACCATATTAAACCGGCAAAAAATTGTAGGGCCTTTCTATTCCCTCGCAAGAAATGGTTGTCAGAAATGAGACAGGTTCCGGGGCTCCCCGCTCTGTTCAGACACCCTATGTATGTATGTATATGATTTGGTCAGGAAAATGGTCCTGATTTCTTCCACAAAATTTACGGTAACAACAAAAAATTATTCGGGCTTTCCTATCCTTTTCTTTTAAGTTCTCCTTTACAGTTAAGTTTACAGGTCGAAAATGATTTCAAATACCAGATATGTTCATTGGTATAATATTTCTTGTATGTGGGAATATGTCGCAATTTCACACTTTCTCGTGAAAAAAACAAAGTCAGTTGACTTAAAGGCCACAGCATCCAGCTCAGTTGGTGAGTTTTTTATGTGCTTGACTGGGGGAGCAATGCAACACTGAAAGTTGTTGCAATAAAGTCCCCAAAAGTTGTGACGACTAATTCACCAGCATAATTCATGCCACGGATCACTTCAGGAACCAAAATCTGGTGAACAACTAGGTGCTAAAGTAGTGAAGATAATGCCCTACTTTCTTTTACAAGTAGAAAATACAATCGCGAATAACTTCTGAAGGTAATATTTTATGAAAAAGTAGTAAAAGACCTTTTTTGTAGAGCATCAAATTTTCTTCCAGTAACATTTTGGTAGTTTTTGACATACCGATTTGTTTGGTAGTGTAAACATTTTAGAGTAAAAAAGTAAAATCAAAAAACATATCAGCTTTTAAAGCTTGACGAAAAATTTTAAGAAGAATATATTTAAAGGAAATTTAATTTCCTACAAAAATCATTCTCGATAAATTTTTTTTGGCTCAAAATGGTTCAACAGTTTTGAGGCAAAAATAAGATCAGGTCTAAGATATAAATAAGACGATTGATAGACCTCTGTTTAATTTTCTTAATGGCTCAAAATTTTATGGTATTTTTTTTGATATTCCGAAAGATACATTTTCAATACTGTTTTTAAAAAACAAATGCTCTTTTTTTGGTCTTTTATAAGCCTTTTATAAGAAGAAAATCCTGTTTTTGTCAACAATTTTTTCAGAAAGCACAGATCAAAAACACATATTTTGGAAAATTTAAAATGATCAAAGTACTTTCCTCCAGAAAATCCCTTTTTTGATCATAAAATAAAGTCTAATCAGCGAAAACGCCATAAAATACGATTCACTGGAAGAAGGTACCTATATGGTCTTTTTTAAATTTTTCTCTAAAACTAAGAAATACTTTTTCGTTCAATTTTCCGGTTTTGACTCCAAACTAATAAGAGCATTGGTTATTAAAAGAAAATGTGACCCTTAATAGGGTTAAATTTTGTAATAATTCTATTTAATGAAAAAAATTAAATTTTTTTCTTCAAAAACTTGACTTTTAGACTTGATTACTCAAAAACCATTCAAATTATCGACTTGAATTAAAATGTTTATTAAAGAACATGACATAAGCTCTGAAAAAACTGCGTACCCCACAGGCGGATCACTAGTGTGAAGCAGAAAAGTGGGAGAGTTGTGATCACTTCAAGATCACTACTCGTAACGCCGGAAATGAAAAGAAGAAAGTATAAGCTCTTAAAAACACTTGAGTATGTGGTTAGCTGATTTTTCATATTTTTTTTTTTTTAATTAGGTCAATTATTACTAAATTGCCCCTTCCACCTAAATGAAGGGAAATAAACCCCACCCCTCCCCAACGATTTTTTTCTTAACATAAAACCAAAAATCACATTCCTAAGTATATTATACGAATTACGGAGTACCCTGTATATCACAGAGGCTATGAACACACACTTCAATAAATACAAAAGAATTGGATTCATTTCGAGCCTGTATTCAACTCTGTGTTTTCGATTTAATGAAAACTGTTTTTATTTCCATCACTACTTGCCCATCCTTTATCTCATTTATCCCAAGAATATATCTACATCCACCAGTCCATCTCCATTGAATTGGATACGAACAAATTTTCTATTATAAAAAATTTCAACAAAATTTTATTCAATTCGAAGACATTTCATGCAGCTGTTGCTTCTACCACAAGCCTTATCTTTTTTGTCTAGGTATACCACGTTATACTGTAAATTGTATATACTAAATCAAAACAAATACTTTAAAGCAATTGACTAACTGCTTAACATAATTTTCGTTTCTATTTCGACAGAACATCTAAATGATGTATACGAGTGAAAGGGTTGTTACTTCCCATTAAATATGCAATTTATTCTTCTTGGTAAAATAAAAAATCTCTTTCGATTCGTTATATTGCCGTGTATACTCGGTATACAGGAGCATAGACATCCAATCCGGACATTTTCACTTTAAAGAAACTGGTGTTGTTAATTCTATTCAGCACTTTGCTCATTGGCTTAAATTAGATGTATTCTCAAAGCGGTACCCGGGTACCTTTTGCCTTTTCAATTACCAGTTAAAGAATCCCTTTTTTTTAACCCTTTTGGTTCCGTGAGGAAAATGTTTCTAAATTATATACATTCGTTCGTCTGGGTTTCCTTTAATTTACTTCAAGCTCTAGAGCCTTACAAAAAGCTACCCTTTTGACATTAACATTTTTTTTCCTCCACTTCTTCTTCTTGTTCTTGTTTTTTTGATTTTTTTTTTTGTATTTTTTTCTGTGCGAATGTATTTTCTGCTCGAGCGAATACGAAACGATGAAATCGCAAACAGGGTTTGTACGTTCTAGGACTTTTAATGACAATTAAAGGCAACTTTTGGGATCCATTTCCCATACCCCGTTCCGGGACAGAGTCATTTAGACATGATTTTTTTTTTATTTTATTTTATTTTATTTTTTTCTTTATTTCAATGTGAGAATATTTCTGGTATTCACCTCATCTCGATTGATATTGAGCTTCGTGACTTAACTATCAAAAGCCAAAAGGTAGATTTAGCAAAGAAGTAAGGAATGTAAAAAAAAAAATCACCAAAAAAAGGAACAAAAAAAAATCTTTTAAATTCAATCCACGTCGTCTTTGGGGCTCCATCATGAAAGCCGCAGCAGGCACAGAAGATTCAAATGAATTTGTAGTTTGCTAGATGCTCGAATAAGTACTAAAGGTATATACGGACGTCCTTCTACGCACAACCCTGTTTAAAAATTAAGATTTTTTTTTTTTGTTGGTTGGTTCCCTGGGCTTTGGCAGAAAAGGTGAAAATAAATGTTCGTGTTTTACAGGAGGAACAGAAAAAAATAAAATAAAACGTGAATATGAGATAAAATATTCCCCCAATATGCGGTGCAAGTGACGCCCTTTACATTACAATGACTAAGTGGATAATAAGTGGGGATGTGTGTACTCCTGTGTATGGCATGTCGGGCAGAGGTCCTTGAAAAAGGAAAAATATTTCCATGTGTAGCAGCTATGGCTGGGATGATGTGGCTGTGGGCTCGTTGGGTTGCGCACAAAAATGAGGGCGAATAAGATATACGGAGATATAAAACATGCGGTTTTTAAGATAAATTCGCTTCATTTTTCTTTTTCATTTTGAGTTTTTGTTTAGCGGTTATTCATTGTGGATTAAATGAGCTGTCACTCATTATACTGAAAGGATGCCAACATATCAAAAGCTAGGACATGCCATATTTTCTAGAGAAATAAGTGAAATTCAAGTGATTCAATTTTTGTGAAAAGGAGGATGTCTACAATGTGTTTTGAATTTTATTGAAAGGCTTTGTATTGTGTTCTTCAATTTTTTTTTATTTTGGGTAGGCTAAGGCATAGAAAACTTTTTTGTAAAATGAGTAAGCGAGGCCGAATGAAGAATACAAACTTTTAAATTCTTTAAGCAAATTAATTTTACCATGGTAGTAGTGAGGGTTTGTTGGAAAACTGTGTATTTAATGAAGAAGTGTGTGGTATTTTTTTTTTTGTTGCTTAGCAAATAACTTTTATGCTCTAGTTCTTTTTTGTACATTAAATACTTTATGTTTCTAGTTTTCTTCACTTTTTCGACACCATTTCAATTGCTTATATTCTCAGTACCCGTTTATTTTTGTGTGGGCACTGTTTTTATATCACTTTCGGCGTTCCACGAATCCGGATCAGTAGTCAGAAGCAGATAAGTTGGAGAGTTGTGATCACTTCCCTGCGAGGTCAAGATGCTTATGAGGCCGTCCCTTTTTACTGCTTAAGCGTTGTGGAGGGAAAGCGAATAGCCCCAAGAGGTCTATGCCAGCGAAAATAGTTGCTCTTTATATGGTACCCGTGGCGTGATGGTTAGCATGTTCACCTGCTAACCCAGAGGTTCTAGGGCCAAATCCCAGCAGAGGCAAAAAATGTTTTTCCACGGGTATCGCCTTTCGCGAGGAATTTGCAAGTCCTCCGTTAGTAAATTACTTGCCATAAAAAGCGCTTTCTCAATTAGCCGTTCGGAACCGGCAGAAAATTGTAGGTCCCCTCCATTCCCTCACAAGGCCTGGTTGTGAGAAATGCGCTAGGCCCAGGGGCTCCTCGCTCTGTTGCGCCACCCTATTTATTTTATTTATTTTATTTTTGTATGCAAGAAATGGATCTAGCAAAAATTTTCAAAGCAGGGAGTGGATATTTTAAAAGTAATTTGACTATAAGCGATTTTATTACAAACTGTCAAAGCTTGGTATGTGAAGTCGCTAAAAACGCTACAAAGTGCTTAGCCTTTTTAAAACGGTACAAGAAATTTTTTACCCCTTCTGATCTGTCTACAATTTGTAAACTCTTTATTCGACAAAATCTAGAGTACAACAACTATAGAATCGATTCACTTTCTTGCGCATCGTCAAAACGTTATTTGCCTCACTCTGTTTTATTAGTTTTTTCATAAACAGTGCTATAGTTTAATAGCCAGTTGCAATCCACTCTTGAAACTACACCCGCCTAGCCAGGAATGCTTTTCAGCTTAACTTGAGCCATTCGGGGGTACAGTTTCGTAAAGAGTTTCATATTTTAGCCGCACAATCCCAATGTGGAGTGCTTTACCTTACTATGTAAAAGGTTAAAAAACAATTAAGATCAATAGAGAAAATGATGAAAACGGTGGCGTAAACAATGCTTCACGGCCTAATGCATTTCAAAGGCCCATTACCTTATAATGATTCCCTAAGTTGGAAAGACTTCTTATGGCTCTGGTGGCACAATAAGTTTCATTCAGACACCGCAGTGCCCAGAGCTGAGCAAGCTCTACCCGTCCACTAAATCTATGGCTCTGCTTTACTCTCAGTGGAATGGCCAATTTTTTTTCCAGAGGCGATACTCGTGGAAAAACAATTTTGTATTTAAATTACCATGTGCTTCTTTTTCCTTTCTGTATTAAAAAAGAAGAAATCGATGTTAATTAAACTCATTTTTGTAAAGTAAATAAAGTGAATTAAACAAATTCAACGAAAGTAGTGGCTGTTATTGGACCTGCTTTTAAAAAAGCTTTGTTGTGGGAAGGCTTATAATGAAATGAGAGGTAATCATTGAAATTTCATACAAAATGCTTTATAAAATTATACATAGGTATATGCGGAAGTTTAACAGTAATTTTCTACTTCGCATTTTTGGCCTTTTTTGAATTGTAATTACTAAACAAGTCTTCCATGCCTGATGGAATTCTCCTTGAGATGGGCATAAGGTGAAGATTTCTGCTTCTAAGCAGAGAGAAGGAGGAAGAATATTTCTTTTTGAATATGGCTGTTAAGACTTCAAGAGCCATGCTGTCAATTGAAGCTTTCTCAAAGCTTCCCATTCTAATGCTGTGGAACGTTTTGGCCACATACCTTGAGGATGGATAGTGATACGTAGCTCTTACTGGGCTACTCAGAATGCTTCTTATAAATATTTCAAAGTCCTTTTGATCGATACATTTCTTCTTCCTTTTCGACGTTGAGAGAATCGTGAAAGTTATTACACCTTTCATTATTCCGGTAGTCTTGATCCCAAAATGAAAGAGCTCCCTTGGTATTGGAATGGACTTCAGATACTCACAGCCGATTCGAGGTTCTTGTTGCGCTGTCTACATCTGCACAGGAAGCCTTTTATTTAACTACTGTGTTGTTTTGATGTTTTATATTTTAGCCTCATGTCTGTGATAGTAATAAGGAAGAAGAACAGCAAACCTTTTCTATCGCTTTCAAGTAAATCAAAATAGCTATAAGATTTGCAGTATCCATTTCAAATTACTATTAGAAATATTTTTTTTCCATCCATTTTTATCGCACCATGTGGCAAAATTTTCAACATCAGATTGTAACATAAGACGATCGGCTGCGCAGTCTATTTTCTTGAAAATTTTCATATCATCCGCGAAGGCCAAAATTTCACTCGATGACAAGCTTAAAGTAACATCATTAATGGCTAGAATAAAGAGGATAGGGCCAATGTGTGACTACCTTGTGGTACTCCTGAGTGCGTCTTAAAGGAGTCTGAAAGAATGCTTCTAAATTTTACCACATTTATGATCTATCAGTTAGGTACGACCTAATCCAATCGACGAAGGTCGAAGGGAATCCATTTATGCATTAAGTTTAAAGATAAGATGAATTAATCAATTTAATGAATTAATTTTACTTCCTTCTCAACTAATTTAATTTTTTTTTTATTTCACTTGTAGATAAATTGCAAGACAATTCTTGAATTTTAACAAAGAACGCATACCCCGATGAAAGTAAACAAATTTATACCGAATCTAAAAATCCTACCACTGGTAGGTGGTCAACAGTAGCCTAGACTGAGGTAAGTGGAAATATCTTTTTGGAAATGATTATTATCTGTTTTTATTTATTTTATGTATTATTTTTATTACAATTTCAATAAACTACACTTAACATATATGTAGGAGTACTAGCTTTCCTTACCATTATCACTTTTTATACAAAAAATGTGCTTTTTTACTAGACGTACTTACAAGTCGAAAGTTTTTTTTGATTTTTCTATTAAATTAAATTAAAAAAATGAATGTAGAATCTAATTTAAATTCTTCCAACTGCTTTCGACAAATAATTCAAAGTCTTAGTGAAAACTTCCCACTTACATTTGTGTTCTTACTTCACTTTTACTGTGAAATAGAGTTACATAGTAGCCTCCCTGGCTTATAAACCGTCTGCTGGTTACTTCTCTTCTGTTTACCTTTTTAGAAAAAAAAAAAATAAAATCATTTAGTAAAACTAAACAATTGGAGTGGTCTTAAAAACAAACAAGAATAAAATAAAGTCTCAGTTGAAGCAATTAAATAGTATGGTATCATGGTAACGGGCTGCACTTTACATCCCAATTCTTGAGATTGCTCGTCTCGAACAAATCCGTCTGCGGCTTCCTGATGCAGCTTTTAGCAAATAAACACTTTTAGTTTGCTTCTTAATTGTTATGGATTAGGTATATAATGGACGAAAAATCGAGTCATACAAAGCCGAAAGGCCTTGAGAACTAAGCTCTTGTCAGAAATGTCATTCGATTCGGTTTTAACTCCGTGCTATTTCTGTGTGAGGATGATTTAAATAATCGGGTATTCGTGATGAGCAGCCCTTAGTTCTACGTTGGCTGTATGGATTCCGTTCGTATCCGTTATAACCTTTTCTACTTGTTTTACGGTGCCCAATTTGATATTCATAAGTCTGCGGTCTTGTTTCCCACCTTGCAACTTCTCCGTATAATCTCTTGATTCTACAACTGACAAGTAGGTCTATTAAGTGTTAATGCGCATTGAAGGTGTTAATGCCCGGTGTTGTTTTTTTACGGTCTTGTTGCAGATCCAATTTCTTGTTAGTTCGTTTATTTAGTTCTTTTTAGCCAGGTTAGAAGATCCAACTAAACGGTCCTGTATATTGGATATGAAACAAGACCACAAGTTTACTGACGAGAATGTTTGGATGATTTTTCGAAATGAGAAAAGGCATTGAAAAAGATTCCAAATTTCGTCCACGCTTTTCGATTTTTTGAAAAATCTTCACCTTCTGTAATTCGGCTCTTTGGAAATTACTCCTTTGACATGAGCATTCTTCTATTTTTACTTCTTATAGATGATCTTCATTTTTCTGTTCAAAAACTTCCATCATCAGAGCAAACGCTAACGCTTTAAAAAGCGTTTCTTTTTTAGCAACTCGCACGGCCCTCTGAATGTGTAAAAGGTAGGCCTCCTAGTGGTTTCTTTTTAAATTGGAATCTTGGCAGAAAGCTACGTAGCTGTAATCTTTGTTCCGAAGAATTATTGGATGTTAAGAACGATTCGTGTCTATAGCTGCAGCCAACTAGTATAACATCTTCGCAGAACGAAATTAGTCACTCTACGCTTGAACATCATTGGAAAGTATTGAAAACTTATTTCTCATAACCAAACAGTGGGTTTTTTTTTCAATTTTTTGACCAAAATGAATCAACACTTGTGCGCAAGTTTTTCCAAAAAGTTTTTGAGACTGGTACGCTTGTAGAAAATACATGGTCCCCGCCTTCGTACGGTGCTTACTGACGAGAATGTGACTGCTGTACCAAATTTGTGAGATTCAACCCACCAACATCTACCAGCCATCGATCTCAAAAGCTCAACATTTCACGCACTAGCCTAAAGAATATCCTAGCAGCATGGATGGAAAGAAACTTTAATTTTGATATTTTCTGCATTTTTTAAAAGAAACTTGCATTTGGAGCTTTCTCTACGATGAACACGACGCGATCAAGCACCTCAACAGGAAACTGATTACTGATCAAGGGGTGCCAATTGAGCCAGTCTTTCGATGTCAACTTTTATCTGTTTTGAAGTTCCACGTTTCTTTTGGACTCTACTGTTGAGGTGAACTAAGAATCGGATGACTTCTTTCAATTGGCCACGAAAACTCTTTTTATGCTAATTTCTGCAACCGGGCTTTTAAGAGCCAGGGTCAGTGCGTTAAACTTGTGTTCGCCATCCAAGCCATTTGGCTTTACGGTTGCCTCAAATTTATCTTATCTACAAAAACGAGTCAAAAACCAAAGCAAAGAAATAAACTAAATCTGGAGAAACTAAATTGACAAGGGCTGTTAGCTGGAATTTCTATATCTTTGAATATTCCAAAGAAGTTTCTCGAAGCTCAATTATCCGGATTCAATTTAGTTGCTTTTGCAGGTTCCAACTCGTTTCTCTAGAAAAGACATTTTTTTTGAATTCTCTTTTCGCATGGAAAACTGTTTCTCGAGGCCTTCAATGCGTTTTTCTAAAGCAGATACTTTTATCTCAATGTTACTTCAAGGCTATTTTTTGAACTTCTAAAAGATTCTATTGTACTTCGAGCTTGAGAAACTTCTGTTGTCCGCTCTTTTGCTCGTTTTGTTAGGCTTCGAGTGGTTCAAGAATGCTGTTGTTGTTTATTTATTTTTTTTGCCCATTTCGCTTATCTTTTCTGAGCTTCTTTTTCTCATTTCGTTTTATTTTATGTCGTTCGGGAGTATTTTTCTGTTCGTTTTTGTGCTAGTTTCATGGTTTTTTTTTATCAGCTTTCTTTTGTTTCGCTGTTCTTCAAGTTTTGTTAACCGAAAACACTGCAAAGTCGCTTTTCATGGCAATGAAATTACTCTGGAAGGACTTGTCAACTCTTGACGAAAGTTGTGGAAAAGCTGTTGGGTGCTCCTTAAACTCCTTTCTTGTAGAAGAAGGTATGGTACACCTACCATTACGCCACGGTTACTACTGACAGAACTTTCTCCCGAAAACAATTTTTCAAGTCTTATAAATCTACAGAAAAAACTTTTTTAATAAGAACATCTATTGTAGAAATTCAGCTTACGCTTATTTTTAATCAAGCTTAATTCAGTCATAATTTTTTTGCAACTCTCCTTGCACATGCACGCGTTTCTTAATTTTTTTTTTTTATAATAAATTTTCTGAAGAGAATGATGATTTGATTTAATGTCTGAACTAAGTCAAGAGAACAAAAATTCCAATTAGGAATGTTCATTAAGCAGATAAATGAGAAAAGTTCTTCTTTCCACTTATTTTATTTAACCCATCTACACACCACGCGCTTACAATGAATACTTTTGCTTGCGTAGAGAATGTAGAGAGAACACATCCGCCAAAAGCTTAACTTCTCAACACGTGAAATTCTAAAAGCAAAACTCTGTCTGCGGGCTGCGAAATATAAAAGGGAGTAAATCAAGTTTTTAATTTCTACGTCATGGTTAGGTAGGGCTCACGTCGCATCGTAACAATCTTTTGAGGCAAGATGAAATTATTTTTCAACACTTTAACGGTAATGAGTTTTCTCGTATTTGAAGCGCCAAGCCATGCTGAAAATAAACGCACCCAATCATCATGGTCGTGAGTGGGGGATGAGGGAGGAACACCAACTTGTATATCTACAATGTAATCCTTTGTTTTAAAAGTTTCAGAGATTGTGAAACCCTACAAAATAGTTGAAGAAAACTTTTGTTTTAATCAGGCTGTTAATATAAAAGTAATTAGATTTGTGGGATGAGGAATCATTTGTGACAATTTTCGAGATAAATGAGGGAGGTGGTACAGTAAGTACTTGACAAAAATTTCAATTACAATAAATTAAGGATCACCAGGAATCACTTCTTTTTTTTGGCAATAAATCACATGAATTTTCATCTTTCCTGAAACCCTAAAGTGTTGAGATTGTCCGACAGTAGGGAGAAAGTGGGACAGTATCTTCTTTTTATTTTGTTTAAATATTTTATGAAAAATCCGAAAGATGAAATGAAAGTGACGACATAATACGACCACCAAAGAACAACATTAAAGTATTTTAAGATTTACGTTTGAATTTAGTAAAAGTATCTACTTCCGAAGTAAGCACTTCTGAGAAGGTAAACGGGAGAGTTGTGATCCCTTCGAGATCACGAATCAAGATGCCCATAATGCTGTAAAGGAAAAGCAATTCTCAGAATACATTTCCTTATTAAATAATAAAAAGTTTTCTGGGAAAAAAATAAATCAAAAAAAAAAATCGCAGTGTTGTGTGTTTTTTTCTCGTTTTTGTCTAAGTAATTTAATGCTCGTGCACTGTTCATTGAATTCAAATAGAATTCATTTGTTGTGGATTAGGCGAACCCTGAACACAAATAAAACGAGAAAGAGAACGGAAAAGTAAATCTGAACAAGATAAACATCTAGTGGATTGTGGATTGTGCCCTGTTATCTACATTGGAGACATTTTTCGTGCGGTTACATTTTCATTTTGTGGTTTTTATAATTTTAATTTAAAGATTGATTGAAGCAGAACTGCTTGTCATTAACAACAAGGTGCTCAAATAGGTACCTACCTTCTCCCATCACCACCGGGGGAAAAACAGGTTATCCAAGGGAGACACTTTTACGTCATTTTGAGTCAACAAGATTTTTCAATTTCTTCAAAATGAATGAATTAATGGTATTAAGAAATTAGTCTTGAAAATTAATTAATGGTATATGAGAGTTTCTTGGTTTTTGAAGATGTTTTTTCCGTCGTGGTGCAAAAAGCTATTAAATGAATGACAAAACGAAGGAATTTGTATTCATTTATTCAAAACAAGTAAAACAAGTTAAATTTCTCTTTGGATGAAAGCTTTTTGGAGCTCTTTGAGGATTTTTTTTCGCCCTGTTTTGATGAAGTTTTTCATACTCCAATGGTATACAAAATACAACAGTGTGTTGAGTTGATATCAAAGCGGGCAGTTATATTTTGTTTTTTGAATAATTAAATTATTAATTTTTCAAAAGCTAAAATATGAAACTCTTGAAACTCCACAAACGTTGAAATGCATCGTTGTCTTCAACTTAATCCTCTCCTACTTTCCTAAACTTTCTCACATTATAAGGGTAATCATAACCATCAAAGGGTTATGATTACCTACCCTTATAATGTGAGGATGTAGGAAAGTAAGAGAGGATTAAGTTGTACGCGTTAATTATAAAAAAAAAATTGTGAAATTCAATGAGATTGGCTAAAAACATTAAATTATTATTTTAAACTAAGAAAACGGAATTGGACTTTAAATGCCTTTCCAACTTAAATAATGTACAGAAAACTGTGACGAAAAATTGTTTTTTTTATTTTGAAAAATGTATTGAAAATATCTTTATGACAAAAACAAAACACAACCAAAGTTTAAGCTCTTAGAAAATAAGAAGAGATCTGTCAATCGTACTTATAAACTATGTACTTCCTTAAGAAGTTATTTGCGATTTAAGTTGTAAAAAATTAAACATTCAATCGCTTAGGTTCTTAAAGTTTGATTACTTGGAAACGGTTAGTGTGACGAACATTTTTAATATGAGCTTTTTCATAGTAAAATTGAACTCCCTACAAAAATATTTAAAAATAATTGTCGACAAGCTTCTTTTAACTCAAAATAATTGACTATAAAATGAGATCATTAGCCGATAACACAAAACTTCAAGTACCTACTTGTAATACAAGTGAATTATTGCAAGTGTAAACAAATTTTGTAACACATTCACCCTTATTACGAACGGCGTTTTAATAAAACGCCAACAAGATGACTTATCTCTAGGTGCCACAATTACCCATTAAATAAAATAACTTTTGATTGAATGGTAAGAGCAATGAGGAACAGATAGAGGGCTGAACTTATATTTTTATGAAAACAAAAATTATGGCGGCTGGAGCTCTGTCATTTTTTTGGCGTTTTAGTGAAACGCCTATCGTAATAAGGGTGAATGGTACAAGTTGATTGAGCGTAATATATAAAATCTTACGAGTGACTCTTGACTTGTAGCTTTGTATTACAGGTCTCAGGTCTAAGATATAGAAAACACGATGAATAGACATTTATTAATTTATAATTTAAAAAAAAATTTAATTCTTATTTTCAGCCCAAGTGTACTGTACAGTCTTGGGTAAAAGTATAACATATCCGGCTTTTTTGAATTCAATTGAGCGCCTTGGAAGAATTAAAAGGGATATCACCCCAGACTTAAACCGAAAATGCTTAGAACTTTCTTAAAACAGGATTGTAATTGTGTTCAGAATTCAGACTGTTCATCACTAGGTACATGATTCGAGACCAGCAAATAGCGAAATGAATATTAAATATCTGTGAAGAGGAAAGAGTATCTGAAGGTCCGCCAAATAACTTTTTTTTTTTTGAAAATGGACTCAAATCATCGAGTGTAGCCTCGGCTGTGTGGCACGTGGCGCCGCGCCGTCCTGTTGAAACCAAATGTTCCCAATATCCTCCTCTTCGATTTTTGTGAACAAAAATTTGTTCAACATGACCCGATAACGATCGCCATTCACTGTAACGGCCACTCCTGGCTCATTTTTGAAAAATGGCCCAATTTCTGGACCAAAATCCGCACCAAATATAGTGACTCGTTTTGGATGTATCGGCTTTTCAATGTACGCGTGAGGGTTTCTGTGCCACAAATGCGACAATTTTGCTTGTTTACATACCCGCAAAGATCAAAATGAGCTTCATCTGAAAAGATGATATTTTTGGCAAAATCGGCATCTTTTTTAAGTCGATCGCAGGCCCACTTAGCGCAGCGAAAACGCAACATTTTCATTCAGCGAAAGGATAAAACTAATTATCTGTCATGAGCTAAGTGTTACCATTCACGAAATAAGAACTAGTTAAAAAAAACGTTAAATGGCGGACCCTTTATTTCTTTTGGCTCTCAGATAAATTACTGGGGGTCGATTCTGTAACTGTGAAGCTGTGAACTGATAAAAAATATCACAACTTCACAGCGAATGCGATTCTCGTTCTGTGAAAAAATGAAAACTAACGTCAAAATTTCTTCACATGATAAATTATTTATCACAAAAGAGTTTGTCTGTGAAATTTAAATTTGAAAGTGGAAATTCAAAAAAAGAGGGCAAAGGGCTTCAATAGCCCAAAAACAGCTTTTAATTGATTTTTTGGAGCAAAGGCAAGAACTGGCAAATGACAAGTAAGTACATAACTTAAGATAATTTAAAATAATCCTTATCTACGATGCAAAACAATTCCATTTGCAGAGCTATAACTGTTGACGGTTCACATTTTCGTTCAAACGAGTGGACGGAACTAAGTGTTCAGTTGAACACTAGGCGGAACCTTAAAAGAGGAACCGAAATGGAGGAAGTATTGGAATGATCTTGTGTAAGTTTTATAAGTTAAAACATTATGGCAGACATGAAATCACTAAATGTTTTCCTTTACGCACAGAACAAGTGTTCAAAGCCGCGACACCACCAAGAAGAAAAAAATCAAAGACCTCACAGAAACAGACGGGCGAATAATAAATAGTACTACACCAAAAACGATAGAGTTGAATGAAGTGCTTCTCCGTTTGTTATTTCAAATGGACTTTGCCCATTTTGAAGTGACCGCCGCAATATCCTCATTCTCTTCCTGGGCAAATAATTACATATACAAATAAAAAATAGCTACTTCATATGAAAAGACATTTTCGTAATGAAATAACCTTTGTTCACTACGGCCTCTATTGTTAAATACCAACTGAATAATTATGCCTGACATGTTTTGAAATATTTTTTTACAAATAAAAATTAAAATTGACGCAAAAATGACAACATTTATCATTTAGTACTTTTTAGTACATACTGTCAGAGTGATTTATCATTTTGAGTTCGGGAATCGCATCAGATTTTTTCACAGCTTCAGTTACAGAATCGACCCCCTGGTCGTGTTTGAACTCACAACGATTAAAAGGTTTATTAAGGTCGACACCTTAAAGGATAACTCATAGTAGTCATAGAAGCCAAGGGACACAATAGAAAGTACAAATCATCGTAGACAAAAATACATTCCTATGAATGCTGCACATTTTATTTGTTGTTCTTTAACTCAGTTCATTTTTGAAACTGTGGTCAATTTGCTTGAAGCTAGAATTTTGAAACCAAAAATATTCATTGTAATTTTAAAAAGTTATAAGCAATTAAAAGTGAAAAAAAATTTCAAAAGTCAGCCTTTTTGTTTTTTTTTTTTTTCATTGAAAATGTTTCATTCTGCTTGAGGCCATAGCTAATTCGATACAGGAAATGAAACCGTTTTGCTATTTGCTTTCAAATAATTCATGTCATCCATCTACGAATCAGATGAGTTTCAGCAGCCAATTTCAGGACCGCCATTTTGAAAAAAAAAAAAAAATTTTTTCAAATAACTCCATATATTTATTTGCTTTCATATGTAAAAAAGTTGATTACTAAACATGTTTTGTTCTATAAATAAAACGTATTGAAAAAAACTACGCTTTTTGGAGTAACCTGTGCCCCTGTTCTGTAACTATCGCCTCGATAAAAGCAGGCGCCTACTAAATTCATAGAATTTCGTTCCATTTTTCACCGTTTATCGCCGAGGCGATAGTTACAGAACAGGGGCACTGGCCTTAAAGGAAAATAGACGCCATTTTCAAAATCTTATTATTCTAATTTCGACTGTAGAGTGAGAGACTATTGTAATGAGACTGATTTTATTACCGCGCTTGTGGTAAATTTCAAACCTTGAAACTCCCTTTCCCTATCCCGGCATCGTTTCTCTATACATTAATATATTTATCATCGCTCTAGCTTGTTAAGTTCGCCTGCTGTTTCGTGTTTAGTTCACGTGTGTTGGTGGTGCTCGACACGAAAATTGAGAAACCAAATCAAGAGCAACGCGTCGTTATAATTTTTTTTACCACTAAAGGGATGTTCTTGTTGCAATAGCCGCTTTATTCGCCCGATTTGACTTTTGTTCTCTTGAACAAAATCGGTGGTCAAAGGAACCCATTTTGAGTCGATTTTGAGCATTCAGGCGGTCGTGACAAGGATACTCGCGCACATCCCAGTCGAATCGTTCCAGAAATGTTACGGAGCATAGAAAACGCCCTGGAATTATTGTATAGCTGCAAAAGGTGACTAATAAAAAAATACATTTTATACTTCTTCGTAGTTTGCCCCTTTCCAATGAAGCACCATACAAAAGCGTATAATTTTGAACTTTCTATAAAATTTTGCATTCGACAAAATCAGGTGTGATAGATAGACTGACGGAAACTAAAACGATTTAATATTCAAGTGTTTTTGGCCAAATCCTTTTAAAATATTCGAAAAGTTATTAGCTAATGTACTGAAATTGGATACTGTACCGATCAAAAATTGTTGAAGTATTCTAAGTATGCAGTTTGAGCACTTGGATCTAATGTTTGGTCTTATACGTTTTTAAATTTTTTGGTTTTACGCCTTGAAATTTCCGAACTTTCAAATACATTTTTCAAGAACTAACTCTCCCACTGTACTTTAAAAATAAATTGGGTTCAAAAACATGAACATATCCACTGACACAGCAAAACAACTTTTTTTAAGGTCTAGAAAGGAACTCGTGATAGGGCGATGAAGTTGTTAGCCAGTTTGTCGATATTTCATTTCGCTTTTTTCTTCGATTTCGCCTTTCAGCAATAAGGGTTTTAATTAACATTCAAGAATGTAATTATTTGCTCTTTCTAAAAATCCAATTCTTTTAACCTCTTGTAAAAATTATTTTATCCGAAATGCGAAGTGTGTTTGAATTTTCGGTATCTCAAATCCAAATATCAAAATCAATGAAATTATAGAAGATTAATATGTACTTATCTGGTTAAAAACGAATACCGTTCGGTACCGATTTACATAAATTTTACTTTTTATCATTAAATAATTGCCCGCTTGTAATTCCCTCGATCAACGAGTCGCCTCTGATGGTCACGTGATCTGTTCGCCACCAGCAACTCCTCTTTCCAATATTTGATGCTTTTGCGTGCGGTGCAAAGTTTTTAAAATATATCGATTTCCTAACTTTCCCCGCTTTGCCCCACCACAATAAAGCGCGTCTTAATAGAATTCTTATTTTTATAAACACTGAACTTGTGTCCATTGTTGAAGCATCAACATTATCATCTACTTAGGGCAGGGTGATCGACAAGATTCATAGATCATATTCTTTTTCATAGCCTTTGGCTATAAAATTAGAGAAATTTTCTTGTCTGAGTCAGTCACTTACTTAAAAACACTATTTTTATTGCATTGTATTTAATGCAAAACACTTTCTTTTAAAATACTTCAAAATTTAAACTCCACCGCATTAAGATATCCAATGCTCTTTTCGAATTGAGTAGCATATTTGTTTTCAAATCATTTTTCCTCGAGCCTACATTCTTTCAAAAATTAGCACTCGAATTTGATTTTTTTTCACTACTAATTTACTACCAAAAATTGCAGAAAGTGTCCTATGGACCAATTTGACTGCTTTATTCTCTCGATTGGTTGCCGACATCAAGTTGGAACTACATATTGTTAATTCCAAAACTACTGAAGCTACAAACTTGGTACTTAACCTCAAATATTTAAAAAAAAAAAGGTTTTAAAAATATATTGTGGTGATCTTGACGATTATCATGATATATGACTGTTACCGTTACGTATTATGTTCATGGTTCGAAAGTTAGAAACATCAAATGTTATCAAAAGTTATCAACTATCGCGAATATACACTGCCTAGATATATTGTAGGCCTTGAAACGAGTTCGGCCCAGAGGTTTCCAGAGCTTTATTGAGTCACTCAATTTTTACTTGAAAGAGGCTTCAATTTAAGAACCCTAAGATTCTAGATTTGCTACAAGCGCACAGAAAAGTTACACAGAAATGGGTCTCCTTTGTTGAATTGAAAAAAGCGATAGTACGATAAGAAGGGACTCAAAATTTACTACCTCTCTTCTATTATTAAACTTAAAAATAATAGGAAAATGATTATCGACCCATGGCTATATTTACCTTTTTTATTGGAGATTTTCAAAAACTTGCAAACTACCAAATAAGAACCTGTCTCCAAAGTAATAAATTTTATTGTATCCAACAATCGGGCTTACGACCTCAGCACAACTGTATAACAGCCTTGATTAACGTTATTGAGGATATAAGAAGTAGTGTAGTTAGCAACTAAGTGACTTTACTAAGATTATTAGATTTTTCAATGGCATTTGACTCTGTCGATAAATAGTTTTATCAATTCATCAATTTAATATTTCTTCCCCGACAGTTAAGCTATTCTCTCATATCTGACCGGTAGATCCTAAGCAGTATTTGCCAACAATGTACTTTCAAATTTTCTCCCATTACAAAGAGGTGTCCCTCAAGGCTCCATTTTGGACCATTCTCATTATATATTAGTAATTAATAAAAGAGTTCACATGACAGGATGCTAGCCTGCCAGCTGAACTCTTTTATTCACGTGTATGCAGATGACGTCCAATTGTATTATAGTTTCAACCTTGGAATTGTCGAAAATGATGTGTATGAACTCTACGGGTACTTGAACAAAATTTTTAGCTATAAATAAATAAATATATAGGGTGGCGCAACAGAGCAAATAGCCCCTGGGCCTAGCGCATTTCTCATGACCATGCCTTGTGAGGGAATGGAGGGGACCTACAATTTTCTGCCGGTTCCGAACGGCTAATTGAAAAAGCGCTTTTCATGGCAATGAATTTACTAACGGAGGACTTGCCAATTCCTCGCGAAAGGCGATACCCGTGGAAAAACATTTTTGCCTCTGCTGGGATTCGAATCACGAACCTCTGGGTTAACAGGCGGACATGCTAACCATCACGCCACGGGTAAATGATTCTGATTCATTTATAATTTACGCGCACATCAAGGCGTTATAAATACCCTTATAGTGTTTTAAAACATAGTGCGAGCATTTAGGAAAATGGAAGAAGATTTAAAAGGAGAAACCCATCAGGTAGAGCATTCCACATGCGGGTGGTGCGACTAAAATATATTTCTTTATACTTGACTGTACGTCCGAAGCTGGGTTCAAGGTAAAACTAATGAGACTCCCTGGCGAGGCGGGTGTTGCGGCTAAATTGTTTCAGGGGAGGAATGCAATTGGCTATTTCACTAGAGCACTGTTTGGGGAAAAAGCGATAGAAGAGAATAGTTTGATTTTTACATTGCAAAAGTAAAGATTTTGTGGTGTTTGTGGCGTATTTGGTGGCATGTCTGCCTGTTGTTAGGTTGGAGTTTGAAGTTTAAGTCTCAAAAACAACCAATGGTTTTTGCATATCGCCTTTTCGATGAATTGACAAGTCCTTTACGAGTATTTATACACAGCCATGAAAAGCTCTTCCTGGAATAGCCGTTTGGAATCGGCAAAAATTTGTGGAGCCCTTCATTCCTTTGTCAAGGTGTGGTTGAGAGAAAGAGGAATGCTCCGGTTCTAACCGAGGTTTGTTGTACCACCCTATCAATTTATTTACGACGAAGATATTAAAATATTTTATTTGGCATGAGTAAGCGACCATTAGTTATGCTAAAATTTGTGTTGAATGGAAATAACCTTCTTTTAGATATAAACTATGGTCAAAAGGTTGTATACGTAGGCTTATCCCAGTTAAAAAAAATGGCTGACATAACACTAATCGTTCAAGATTTGAAATATTTTAAAACCCAAACATATGTTGTATTTGAGCACCTTCCTACTACACAAACGAACACCACAACATTCTGAGCCGAAGATTTTGTGTACCTAAGTATGCTTTGCCTTGAAGTTAAATTCATAAAGGTCATCGTATCCCTTCACGTGCTTGAATTTCATATACAAAATTTATCTGGGGAGACATGAGTATTTACCAAAGTTATCATTATTTTTGTTACTATACCAAGAATCTTAATAGCTTCGCTTCCCCTATTCTAATGGCGACGACGGCAAACCACACGCCACAATCAAATTTATCATCCTTGTTCGTGTGATAAATTGTAACCCGCACAAAGTCATACACCAACTCCCACTTTTCTGGAGCGTGGTGCCAGTTCTAAAAGCATATTCCATAGTCCTCCAACTCCGCATCATATAGCAAATCAAAGCTACCCATCTCATCAAAGCAATTTAGAATAGCGAACAAGTAAAAGTAAATATGAATCCCGTGGAATAAGTTATGGGAAACTACCTCTCAGCCACTTACCACACTGAAAATTGTGATTGCTGGCAGTAAATTTTCGTAAAACCAACCCTCTTTTCACCACCACCACCACCACCGCTACCGTCACCACCCACACTCCTTCAACCACATTTCAAAGACTTCAGAAAGTAGATAAACTCTAGCGCGAGAGCAAACTTTCGTAGACCGCACAATAAATAACGCAAAAGGGACTACTGAAGACATTCTATACTCTTTTTGTTTTTTGAACAGCTATTCGCTGGTGAAGCTGCTGCTGTTGTTGTTACATGTGGGTAAAGTGTGTAATCACAAGCACTAAACTAGGACAATAACAATTGAGTTGTTCTTAATTGTCGACCATGTGCTGGTTGGTTGGTAGGTACTTGTGCCATTCCTGGCTCGTTCATGGTTGTGTCCATAAAAAAAAAAACAGAAAAAAAAAACAATAATAACAACAAAATATAGAATGGGTGGTGAATAAACTAGTTGAAGGTCCTTGAGGGAGGCAGACGTCGGGCGCCCAGCGTGTTATTTGCATTTTTATTGTGTTTCTCAAGCAGCAGAAACAAAACAAAACTCCCAGCCTATTCAAGCAATTTATCTACGTGAAGGAGAAATGTAAAAGAAGAAGCAAACTTCAAGTACATACCGTCGTTCGTCGTCCTCGTCGTTTTTTCTATCCGCTGATGTCCTTAAGCCGAGGATATCTGCAGCAGAACTGGAAACTGTTGATAATCCGCATGCAATTAGTCCTCTTTTTAATTAATTTAAGTCTCTTCCAGTTTTAATCCTCGTGTTTATGCCTCGATTTATTTCTTTTTTCTTGATTTACTGTGGTGCACTTTTGTTCAGAGTAAATTTAGAGAAGTACAGATGCGGAAAAGATTCCAGATTAAAATCACAGATACCTAATACATGAATATTTCTAAAATATATACCTACACTTTTTTTTTTCTTCTTCAGAGAAACACTTGATTTTGATATTTTTTTTTATCTTTATCATCCCCTCAAAGTCGAAAAAGGAAACCCGAAAGAGGAATTTTAAAGCTTTATTTAAATTTATTTCACTGTATGTAGGGAAAGGTATTCAAGACACTCACATCCGATTAGAGAATTTTGTGGGATTTATTGTTGAAGAAATGCTGACACAGCACAGCAGCAGTGGCATTCAATTTTAACAAACAATCATGATGACAGCTAACGATTCACTAACTCCTTCTTCACTCAGAGCATGTCAATCAATCATACAAATTTGGGATGCACATGGTAAACACACTTCAGATGGAGATACTTGAGATACGTTTACGATTCGACACGCACATATTGTGAAAATTTCTTTAATTTTTCTTTTCATGTGAAATCATTAAACTCACGTGTCACTATTGGTGTAGATAAAGCAGACCCAGAAAATGAGCACTATTTTTTTTTTAGAAACTATTGGGAAGGAGTTATCCTAATCTCTTGCCGTTTTCATCGACTAGGAAATCATATTTTTTTTCTTTAAGCAAATTCACTTCTTCTGTAACGCAGAATTTTATTGAATTAATTTTTTGGTTAATTTTTCGATTCTCTAATTTACATCCCTTTTGGAACTTGTTTTTTTTTTCCTTCTTCTATTAATTTATAACCAACCGTTAAGATATCGTGGCGTCATAAATGGTAGACGCTAGGAGACTAGTTTCCCAATCACAGATTTTCCCATACATCTGCAGCTGCTTGGGGGGAGTACTCGTGTTTTTCTTTTTCGATGCGCGAAAACCACCGGGCGGATGATATGGTGGTGAATGGTGATTTTAAAAATGAGGAAAAGCTGTATTCTTTATTTTCTATGGACACTGTCGTCGTCGTCGTCTGTACTGTAACCAGGGTGAGCGAGAGTTTCTATAGAAAAGAGCGCTGTTAGAGAGAAAGTTTTTGCTGGAGCTGGAATCTTATATAAATAGACGAAAAATCATCTGATAGCAGAGAGATAATGTAATGTGTTTTTCCATTTTCCAGTGTGGTGAGAAAACACACCCAAAAAAGTTATCAATGGGAAGTAAAAAAAAGAAGTCTCTCTATTTTGAGGTGAATATGGAGGAGCTTTCCTGGCTTTCCCGGGAATTATGCTAAGTCTAGGGTAAAATTTGTCGTCGAAACCTTTTTTAGTCCAGCTACGTTTAAATTTGTTCGTCTGTTTTCGTTTTTTAAACAACCTGTCATCCTTAGAAATATTCTACTTCGGTTGGCAATATAAAAATTTTGATGCCAAGAGTGGGACGGAATTTCCCAATGTTTCTTCTCTTTTTTCCCAGTATTTTTGCCACCACAATACATGATGATAGGCCTTTTAATGAGCGCATGCTTATACTTCCTGTGGAACCTATTCTAATTTTTGGGATTCAATTTTATTTCTGTAGTCATTTGTGTGATTAGACGTTTGGGATGATGAAGCGACAGTAACCGTCATCATTACAGCTGGTTCAAGGCTGTCATATATCCAAGTTGTAGAGAAGTGCTTCAAAAATAAAAGACTTTATGTCCTATGCAATAAAATGTCCAGCGACTCAGTAAGTTTTACTATCTGTTAATTAGGAACAGAAGTTAATAAAATGGTTCAGACATACAGACGGCTGAACTATATGACCAAAAATGAACTTAAAGCTGACCATCATTCGAAATCGGTCAACTAATCGCGCGTTTTTCATAGAAATGAATTTACTATCGGCGGACTTGCCAGTTCCTGGCGAAAGGCGATACACGTTAGGCGATACACGTTAGGCGATACACGTTTAAGAAAATTTTTTGTTTTCTGTTGGAGTTCGAACAACGATCCTCCCGCGTAACAGACAGACAGGCTTGCCATTACGCAACTTGCATTTCTGGTTCTAGCATTTTGACTCTCCGAACGAACTTTTCAGTAAGTTTTGGAGGGCATTAGTCCATTTTCCAAGTTGAATTTTTTGCGATTATTCATTAGATAATTGAGAACAATAAGTTTTCCGACCACAAAAAATAAGCAATCTTCATTTTCTCAGCCAACCAAGAACCAACTGCCCTTAAAGCACAAAGTTCACCTGTCATAAGATCCAAACTAGTCCAGGAGACAATTTCGATCGTCTTAACGAAAAAGTGCTTTTAATGGCAGTGCAATTACTTTCGAAGGACTTGCCAATTCCTTGTGGAAAACTATATCTAAAAGCGATTGGGTGTTCCTGAGAATCGAACCTTGAAATTTAACGTAATCGTTAGCTATACTAGATTAGATTAGATTGAAGGGACGGGTAGAGCTTGCTCACCGCTGGGCACTGCGGTGTCTGAATGAAACCTATTGTTCCAGCCCATGTGAGGTTTCAAGGCAGTTCTCCTGCTCCTGAATTGAACCAGAAGTTAGTAATCTTCTGTGGGTGAATGAGCTTGAGTTTATCTAGGGGGGCGATCTCATATTCAAGTATTTGCTTTCTAAGGCGGAAAAGTGCCTTACATTCTGTAATAATGTGCAGAGAAGTTTCTTCATTTTCGAGACATAGTCTATAGATGGGGTCCGTTACTAGCATCATTTGGTGAAGATGTTTCTTTAAAGAACAGTGACCGGTTAGTAGTCCTGGTGCAAATTTTTAGGGTTTTCCTATTGAGGTACAGTAGGAATTTTGATGTTTTTTAAGTATATTCTGGCAAAAAGAGTTTTGAGCAGGTTTGGCCAGATGAGTTACTCCAAGCTTTATTTGATGCTTCCAGTAGCATGTTCTTGGCAGTGTATTTGAATGTGCTTTTATTTACACCGCAGAAGGGTTCAGGCCCGACGAATGGTTTAGATGCGCCGTCCTTAGCTAAGATGTCTGCCTTCTCGTTACCATCGCAGCCTTTGTGTGCTGGGATCCAGTGGAGGATTACAGTGTTTTTCCTTGATAGTTCAGAGAGTGACATGACTGTCTCTTGGACTAGTTGGATCTTATGACAGGCGAGCTTAACGCTTTTGGTGCAGCTTGGCTGTCTGAGAAGATGGATATTGTTTTGTTTTTCGTGTTCGATGAACATATTATTCTCGAACATTCGTTAATGGCAAAGACTTCAGTTTGGAAAATGAACGAGTGACTACCCAGACTTACTGACAAATTCGTTCTGTGACCGTCGCTGAAAATTCCGGGACCTGTACCAGTTTCCATTTTTGAGCCGTCCGTATACCAGACCATATCTTGCCCTGAAGGATGAGGTTTTGTGTTCTCCCAGTCTTCCCTAGGAGGGATGACAATGGAGAAGTTGAGTTTGAAGTTGTACATGGGAATAATAGCATCCAAGCACATACTAAATGTATTTAGTTTTTCTAGACTTTCCATTATCGACAGATGTCCTTTCGGGTTTGGATGTGATTTTATGTGTCCTTGATGGAAAAGACGGTGTGTCGCCAGTCTTGCTTCCATTTTTATGAAAAGGTGGTAAGGAGGTAGTCCTGTAATGACGTTTAGAGCGTATGTTGGTGTTGTACGCTTGCATCCCGTAATGCATTAGCTACACTAACTGCAATTAGTAAGTAAACCAAGTTACGAAGCCATTTATTTCTCTTAAATATTTAATGGTTAATTTTGAATCTTGAAACTTAAAATCTGGCCTTTAGCCCACCTTCGAAGTTGGGCCAAATTTAGAGATTTCTATTTTAGCCGATCAACCTGAAGGTAGAATGATTTAAACTAAAGGGTTACATGGGTTTCACAGCTTCTTTCTTTTTTTTTTTATTGTTTTATTAATCTCCACAACATCTCGAGAATATTATATATTAAATTTTCAAGTCGGAGATACAGCCTTAGGAAGGAGCACACTTAAAATCAGGTAGACTCATCATGCCTCAGGTACACTCATGGTCACACAATTAAGTCATTTTTATAAAACTAGGTTTACATATCCATATATTAAGTACAAATTACAACGAAAGCAAAATTTGTTCAAATTCTAAATATTTACAATCACAATCATTAAAAAAAACCAAAGAAAATAAACTCCACTATAAAAATAGTCATTCCTTTAACAAAAAATCAATAATATATAAAATAAGTGTGGCCATATAATTAAGTCACATGAAAAAAATAAGCAAAATATGATAAAAAACATAGTTTTTTTAACCGCACAGTTGATATTTCGTAGGATAGCCTTTCTGTTTCGATACGGCGGATATTCTCCTTGGCATGGAGTCCACCAAACCTTTCCATTGCTCTACGCTACTATTTTTCCACTCTTTCTGCAAAATACTCCAGAGAGAAGTCTTGCTGGTTGGTTTTTTTCGCAACTTTTTTTTTTTAGAATGTCCCCGAATTTCCAATAGGGTTTAAGTCCGGTGACATTGCTGGCCACCCCAAAACATTCACTTTACGCTCTTCAAGGAAAGATTTCACAACTCTTTACTTGTGTTTGGGGTCATTGTCGGGTTCTGGCAGTCGCCGAGAAGATTTGTGTCCAGTATGTCCCGGTAGTCAATACCTGTAATTTTACCGTTTATTTGAAACAGCGGACCGACACACCATGGCTTGTGAAACACGCCCCAAACCATTATAGAATTGCCGCCGTGCCTAAAGGTCTTTTTGGTGTATCTTGCGGGTTCAGCTCAGCATTTCTGGGACATCTAACATACGGTTTGCCATCATTTGCATAATGTTGACCTTCACCTCACACAATATTTGTTTGAGATGTATACCCTGGGAGCCAGGGCTCCCCGCTTTGGAGTGCCACCCTATTTATTTTTTTATTTTATTTATTTTAATATAAAAACTGTATCAATGTTACAGTTACAGTTCGCAAATCTAAACTATTGTTGGCAGTTGGAAAGTATCTTCTATGTCGCCTTGTGGAAAAATTTGAGCTGCGACCGATTTGAAGAATCAAGTTTATGTAAATTTCATGGGTGCCGGGGCACAGGGACATACCAGGCAACTGTATGGCAGACGAACTAGCCAAAAAGAGCACGACCACTTCCCTACGCTCAGAATGGAACAACATAGGTGTAACTATCGCTGCATGTTAACTCCTATACATAAAAAAGACGATTCGAGGATAACAAACACTAGATGGGCTGAGAGTAACAACTGCCTTGCAACCAAAAAAGTTTGGCCGTGTGTAGACTCAAGGCGCTTGAAGAGTTTGTTAGCCCTGAACCTCCTGTATCTAGGTTCTACCATAGGTGTTTTTACGGTACACTGTCTAATAGGAAGACACGCCAAAAGACTTGGTGTGTTTTTCAATGATTTCTGCAGAAGCTGCATGGACGACACCTTCTTTGCTCATGTCCTGCACTACTTCATAGGAGGAAAACTCATCCCGATGAATTCTTTTTCGATGATACTAGCGACTTAGCTTACATAGACCCTAAAAGTCTTTCGAAATACATTTAAAGTTCAGCGGACTTGTGGGTGATTAACCGGCTAGTCTCGTAATGGAAGATAAATGGGTGATCAACTCGTTAATCTTACATCGGGTTTCTGAAATCTATAGGTCATCAATTTGCTGATTTCACTCAATGGGTCCTTGCGGCCTAAGTGTGTCAGGCAATGTACTCATTGGCTGACAGCCACTTCCACCTAACCTAACCTCTTGTTTCTCAAGATCAACTGAAGTCCGAATTCTCATAAGAACTAAGGTGTTAAGACCTTGAAAGCTCAGTTAACTAATGGCATTAAGTCTACAGACCATCAACAGCATCGCGGCTTTTGCATTGGGTCGTTGAAATGCATCAAAGCATTGTCACATTTAATCCAAAATTTACAAAGTTATATGACTTATTTGAAAATAAACACAAGACACCCGTCAAAAAATGTCTGAATAAATTTAATTTGCTTCCCACATTCATAACTCTCCCCAAAATGTATAGAATAGCCCGTATGAAATTTATTAGATTGAAGTACGCTTCCGGATGTGAAGTTGCAGCTTCTAATTTATTAATCTGCTTTTGGTTACATCCATTTATTAATATTGCACAAAACCATATAAAGCATACGAACTTAGAGCAAAAGCACAGCATTTAACCTGGGGAAAATTCACTTGCATATGTCTACTCTTACCACAGTTAGTCACACATCAGGCATAGACAGAGCATAATATTCATGTCCATCGTTGATGCTGCGCGGTGCGGTCAATATTCCCATACCCAGCTGTATGAATTTCTTAGATAATCATTGCACAACGACGACGATGACGATGACGACGACGAAGTCCCTGCATTAACAACGTTTATTATCACAAATGGATTATGTTGTTCTAAGATTTAGTAATGTCATTTCCTCTTCTGGCATTTTCAAGGAAGAAGGTACAGTTCGAGTATACCCATGACTCATATCGTACCTACGTATGTCCTATGAATGTTTGTTGTTACACACTGTTAGACCATAAGTGTACTTCCAACCGAAATATTAGTCGAGAACTCTATTGCCATTGAGTCCAAAATCAACTAATAATTTAATTACCAATACATGATAATGTAATTCGGTTAGGGCATTAATTAAATCTGCCAATCTAGAGCGTAAATTCCTTTCAAGTTGGTGTATACGAGTCTCATCTGGAAGGAGAGGAAGAGGAATTTATTCGTTGGACGTGGAAGTCGACAAGCGTGTGCTTGTGCTTGTGCATTGCCGAAGGATTTTTGAGGGACGTCACTTAGGTGCTCTTGCGTCTGATATCTAAAGTGTATAAGTAACTTTTCATACTCTGCAATCGACATTCTTAGTTTATTTCTGGTAGATATGTCGTCTCTTAGTTGAAAATGGAATCGGTCACGTTTTGTAAACTCGCTACCATGCACTCTCTGAATGTCAAAAGAAGTAAACTTATCATCAAAAAACTTTTATGGTTTTTAATTCAAATTTCATTGAATTCGATTGAAAAGAGTCCTTTGAGAGATGAACTTAAGATCCATTCGGGAGTTTGTGTAGATTTGTTAACAATGTTGAGTAAGATTGGCACTACTTTGAATTTCAGTTGCGTCATTTATCTGCTCTCGATCACTATTGTGATCCTACACCAAAATCAGAAAGAGGTTTATGCTTCCTTGTACACTTCACACTCACGACATAAATTTGGATGACACTCGTGTTTGCTTGCAGACCAAGTTCTGGCAACACTTTATGTGCGTTTTTGTCGCAACTCAGTAATCCTATAATCAGCTCAGCAATGTATTGTACCACTGGACACAAAAAAAAAAAAATCTAAACCGTAAACTTTTAGCTCAGTATTGATTTGTTTTTGTGTCCAGTGGTAAAATGCATTGCTGAGCTGATTAAAGGATTGATGAGTTCCGGCACATTCTATTCAATTAAGTATTATTTTTACTCTGGCTCTAGGTCCTTTTTCAACTTCACCGATTACATTCTCATGTATTTAGTCGAAATATCCTGCACTCAGACGAATCAATATTACAACTCATATATCATCGTCAAAGTACACTGAATTGAATTATATAAAACTTGATTGAATATTTACCGTTTTGTGAGTTAGCTTCCTGTTTAGTATAGGAGGCAAGTGCTCTGGTTGCTACTGGTCATCGTTTTAGTTGACATTTTATTTCAAATAATTATCTGCCACTCGGCATTTACCACTTTGACTTCTAATTCCACATAATTTCCTAAACCAAATCGAACCAACCAGCAACCACATACCAATATTATTATGAGTGAGTCGCTATAATATGTCCCTAATAACTAAACTGCAGGTATATAAATTCTGCAAAACTCCTGCCCACAGATGTCAACATTAGGTCGACAATTAGTCAGTTTGAGCACTTTTCCCCTATGGCTCACTGATTGATAATAATTAACACAACTTAAATCACAGGGAAAAAAGGATATTTCGCAATTATTTGCACAAAAGTTAAGTCATCATGTTGGTGTTGGTGTGTTTCAAATCGGCATAAATCGATCGATTGAAAAATTTTGATATTTGTTTTTTCTTTCATTAGATTTTGTTCTTTGATTACGAATCGCACAGAGGGGTAGATTAATTATATCCATGTTTCTAACACCTTCTTTGGGGTATTCTGTTTTGCTTCGATTACAACCTAATTATAAATTCAGTCTGCACCAGTGCGACAAACCACAAGAACAATTATAAATTAGTGCGAAATGGAGTGGTTTACAACACTAAATGCTCACCTCTGACAATTCAATTTATGTAACTTTGATTAAATTAGAAAAAAGATCAAATGCAATTTATGCCAAATTACGAAAAATGTACCCCTGTCACAAGGCCCATCGTAGGTAATAATTTCGTACTGCGACTACCAAATAAAAAGGACTAAAAACTTCCTCTTCCTCAGAATGAATGTTTTGCAACAGACGTTTAGAACATGGATATAATTTTATCAACAGTGACAAATATCGTAGCAAAACATTCACAATGCCAAAAAGAAGCATCATAGAGTCCCCTGGGTTTATGCCTTATTTTTGGCATTCGTAGTCCGAAATTGTTACAACGGACCTTGTGATAGAGGTTTTTTTTCGAACAGATGAACTTCGTTGGGAATATGAAATGTATTCATATTCATGTGCATTCAGCTTAAGCAACAAATCTTTAATTGTACTAGATTTAAGTTACGTGTATTTTATGTAAGAGGTCGCCTTGATTGGGGAAGTCTCTCCATTTATGGGTTCTCCTCTGATAGAGTTGAAATAAAACCTTCTTCTTTTACTAACCTCCAAGGAGAACGGATCTTTTTTCTGGTAGTCGCTCGGTTCTATAACAAAAAGTGTGTGAGTATCCGCACAAGATTCTCAAAGTCTATACGGAAAAGGGGACTATTCAAAAGCTCCCTAACAAAATGATTGAAGGGTTTGCTAGCCAAGGTCTCCACTTCTGTTGAAGTTCAAAAACCCACAATTTTCTGTTCTTGCAAAACAGTCAGTGAAAAATTAGATTTTTATGACTCGCTGGCCAATATCTGGCGAAGACTGATACTCATGAAAAAAGAGTTTTGTATCTTACCGGAGTTGAAATTTCAAACCTGATTCGAAGGCCTGATTAACCTTTATCATGACGAACTTTGGCTGGTTTGTGCCGTCATCATGTCGATTTTTGGCTGTTGAACTTCCTTCAATTGGTTTTTTTTTTTGGCTGGCGCGGCGGTGTGTCCTTATCATGTCGCATTTTTGGCTGGCGGTGTGTCCCCATCACGTCACTATTTGACTGTCGGTGTGTTTTCATCATTTTGCTTTTATGATGTTGGTGTGCTTCCTTCCGTCGATTTTTGGCCATTAGTTCACCTTTAGCATGACAATTTTGGTTTGTTTGATTGCCTTCACAATAAGACGTTTTTTGGCTGTCGGCGTGCCCTTATTATGTTGGTTGCTATTTGGATGTTGATCTGCTTTCATCAAGCCGTTTTTTGGTTTTCGGTGTATCCTCACCATGTCGCTTGTTTGGCTGTTGGTGTGCCCTTATCATGTCGCTTTTCAGCTGTTGGTTTGCCTTCATCATGTCGCTTTTCGGCTGTTGGTTGCCTTCATCATGTTGGTTTTTGGCTATTAACTTGCCTTCATCACAACGCGTCGCTTTTCGAACCCTTCATAATATTCACTTAGTCTCTCCTTCTAACTCCGATAAAAATCAAAATATTTTTAATTTTGGTGCGATGAAATGCTTTTGATATGAAAACAAAAATTAGGACTAAACTGAAAACCAAACAACATCGCTCTAAAGCTCGCAGATTTCACTTTCTGTCTAATTTTGGTGTTCTGCCGCTCATTACGAGACAAGCGTTTTTGCAGCCTTGAAATTGGGAAAAAATGGTGAGTACCTATCGATACTGATGTCTCAAGGGTTTCCATATGCCGAAGCGATACGTATTTTAAAGGTCTTATCTAATTGTTGATGTGGGGTTTCAAACGTTCACATTATTACAGCAGCCAAAATCCTACATTGAACGTAAATAACCCTTATTCTCCTCTTTATTATCCAAAATTGGGAAGATTTTAAATTTTTAGCTCGATCCTAAAAATGTCAGTGCCTCCCAAACGATACGGAGGTTCCATTAATCGGGCATGCTTTCTTCCATCATTTCATTTTATGCATGCTTCTTGTAACACATTCTCCAGCTGCCTTGAAAAGCTCCACATCGAAGCCATTTACTCCTGCATGATGTTTTTTTTTTTTTTTTAGATTTCAGTTTGCTATTGGCAATCTTCACCCCTTCCTGGTTGAGACGACGCCGTTCTTCATCATAGTCTAAGTTAAATGAAACATTCTCCCTGACAGAGAGATTTATATCATCACCATCGCTAAGCATTCTGCAGAAGTAGTCAGAACAGATACTTTGTGGCGACCGCAATTCCATCACTATGTTTCCCTGTTGGTCTCAACTTAGTTCGAATTCTGCCATCCTCGAAAGATGTTTTTAGCTTTTGGTAACTCTTTCGAATTTCCTATCGTTTCATCTAACAATTTCCTCAAACGAGTACGTTCCATGCTAATTTTTTACTCGGTGACGATGTTGTCGCGCTTTGATTTTCCTTGTAAAGCCTCTTGTAATAGTAAGCAACAAAGGTTTTCTTTACAATATCACTTTGTGTGTTTTGGCGCATAATCTGATAAGGTGAGATAGATTGCTGGCATTTAAAACTCTGGTCTTCAATGCTTTATGCTGGCGGCATAATTTGTAATGGACCGAGTCTATTGTCGATGCTGGAAGATCAACTTTTGTCGATTCCAAAAAGGCCAAGTTGGTTTACTGTTGACTATTTTGAGTATCACCTTGTGCCTTGTAAATTTTGATATAAGGGAAACGTGTGGTAGGTATTTTCAACTTGGTTTAGCCTCGCAACACAATCAATTACCTTGAGTAAGTCTTCGAAGAAGTTGTCATGCAATGTATCGATAAGTAGTGTTCTTCTTCCCTAGTTTTGAGTTGAATTCGCCAAGAATGATTTTGGCGTCTTGTCTAACATGTAGGATCGAGAAGATCAAATGACCTCAACTCCATTTCTCCAACATGCTTATTCATGTTTCTTCAAGGAGCTCGTGGAATTATCATTTTCATCTTTTGTGTAGGTTCATATCTATCATATGTTGGCAAACTTTTTTTGATGTGCTCATTTTATGGACTTCACCTCTACGTCTGCTTTGAATAAAAAAGTCGCACCTAAATGAGGTTTTTAGGCCTTTTTGGCGTTACGAGCATGTCGATATGGATCTCGAAGGAATCACAGCTTTACAGTAGTAATCCATCCGTGGGGTATGCAAATGTTTTGTTATCTGTTAGGTACAACTTTCCTCATTAATAACATCGCAGTTCTTCATTATCTCTTTTCTGCCTGGGCCCTTCCAACGAATTTGATGGTGAATATTCCTGCCTTGAAGCAGTCTGTGGTTTCCGCTTATTTTAAAGAGCAAGTGGTCTTTAAGGTGTCAACGTGATTGGTTCATATTAGAATATACTTTAAGTTCCTAGCACACATCTGAATACGTAGGTTTTCCAATTATAAAAATAAATAGGGTGGCGCAAGAGAGCAAGGAACCCCAAGGCCTAGCACTTTTCTCACGACCATGTCTTGTGAGGGAGTGGAGGGGACCTACAATTTTCTGCCGGTTCCGAACGGCTAATTGAGAAAGCGCGTCATGGCAATGAATTTACTAGCGGAGGACTTGCCAGTTCCTCGCGAAAGGCGATACCGATAAAGGCGAAAAAACATTTTTGCCTCTGCTGAGATTCGAACCTCGAACATCTGGGTTAGCAGGTGGACATAATAACTATCACGCCACGGGTACCAATTACCTGTTTTAATTTTGAGAGACCCTAAAAGGGGTTTTAAGGATAGTATGTACTTCAGAGAAACCCGCTTAAAGGTTTCTTGTTTTTAACAACTGATGTCCACTGACGATTCTCAAGGATTATAATTTTCAAATCCATCCCTTGTGATATTCTCTATAGTCTTTTCCAGCAGACCACTTACATTCAGACGGTTATTAGAATCTAACCTAATAGTAAAAGCCCTACCACCGAAGTGTTCAAAATTTTTCGAATATTGCTTGTAATATTAAACAAGCGAAATGTTTGGCAAAAGATGTTCGTTGAGGACAAGGTTCACTCCGAATTGTAATATCCTTCCAAGTAAAGAATTATCGAACTAAACATATAAAAAAAAGTCAAACGTATCCTTTCGAATGTTTATAAAGAGCTACTAATAAACTTCTGTTCCAATAAAGCATTTTCTACCCGAACTTTCGAAGAGTGACACATTTATTGAATTCTCAGTAAATTATAAAGCCACCAAAACTCTGCTTTGAGTAACTTTTTCACATCTGCATTGAATTTAAATACCTCAAATGTTTTCGTCGCGTTGCTCGTATCAGAACAGTGTGTCAACGAGACCCAAAGCCTTAAAACGTCTTTTACTAAGACTTTGCGAATGTAAATTATAAAACAACAGCTTATTCACGTAAGCCGTAATTTCCCCTTTTATTTAGTTATCATCTATTATAATCTCAAAAGTACGTATACAAGGACATCATAGCCAAACGATTTCAAGGGGTAAAATTTATTGAATTAATCATACTTCGGAGCCAGTTTGCCCATTCAACCAGTGACACAATTAATTAGGATTAAGATTTTATCGCCAATTATTATTATATCACATGCACAATCTGCCGATGGCATGTACTACGTCGAGTATAGGTATTCGTATATACCCTTCTTCTTCTATAGAGGTGGTACACAACACAATTTCTTCACCATGTGAACGTAAAATATTCTTCGGGGCATTTACAGGTCCTGCATGGTTGGTTGTAGTTAATTAATTTTCCTGACGTCGATTCTCTCTCTCTGTTGCCATCGTTGGAAGTTGTCATCCTTTACTTATAGAGACAACAGTATTTCATACACACGTACAAAATTTCCTTGAACTTTTCCGGTTTTGCTTCTACTACCGGCTATTACCATGATTAAATCACTTGTTTCTCAGTGGTATATCAGGACAATTTTGTGGCTTAACCAATGATTTTCGATTTTGCTCAAAGCGTTTTTTTTTTATTTTAAGGGAAACGTGCGTTCGTGCGCTGTCAAATTGATGCCTCTGGCTATGTGGGGATATTGCATAACCCCCCATTATAGCAATTTATTTATGTTTTTAGGTTCGAGTTGGAAGCTAGTTCAGTTGAGTGCCATAGAAACTAAGTGACACACATAATGTCTTTGGCACCCTTTGAACAAAAGCCGAACAGAAAATGTCAAAGGACTCACTGATCCTGCCAAAAAATTACTCTAAAAATTAAAACTAGAAGTAGGTGCACTTTTTGGAACGCATCCCTCCCCATGGGAGAGTACGTGTACTTACCCAAAAAATTGCAGTCAAAGAAACAATGTCACTTTGGTCCTTTGTGAGCTAATCCTAAATATCTCCATTCTCCACCCAAAAACCCAAAAACCATTTTTAATTCATGTCCCATCGGCACAATGCAAATGGAAATCAAGTCAAAAACTAGCAGCTCAGCGCCCACGTGAAAAACACTTTCATTTTAGACACAAGAGGGAGAAGCTTATTGGAAAATACCTCCCCTTGGTAAAAGCCTTTGTTTGAGTCCGAAATTTCTCTGAGTAATTCAAAAATAACAAAACTATCCAAGTTGGACGTTCACTTCTGTTGTTTTTTTTGTCCACGATTCAAGGTGCAATCATTGAAACATAAACAAAAAACACCCGAAGAACATTAAAACTTCCACTACTCGCCTCGAACAGCAATAAACCACAAAACAAAAATTAAAATAATTGTATTGCACCAACAAGTAGACTTTGAAAGTTTGCGGTGTTCCAACATAACCTAGCGGAAAAAAGTTATGCCTTCACATAAAAATAAAACTTTTATACTCGTAGAGAAGCTTCCCATTCGCATAGAAGGATTACTTTATTTTTTTATTTTATATTTTCGTTGAATGAGATCAATAAACAAATAAAAAAAAAAAAAAATATTTCATTCATTTTAGAAGTGGTAAAACTCATTGGGAGAAGTTTCCCTCTAACATCTGTCGAATAAAAACTTCCAGTCAACTAAGGCGCAGCAGCCCCCCTTTTAAACTGTGTGAGAGTTGAAGTTCAAGGGCCGTTGCCGTGTGCATGTAAGTACCTGCCATCATACCTACTTCACCCCCAATTGCCCTGCGCCTGCCCTCACCCTCTCTCACTCTCTCTCACTTAACAGAAAGTTAAACGCACATACAGGATTTCATTTGGCGAAGTTTTTGAATTGAAATTGAATTTGAGTTTTTGTTTTTTGCATCCATGACATACCACATTATCCACTATGCGAAGCCAGAGTCAGCGTTGCCACAACTGGTAAAGTGACATAACGATTCAAAAGTAAAAACGACCCCAATTCAACTCACCTGGGTTAAGTGAAATTAATTTTCATCAGTCATCTCTCTCTCTTCAATTTGAAAAGTTTTGATTTAATTAAAAATGCTTCTCGAGAGTTGGACAAGTTTCTGTATAGAAAGTTTTAATAAAATCAATGATTGAAATATTATTACAAGCGTTTGTTCAACAACATGGATGCGAAAACCACTGCTGTCAGATTGTTTTTTTTTTTATTGAATTGGAAACGTCAACGTCAATGAATCAGAAATGAGTTTGTGATTTCAATGGCATTTGAGGAGTTTTTTTTTATAAATTTTTTATAGAAGCCTAAATAAATTTTTTAGGGTCAGTTACTTTGTTTTGTTGGGGATTCTCTGTTGTTATTGAGTCGGAAGAAATAATACGATAATGGCAGGTTTCAAGCTTTTGATTAACAACTATAATATGACGTTCATCTTGACAGACACCTAAAGAGTCTTCTAATAAGAGGATTCATTTCGGATACACCGCTATTTGTTTTGACTAAAGCTGTCACTAATTTAGTAACGCTGTGGTGCGTAATGGTGACCTTGTCTGTCTGTTACCTGGGAGGTTTGGGTTCGAATCCCAAAAGTATCAATTTTTGATATTATTTTTAATTTTGGTTGTGCTTACGCTTCATTTATTAGCGTACTACAAGCTCAAAATTACTTAAACCATACTAAACTTTAAACTAGAAGGATGATAGGCAGTTTTACAGGAGGAGTTTTAGACAGGGCCGTGGAGGTCGAAATGAAAAGGGGCAGAATTAACTTCACTCAGCATGCGTGGAAGGAGAAAAAAGCGAGTTACTTACTCGCTTACTTAGGTGGGCATTACAGTTCGGGGTGAACCTGGGCCTCAACCAACATCCTTCTATAACGACTTCAATTTCGGGCGAGCTCTCTCCAGTTTCGCACTCTAAGTCGGTTGAGGTCTTCATCCACTTGATTGCCCCACCTAAGACGAGGTCTTCCCCTTCCGCGATTTCCCTATAATGTGCTTTCGAACACCCGACGAACCGGAGCGTTTGGGTCCATTCGCTCTACATGGCCCAACCATCGTAGCCTCGCGATGCGTACTCTTCTGGCTATGCCCATTTGCCCATGTCGCGGTACAGCTCGTTGTTGTATCTTCTTCTGCACACATTGTCTTCGCATACAGGACCAAAGATCATTCGGAGAATTTTTCTTTCGAAACGAGCAAGGGTTTCCTCATCCGCTTTCGATAAAGTCCATCCTTCCGCGCAGTAAAGCAGGACTAGGATGATCAAGGTCTTATACAAGGTCACCTTGGTTTTTCTAGAGAGGGTTTTGTTTCTCAATTGCCTTCTTAACCCAAAGAAGCAACGGTTGGCAAGAGTTATTCTCCGTTTGATCTCCGCACTGATGTTGTTGTCCGTGTCTACAGCGGATCCTAGGTAGACGAAGTCCTGTACTACCTCGAAGTTATGTCTGTCTATTGTGACGATTTGTCCAATTCGTCGATGTTCTGTGTCCCTGTTTGATGACAGCATATACTTCGCTTTGCCCTCATTAACCATCAAACCCATTTTAGCCGCTTCTGTTTCAATACTCGCAAAAGCACCTATGACATCACGCTTTTTTCTTCCCATTACTTCAATATCGTCTGCGTAGGCGAGTAACTGTACAGACTTTTGAAAGATTGTTCCTCTGGTGTTGACGTTTGAGTTTCTTACAATCTGTTCAAGTATGATGTTGAAGAAATCGCATGACAGTTTGTCGCCTTGCCTAAAGCCTTTTTCGACATCAAAGGTCTCGGTGAGTTCTTTACCGACCTTGACGGAGCAGCGTGAATTCTCCAAAGTCATCCTGCATAGTCGTACGAGTTTTGCAGGGATGCCGAAACTTGACATGGCTCTGTACAGCTCGTCTCTGTAAATACTGTCATACGCGGCATTGAAATCGATAAAAAGATGGTGAATATCGATATTATATTCTCGGGTTTTTTCCAACATCTGCCGTAATGTGAAAATTTGGTCTATTGTGGACTTCTCTGGTCTAAAACCACATTGATAAGGACCTATCAAGTTGTTGACGTGGGGTTTTAGACGTTCACATATTACAGCAGACAATATCTTATAAGCGACGTTAAGGAGGCTTGTCCCTCTATAATTGGCGCAATTGTGAGGGTCTCCCTTCTTTAGGATCGGGCATACGATACTGAGGTTCCATTCATCGGGCATGCTTTCTTCCGACCATATCATGCAGATCAGTTGGAGCATGCTCCTTTCCAACTGGTCTCCAGCTGCCTTGAAGAGTTCGGCATCAAGGCTATCTGCACCTGCAGTCTTATTTGATTAAAGTTTGCATATGGCAAGCTTAACTTCCTCTAGGTTGGGAGGACGGCATTATTGATCATTATCCAAGCTAAATGGGGCAATCTGCCTGACAGCGGAATTTGTGTCCTCATCGCCGTTAAGCAGTCTGCAGAAGTGATCTTTCCAGATCCTCAGTAGCAACTGTAACTCTGCAACTATGTTTCCCTGCTGGTCTTTACAGGCTTGAGTTCGGGGTTTGCCACCTTTTTACCTTTTCGTAAAACTTCCGAATCTCGTTCCTGTCATGGCACCTCTCAATTTCCTCAAACGAGCGCCTCTCATGCTGCTTCTTTTTCTTTTTGAGAAGTCGGTGTTCTTCCCTTCTTTTCTCCTTGTAGATCGCGTTATACTGATCGTAAGCAGCCCTTGTTCGTTTTTGCATCAGCACTTGTCGTGCTTTTTGTTTGGCTGCATTTGCCTGCCTGCATTCTTCATCGAACCATTAGTTTCGTTTTGGAGGCCGAGTGAAACCCAGAACCTCGGAGGCAGCGGTTCTGATGGCTTCTTGGCATTGCTGCCACTGATCTTCAATGCTTAATGCTGACGGCATAGGATTCAAGGATAATTGAAGGGACACTCGATTGGAAAAGGCATTGGCAATCTCTTGCGATTGTAGCTTTCCGACGTCTTTGCGAGTTGGTCTTAAATTTTGGACATTAGAGATGAAGTCTGCAGTTTATGTTTTGACTATTGATTGGTTACAGTTCCTTGGTTTTCAAAAACGATATTTCCTTTTCTTGTTTACAAAAATGTAAGGGGACTTCGTAGCAAGAATACTGATTTCGTCATAAATTTTGAACCATTGATACCACTACGGGACACCTCGAAAGCAAAAAACAGATTGTATTCTTTGGTGCTCATACCTTTTTGAGCAGTGGAAGAGACCCTCAACTTTTTACCGATTCCGCACGGAGAAAGCGCTTTTCATGGCACGAAACTACCTATACCCCTGGAAAAACAACTTTTTTATGTTTCTGGGATACAAACCTAAAATTTCTTGCATAACAAGCGGACATGCTTACATTAAGCCACGGACACCACCCTAAACGGAGTTAAACACTCGTAAGTACCTCCACTTCCTGTCCATTTGCTCCTTGTTGCAATCTTTTTCCTAAACATTTCTCATGTAAATCAGCAGCTACATTATAGTATATGCATTTCAAAAGAATCATCATAAAACGACTCGTTAGCATTTAGACAGCCAAATACACTTAACTATAACCATTTATGCCAATGATATTTTATGCAACCATAAGCACATGCAATGTAAAACAATAAAGACCCACCATGAAATCTTCACAATGTGTTGGCTCTCTGTTGCAAAATTTCGTTCATTTTTGCGTGGTTCAGTATTATACGCAAAGATAAAAAAAATATGGGTTACCTCGGGAATGTTCTATTTTGAGGTTGCACATATCCTGCAGAAAAGTTTGTACGAATGTCGTTCGACTTCCACTGACAACACTGACAACTACTGTGTGTTAAGGAATATCAGTCAATATTTGTATGTGAGTTCGAGGAAAATGGCCCCAAAAAACACTTGCATAAATGCATATGAGGCGAGCAAAACTCTCGAATTTTCATGAATATAAATGAAATCACCAACGCGTGTGTGCGTTTTTGGCAATGGTTAACTTTTTAAAATGCATATGGCCAAGTTTTTTCTCCCTTTTTTTTGTTTTACTCTTGGTTTGTATTATTTTTTGGTTTCTGGTTAAAGGGTTTGTGTCAGTCTTTGACTTTCCAAAAAACTTTTGAGTTGATGCTTTTGTGAACTGTCGGAGCTAGAACACGACCAAGAGTTAGAGAATATATTTCCATGCCATTAGACGAATAGGTAGGTGGGTTTTTGGGGTTGAAATGAGGGCTGCTGGTTGTGGGAAATCTTTTTGGGGGAGGGTTTAGTACGTACCGCAAATTTAAAAAACTCGTGTAAGATGTTACAGAGTTTTTCAATGCTTTGAACTCATTTCATTTTGAATGAAATTGACTTGTTCTTTATTTTTATTTTTTATTTTTATAGTTCGTTTTTAAAAGGCTCGCAACTCGTATCGAGTTTATGTATTATTCCCGTACAGACGTACAATTTGCATAAGGAAAATGTGAGATTTTTGAATTTCAAAAGCAAACAACAAGTCTCATATAAATGTAGAAATTAGAATAGATGTGTAAAAATTTGAAACGAGATGATTACTTAGTATCGTCTACAAAAAGATTCCGCAACAAAAACTATTTTTATTGTTGGTTTATTTTGACTTCGATATTTTTCTGTTTTTCCTCGAAGCCTCCCCATCATTTCTTCGCCCACCCTTCTTCTGTTGCTTGCTGATTGAAACATAGCTTTGAGCAAACGACAAGAAGATGAAGTTTCTGGAGACTCGCACACCATTTCCTTAAATGAATTCAAAAACTTCATCATTCACAAACATCAACATTGGCGTCATGGTCATCATTCACAAATATCATCATTTACATGTATTTTCAGCCATACACATCATCGTTTGCACTCATCTTCATTTCATTTACATACTCATTACACAAAGTACACAATGCAAATCATCACACACACAACGCTATACACATACATACATACACTAATATCACTTATGAGAGAAATTGAAATGACACGTGTGGACGCAATTCTTCATCACGAGACACACTGTGCAGCATAGTGTAAACACCGTAAAACTAGTATTCCCTTTTTCCTGTTTTGGTAGCTCTTCCTCCCTTCTTCAATTTTAGAAAATTGTAAAATAGAAAATTTTATCCTTTTGCTGTGTTAGTAGAACATTTAGGAGAGTAGCTGGGGTTCAAATTGGCCCCGCAGAAAAAATCGCAGAAAAATCTGTAAAGATCTTGTGCCGAATTACCTCACACGTGATCGAGTAATACGTCACTGAATTATTAGTTTTTGGTGTTTCTTCTCACATTATTAGGCACTTAAGTACCACAATTCGATATTCTTTCATCAGTGTCTGAGCGACACTTGACGTCGATAAATAAACAGTAAGCTGATGTTTATGTAATACTAGCGGCCCATCCCGGCTTCGCACGGGCACTAAACATGACATTTACACACATATTCACAAATTTTCGCGTCGAATTAAAAAAAAATAGGAAATTTAATTAGATATTGTTTAAATTTTTTTATTGCAAAGAGGTCATAACCCCAAAAGAAAAGCCTTTTATTGTGTTAGAGCTTCCCTGTGAACAATATTTGATGTAAATAAATTGATTTTCATGAGCTCCGACCCGCGATAGTCCAACATACAGTTGACTATGAGTAAAACATTTCTTTCGCAGGTCGATCCCTACCAATTCGAAGGATTGGCCTTGGGACTTGTTAATTGTTAATGCGAAAGATGTTTTTACCGGAAACTGAAGCTGTTCAAATGGGATTGGCAGATCAGTCGTGATCATCGGTATCCTCGGTATATGAGCCAGTTGACCAGCTACTGGGCCAGTGATAATAGTTACTACAGTTAAATTGTCCTTTAACTCTTTAATAAGCAGCCACGTCCCATTACACATGTTTGGAAGGCTTAAATTTCTTAAAAGCATTATTGGGATTCTGATTATTAACGAAAACTTATGTGGTGGCAGTCCAGAAGGGTTCAACGAATTTGAAAATTTCTTTGGTGCCAAACGAAGTCATTTGAAAAAGGCTATTGCACTTACGGATGTTGGTTAAGAAATGTCTAGATAGCGAATGATTGTTTGTCAAAAGATTTTTTATTGGCTGTGGTGGTTCTTGAATATTGGGGTTACTTACTTTTCCAGAGGCACAGTACATGTAATTAGTTTCATTGACCCATTTTTTGGCAGAACACTTAGGGCAAATATTATTCATGTGGACGGAAGATTGTTGAGCATAATCGATCTGTGGATTGTATCTAAAAGCCGATCTGTTTCTGTAACCTCTCTTTAAGTCTGTTGTCGTTCTCTCTGTCTTAAAGGCTTTGGGAACGCTCAGAGATTTCCTAGTGCGGGATTGTATATTTCTGGAATTTTGCTCTTCAAGCCGCTGCAAGCGCTCAGTACTTGACTCTTGCGCGCGGACTCGAGAAGTTCTCACATTTTGTTCAGCGAGCAGTTGCGACTGATGAATACTGGACTCTCACTCGCGTCTTTGAGAGGTTCTCATGTTTTGTTCAGCGAGCCGTTGCGAACACTCGGTACTCGACTCTCTGGCACGCGATTGCGCCACATATTCTCTCTGACTTAAGAAACGATTTTCAGTTTCAGATGAAGATTCTTTATTTCGACATATTTTTTTGGCCCTGACCTGGGAATTGTTTCTAGAAAGTTGAGATCTTGATCTTTTGGGCATTTTAAAATGATAAAGGACAAAAACGCCTTTGAACTAAATAATTACCTGTCATATATTTGAGCTACTTACAACTGCCTACTATAACAACGTACACAACTAAGTAAGATTATTAGTTATCGGAGTTTTGGTAAGGAACTCTATTTTTTTTTTTTGAAAACTAAATATAGCTTATGTTACTCAGGGATGGTGTAGCTTTCCAACGGTGAAATAATTTTTCAAATCGGTGTAGTATCTAGTTTCGGAGCCTATTCGAGACAAACAATCAAACAAACAAACCTTTCCTCTTTATAAATTTATAATTAATTAATTAATTAATAATTGGATAATTGGATAATTGGTAAAATAAAACGAATTTTGAAAGAAAAAAAAGTACTCACTCACTCGGTCACTGATGCGGTAATTCGACCCCTGATAATCGTTTTAACGTAAAAAATGAGTAGAAAATTTTTTCACTGAGTATTAACCCCATTTCAGAAAAATGAAAAGCGAAAAAGTTATGAGTACTCAAACATGCGCCGGAGTCATAAATGGACCCTCAAGATGTAAACATCGGAGCGTTGATGTTTATTCCCGCGATGCGTATACTCTTTTAATTATGCCATGTCGCGGTACATCTCATACAGTTGGTTTTTGGACCTTCTCTCCACACATGATCTTCACTTACTGGACCAAAGATCATTCGGAGTGCTTTTATTTCGAAAAGACCAAGGCTTTGCTCATCCGCTTTAAGGTTCATGCTTCCTCGCCGTATAGCACGACTGAGACGTTCAGGGGATTATAAATGTTAGTCCAAAGAGGGTTTCATTCCTGCATTGTCTTCTTAGCCCAGAGTTGAAGCGATTGGTAAAAATATTCTCCGCTTGATCTCCACACTGATGTTGTTTTCCGTGTCTATAGCGGTTGCTAGGCATTAGACGAAGTCCTGTACTACCTCAAAGTTATGTCTGTCTTTTGTCACGTTTCGTCCAATTCGTCGATGTTCTCCGTCTGTTTAATTAGTTTCCAATAAAAATTTAAAGTCCCTTGGGGCATGAGTATTAATTTTGTTTATACTATTTCTTAAACTATTTATCATATTCACCATACGCTAAGTTTAAAGGTTCATTACGAACGAACAGATGATAAAAGGCAAACCATCTGTGGAAAGGACGAAATTGCCCATGATTTTTTTTTTAGGAATTTTCGCTACCAATCCCCTGGTTGGTTATTATGTATTATGATTATCAAATTTCTAATTTTATTCTTGGAATTACATGTGTTTATAGCATTTCCACCTACATTCCCAAGCGAAAAATTTCACTCAGCCCACTCAATCAAAAGCCTACTATTCAAATGAAATTACTCCACAGGCATAACTTTTCTTTTTTTTTTTTCAAAACGAACACACCCGCATGAGCCTCACACAAAATAATATATTTCCTCCAAAGTTTATATGGCGAACAAAATTCATAAATAAAGTTTCCACTCCTACGAGCACCAGTTCTTTTAGTGATCCATGATCAATTTTAATCAGAGCTCTGTTAATTAAACGATTCCATTAGGAATCCCAAAGGCCGTCAATAATATTTTGTTTTGTGTTTTCTGTTATTTTTTTCGCATGATATGAAATCCTTTTTAATCCATTTTACCGTTAAGTTATTGTTGCACGTATCACATTTCACATACCATGTTCAGCACACCTTTTTCAATAATTACAAATTGGCACGTAAATGTCTGCCCTATTTCCCATTCAACAAGGGAGAGGTAAAATAATGACGAAAAACGCAAAATAGTTTCGACGAAATTTGTATATAAATGCGGGAAAAAATATGTTGTGGGGTGGGAAATAAATAAATGTAGTCACGACTGCATGAAATAAAAAAACTAAAATAGAAATACGAACTAATAAGAAAGCATTCGGGGAGCGTTTTGATATTAATTTTTTTTTAAATTTATTCCGATTTCTTCAACAAGGGAGTTTTATATCTTCAACGCAGAACATCATAAAAATGTGTTTGCCATACCTTGAAAAACATTTTTATCATTCATTAATGAATTATATGAAAGCTTTCTGTGATGTTTTAAGCCCTAATCAGGTGTGGCTTGGATTCTTGGACATAAAATATACTTTTTCGTTAAATAGTAAAACAAATGTCCGCCTTATCAATTACCGATTTGTGGTTGTTGGTTGATGTTTGATATGAAAACTCGTTCTCGTATACTAAGGTACACAGATTGATTGGTTTCTGTGAACAGATAATACAAAGGTTTTTGATTAAAAATCAAAAACATTTATGAAATAGGAAAATAATACCAACGAGCATGGCCTACATTCGTGAGAAACGAACATTCCTCTGAATATTGCGTTTAATGGGAGGTGAGTATTGTTTTCGTGTAAAATAAGTTCGAGGTTTTAATCAACAATGATGGGGAAATTCGATAAAGAGATTTTTGCTCATCGGTCTATTTGGCTGTGTGTCCTAGAACTTTAATGAGTATACTCATCATGACTTCAAATTCAGTCACAGAATTACCTATAAATAGTTAGTTCAAGACATCAATGGTTTAATCTTTGAAAATTTGGCGTTGTAGAGCGATTATCTGATTGATTCAGCACATCCAGAACCATCAAAAATGTGATGTTTAACTCAAATTTCTTTATGTGGCTCTACATAAGCTTCAAAACAAATCATGACCTTGTTTTGCATCTGTTGAAGTCAAATATTTCAGTAATTTCATGAGCCATTATGAAACCAGATTTGGATTCAGCGCACAACAAATTATTTGAAAAGCTTTGGTTTATTTTTGGGTTGCAAGTAAGAACGTAGGCTCAAAAGTAGCAAATTGTTTTTTACGATTTTAAAGGCTTAAAAACCTTCATTCAATTGAATTTAGTGGACTCCGAAGGGAAAATGTCTCTCGTTATTCCAAACCTCAGTACATTCTTCGTATTATGAATACGAACATTGATGGTAAACGTAAGGTGACCATCGCTATGACTGCCATCAAAGGTGTTGGCCGTCGTTATGCCAACATTGTGCTCAAGAAGGATTACGTTGATTTCATCAAGTGCGCTGGAGAGTGCACCGATGAGGAGGTCGACAAAATTGTCACCGAATCCAATGCAATACAAAATCATTAATTGTTTCTTCAACAGACAAAAGGATTTTATCAATGGCAAGCTTAGCAAGTACTTTTGACGCTGTTATTATTGGTGGTGATTTTAATGCTCGTCACCCCCACTGGGGAGACAATATCATTAACCAAAACGGGAGCTTGATTTATGACTGGTTCTTTAATGGCGCTTATCTTAACCTTGACCTTATTCCTTCCGATGGCCCGACTTTTCCACGTTCTTCCTCCTTTATTGACTTCTTTCTTCTTTCATCAAGCTTGAATAATAATGAAACATCAAAAAGCAGCACAACGTTTGTAACTCCATCCGATCATTTTGGCATCTCCATCAATGTAGGATTCGGTAATTATTCTCCTCTTTTGGTACTCCCAACAGGACTTACTAGAAGTTTTAAAAACACCGATTGGGAAGCGTTTAGATTAAATCTTCACAACAACCTTTCCCGGCTAGACATACCGTCCGAAAGGAATATATCAAACGTCGAAATTGACAATGCCATTTGTAACTTGAATTCAAATATAATATCAGCTGTTGAAGCGAACTCAGAAGTATTGGTGCCGAAGAATAACAAATATAAGGATGTGTCCGAACTCACAATGAAACTCATAAAAACTCGGAATCTTTGGCTTAAAATGTTAAAACGATTGTTTCATAAACATCTGAACAGAGTCAATACTGAATATCAACAACTGTCAGCAAGAATTCAATGTCTTAATAAACTTATCAGCCAAAGAGTAAATATCGATCTTAATAACACTTTCAAGAAAAGACTAGAGAACATTCGCCCGTCGCCGCATGCTTTTAAAGAAATCGATAAAATCACTGGAAAGAAATTCTTTGGTAAAGACATTTCACAAGATGTACTTACACATAATGGGCTAGAGCTATCTGATATTCGATCAAAAGTCAATGCTTTTCGTGAATTCTTTTCTGCACTCTATACCGAAAAACGGCCTACTTACGATAGAGACTTAACAAACGAAGTCTGTTCAAAAGTCTCCGAATTTTGTTCACTTGAAAACAGCTCTGTAGTAACTACCTTTACAACATTAAGCCCATCATATAACCCAGCCATGCGACCGTTCATAACACCTCAAAATGTCCAAATTTTGAGGCAAACTCTGAAAAACAAAAAATCATCTGGAATCGATGGAATATCCAATTTTATCCTGCGAAAGAGCTCCCATTCGCTTGATATAATATTATCGTCGATATTTAACCACTGCATCAATAATGGCTACTTTCCCTCAGCTTGGAAAGTAGCAAAATTATTGCCGATCGCTAAAACTAGATCTACCATTGAAATTAAAGACTTTCGGCCCATGTCTCTGCTTTCCAACATTGGAAAACTCTTTGAAAAAATCTTAGTCGAATCAGTCAATATTTTTTGCGAATAAAAAGAACATTATTCCTCAAACCCAATTTGGGTTTAGGAAAGAGCACTCAACGGAACACGCAACACTCTTCCTTTGCAACAAAATTATTCAAAATCTGAGAGCCAAAAAATGTACAATTTCACTAAACATAGACATTGAAAAGGCATTTGATAGCCTTTGGCATAAAGGGATGATTTACAAACTGCTAAAACTCAATTTTCCAAAGTGGTTAGTGCGAATTATTCAAAACTTTCTTGAGGATCGATTCTCATCAATATTTGTCAAAACAGAGCAATCGGATCGTTTCCAAATACTATCGGGAATCCCCCAGGGTTCAATAATGGGCCCAATTTTGTTTAACCTTTATTTACATGATTTTCCATTTGGAAATTCTGACGAAGAGCCTAATGGAATCATGTTCGCAGATGATACCGTCATAATAACAAGTGACGTGAGGCCGCAGAAAGCTCTTTGTAAGATAGAACAAAAAGTACCCTTACTTTTAGACTATTACCAAAAATGGGGTCTAAATATTAACACAGGAAAATGTAGTTTTACATGCTTCCGAAACGCTAGTGGAAAAGGCCATCGTATGGCAGTCAAAGAAAGTAAAAGTCTTAACCTAAAAATTAGCAACATACCTATTCCATTGCGAACTGAGGTAAAATACTTAGGTCTCCACTTTCAGAACAGATTTCTTTTCAACAAACACGCAAGAAAAACATTATGTAAGGCTAAATATGTTACTGCAAAACTTAAACAAGTACTGCACTCGAAAGGAATGCCAAAAAATACAAAAATTTTGATATACAAAATATTGATACGACCAATCTTGGCCTACGGATTTTGCTCCTGGTTTACTATTTCCCCTACTGTAGCAAAGGAGCTTGAAAGATTTGAGAGAAAAATCTTGAGTGTAAAGTACTTCGTAAATAATATAATATGCGAAGAATGTAGAATAGTACCGCTCCTGCAATACTTAACAATCCTCGCGAAAACTAAATTAAAACGAACTGAACACCATCCAAACGTACTGATCAGATCCTTATTTAATTCAAACCTTACACACAGCCTGAATGACAATTATTATCTCTCTCCTTATAATATCATTAATGAGAGATCAATACCATTAATAGAGCCTGACACCAACGGAGTTTGCTTGATACCTTTTTACGAAAAAGCATCGTGTTCCAATTTAAGAGGATAAACGACTTAGTTGATTGTTTTAATTTTACAAATAATCACTTGCATCATATCTAGTCTCTATATCGTTTTGATTTGCATTATACCAAGGTTAAATATAAAGTTTAGTGACATTTTGTGTCCATTATTGTTAGATTTCTAGTCATACTGTAAGATAGGAAGGGAGAAAACAAAAAAAAAAAAACAAAAAAAATTTATATATTAGAAGTACGTCGGGAGCAAACGTACCCCAAAATTTGATTTACATTGTCGTTACTAATAATAGTTATAAATATTACAAAAATATTTTATAAATATTTGCTTTGTCTGGCATACTTTTAAGCCGACTACATAATTATTTTTAGTTATATACCTATATACATAAGCAACCTATGTTTCATAAGTCTCAATAAAAATGAATTGAATTGAATCAATGGCAAGTACACCCAGTACACATCCTCGTCATTAGATACAAAACTCCGTGATGATTTGGAACGCTTGAAGAAGATCCGTGCCCATCGTAGTATGCGTCATTATTGGAGTCTCCGTGTTCGTGGTCAACACACCAAGACAACTGATCGTCTTGGTCGCACTGTCGATGTCGGTCCAAGAATATTCGTTATGTTGGCACGTATTTGTGTGTTGTTTTTAATAAGCAAATAAAAAACTTGACGTAAAAGAGCGATTCTGAGGCAAGATACAAAAAAACTTCAGAAAAACATAGTTCGCTCTCACTGATATAAGAAAACGCAAATTATGTTGCACACTGAAGCCTTTCATAAAATAGTAGAGTCTAAGTCATAATGCTCAGCATGTCTGCCTGTTTCGTGGAAGGTTTGAAGTTCGAACCCCTGCAACATCGAGTGTAAAAAAATTGTTCACGGATATCGCTTTTCGCAAGGAGCTGGTAAGTCCTCGGTACTAATTTCATTTTCATGAGAAACACTACCTACTCGATTAGCCGCTTGGAATTGGCAAAAAATTGTAGGTCCTCTCTATTCCTCACAGGGTATGGTTGTCAGAAACGACGCTGGTTAGCCTAACCGCACTGTAATACCACTTTTTTAATTATTTAGTTTCATTTAAAAATCCAATGACTCTGCCAGACCACAACCTTTCAAGGCTTTAAAACAATAACTGTTGTATTTTCCGAGCCGCAAATGAGGCAATTCAATTTGCTAGAAATCGTTTTCCATGGATGTAATATTACTCCCGAAGGAATTGCGAAATACGATACCAAGGAAAAATTTCTTTTGTCCTTTGATGTCATTACCACACATTTAAGCAAGGTTTTCGACAAAATTTCTCACACTTCAATACTCTTCCAGTATGCAGCCCTGCTAATGGTGGATGACTTCCTTGATGCACCATTCTCGATACTTGATGTTGAAAATGTTATCACGAACTAAAAAAAAATAAGGCCCCGGAAGATGACCGCATTCCTTATGAGTTCTACAAAAATGACACTGATGAGTGTCACTTCTTTAAACTGAAGTAATAATCGAATCTGATAAAACGTAGCAATTACTGACAATTTCAAGAAATTAATAATCTTCCCACTCTTTAAAATACTTTGACTTTGAAGAAGAGTCGAACTGTAGAAGAATTTCCTCTCGAACACAATTGAAAAACTGTTCCTTGGTATTATTGAAAATTAATTGTCGAAATAAGTTTGAAGAAAAAAGTATCTTGTCAGAGTTTCAGGCCGGTTTCAGGAGGAACTACTTGACAATCGACCAAATTTTCTCGTTAGCCGATTCTTATATCCAGAAAAAGAAAAAACTGTAAAAAAAACCTTATGGAAAAAAAAAAAAATTTTAGCGAATCTGGAAAACATCAAATAATTTCAGTGATGGAAATAAAACCGAAGAGATTGTGATTTAAGGAAGCTATGGCTTTTCGATTTTAATCCTCTTTAAAGCAAAATAAAGCTCCCCACAAAACAATTTTTTTTTTCTGGAAAAATAAGGCAATCGCAGATGTTCTACAGACTTTTAGTTCCCAATCGAAGAATAATATTTTCACTTTTTTGCTGTTATAAAATGACAGACTTATCTCTCTTTTCGGATAGTTTGGGTTTAACACAGGCAAAGAGAATAAAAAAAAATTGCAAAAATGAATCCACTCGAGTCCTTGCATCATCGACTACTGTGCCTGAAATGAAATGTATACTTGACTAAAATGTCTGTGCCTATCTCTTCCGCACTGTGCCGAGATGTTGTTTGCCAAAATCTATTTTTGTTGATTTATTCAATCCGATATGGCAGAGGCAGATCCGAAGACATTATCTCCCACAAGAGTACGAATATTATAGAAGTATGTATATGCACTTCATATACGAGGAAAGCTTCATGGATAGAGGTTTATACTTTTATATATTTAAGTTTTGAAGTCTTTTAGTACAATAGTAGCTATGCTGCTTTTGTTTTAGCAAACAAGAAAAACCATTCGCCTGTCTACGAAGTTAGATATTTGTGAATGGGGCACTCAAAAGAGGTCAAGATTAGATGAAAGACTGCACACAAATTGAAGAAGTGTAATAGAAATGTATTTATTGTTACGAGCTTTTCCAAATTGAAATTTGCATTTATTGAGACAAATATAATGGGAGGGGATGGGTATATCGACACTCACACAAAAGTGTAGTGTCCAATATGAGGCTTAAGGGTGAAGTATACATGTATATCGTCCTAGTACCCTCTTATGGGACTTCAAAATTAAGATGATTGTTTGTTTATTTTAAAAGCTTAAGAGCTAAATAAAATGTTTGGTGTGAAAAGCAAACAAAAACAAAATACGAAGCTTAGGAGGACTTGTGGATGCATTTTTCAGAGCTTCTAAATCAATCGAATCGCAAGTTGTCCGCCATTGGTGAGATGAATGGTTCAATTCTTTTTAACTTTTTTGCAATTTTGTATGCGATGTTTTATTACTCCTTGCGTTTTCTTGATTTTGTAGGCCTAAGTGTGGCGTGATGGTGAGCATGTCTGCCTGTTAACAGGGTGGTTCGTGGTTCGAAACCCCACATAAGTAAATACGTTTTTCACGGGTATACCCCTTTCACGAGAAATTGGCAAATCCTCCGTTAGTAAATTCATTGACATGAAAAATGCTTTCTCGATTAGCCGTTCGAAATCGGCAGACATTTGTAGTTCCTATCCATTCCCTCAGAATGGTTGTGATCATCGTGTTGGGCGCCATATCCTTTGGAAGTGAGTCAAAAGATTGGCTGCTTGCGAGCTCCTCAAAAATCCAGTGCGAATTCTGCAAAGACCACATATAGATATTTCTAAAGAAACAAATGGTTTTGAGAGTACACCTCATGACGCAGGTATCAATGGAAGGAAGATTCAGCATTGTGCCCACCATGTTCTCTGGCAGCATTGGCAATTGTTCTGTGAAATGCGCTAGTCCCTAGAGTTCCTCGCTCTGTTGCGCCACTTTATTTTATTTATTCATGTACTAATTGTAGTGCCCTTACAAGAAACTTTGAGCAGGTATGTCCAGCTAGACCAATGCTTAGTAGATCTATGGTTGCGTGGTGGAACATTGAACTACAGACCAGACTTCGCAGGAAAAACAGAAGTCTTCTGAACCTCTGAATCTTTAAAATCATCTGAATCGGAAACTGTTCCGATGTAAACAGAAGGATTTTAAAAGGTTAATTGAAGATCAAAGAATGCCTCTTTCATAGAAGTGAAAGTATCGAAACACTCATTGAAAATAGCTGAGTTGCCAAAGCCATTAAAAGGAGCAAGGTAAACAAACTAGAAACACTTTGGAAGTCAGACGGTTCCTATACCGAGTCTAAGGCCTGAGTGCTTATGCTGGGAACTCATTTTCAGGAAACCAGGTATCAATCGAACCACAACAATCTATTTCCCTTCGATCAGGTGAACCCGATAAATCCACTAGACACTGTATTCAGTATTTTAGTATTTATTTCAATAGAAAACGCTGACAGATAGAATAAATTCTTATAATAATACAGGTAGTGTTTTAAGTTACAATTAGTATTGAAAGTAATGTCTTATTAAAAATCATAATACAAAATTAAAGGGATGGGAAGAAAAGAGAGAATGAATCAAAGTGTTTCAAAATCGTGAATTTTCTTATATTATATAAATGCAAATTAAAATTAAGTTTAGTGAGAAGATTCCAGTGATAGATATGAAAATAGTAACGAAGAAAACTGTTTGTGTCCAATCTTGTTCCTAAGTGACAGAGGGAGATGATTCTAAACTTTCACAGCATGAATGAAAAACTGGCGACGTGAGGTGACGCAACTATGTGTTTTGAGTCGTATCGTTAAGCTTCGAGCAGAAGCCGACAGGTTTAACTCAGCAAAAAGATAACCCAGCGATCTATTTTTCATTACTTTGACGAGTAGAGACAAACTTTTGAATCGAAAGAAGCAGCGAACGTTACATCCCAGAATTTGACGCGCATAACTTGAAACGTGATCATATTTACGTGATTATACACCAACCTAGTTATAGAGTTAACCGCCATATTGACTTTTCGGAGTGATTCAGAGTCCATGTCAGCAAAGATTTCACAACCAAAGGTAAGGATTGGTAAGATTAGAGACTTGGCCAATTGACTTACTTTTGAAACTGTTTTATTGATATGGTCACTCCAAGTAAGAGTATTATTAAAAATGATACCAAGGTTCCTTCCTTTCTTTCAGGACTATGTCTGGGAAATCATCAAAATCTAGTTGTTGGATGCTTATCGGTATACACTTAGTTTTAGTCGGATTAAGTAATAGCCGGTTTTCAACTGACCATTGGTAAACTGAAGCAAGATCTACATTAGTTCTTGCTATTGCGTCTTCGTCAAGCCCCAGACGGAAACTGCGATAAATTTGAACATCATCCGCATAGATATGATAGGAGGAGTGATTCAGAACAGATGGAAGATCAGCTAATACATGCAATCGTTAGTTGTTACTAACAACGCCATCAAATATGTCTTTTTTGACAGTTTCAAGGCACCTGGCACTGAGTGTGTTCATCTGGCTATGTTGCGAGAATGTGTAAACTTTTTGTTACCTTCTTTGAAAAATATTTTCACTGGCCGCTTAGCTCTAGTGTATATTCCAACTCAGTGGCAAAGGTGCTTTCATTCCAAAATTCGGCAAACATGACTGTTCACTCGCCCAGAGCCCTAGGCGGGGAATACACGATGCAATTTATGCGACTTGAATCCCATACGATCGAATTTGTTTTTCAGCTCAAGGCATTCGACATTGCGATGTCGAAGCAATCGAAATTTTTTGTATAAATATCTACTATATGTACAATCATCCCATGCGATGTACGATTATCGGTACGATAATTGTACCGCGTATTCCCCGCTTTAGACCCATCAGTTTAGCATAGATAAAAATATTCTAGATATACTCGAATACCAACTTTTCCTTCCCACAATTCTTACACAATTTCTAAACGCTCAGCATTATATGTATGTCAGCCAAAAACAAACTTGACATTGACGGGCTTAAAGGCCCCGGCCCATAGAACGCGGTGCGTGCGGTAGAAGCGGCGCGGCAACTGATGCGGTGGGTTTTGCCGCGCGCAACTGATAGGGGTGACCCATAGAATCCGTTGCGGTGTTTTGACAGATAAATTTAGTCAAAATGGGGGCGTTCAAGAATCGCATCCGGATAGCTTGTTGTTGTTGTTTACGTGTGGGAAATCGAAAAAAATAAGTTATAATCGTCTAACAATGATATTTTGAATGTTTTTCTGTTTTCAAAAGTCGAATTTTAATATTTCACAGCTGTTGTCTGTTGTCGATCGTTCAAAAAGGTATCTAGACACGGCTATTCGAGATAGGCTATCCGATAGGTTCTTGAACGCGCGCATTGTCACTTTTTCCATATAAGAGAAAACTTCAAATTGGTTGTGACTGCGCATGTCTCTCTTCTGTCACCGCGTGAGAGCCGTGGCAAAATAGAAGTTCGGCTACTCGGCGCGTGCGGCGCGTTGCTCGCGGTGCTTATGGGTCACCTCTCATAAGAACGTGTGTATTTAATCGAGCTGTCAGTTGAAAGCGGTGCCGCACGCACGCACCGCGTTCTATGGGCCGGGGCCTTAAGTTATAAACTGATTTCATCTCAGTCTCTTTTTTTTTATAACATGTTATTCCTTTTGGAACAAATTTATAATAAGGCGATGAATGTACATAATATATACCTATTTGACATATAAACATATAAACAAAAACAAAAAATCGATTGATAAAAGTGTTATCACATCAAAGCCTAAGCGTATTCTTAAAACTAAATCTCCTAATTTATTTTTATTTAAAGCTCGGTTTAACACGGCACACTAAAAACAAATGTTGTAACATCCCTGTCTACAAACCTATCATCTTCACACCTGAACTTGCCCTTCAGAAATTCAGTCCAATCTCAGTCAGTGTCTAGTCTAGAGTCGTAGATCGTCGCCGTCGGGAGAAAGTGAAAGTGTCGGATTTAGTGATCAGTTAAATGAAGGAAAATAAAAGAAATAGCAAGTTTGTAGTTTCCTTTCGGTGTCAAATAAATAAAAGTTCATTTTTCAATGTTCAGTGTTTTCTTTTTTATTCTTTATTTTTTCAATTGCAAAATAAATCCATAATCGGTGTGCGGTCGAGATTTCTTTCCATTCCAGTGTGTGTTTATCAGTACTGTTATTAGTGTTGTTTCGGTTTCGATTCGTTCTCATTCATTCGTGGTTGTGTCTTGTGTTGGTGCCGGTTGACATAATATAGGTAGGTATGTAGTTTTAAATTCAGTGATCATTGGTCGTATTCAGTTTTGTAGTCAATACGTATACGTAGTGGAAAGTCAACTAGCTTTCTGAATGCAAAATGCACTACAAATTTAGTCAACCACGAAACAATTGTGTTTTGATTTAGTAATATAATTTGTTGACCAATTTAATTTGTAAATTGTTGGTGGAAAATGTATTTTCCTTTGGCTTTTTTTGGTCACTTTAATTGTAGAAAAGAAACAAAAAAGATCTTTCGCTTTTCCCGACGTTTCGGCAAGGATTGTTGCCTTCTTCAGGGGAAATTATTAAACGAGATTTTTAAAACATAAATAAACAAACAAAGTTTGACAACAAATATTTTTTGAATCTTTAATCACACTTCTCTCTGTGAAGATTAGTCTTTTTTGTCAAACTTTGTTTGTTTGTTTAACATGTTTTAAAAATCTCGTTTAATAATTTCCCCTTAAGGAAGCAACAACCCTTGCCGAAACGTCGCGTAGGAAAAAAGCGAAAGATCTTTTTTGTTTCTTTGCTACAATGAAAGTGACCAAAGAAAGGCCGAAAGAAAATGCATTTTCCACCAACAATTAACAATTGCGTTTTGGAAACTTTAAATAATCTTGTCTTTTTAATGAAGCAACTTTAATTACATATCCTTCCAATGCCTTCAATTTGATAAAAATTGTCAAAAAAATTTCAATTTGCACTTTGTAATCTTTCGTGTGTTGTTTACCCAACTGATTCTCAAACGTCAAATTAATTTTTTAGCTATGATTTTTGCACTTCCTTTGAGAGGAAATTTCAACTCGTTTCGTTGTTGTTTCTAACCAATCGGAAGAGTTCACTACGTAGTGACTACAAAACTGAATGCGACCATTGTTTTCCTTTCTGTGAAAAATCCTCGGTTTTTGTAAAAAGTATCTCAGTGTTATTTGTTCGTAATGAAATCATATTACTTACAAAAAGTGTTTGTGTTCCCAAATTGCTAAGAAATATAATTTTACTATTTGTGAATTTTGTTAAAATTGTGCATAGTACGTGTGTATCCATTAGCACAAACTTACCCTTCTGCTTCGTTTTTCTTTTGATGCCGTTTTCTGAAGAGGGGAGCTTTTGTAAGTGCAAAAAAAGCTGAACACCTGGTGAGTTTTTCACTACCTATTATCTTGTAACTATCCATTTATTATTATTACTTTTGTTATTTTTACTTTCGTCGTTTTTGTGAGGTTTTGTTTTTATTATTGGAACGCGTTAAGTTTTGCATATAATCTAATTTGTTCGTTCCCTTTCCGTTTGATTTGTGATTTCTGACTAATCAAACGTCGAAAAAAAGTTAGACTAAGTGAGAAACGGAATTTTGATGATGGCGCCTTTTGAAATGTGCAATTGGGATAAAATTTTTTTGGTCTACAAAAACGCTTTGGTTTGGGAGGTCCTTTAAACCCTGTCTTTGAACAACAAGACATCAATTACGCCTCATGCGTTGTATCCATGATCAAAGGTGGAGGGGTCCAAAAGCATAAGCTTGAATAAAAATTACGTTTTCAAAGCTGTAACTTAAATATACTGACGAAATTAAAGATCCTACTCACTGGAATCTTTTTCCTGCCTAGACCCAGCCTACTTTTTTAAGGGCTCTTGCCAAGTCTTCACTTTCATAGGATGGGTGAGGGCCAACTTCTTCGAGCGCGTGTACATCAGTTACTAAACGTACGTCGAAGCGACATGATTTCTGGGAATGTTGTTAAAAATTATCAAACTAAAAACAGTGTGTTGGGTAATAACTTTTGTCTTTCTATCTTAGCAGTGACTATTCCACAAACTGCCTTATACCCTGTTTGAGAACACCAAAATATCAATTGGGCCTTATGTGTTAACTGCTGATCGTTGAAAGATGGAGCTCAAGCAAAATCAAATGGGTGAGCGTGTCTGTGAAGTAATGGACTCCAAAACTTTTATACTCATGAGAAGTTCAAGTTTGAAATCGAATCAAAAATACACACTTCGAAGCTTTTACTCGGGTATAAAAACAGGACTAAAGCTCCTACTCACTTGAATCTTGACTAGACCTAGCCTAACTTTTCAAGGGCTCTTGTGTATCTTACGTAAATCACTACAGTAACTCACATTGCTATTGTATCATTTCCTTAAATTCAATATCATAGCCCTGACAAATAAGAAAAAGCCCCCTCGTTTCCAATGCAATTTATAAATCACACTGACCTTGAAACATTCCAATTCATTTATTACACTTTTCAGTTCTTGGCATCCAAACAAATTGTGTTCGTATTATTCCTTTGCGTCATTTGTCATTTTCAAAATGCACTTACCAGGGATTCATTTGAGACAGAGTAAGATTATGAAAACGCCACCGCACAATCCCTCATCCATTTCTAAAATGTTAATAAATGGGAATATTTCTTTGCATTTTGCAAATTGAAATGCATTCAGAAATCTAGGTTTTCGTAAATAGGCAAAAACAATTGAAATGATGTGGTTTCATTTACTCATCATATGAACCAATTTCACTATTTGTGAACTTATTTGTTTCATCGATTTGTTTCAGTCATCTTCTTACCACACAAAAATTGCTCATGATGATGATCTATAGATGAAGACGATTCTCTAAAATGTGTGCTGCCAAGAAAATATTGTTGCCAATGCAAATAAAATTTGAAAACACATTCAATTTGCATTATACAAGGAGTATGTCTCTCTACTAAAATGCTTTTTCTCTTGAAGGCCACAATTCATTCTACAAGACATGCTTATTCAAATTTGTGTTTATTTCGTTTTCAGGAAAGGGTTATGCACATTCGAGAAAAGTTCAAGGTTGTCATGGGATGCATATTTATCTTTGAGAGAACGGAAGACAACATTTTTGTTGTCAAAACTCAAAAGGAATAAATGCACTCAATAACCGACATAAGGATATGTTGTGTTGGAGTTTTCGAACTAATCGCTTGTAATCCCACTTTGTTAAAGCGAAGGAAAAATTGTATTGAGTTTAGTTTTGGGCTATGGCTTTTACGAATGAGTTTTTACTCTTTTTTTATTATAATTAGCGACTTAGCGTTTACATGACGAGTTTATGAATAGCCTTATAATGTAATAAATCACAATGAGAACTTTTATAAAAATAGAAGAGGAATCAATAGGAGATACCGCTGCACAATGCGTTTGAATTTTTGTATATCGTAATGCAAGGAAAAAAACAGAGTCTTCACATTCGGATTGGGCGACTAAAATATGAATGAGAGAGAGAGAGAGAGAGAGGTAGCGCTTTTTTTTTTTTTTGTTGGAGGTTTTTAAAATACCAGCTGGAGCACTCAGACCTAAATACCGGTCTATTGTACTACCAGTTAGCAACCTTCTATTTGTTATAGCTTTCCAGATGTTCGGAGAAAAGCCAAAAGACGCTGCCATGATAAGGAGCCTAAGTTAATCTCTGCGGTGTCCTCATCTTCTCCACAAGATTCACAGAGTGTGGTATCACTTAAGCCTAACACGTTTAAATGCTTGGCAAAAGAGAAGTTCCCGCTGGCAACGCCAATAAGCTTTCTACAGTCTTTTCTGCTACGAGCTATCAAAAATGTTGCAGTCTTCTTACTAACGTTGGGGAGCATATGTTTGGTCTGTCTGCATCCAATGGAGGCATGCCATCTACGGTTGAGCTCTTCACAGATCCAATCGTTGATTAAAGCCCTCACTGAGGACGCTGGCAGACCAAGCGACGGTTCAGGTCCTGAGAAAGCTGTCTGAGATCCTTGCCTAGCAAGTTCATCGGCGATCTCGTTTCCAGTTATGCCGTGATGGCGCGGAACCCAAATGAGACTAAAGGAATTTAATCTTCCGGTCGCATTCAGAGAGCTCTTGCATTCCTGGATCACTTTCGAAGTGGTTAGAGGGTTGAGAAAGGCCTTAAACACAGCTTGGCTGTCGCTGCAAACAAAGATACTTCTCCCCGTCCATCCATTGTTCGTAACGTGGCTCAAGGCCATTAGGATAGCATAAGCCTCCGCTTGGAAAACGGATGTGTATGATCCCAAAGATGTGTGCAGTCGTATGTCGTCGTTCTCCACAAAGGCACCAGCACAAGAAACCTCGTCGGTTTTGGAGCCATCTGTGAAGATACGATAACAGTTCTTTCCAGGCTCAGATTCTGGAGCGAACAAGTCCTGAACCGAAGGAAAGTTGACTGAGTAATTTTGACGCAGTTTGAGCCTTGGGATCATCGTGTCAGACGGCATATCCATTAGACGTGAGTCAAAAGATATGCTGCTTGCGAGTTCCTCAAAGCTCCAGTGCGAATTGTGCCAGAGACCACATCTCTTTAAACGAGAAATGGTCTTGAGAGTACACCCCATGATGTAGGTATCAGGGGAGGAAGATTCAGCAGTGCGTCGAGAGCAGCTCCCGGTGTGCTGGGGAAGGCCCCAGTAACACCAGGTAGCGCTTAGACAGTGTTCAAGAGAATCAACCGATTCTACAATTAAACTTCCACCTTTCAATCTCTGTTTTATACCTTTTCAAGAAGGCGCAAAAACGTTTGGGAGCACCTGAGCAGATATGAGTTTCATGCTCTAGCTTTGGGCGGATTTAGGCCGAATAAATAGTAGCCAGATCAGAATGGCTGAAGAGTTTCCCGCATCGTCTAAGAAACCTTAGCATGATCAAAATTTTTCACAACGTTAAATATGTGGTCATTCCAACGAAGAAGATCGTTTAGACACATAACAAGTTCTTGTCAGGTTCTTGCGTACAGATAACATTCATGGATAATGGTTTGTCCTTAAAGACAAGTAGAGACGGCATTGAGTTTTCGAAGCATCAAATTCTACCCGGCTTTTATCACCCCATGCTACAATGCTATTTAAGGTCAGAATTCAATGAGCTTAACATACACAACCTCTCCAGTTGCACTTTTAAAAGCCAGGGACGTGAATTTTGAAACGAATATGAAAAACCTGGGTTTGAGTCGTCAGCAAAACAATTCAGAGATTAGATTAGAAGTTTCGACAAGAGATCATTTATGAAAGTAAGGAAGAGAGTCGGAAGGAAATTAGAACCCTGGGATATATAAAGGGGGACCTTTGGCAGAAACTCCCTGTATCCATGTCTGAGGACAACCAAATGCATTCCTCAATGATTGATATCACCATCCCAAGTTGCTTTACTATTGATCATAGATTCCAGACATTCAAGTTCTTCCTGGGAAGCACGTTTCCATTCAAACAAATATCTGAAATGGGTACGTCTGGATCAGATAACGGCAACAAAAGTACTCATTCTTTTTCGGACCTTGTAAGCTGTTTAGCTTTTATTCGACTACATTACATTTACATTTACATGAAACCTACTCCACACATAAATCTGCGAAGTAGGGGGGTTGCAGCCGGGCGACAAAGACCATTTGGCTGATACACCACAAGACTAACTACACAAATACTACATAGAACAAATAAACACATGACAACAGCACGCAGTAGTTACGGACGGTTCCCCATCTTGTCACTAACAGCGCTCATTCCGATTTAATTACGGTGTTCTAATGGGAACCGACTCTTTTCGGTTGACATTTCGACTCAGTACAGATACAGAATCAGTACCATGCGTAGAAGAAGGCTTGACGTTTTCCGAAATGCTACATCTTCTCTTATTTGATTTTACTATTAATACACCCGAAATCTGCTGGCACACCTGCCGAACAAAATATTTAAGAATGACTCACTTTGATAATTGTCTTGATGTGATTTCTGCAGTGGTATTTTGGGCCATCTGAAAGTCGCATGAACGAGGAAATTAGCAAACAGTTCATCGCTTTCTCCGGCCATTCTCACGCCCTAAAAAATAAAAAATAAATAGGGTGGCGCAACAGAGCGAGGAGCCTCTGGGCCTAGCGCATTTTTCACAACCATGCCTTGTGAGGGAATGGAGGGGACCTACAATTTTCTGCCGGTTCCGAACGGCTAATTGAGAAAGCGCTTTACATGGCAATGAATTATTAACGGAGGACTCGCCAATTCCTCGCGAAAGGCGATACCCATGAAAAAACATTTTTGCCTCTGCTGGGATTCAAACCTCGAACCCCTGGATTAGCAGGTGGATATGCTAACCATCACACCACGAGTACCACCATTCTCTCGCCCTGCTCTCTCCAAAAGTCTCTAACAGACTCACAACTTTTATGTGAGTTTTGCTCTTAAACCCAATCAACTGATTGCTTTTCAGAAGCTGCTGAAGTTATTAGTAAGGTACTCTCTCGCACTTTCACAATGTTTCAATATTTGGTTTTAGTGAGTCAGCAGTTTCCCTGAAAGTGACCCAAACCGAACCAAACATGGGGCAAAATTACCGCTTACGTGAACAAGTAATACGTGACTGAATTATTTGTTTTTGGCATCAGTTCTGACGTTAATGAGCACTTTTGTTGCACAATTTGACATCCCTTCATCAGTATCTGAACGAATTGAAGCCGATAAGTGAACGAAAGACTTACTCGATCACTGATACGGTAATTCGATCAACCCATCCTGAATTAGTTCCTGGAAAAGTCAACTTCAAAACAAATTCATTCAGTTAAGAACTGAAATTTCCATAAGCTGACTCATTTCAAAATTGTTTTTCGAAGACATCCTGAAGTCTTTTTTTTTACCAAAATGCCATTAAAGACTCAAGGGACTCTTTTAAAAAGCTTTCATCGCTGTTGTTTCCTCAAGAAAAGATTAGAATATAATATTGGGAAGAGCTCGAAGAAAGTTTTTTTTTTAAATTAGCCAATCATTTGTAGTTGTTAAAAGCCTCGCCTCGATAGACACGGGCAGGGCCGGAGCGGCAGTTTTATGCAAGATGTACAAAAGCACAGAGTGGCAAGTCTTAGGGTGCATTGGTGGGATTTAGAGAATTTATTATTAACAATGAAGCCATCATCCTGAAGATTAATTAATTTTGTCTTGTGCGAACAAATACCGCCGTTTAGATTTTTGAAAAGGAATTTGCTCAAGTATTTCCAAAACGGTAATACCCGTGGCGTAATGGTTAGCATGTCCACCTGCTAATCCAGAGGTTCGAGGTTCGAATCCCAGCAGAGGCAAAAATGTTTTTCCACGGGTATCGCCTTTCGCGAGGAATTGACAAGTCCTCCGTTAGTAAATTCATTGCCATGAAAAGCGCTTTCTCAATTAGCCGTTCGGAACCGGCAGAAAATTGTAGGTCCCCCCATTCCCTCACAAGGCATGGTTGTGAGAAACGCGCTAGGCCCAGGGGCTCCTCGCTTTGTTGCGCCACCCTATTTACTTTTTATTTATTTTTATTTCCAACACGACAACACAACACAAGGTCAAGAAAACGCAAAAATGAATATTTTACTAGCTAGACCCACAGAAAGGACTAAACTAGCGAAATTTTGCTTTCTGTGAATTTGTAACAGGGCGCTCGTTTAGATTGGCCGGTCCTGAGCAGAGGTATCTCTTTGATTTTTGTTTCATAACATATTATGGTATAACTATGAAACGACATATCGTCGAGTCGCCTACTCCTTGAACTATGTCTGATTACTTTAGAATGCTTACACCACTCGGGACAATCAATTTTACTATGAAAGTATAATTTCCACGAAAAACTAACACTCAATTATGGCGATAGCAAAGGATAAAGTAAAAGAGAAATACACGAAGCTGAAGAAGTTGTATAAGTTTAAGCGTATCATATACCATAAGCTCTCCTTATCCTCGACGGGCACTGTTAATCAAAACTGTTTCTTCAATTGACAGTTCTTAAATTGATGATCGACCATGAAGTAGCCACGAAGTATTATTATTCCTTCATCCTTTTTCTTATGGTTTATCACTCCAGATATTTTTTCTTCTTATTCGTTTTTTTTTATTCCCATCCTTTTTTACCTTAGTAAGCTTCCATTGGAAAAACTATGAGAATAAACTGCAATTTTTCATTTTCTTGTCAAAGTACAGAAAATAATGGAAAAAGGTGTGGATAAAGTTTTTACTCGTTTCTTCTAAGACACTCCACTACAGCACACGAATCGATAAGGACCCCAAGTTCAATATTAGAGAGGAATAGTTTCATATTTTCTTTCTTTACCTCGCTGTTACGAAAGATGAAGAAATCGAGATGGTATTAGTTTAAATTTAGTTTTTCTGTATGAAAAAGTTTCAAATTGTTGATTGTGGGCGAGCAGTAGTGAGAACCACCATATTGGTTGCCATTATATTGTGGAGAACGAGGAGTTCGCAGTGTTTTTTTTATAATCGGATTGATATTTTCTGTTGAGTTGTATGCTCGTACAATTGTTTAAAAAACAGCTTCCTTCTAATGAATGCAAGTTACATAAAATAAAAAGCATTTTTTGTTCTAGTTATTGGGAGAAGATCTTCGACAAGTCGTTCACATTAAGGAAGGATTAAGAACTTCGTCGTTTCCTTCTCTTTACTTTTTGGGGCTTTTGAGACTAACAAGTGCAAAGTGCATAGTGCAAATTGTCATACCAACTGCCTTTGGGGCTACGTCATTGTGTGGAAAATTACGCGTTTCCTTTAAAAGACATACGGGACTATGTGTGTTTTAGTTCTTAAGCGTCGCTCCTTTTGTAGATTATCATTATGCGTTTATCGTTGTCCTATGTTGGGAGAAAAACTATCATTTGTCCTCTTCAAAGAGCGGCCGATATTTACCTATAAAGGAAAGCAAATGCTAAAAGCAGTCCTTATGTGAGGACTAAATCGAATAAGTTAGCGTGACATAGAATGTTTGTTCGCCTCGAAATTGTTTTGAAACAAGATAAAGCCTATGGTGATGTCTTTTTAATTTTTAAATTCACAAATGCGTTTGCAAATACGTAGAAAGAAAGACGATTACCCTTTGAAGCTCTTTCCAAAGTGTGTAGCTAGAATTTTTGGATTTGCTCTGGAATATTTGTGTTTTTTTTTTTCAGGGAGCGAAGGTGGTTCTATTTTTACGTTTCATGAATGACGAGAGTCGACGTCAAGGCAGAAACGAAGCATTGTTGCCTTGACTTCCAATTAGCCGCGTTAATATTAAAATAAAATGAGTGCAATGCTGTACTCACCCCGAACGTTTCGCAACAAGTTGCATTGTGCGTAGTCACCGGGAAACTGCTCTTGTAATGTTATTTTTTGACTACGCAAGTTGTAGCGGTGCGTAGGCGGTTCTATTTGAAGCTGTTGTTGTTGCTGGGTAGAAGATTGTGAGCAAACAGTGTTCACTATATCGCTCGATGTTTTTATGGCTATCTGGATAGGCCGTGCGATGTTGATGACGGGGTCCCATGTACACGACAATTTTATGCTCTCATCACGATTGAAATTTTGATGGCGTTTGATTTCAATCGCTTCGCGTATAGGCCGAGGGATATAGTGAGACTCGTGAGCTAAAACTTTAGCTTGGTCGAAGTGAACCCAGTGATGTTCATCTGGGTTGTCTAGAATGTGCTCGACTATTGCTGACTTTTCCCGCTGTTTTTTGCTGATAGCACTTATGTGTTCTTTTAAGCGGGTGGCAACACTTCGTTGGGTTTGCCCCACATAAGAAGACCCGCAGCTGCAAGGGACTGCATAGACGCCCGGAATTCGTAATGGAAAGTGGTCCTTTGGTGATCAGAGGTAGTCTTTCACCTTTTTTGGTGGTAAAAAGATGGACTTTACACCGTACCTCTTCAACACTTTCCCGACTCTATCCGTTACGCCTTTTACGTACGTACTACTTCATCCCTTTCCCGTGGCAAACTTGGCTTCCATGTTTTTTGTCTTTTGGAATAACCATTTGTTTAAAGGACGTTGTCCACGAACGAAAGTTCAGCGGCGAGGTGGTCATTATAACATATTCTATGTGCTCGCTGAACTAACGTAGATACAACAGACCTTAAGTTTGCCGGATGGGATAATGTTATCTAATTCCATTCCAGTTTGATTTAGAATAGAATTTTAATCTAGAATCTTACACTTTGATTTCAATATCTCAATAATTTGATATAATAAAACCAGGCATAGAGATTCAGCGCATTGAAAACCATCAGAAGCATGGGCTTCTGATCCTGTCTGGTGACAGATTTCTTATGTCAATATATGGGTCCTATGGAAATGGTAAACTTAACTTTTTTTCATTAGCATTAATATTAACATTAACAATTTTAACTTTAAATCATATCCTTACATTTAAATCAAATATGGCGAGTACCATAGAAGCAGATCATTTTACGGTGCAGGAAATCGAATCCTTCAGGGGCTCCGAGACGTCGAGATACTGCGACTACAAGGCAAATAAAAGCCAATCTTTAGAAGTGCTTCACTTGTCTTCCATATAATTTACAACTACAAGCAAAGAAACATTTACATCTGCGATCCAGGAAGTCTCCGATTCGCGACAGGAGTCAAACGATCACAGGACAGAGAGTCCAAGAACAAAAACAACACATCTCTGAAAAGCAAAAGAATCTACACAGGCGAACTATGCTCAAATAGTTAAAACATGGAATCTCAGCGAATCTGCGTTTAGAAAAGATAAAACTGCTTTTGAAGACCCACAAAAAGTAAAAAGAAAGAAATGGAAGCGAAGACGAAGAAGAAGAACTAAAGCAATACTCATTCAACCAAATGAGGGTGGAAGCTTAAGTAATATACTCCGAGGGAGTAAACAGAAGCTTAATCCTGAAGACGCGAAAACTAAAATCAGGGTTAACATTAGTGTTAACATTAACATTAACATTAACATTGACATTGATATTTATATTAACGGAAATCTACTCAGCAAATTTTACTAATAAACGGGAGTTGCAACACGGGTGACAAAGGCCTTACCACTGATACGACACCACAAAAGACCTACACACTCACAACACATAGGTTAGGTTAGGTTTAAAATGGCTGTTAGGAAAACAAACTGACACACTTAGACCAATATTAGGTCCATTGTGATACCATAGAAATTATGCGAGGGAGTACGTCACTTAACAAAACCATTTGGAGCTTTTAATAAAGCAAAGGAGATGCAGTCGATCTGTGTTCGCCAGATCGCTTGGATCATCAAGAAAATATTTTCCTAGATGCCATTTTCTTTTAAAAGAGAGTGCAGGACATGAGCAGAAGAGGTGTGGGATTGTCTCCTCCTCCTCCTCATCTAAGCAACTTCTGTAGAAGTCATTAGAGGAAACGCCAAGTCTTATGGCGTGTCTTTCTATCAGACAATGTCCGGTGATGACATTGATTACGGAGCTAACGTGCAATCTGGTAATGGATAACAAATGTCTTGTGCGTTTTGGATCTAGTCCTGGCCATATCCGTTTTGTTGCCACGCACGTGGTGATATTGTTCCACCTATAATTTGTTCTATCGATTGCCTCTTGCTTTAGCATAAGTTTACATGTAGCGATCGGTATACCAATATTCAACCTACTGGCTGAGATCGGTAGAACGGTTCCTTTTCTGGCGAGTTCATCGGCTTTGCAGTTACCCACATTATCTCTGTACCCTGGCACCCAAATAAGGTGATGTTGAACTGTTCAGCCATCTCCCTAAGAGATAGGCGACAGTTAAGGGCGGTTACTGAGCTCGTAGAAACAGCGCCGAGTGATTCGAGGGCTGCTTGACTATCTGAGAAAATCCGGATATTCGTTGAGGATATCACGTTTTCTCTTAGCCATGATAGGACCTCTTTGATTGCCAGAATTTCCGCTTGGAACACGCTATAATGGTTTGGAAGGCGGAATGAGAGACTTACGTTAAGTCGTTTTTTCGGTTTTTGAACCATCTGTATAGAAACGAATTGAATCATCTCTCAAAAATTCTTCGTCTTCCCAGGTCGTTCTCGGTGGGATTGAGACTTGGAACTTATTATCAAAAACCAATTGGGGGATGGTGTAGTCGGAGTGACAGGGGATTGATCCGAATAAATTCAGGATTGCAGCATGACCGATGTTGTTATCGGTCCATTGGGAGGTAGCTCTCATACGAGTGGCTGCACTGGCGGCCATTTGTTTGCTGAAGATATCTATTGGTGTGAGGTTAAGGAGTGTATTTAGGGCAGCTGAGGGTGTTGATCTCAGTGCTCCGCTTATACACAAACGGGCTGTTCGTTAGATCTTGCTTAGATTATCGCAGTAGGTCCTTTTATCAAGAGCGGTCTACCATACCACTACATACTCGCAACACATAAACTGCAAAGAGCTTCACAAAGTTCTTAAAACGATTTCGAGTAACAAGACTGTTGTTGATTGTAAAATTGATTTTGTTTCAAGACGAAAACCATTATACATTGGATCAACTATTGTTAGGGTAGCCTGGAATAGCTTATCCAAAGGCATGTCGATTGAACGCGAATAGCTTCAGAAAGAAACTTTAAAATCGATGCTCCTTATTGCTCTTACAACCACAGCATGCAGCTGCTTAACCTCATTCAGTCTTTCGTTGTGGCTCCACGTCGCGTCGCTCCCTAGAGAAATTGACGTTCGCAAGTAGCCTGTTTCGCCCTTCAATTCTCTTTACGGTGTGTTTCTGTGGAGTTTGGTCCTGCGTTTTTTTGAAACACGTGATTTGTTCAATCAATATCTCGTTTTGTTTTTACGATCTTCTGTCTAGATTACTTACATACTCAGGTGGTCAATATATGTTAGCTCGGATTGAACCTTGAGCAACGAACAACTTTCGTCAACAGTTTCGATTTCGGATAAGGTTCCTCTAGTTTTACATTCTAAGTGGTCTTCTTTTACTTGGTTGCGCCACTAAATTTAAGATCCTCCTTTCGGGGCTTCCATGCAATGTGCTTTCCGAAACCGGTCGAGCCAGATCGATAATACCCATATCCGCTCTACTAAATGATCAAAATTGCAGCTTCTTTTGAAGGTGTTGAAGTGATGTTACACTTTAAAGTTTAAAGGAGTTTAAGTAAAGCCTTGAAATTGACTCCCTTTTAAAGTTAAAAGAGGCGGTGTCCAATATAAACCCTTTTTAAAAGAAAAATAAATCTGTTTGTACTGAATGAACAGGGCAATATTTGTTAAAGCCTAAGGAACTTCGTTCCACACGACACACGTGTTATCATGTCATTTTTTTTTTAAGTTAAAACAGTCTAATACTAACAATGCGCCAAACACCTACGCTTCTTTCGCTCCGAACACTGAACATCAGCTTATCCACCCTTTGAACACGCACAATAAAAAACCCAAAGGCTTTAAGAACTCAATAAAAATTTGAATAACCAAATTGCTTTAGTTAACATGAAACACAGGCACAGAAAAAGAATTAGTACAATTAAATCCATTCAACGAAGCTCAGTTATTGTTCTATCTCCAATACGTGACAATTAAATCCTGTGTGCGTTTGCCTATGCCTTAAAGTATGTTAATTAATTTGCTTCTTAATAAGGTAAAACGAAGGAACTTTTCTGAGCCGAAACACCAACCAAAAGAAGAAAAAAGTATTTTTAACCTCTTTTCAGGTCTTATTTGTGTGTACCTTTCTTTATCCTCCCAAACATTTTTGTACCGAGAAAGTTATATCCCATACATTTCATGTGGGTTCCACATTTTAGCCTTATCAAAGTTCGAAAGTTTCAAATTAACTTTCACCATAAGCTCCTTGGATCCAAATCAGCTTGAGTATTTTCTTTATAACCAAAACCATCTTAAGCTCTGTCTCCCATACTCTCGCTTTTTCTAGTTTCCTCAATTTTCTTTTTGCACGATATCAACGGGAATGAGCTCGTTTTTCGTGTACAACTTTCGAATACGAAGGTGACTTGAAATACTTTCATTAAACAATTTGAAACTAAGGTAGCGAGACGGGAATCTCTACTACGTTTCCCATGCTTGTGCCAACAATGTGTGGTAATAATAATTGAGCTGGTATCTTTTTGCTTTTCTGCAGCCAATAATTTATATTCTGTTTTTACACTGAGACTTTTTATTCTGGAAAAACGTGACGACAAGTTTATTTAAACGTGAAATTTTTGAGTATTTAAATAATGTATTTACTTAGCTTTCTTGGACTATTGGAGGTATTTTCAAACATGGAAATAGTCTCTTTTTTTTTTGTTTGTTTTTGAGTTAATCATTTATATTTCTGCGTACCTGAGTCAAGAGGAAAGTACGACAACCGCCATTTAAATAGCAGAGAAGATGAAAAGTATGCCACAGACGGAGCACTAGTGTGAAGCAGGTAAATGCGAGAGCTTTGATCCTTTCGAGGTCACGATGCTCGCGGTACTGTTTACAGAAGAATACTGAAAACAAAACAAAAGCTACCGCCACCATTCAAAACCGACAATGGTGGATGGGCTGAAACAGGAAATGAGAAATCGGATTGCATTTCTAGAAAACGCTTTAGCCTATCGACTGCCAGGATCTTATAAATGATTTTTAATAAGATTCTTTCCGGCGTTACGAGTACCGCGATTTTTAAGGGATCAGAAATGGGCCTAGCGCATTTCTCACAACCATATGCCTTGTGAGGGAATGGAGAGAACCTACAATTTTCTGCCGGTTCCGAACGGCTAATTGAGAAAGCGCTTTTCATGGCAATGAATTTACTAACGGAGGACTTACCAATTCCTCGCGAAAGGCGATACCCGTGGAAAAACATTTTTGCCACTACTGGGATTCGAACCTCGAACCTCAGGGTTAGCAGGTTCAAGGTTCATGGACATGCTAACCATCACATGGACATGCAACCATCAGGACATGCTAACCATCACGCCACGGACACCACGAATGGATCACAGCTCTCGGACTTAACTATGTCGTACTAGTGATCCGCTCGTAAGGAACACCGATACATTCAACTAGCGAAGCTTAAGAATAAGAAACGTTGTGCTATGTGTCGTTACGGTTTCTCTTCCGGAAAAGGTCGGAATAAAAGGAATTCTAAGCTAATGGCTTTTTTCTGACCATTTGTTCGGCTTTAAAAAAATCAACGTAATCAAAAAATTCAATAACCTTTAGGAAAAATAATTTGTGAAAGCGATGTTGTAAAAGTTTCACAAGCTTTCGGGAAAATTAGACATAATTGTTTTAGATACAGCGATAGATTTTTCTGAAGTCGTCATAAGTATATGTGATTACTTCGAGAAAGACAGACAGACAAGCAGACATACAAGATTGAGAATTTAATGTTATGGGGGCTGGTGTTCCACAAGGAAGTGTTCTTGGACCAGTTCTGTTTTACTTTTGCAATCAAAGTAACTTCAAGCAGAGGAAACTTTGAGATTGAGAATTTAATGTTATAAGGGCTGGTGTTCCACAAGGAAGTGTTCTTGGACCAGCTCTGCTTTACTTTGGCTATCAAAATAACTTCAAGCAGAGGAACTTTCAAAACAATTATGTTCTTGTGACAGCATACGTCTGTACCTTAAGAAAAGAAAAGAAAAGAAAAGGTGCAATGAGCCATTGGCAAAAGCCCAGGAGTTGGTATCAAACTTAGCTACCTGGGTATATGATGTCAAAGAAGAAACAAAAAAATTCGCTGGCTGGCCAAGAAATGGAAATCAAAAACCATAAGAAGTGTGCAATTTTTTTTAAGAGCAGGTACATATATGTGAATTTTTAGCACTCACACCTAACTGCCGGTCCATTGTACTACTAGGGTCTCAGCCTTCTCCTCGCTGCAGAAGATTGAAATATAACCTCAGGGGGCTACGGCGGCGTCAAAATAAAACTGGGAGGCTGAAAAGTAGATGTCCAGAGCGAAATACGAACCCACCCGTCCGGCCTATCTAGCAAACGCTCTATAACTGCACCTCGACCGACTTAAAACAGTACTATGTATCAAATTGTAATGGAAAAAAAATCCTTTGAGTATACATACTATAAAAAACATACCGTGAGTAGACCTGGCGTAGTGAAGCGTTTCTAGTTGAAAATACTCAACGGCAAAATTTCCAAATTCTCCGATAGTCAATTCATTGCCATAAAATGCGCTTTGTTCGTTAGCCATTCGTTAGCTGGTCCCCTCCATTCCCACAATGCAGTAGGCCCCGGGGCTCTCAGCGAAAAAATCGCTTAGTTTTAAAGACATTTAAACAATCATCAAATCCACTTTAAAAATAAGTATCTGTGTACCTATAAGACCAGTCCAATATAAAATTCTTTAATATCCAACAAAGAACAGAACAACACCTTACAAACAAATTATTCCATCCGTGCCCGCCACTTAATCTTTTTAAATAACAATTATAATTTTCATTTAAGACGGCATCTTCTTTCGAGCTGTACCTGCAAAACAACACACACCCACAAGCACGTTAGCACTAGTATATATCTGTTTATGTATATTAAGTCCAGACTCCAGAGGAATTGTTCGTTGTCATTCTCGGCGGTTCCACAATAATAGGCTGGTATGAGAATATCAACAAAAACACTCAATTAAAATGATGACAACCTATTATAGAAACGAAAGCAAGGAAAACTTATTAAACATCCACCCAGAAAGGATGTCATAGCAGACGGTACATAACATAAAGGCTCCTTAATTGTGGTGGATTCATTGTCATTAGCCTCTTAGCGTTTGGAGAAAGTTGATACACAAAACAGTTTCTTCTCTCTGCAGAGCCTACTTAAAAAAATATTTTGTTTTTTTTTTGTGTGAGTTTTTTTTTGTTTCCTGAATTTAGCTTCAGGAGGAACGACACTTTTGTATGAATGACATTCAAAGGCTTATAAGCAAGTTGGTATAGGAATTTGGCAATGAAGTCTGGTAATGAATTTAAATGAGAAAGTCAAAAATGTATTTAATAATGTTTGTGGTTGGATAAAATTGTGTTTCAAATTTTTGCTAAGGTTTGAGGTTAAATGCGAAGAGGAATCACCGAATTCGAAAATTTATTGTAGAACGCTTTGTTTTTCTAGTATGAGGCCATGTTCATTGAAATCTAAAAATACTCATCATCATCATTCAACTGAGACTTTTATTCCTTTGTGAAAATTTCTATTGCTAATTTGGGTTGTTTATGAAAGAACCTTTCTGTTAAGAATATGTGTACTTATTTGCTCTTTTAATTGCTTTGTTTGGAACTCTTTAGTATTTATTCTGTATTTTATACGCTTACAAAGAAGGACATAAAGTAAAGAAGTAAATGAGTAATAGATCACCATCACATTGGTGCTTAGATAGCGAACATTTAAATTGTAACAGCCTTATTTATAAACCAATAATAGGGAGTGAATAGCGCTATGTTCCTCTTATAATATCTCTGAACAAGAAAACCTTATTTATAAAACTTTCTGAACGTAACATAGGCTGAACGCCGACTTAGGTTGTATAGAGACTGAATAAATTTGTGTCTTCGCTATTTTGAAATGACAGGGGACTGTTAGTACGCCGGCGGATACATAGATGGCTTTCAGGGACCTTTTTGTTTTCGATAGTGAAGTATACCTGGGATTTTCATTTTTGGTGGTTTTCTTATGCACCAGCTGTTCAATAGGTAGAAAATACACATCATTGCTATAATAGGTTTATAAATAGGAATTTATGCAACGTAGAATAGAGTGCTATTCACTACATAACTATTCATCCGTTAAGAGCTATTTAGGAAAATCTAATAAATACTGCTGTAAGAGTTTGTGTTCGGCGAGCGGCGACCCTCCACAACATGACAAAAAATTCACCCAAGTTTGAAATTTTCCTAATCTATCAACGTCAGAATCTTGCGAAATCTGTCCAGAGATGCTTTTGTTGTTGTCAGAAACAAAAAAAAACAAAAATCGCACAATTTCCGGTAATTTTGCGGTGAAAGGAAACTTCTGTCTGTTTCTGATTTTAAAAGCGAACTTACTGGTGATAGCCATTGCTAAATCCAATAGCGAATACACCACCCTTCGCCATACCACTGCTTCAAAAGCAGATCTTTCCACCACTGCCATAATCAGGGTGCGTATACTAACTAAGTTAAACCATAGAAACTATAGTAATTATGATATGTTTCGTGACCTTTTTATCTTAAGGGATAATTAATCTATAGCCCACATAAAGAATAAGAAACTATAGTAAGTTCAAAAAGGCGATTTAACAATCTTATGGACCGAATGACACCGGTGGCGCACTAGAGCTAAAGTGAGTTTTGCTTATTATTAAGGTGCGACGTCAGTTCCCATCATAAGAAGAAGAAGCAGAAGTAAAATTCAGCCCCTAAGGAATTTTGCCGCAGATTAAACCTTAAACGACGGGACTAGTAGCGGACCTCGACAGACAATCAAGTTGTCTGCTGACGAGTGAAATTTTGTTTTAAATAAGTTAACCGCAAACGTCATTGAAGGACTACCTTCAATTCACCTCTTCATAAAAATGGCAGCAAGACTGGCGACACACCGTCTTTTCCATCAAGGACACATAAAATCAAATCCATACCCGAAAGGACATCTGTCGATAATGGAAAGTTTAAAAAAACTTAGTACCTTTAGTATGTGCTTGGATGCTATTATTCCCATGTACAACTTCAAACTCAACTTCTCCATTGTCATCCCCCCTAGGGAAGACTGGGAGAACACAAAACCTCATCCTTCAAGGCAAGATATGGTCTGGTATACGGACGGCTCAAAAATGGAAACTGGTACAGGTTCCGGCATTTTCAGCGACTGTTCCACCAACTGAACAAACTTCTCAGTAAGTATGGGCAGTCACTCGTCCATTTTCCAAGGTGAAGTCTTTGCCATTAACGAATGTTCGAGAATAATATGTTCATCGAACACGAAAAAACGAAACAATATTAATTTTTTTCAGACAGCCAAGCTGCACTAAAGGCGTTAAGCTCACCTGTCATAAGATCCAAACTAGTCCAAGAGACAGTCATGTCGCTCTCTGAACTAGCAAGGAAAAACATTGTAATCCTCCACTGGATCCCAGCACACAAAGGCTATGATGGTAACGAGAAGGCAGACATCTTAGCTAAAGACGGCGCATCTAAACCATTCGTCGGACCTGAACCCTTCTGCGGTGTAAATAAAAAAGCACCTTCAAACATACTGCCAAGAATATCCTACTGGAGGAATCAAATAAAGCTTGGAGTAAAAAATTCAAAACTCTTGTTTGTTCAAAACTCTTTTTGCCAGAATATACTGAAAAAACATCAAAATTCCTACTCAACCTCAATAGGAAAACCCTAAAAATTTGCACCAGGACTAACTAACCGGTCACTGTTCTTTAAAGAAACATCTTCACCAAGTGATGCTAGTAACGGACCCCATCTATAGACTATGTCTCGAAAATGAAGAAACATCTCTGCACATCATTACAGAATGTCCAGCACTTTTCCGCCTTAGAAAGCAAATACTTGACTATGAGATCATCCCCCTAGATAAACTCAAACTCATTCACCCACAGAAGATTGCTAACTTCTGGTTCAATTCAGGAGCAGGAGAACTGCCCTAAAACCTCACATGGTCTGGCACAATAGGTTTCATTCAGACACCGCAGTGCCCAGAGCTGAGCAAGCTCTACCCGTCCACTAAATCTATGTAATCTATCTAAGTTAACCGCATATGAAATTCAAAGTTTAATTTTTTAAGGAAGAAAAAGTAGTTTAGCATATGACGACAAAGCTATTAACAAGTGGCCATGGTATTGTGATGGTCTTTTGAGAAAACGTTGCGGAAATACGCTATATCACAGCCCAAGAAGCTAGTTTATCAATTAGAAACTTAAAAAAATGCAAAAGTACTGAGCCTGGCTAGATAACATCATGTCGCAGTTTTAGAAGGACACAGGCGCAGTTTGGGTTAAAAGCCTCCAAGCTTAGAAGAAATCAAAGACTATCTCATCTTAGTGTCTGTGAGGTAATTTTAATCATGTTCGAGGTTTCTCTTTCAGAAGCACTCAATTTTTTTCCATAGAATAGTTTAGGTTAGTTTAAAGTATCTGTTCGCTCGGCTAACATACTTAGTGGCCTAAGGTCCATTGTGAAACAACAACGAGTCTACTGTTTCTTTATCCTAACGGAACCATTTCAAGCTTACAATGAAGCGAGAGAGAGACGCAGGGCGTCGATGTGAGTAAGATCATTAGGGTCATCAAAGAAATACGAACTTAGGTGTATCCTACGTTTGTAAGCTAAAGCTGCGCATGAACAGAGAAACTGGGAAGTAGTTTCCTCCTCCTCCTCATCCATACAGCTTCTACAAAAATTGTTTGAGACGACTCCTAGCCTTGTGGCATGTATTTCAATAAAACAGTGTCCTGTGATGGCACCTATCGTCGGACTAATGTGTTTTTTTCCACGGGTATTTCGCGAAGATTTGGCTGTCATGAAAAACGCTTTCTCACTTAGTCATTCGGGATCAGAAAGCGTTTTTCGGTTCCCTACATTTATCACAGAGATAAGATAAATGGTTTAGTACCCCAGGATCCCTCAGCTCTGTTGCGTCACTGTTTTTCAAAATTTAACTTAAAACTGATTTTTTTATGATTTGATCCAGAAATTATCAATTACAAAAGTAAACAGACAGTCGAACCAAAAGCGGCCTTTATAATTTCAGTTGCAGACACTCTAAACACAATCTTGCAATGTCATGATGTTAAACCGAAAAGTTGCTTCGTTTTTAACTATTCAATTGACTTGATACTTCAGCTTCATATTTCTATGGCTCCAAATCTGTCAGACTCAGCAGTGTCATAAGTTGACACACTCTCTTCTTCGACATAAACTAGGTGCTTATAGACATGAATCCTTTGACGTGTTACCAATATCAAATCACATTCCGTTACATAGTATTAAGCATATCATAGTCCTTAGCGTTAATACGTTGAATTTCAAGGGAATGTGCATACATCAAACGCACTCATCCGTTAACTTTGAACAAGAGTACATATTATACGGGCTTCTGAGAAATCTGCATTGTGTGTATAGCAATGTACTCGTACTATAAGCTTAGCATAGATAAAACCTATTTATAAACCGTTTAATTCAGGATTTTGGGGTGTGACTTTTTCACTTTACATCCTCACCATAACCACCAACCCATACATAAAGAGAGTTTTTTTTTTTTTTTTTTGCTAAATATGCCGTTCTTGTGAGTCTTAGCAATTAATCTTGTCATTTCATAGGATTTACTGGCACAAACAAAACTTTCGAAGAGGAATAATTACAAAAGCTGAATTTTCTCTTTTTGAAAAGAAAGATAAAAGTATCAGGCATGGTAATTTTGCTAAAGCATTTTTCTGTGGTGTGGTGTGGTGTGGTGCACTGTTAGAAAGCCAGAGCAGAGTTTTTTTTGTTGAAAATAAATCTTTTTAATGTTGAAATTGATAACGTTGGTTATTCTAATTTTATCAGCGCAACAATATTGGTTTTTCAAAAACATTATTTCTCATTTAAATTCTTTAAAAACGATGACCGAAACACGACTGTGCGGGATGCTGAGTACCTATGTAGTTACGTAATAAAACAGAAATTGATTTACTGAATTGAAAAAGCGTACTAAATTAATATATGTAGAAATTTCAGATTTGTGGTAGATTATTGGTTTGCAATGCCCAATTTCGAAGATCACGTTGAGAGTTCGAGGTGTGGAACAACCAATTTCTTATTACGGGTATCACCTTTCGCGAGAAACCGGCATTTTGCTTGAAAGTCATTCATACTGTGATGAATATCGTTTCGTCACTTAGCCCTTCGAGTTCTACAAACAATTGTCCACAGGTCCCTTCTGTTCCTTTCAAGTAATGGTTGAGAGAAATGCCTAAGGCCCGACATGGCACCTCTCGAGCTTCTTGTAACCAAATATTAACTAGTTTTTGGTGCCCTTGGTACCGTTGACCTTATTTCTTTGGGTCAATGCGAGGCTAACTTTCCTTAAGTGGTTAGAAGATTTGGTTTTCTACCCTTGCATTTTTGTGTGGTGTGTTTTTTGTCCTCAGCACGGAGAGGCACTCATACTTTGCTGTAACTAACGTTGCTGTTTCCATAAAATTTGAGTCTCTCTTTGCAATGACATAAGTCTACCGTTAAGCTCCTTTTTACTTCCATATCGATGATCCTGGCCTTCTGTTGCATGTAGAGCTATGACACAAAATACTTCGTTCAGAGGCAAATTCTAATCTTTCAGACCAGTAGGAGCATTTGTCTCGTGTGGCTCTGAGTGGAACTGGTCGATGCTGTGGATCGATGAGTGGTTTTAATAGGACACAGTCTTCTGTTTCTGATTGAGCTGTTCACATCATCTTGTTCGAATCGCATTTAGAACTATGCCTCTGAATACCTCTCACGTCCCTCTGTTTTATCTTGCCCAGGAATGATAGGAGAAAGTGGTTCTATGAAACGGCTGGCAAGTAATTGATATTTTTCTTAGGTGGCTCTCATCGTTCTTCATCACCAGGTGGTTCAATCAGCTAGGCGCTGTTCTTATCCGCAGAAGTAGTCAAAATGTAGTAGTAAATGGATGGCGTGAAATGTAATCACAACGTAACGATAACGAGGGATTTTCTCATTTTCTCCAATTCTTTCGAGAATATTCTTTAATTATTTCGACCCAACACTTGCTACATACTTTACTTCAGTATCAACTTTTGGACAATAGCATAATCTTCCTTCTCCGTCATCGTTCGGTTTGGTGAATCAGCAATACCGAAGTCTAAAGATTTTGATGTTCACGGTCGAATAATTTCCATAGTAATCATCGTTATGCTTGATTCATTTGCAAAGTAAAAAGTTGAATTGAAAAAATGATTCCACGGCTGCGTTTGCAGGGTCATATTCTTTTCTTGAAATTGTTGATGACCAATCCCTCGATAATTTTGGAAATCGCATCTTAAAGGTCTGTAGTCGATCGTGGGGGATAGGCATATTGCTTTATCTTTCACGCAGCTCCAATGAAGAAGTCTAAATGTGTTGAGATCACATCTCGGTGACCTATTGTGATCGTCTCTTGGAATAAACTCACTGTTTTGTGGCATATAATCTTGAGTTTTTATAGTCTTTAGAGTCTTTATACAAAATTCTATGTAATATCGTTTGTGGAATAAATAATTCCAGAGATCGACGAGAAATCAACAAGAGTTCAGCTAACCGCAAGAGTGTATCACGAGTGTGAAACGGTTAAGTGTGAGAGCTGTGATCCCTTCGAAATCACGATGCTTGTAGCGTTGCGCCTGAAAAGGAATAGAAATGGAGGGTTCTCCTCAACACTATGGACTACAACATCAATATTTTTCGTTGTTCTTGAGCAACGTGCACGAGTTTCACTCTTCATATCGCTAACTTGTCGGAATAGTTCAATTCCTTCCACCAGTTACACAATTGCTGGTCGAGAAAGTGCTTCACTTCAACACAGAAATGATTTCGTTTGAGAAACTGTGACCTCTATTTTTGTGGTTAATTTTTTTTTGTTTAAATAACGTCTTAAGGCCCCGACCAATAGAATCCGTTGCGTCCGTGCGCCCTCGGATTCAACTGACAGCTCGATTAAATACACACGATCTTATGAGAGGTGAACCATAAGCATCGGATGCCACGGACGCAACGGAAAAAGTACCCCAGCTTTTAACTTTTTGCGTCCGGCAGAACTGATGACATATAAGCTGCTGTCAAAAACAAGTTGAAGTTTTCTCTTCACACCGCAACGGATTCTACGGGTCACCCCAATCCGTTGTGTCCGGTAAGACTCACTGCTGTCAGTTGAATCCGGCAGCGGACGCAACGGATTCTATGGGTCGGTGCCTTTAGTTTTTACTTAGTAGGGAGAGCTTGAGTCACATCAGCTGTTGAAGTGACGGGATATTCAAAGTGAGACTTCTTCTCGGAAGAGCCTTTACCCAACTGATCGTCTTATTTGTGTTTTGTTTGTTCAAATTATACTCCATGGAGTATGAGTGAGATCCAAAATGGCATCGTTGATCTGATTGATGAACCTGGGACCGAATTATCACACACGTGATCGAGTAATTATCATGTTATCGTGCTCTTTAGTACCACAAATTTTACGTTACGATTCTAAAAATTTACTCAACATGAGCTTGTGAGGATGTTGGAAAGTTCTTCACGCTTCCTCTTGGCGCGAATGTGTTTTCCCAATCGTCGCTTAAAGAATTTCAAGTCACGCTTATCCTTGGACACTTTCAACAATTGCATGGTTCTCTTCTCATAAGGAGCATGGCCGACCACCTCGCAAACATGATCCCGCATGAATCTGGTATGACGTGCTTGAATGTTCTTTAGACGAGAACCACGCAGTTCCTTGACTTTCTTGTCACCGGTATATTTAACATTCCTTACGTTCATTGTTTTGTGCACCCGGTTAAGGCCAATACAAAGTTTATAGCGAACAGCCATTGTGCTAGAGACGTCAATGGGAGGAAAGGATTTTGACATTTTTTCATCAGCATTTTGTCGAATTGAAATCAATAAATGAACAGCAGTGTAAATCAAAGCTAAATTTGAAAGAAAAATTACACTCACTCACTCTATCACTGATGCGGTGGTTCGGTCCCCGCTTTTCCGGCAACTTTCTATTAGGCCGTTCAGAATTTTGGCAATGAACTTAAACTACTCAGCAAAAATTATTTTACAAGTAACATAAAGGTGCGTCCACACTGTGCCGGGCGACAATATAATCCATTTTATTTGGTTCTAGTTCGGTTCTGTTTTCGGTGAGTAGGAAGTAGAAAGATGACCAGATGGTCATCTAGACTAATTCAGCATTGTCCATCACCATTTGCCGACTCTCCATAATTGACTTCAGCTGTGCTGCCCTCCCGCCACAAATCCTTTAACAAATACTTAAACTTAATTGAATTCAACTACTGATCTCTTAAGGGTATATCCTCGAGACAACTCTATGCTTCATGGCCTCTTAGAGTTTCAGATAATTCAGAAAATAAGTTAACGTCAATGTGTGACACATATACCATTTCTTATTTAAATTTACAATTGGATTTCTTAAATAAAACCTTATCACCTTCTGGGAAAAAAAATCTTTCAAGTAAATGAGCAAACTTCCGGCGCGGCCGGTGTATCGCTTAAACAACGTTAAGTAAATATTTTTTGGAGGACCTCCTTTTGATGAGGCTAAAGTTGAAATATAATCCACAAACTTCTTTACAAAACCCGTGCACCCTAGGGATATTAAGGTTGCTTGTGAGTATGACGGCTACACTTAATTTTTCCTCCTGGCCTTTTATATAAATTTACTAATCAAGATTTTTATCTCTCCCGTTCGCTGCGCTGCGCTGGCTTGGCTGGCCGACTGGCTGGCTGATGGTGTGGGCAAAACGTTTTGCTTTACAATCATTTCAAATAAATGTAAGAGGGCACTTTAGAGAAATGTAATTTCCGTTGAAGATTATGAGACAGATATAAAAATAATAAACAAGACTTTAGTGAGATTATCTCCACAAGTGCGGTGTATTCAAATGGAATAAGGAGGCTCAAATAATTAAATAGTCAGGTATTTAATTATTTGATGTCATGTTTCAAATAAAATAAAATTTTTTGATTCAAGTGCTTTCCTATAAACTTGCCCATCAACTATCCACTTGACTGATAAATTTACTCCATTCTCCTTATTTCATTTCATTTAATAATAAAATTATTTTCTTTCTCAGGAGACACATCCAAAATATTGTTTTAATTAAAATGCCTCAACTTCAAAATGAATTGTAAATGAATTTATGAATATTCTATACCCAAGGTATTTTACGTTTCAAGCAGTTCCATCCGACTGTTCTCTTTTTCAAAATATGTATACCTACCCACCTAGGCCTGTCATAACAGAAAAGTTAAAAGCAAACGAAATTCCTTAAATATTCGCAACCTACAAAAACTTAGAATGCAAATATATTAACTGTCGCCGCCTGGTTTAAGAAGGTAGAATTTTCCATTTCAATTACGTATTTCCAAAAGAATATATATGCCTAGTATACCCATACCCACCTCGGAGAGAGCTTTCGTCGAAACTTAAACAGCATCCGGCATCCATCCGGGTCGTGCGGTATTTGTGTTCAATTTATATTTCGTTGAACTCATGGCCCACAACACTGGCAGTTCGATGTACAATTTAATGGGGTGCTTGGAACATAATAAGCTGTTTTTATTGGTTTCTGACAGAATTCCTCCGTCCAAGAAATATTTTCGTTCAGCGAAATCAAATAACTCAGATTCAATCAATGGATTGGAAACTGGAGGTAAAAAAAACTGCACAGTTTGATGTCTCACAAGGAACAAGGCAAATGATCTTGAAAAGACGGTGTGTTGGGATAAATTATTCGAAGAGAAACTTATTTAATTTCTTATTTTGGAAGTCAAAAAGGCATCACTTGAAAACAATAGGTGCACTGTGAGTTTGGGGGCTTGAACTTTTTTAATGTCAAAGAAAGTTGAGCACAAGGTGAGGTAGGTGCGCTTTGATGTAGACTGTAGAGATAAAGCAGTTGTTTTCATGTATTTGGTATTCAAAGTTGTTTACTTTTTCTGTCTGAGCCATCAGTTCCTTTTTTTTTATTCTAGATTGTTATTGAAGGACGAAAAGAAAACTTCGGTGCACGCGTTGTGGAGTTTCTACGTGTAGATGGACAGTAACGAGTTTGAAAAGCACTTTTGCTGCATGTGTGAGGCAGTCTGTAGAAAAATATCGTCATCGAAAAATCTCATTTTGGATGCAAGAATCAGTTGTAGCGGCGACATACGGGTAAGTACAGTTTTTAGTTTTTTTTTTTTTATAATTTCGTAGGATGTGTTGACATTTTCAAACTTTTGTCGAAACCTTAGTCTTGTTGACAAAGAAAAGGAAGGAAAAGCTTTAACAAAAAAAAAAAACTTTTGAAAAATGTGAAGTAATGCAACCCAAGAATACTCGATCTAGTTTCTATTGAAAAAAGCGATTGAAAGACGAAATCGGGTAAAGCGTTTAACATTCGTGTGGTATTCTTTATTTGACTTTACTTAGAAACTGGGCTGGATTGAGGGGTATGTATTTCTACCGAGATAGGTGTGGGGAAGTTTAATGTCATTATCACTGTAAAGAGATATAGAGGTAGAGAAATTGAGAAAGAGAGAGGAAAAAATAGAGACAGGAGGAAGGAGAAAGAGAGTAAAGAGTGACAGAGAGAGAGGGGAAGGGGGCGGAGAAGAGGTGAAGATGGAGATGGAGGGAGAGAAAGTGAGAATGAGGGATAGCAAGAAAAAGAAAGAGGAAGGGAGGTTAAGAGACAGACTAAATGAAAGAATACCCGCAATTTAACGGATTGTCGATTTTTGTGCACAAGGTAAAGAAACGGATTTGGTGTTGCTCTACCAAACTGAATCTTCTTCAGCTGCGGAAACATGTTTCGTGAGCTATATATAAACGACGTGACGCCACAACAACGACACCGCTTTTCCAGGTGATAGAAATGCTGTGAACAAAATTTCTTCCTCTATCGTAACTGGATAGACACTCTACTTTGGAAGATCATCAATGTTGTTTATCTGATGACCATTTTACCTCTGTTTAACTCTAGCCTAGGAACGTTCAGATTTTCAGAGACAGTATCCAGTTCATAGGAGGTGTGCAGCACCATCAACGACTAACGTTCAACATAAGTTATATTGGATGACTTCAAGTCTGATACCCACTTCATAAGCGCTGGTGTGCCTCAGGGCTCAATTTTGTCTCCGACTCTATTCCTCATTTTCATAATGATCTCTTGTTTGAGACTTCTAATCCGCTTAACTATTTTGCTGACGACTTGACCTTCAGCTTTTCATATTCGTTTCCAAATTCACGTCTCTGCTCTTCGGATGTGGAACTGGAACGGTTTCGTATGCTCATTGAGTTCTGACCTTGACAGCATTGTTACATGGGGTCATAAGAACCGAGTAGAATTCAATGCTTCGATAACTCAATGCTGTCTCTTGTCGTTGATGCTTAACATTCCCCCATTGCCATTATCCATGAATGGTACCTGCATCGAAGAAACCGAAAAGCTGTCAGTACTTGTTATGTGTGTAAACAATGATCTTCGTTGGAACGACCACAAATTTGAAGTCGCTAAAAACGCTGCTAAATGCTTAGGTTTCTTAAGACGATGCAGGAAGTTCTTCACCCCTTCTGATCTGGCTACAATTTATAAGGACTTCATTCGCCAAAAGCTGGAGTATAACTCCCATATCTGGTTAAATGCTCCTCAAACATCTCTGCGCCTACTTGATAGGGTACAAAATAGAGCGTTAAAACTGATAGGTGATAGTTCAATTATTGTAGAATCGATTGATTCTCTTGAACATCGTCGAAACGTTACCTGTCACAGTCTCTTTTATCGCTTTTTTCGCAAACAGTGCTCTAGTGATTAAGCCAGTTGCATTCCTCCCCTGAAACAACAACGCTCGCCTCGCTAATTCCTAGCTCATCAGTTTTACCTTCAGCCCAACTTCGGGCGTACAGTCAAGTATAGAGACTCATATTTAAGTCGCACCACCCTAATGTGGAATGTTCTACCTGGCCCTTTTTTTCCCCTACATTGCGGTTCACAGAGATTCAAAAGCAACGTGCATCGATGTCTCCTTTCAAATTCTCTCATGTCTTCCTAAATGCTCGCACTGTGTTCTACAACATTATAAGGGTAGTCGTCATAACCCCTTGATGTGCGTTAATTATAAAGAAAAAAATGTTATTGTAGTATACTTAAGAAATGCTTTTCGGTTTATGGCAATGAAAGCACGTTGAAATATATCTACATATGTATATAAAAAAGTAAGGAATAAAGTTGGAGCCCATTTTTGTTGTAATTGGTGTAGATGGTCTAATTTTGAGAGTATATGGGTCCTCTTTTATTATTGCCTTCCGTTCCTGCACATGTCATCTCTCCTTTAGCAGAAGCTATTTATTTTTGCAGTTCTTCCATTTCATGATGACAAGTTTTCTATTTATTTCTTTAAGTGTCAACTTCTTACAGCTTTCACTGAAACCGATTAAAATGTAAGCTTTGATTAAGCGAATTTACAGAAAAAAAATAAATGTAAAAATAAGAAAATCTTAAGACTTACAACTGCGCGCTATGAGTTAAAATTAATTATTTTAGTGTGACGTATTTTATGGACGTCACCTTTTATTGCCTGCATCAAGTCAATTCTGGGCTGTTGTTATGTCTTCTTCATGTCGCTTTTTGGCAGTCGATTTGAGCGCGTTTTTGAAAATTTTGATTCTCATAAGTTTTTAGAACGCGCTAAAGTGTGAGTTCGAATTCTAGGTTTCGCCTGAAAAAATATGATACAATGTGCTGCCATTGTTGTTTTTAATTTGGTCTGCTTTTCAACTCATGTATCGAATCTATTGCTCCTTGCCTCTCAATAAGTGGAGATAGACCAAATTCTTTTTTATAAAAAAACGCCGTCAAAGTTATTCGGTTCAAATTTCCTGGGCAAACAATTTTATTCAATTTCTTAAGCTTCAAATTCTTCCTTTCTGATTTTTTTTAGAAACTAAAATTTCCTTAAAAACTTCCAATTCCTATCTAAGCTCAAATTGATAGGGACTTTCAACACTCTCTGAAGAACTCCGCCAATTCCTCGCGAAAGGTGGCACCACGCACAGTGAAATGGTTATTTTTTTTCCTGCTGCACAATGATCTCTCCAAAGTGTCATCGATTTTGTGTGTAATATGATACACATGTAATACTTTCGAAACATTCAATTGTATTACCACGGGGGCTGTTTTCTCGATAAATCGGGAGGGTAAAATGTCATGAAAAGCCTTTTCTGATAAAGCTTTTTTTTGTAGGCTCCTTCCTTTCTTAACCAAGGTATGGCTAGGTCCCTGCGTTATCCGGGCTCTGTTGTGTCTTGTGTCACCCTATTCATTTATTCCAAATCTTTTTTGAGTATACAGGGTGCTTTTCATAAGATGCGACAAAAGCTCAGGACGGGTAGGTTGGATCAAAACAAGAAAAAATTTAAACGCAATGAAAATAAACTTGACTTTAAAGAAATAACCTTTACACAGTAAAATACACACACATAATGTGCCTTAAGCGTGTCCCATGTGGCATTATTAAATTTCCTAAGAAAAGATAAAAAATTGTCACCTATAGGAAACTCTGCCATACTTGACCACACGAAACTATTATTTCTCTGTTCTCCTCTCCAAAATGAAGTGCTTTTCCAAGCTAAAGAAAATGAATGGCTCAATTTCTGAACTCATTAGATTAGAGAAATGATCCCCCTAGGATGAAATTGCACCACTGTCACGAGAGTAGCTAGTGTATAAAAGAAAATGGACGCAAATAATTTACTTTTCTTCTCTTTTGTTGTAAAAAAGAGAAGTAAATCACACTAAAAAAGGCACCGAACTATAAAAAAGGTTCCACTTTCTCTCGCACCGTAGCGAAAATTACCTGAAGGATAATGCAGTTGAACTTGTGAGATATAGTTACAAAAAAGAAAAAAGAAAATGAAGAAAAAAAAAACACTGTCACAACATAAAAGGAATGCGCTGCACTTTGCCAAGAGCACGATAAGCCCTTCGTTATGATGAAATTGCCTTGACGGTGCAGTGGTGGGAAATGATGATGAGAGTTTTTAACATCGTCATGACTCATGAGTTGCTATCATAGACATTTGGTTTATGATGGAGTAGAGATTAAGTAATGATGATGGTGGGTAGTGTAAGCAAGATAAAAGAGAGCTAAATTACTGATGCAATGTCGAGTGCAGCAAGGTGTAGGTGTGTGCAAGGGAAGGGGCTAGGGAGATATGTGAGCATAAAAGAAATTTATGTGAAAGTTTTACACAAACGTGAAATGGTTGTGGCTGGTGGATTCCAATTATTTCCACAAAAGAAACAACTTTCCCTACTTTTTGAAACTATTCTTTGGGTTACTGGCAGCTCAAGTTTTTCCATTCAACGGGGGCTGGATCTAGGAGTTAATTTTTTCTTTGTAAGAAAATATTAAAAAGTTGTTTATTTGTTTGAAATTTCGTTTTTTTGCTTTGAAGGTTTTTGGATTAACAACCGAAGAACAAAAGTAGGCAACGAAATAAAGCAAATGAAACAAGAGAATTTAATAAAAAAAATGGAAAGAAACCTGTGTGTTGTGTGAAAAAAATATAAACAGAAGCAACACATACAATAACTTCTTTTTCTTTCATATCCGTCGCTACAAGCATCGTGATCTCGTCTCGTCTGTATAACACCTTCTCAACAGTGAATGCATAGTCATTCTTTTCGTGATTTCAAGTTGGTAGTGCTGGAATTCGACACATGTCAGCTATCATTCCAAGTGTCATATTTTGAGGTTAAATGTTTGCTGTTCACGATAATAGATTGCTTAGCTTTGGGAACGTGTTGATGTTATGAAAACTTACTACAAAAAAGGTGATTCGTGTCACGTACTATCGGTGAAATTCTGAAGAGATTAGCAGCGTCACTGATGTCAGAGAAGGTCTGGCCACAGTTATAATTAACTGCAAGTGCATAAGTGCTGGTGATTCGAATGTATCGAATTGCCCGTTTTCGGCGAAGTTCGTATAGCAATTAAACGTGTCGTACTGTGACTTTTGTAATTTGATCTTCATCCTTCTAAAGTTCATAGCAAGAAACGAACACAACACGAGTGAGAAGTTTCCTGGTTGCGCTCGTGGTTTCAGGTTTTGGCTACGTCAATTGGCTATTGAGATCATGTGATTTAACGACTTTAGATTCTTTTTCTGTGGAACTACGCAAAGACTGTGCTACACGACTTTACTCAAGTTATCGCCGAATGGGCCCCAAAAAGACTTTCAAAGAATTGCATGCTGCGAATCTTCAGAATTGGGTGATATCGTTTTTCTCACTGAACGGCAAAGTCCAAGCCTAATAATGAAATTAAATTTTCATCAAAATCTGTTTTACTTAGCTTTACTTTTGAAAGCGAGAAATTGAAGACTCTTTACGTTACGTTTATTGCGGATAAGGGAGTTGAATTGGCATTTTCAGTTGACAAGAAGTAGAAAAGACTTCTCAACATCGGCTTTGATTTCACATCAGCAGCTAGTAACAGTGCTGAACAAAATAGCTGTCTAACTAGGAAAAGAACTCCACATAGCGTTAAGTTACGTTGTCACTCACCAGTACTTAGCTTTTTTATGAATTATTTTCATTCCAGTATTTTCAATGAGTTTATCCGTACGATTACGTTACCTCACAATATGTTACGCCACATGGTCATTTCTAATGTAAGTCTTTCTTTCATAAAAATATTTAAATAATTGAAATGATCCCAATTCATTGCGTCATTTCTCAATTTTGCTATTCAGAATCCCCAATACGATTACCTTACCTGCCAATACATTACATCACATTTCAATTTGTGCCATAAATCTTTAAGCCTTTCTTCGTAAAAATATTTAAAAGAATTGAAGTGAACACAAATCATTTCGTCAATACTCTTCTTCTTTTCATTTCCGGCGTTACGAGTAGTGATCTTGAAGCGATCACAACTCTCCCACTTTTCTGCTTCACACTAGTGATCCGCCTGTGGGGTACGCCGCGTTGACCTCAGAAAGCGTCGGCAAGCCTCCCGGTTTTGGATTATTCCATGTCTGAGGCCAACCAAATGCTGCTGTTTTTGCATTTGCTTGTACCAGGAGTGTTTTGGCCTGCCTTTTCTTTTTCGTCGCGAATTTGTTGAAACGTTGTACGATATTGCCTTTTGGACGGGGTTCTGCGGATCTCTCCTTTGAACATGACAATACCAACTGAGCCGGTCGTGCTGAATTTTGTCCAAGATGGTACTTTTGACATGAAGGCTTCCACGGATCTTAGTACTTCTAATTCGATCAAGCTTTGTTACTTCTGCTGTCATCCGAAGCATCTTCATTTCGGCTGCCGTCAATTTGCTCTCATACTTTTTGTAAATTGTCCAACATTGTGAACCGTATGTCAGAGCTGGACGGACAACTGCTGTGTAGAGTCTTCCCTTCAGCTTAGGGGGCATTTTTCGATCACAGAAGATAGCGGAGTTTTCTCGCCACTTCATCCACCCTACGCTTACTCGATGATTGATGTCGTCATCACAAGTTGCTTCACTATTGATCATAGATCCCAGATAATTAAACTTTTCACACTTGGGAAGCACATTTCCATTCAAATAAATGTCTGGAATAGGCTTGTCTGGATCAGAAAAAGGGCAGCACAGGTATTCAGTCTTTTTAGCGCTAATACGGTACCCATTTCCTTCCAGAACATCAATCCAAACGTCAAGTGCTCGTTGCAGGGATGTAGGATCCTCGCTTATGATGGCTCCATCGTCAGCAAAGAATAATTGTTGTACTTTATTGCCCGTTACTTTTCCTTCGAGCAAATAATCCAGAACAGCAATAAAGAGCAGTGGACTCAAGACACTTCCCTGATGTACACCTACTGTTATTAGGAATTCTTCGGTGACTCCAGCTGGGCATCTCAATTTTGTAACTGCTCCCTCGTACATGTCCATAATTATTCGCACATAGGCTTCAGGAACTCCTCGGTGTCTGAGGGCCACCCATATCAGATCTCGTGGTTGTCGATCGAATGCTTTTTCGAAGTCAACCAACACAATATGCAAATCCTCTAAGGCATCTCGGTGTTTTTCCATAATGATCCTTATACTTTGGATTGCGTCTGTAGTTGACTTACCCGCGACAAACCCGCATTGGTCATCAAACAGCCTTATTATTTTCCGCAGTCGGCTATCCAAAACCAGCTCAACGATCTTCATAGTGTGGGACATCAACTTGATCGAACGATAGTTGTCACAGCTTCTGGTATCTCCCTTTCCCTTGTACATTGGAAGAAGAAAACTTTCCCTCCATTGATTAGGCAAACTGTCACCTCTTATAGGTTTGGAGATGAGAATCGTGAGCCATCTCAACCTGATGTCTCCCATATTTTTCCAAAACTCATATGGTACCTGGTCTGGCCCAATCGCTTTGCCTTTTTTGGAGTTCTTAACTGCCTCCCTAACTTCTTCGACTGTGACGTCGGATATTTCCGTAAAGTTAGGTGCAGCTGTTGGAAAGTGGCGCCGAGGAAACTGTTAATTCAAAAGATCATCACAATACTGTCGCCACCTGTGAAGAATTTTGTCGTCATCCACATGTAGCAGTCCTTGAGCATCATTTATGAACTTCGGCGAACGAATCTCCTGCGCATTTCTCCTTCTCTGAGCGGCTATTTTGAAAATGGTTGCTCCCTTATTCAAGCTGCTTTGTCTTAGCTCTTGGATTGCCTGATTTGCTTCAGCAGCTGGGGCAGAAATCTCTTCCAGCTCTCGATACAGGCCCTCCGTGCTTTTTGCTTGAAGTTGGGCGCACTTTTTCTTCGCTTCTTTTCTGCAGCTCTTGTATTCCATTTTGAGACGCACTTTTTCATTTGTATTTCTTGAGGGGCACTTCGACCAAGCTTGGAAAGCTGCTTTCTTCTTTCTAATCACTGCTTTAGCTTCATCATCCCAGCACCAGGTTTCTTTAGCTTGTTGGTGGTGTCCTTTTGAGACTCCTAACAGTGATTTGGCTCTCTCTAAGCAGGTTCGTTGTAGGCGATCCCACATATTTTGTGCCGTGATTGCATTTGAAACTGCGTCGATGGTATTACACAGCTGACTTTGCATATACGAAATGAATTGCTGTCCTTTGGTTTTCTCCAGATTGTACCACTTGATTCTCCTAGGAGCCTTTGTTTGTTTGACTTCCTTCACCGCATCCGTAAAAAATTCTGTTAAAAGAAGACGGTGTTGTTGAGCGGCAGCTTCTCCTAGTATCACTTTGCAGTCTTTCACCCGAGATTTCATGTAATTGGTTACCAAATGGTAATCAATCTGGGTTTCATTTCCTCCACTGCTGTTAGTGATAAGGTGTCGGTCTTTCGTCAATACTCAATTTTGTTATTCTGAACCCAGGGAATACTCTATACGACTACGTTACCTTACACTAAGTTACGTCACATCTGATCATTTCTGCTGTTGGTCTTTAAATCTTTCTTCGTAAAAATATTTACTGGAATTGAATTAAGAACACATCATTTAGCCAATTCTCAATGTTGACATTCAAAACTCAGCTAATACTCAATATGATTATGATTACGTTACCTTACAAAACGTAACGTCAAATTTCTACTACATATTTGTCTTTAAATCTTTCTTCATAAAAATATTTATAGAAATCGTATAGAGCGCAAATCATTTCGTCAATTCTTTCAATTTTGTTATTCAAAACCCAGCTTATCCCCAATATGTTTACACTACCTCACAATACGTTACGTCACATGGTTATTTCTACTATAAATCCTTCAGTCTTTCTTCATAAAAATATTTAAAGGAATTGAAAAGAGCACAAATCAGGTCATCGATTCCAAATTTTATTTTATTCAAAACCCAGCTAATCCTCAATTCCCGTCATTTCTTTCCCATCGAACGCGACTTGTTCAAAGGAAACATAACCAATGAGCAATGACATATTTCCCGTTTGGTTTTCATATTTTTTTCCTCTTCTAAATCAAGAATGAACAAAACATGAAATTGTGACAAAAAATTTAAGATGATTGAAGACTTGCGTGGTGAAAGATGATTTGCATTTTATTTGTTTGCGGAGCTCTCATGAATTTCTTATTACGAAAAGAGGAAGCTGATTGTAACTTCCATACTTCTATTCTATTGTTATTCAATATTTACGAAGAAGAATAAACCATTGATTCAATACACAAAAGAATATGTTATTTACATTAGGAAGGATGTTTTCTATGATGTTAGTGCGGGTAAAATTAATGAAGCTTTAAGAACAATATATCCTTGAGGCACATGTGGAGTACAAAATATTTTCCTTATTCTTTTCTCAAAAAAACAAAAAAGGAAGATGAGTAAAATGTTCATAGTTCTTCTCAACCGTATTGATCACATCGTCCTTTTAGAATGGGTTAATACCCGCACAAGAGAAAAACAGAAGTGCACGAGCAGAGAGCATCTCTTTGAAGCAAGCAGATTTATATGCTAAGTCAAGCATACCCTTTAAAAGCTCTTTAACGCATTGATAAGAAGAAAAGGAAGAAAAAAAAAAAATAATGGAGCAAACCGGGAATCTCAAATGTCTTTATCTTTACTGTCTCTGATAATATTAGCTTCAACATTTTTCTTTTCTCTTTTTTTTTTTTTCATTTTTCTTTTTGGTTTGGCTCCCAAAAAATTTGCGGTCTTGCTTGTGTGCGGTGTAGTGGCAGTAAAATAAAAGTAAATTGCATCGTAAATGGTAATAATGTGGATGTTCAGAATGAAAAATTGGCTTAATAGTTTGCAGAACATTTTTTTATGTTTTAGATACGGATGTCCATTTTATGGTTGTAAAGTCGTATGTGTAACGAACAGAACCAAAAACAGAAAAAAGAAATTGGCACATTTTCACTCAGTTTAGTGTCACTCTTTGAAATTTGGTATTCTTTGCACTTTTGATGGGAGTGCCTAGGCATCTAAATCTTTGTTTTGTAATGCTTGCCATAATAGCTGAGCTATTAAGCAATTCATTGAGATTCTGTCCAATGCTTCTTGAGTTTGTTGACTTATTTTAGTCTCGTTTAAGAGCTTTGATGAGTGGAGGCATAAATCCTTAAGTTCTGCAGTAAACCAGGTTCTTAAAATAAAAACTATTTTCTTTTATTGGTTAAAGTTGTATCGAATGTCAAGAGAATACTTTTTAGTAATGAAAGGGGCAAGAAGGGATAATAAACCGAAACTCGCTTTTTTTTTTTGCTTCAGGCTCTTCCAACATGAAAAAATTGTGTTTTACTTTCAAAAGCGTATTTTGAAGGAATCTGTTGTATTTCTTTTTTTTCGGTCGCAAAATTGCCACAGTTGTCGTTTTGATGAAAATGAAATTCCTTTTTTCGTTTAATTCTAAGGGTTTCTTATAAAAGCTGACTTAAGTAAGCATTGGGTCCCAATATTAATATCAGAAAAGCTCAAGTCGACTCTGAAGACAACACAAAACTGGTGTCTGGACGAAAGTCTCTCCGTTGATGCTCCAATAACAATTATTTTCCCGCTCAAAAGTCCCTTTTTCTCATTATCTATAGAATCAAATATTTCGGTGCACAGTAAACTCTCATTGAACGCCCCTCAAATGGGTCGACTAAGTCCTCATGAGCTTTACGCAGCATGTCATCTACGATTGTGGTCTTCACACATCAAATTGTTGATAGAAGCCCTCACTGGAGGACCCTGGAAGACCAAATGACGGTTCAGGTCCTGAAAAAGCTGTCTGAGATCCTTTCCTTATAAGTTCATCGGCGATCTCATTTCCAGTTGTTCCGTAATGGCCTGGAATTCAAACAAGACTAAAAGAATTTAGTCTTCCGACAGCATTCAGAGAGCTCTTGCATTCTTGGATTACTTTCGATGCAGTTAGTTGGTTGAGAAGGGCCTTAAGCAAAGCTTGGCTAAAAAGAACTCATGCTTGAAATATTTTTGTTTTTACCTCTTTCCTTGGTATTTTGAATAAGAACGTATGCAGAAGACCGAGGCCAGAAGAGAACGTTAGTGGTACAATGGTATAGAGTATTTAGTCGATAGACCGTTAGCCGTCCGTCGCGTCGGTTCGAGTCCCGGGAAGGGTATCTTTTAGCTTCCCAGATACATCCAGACGCCACCCTTTGGGTTAAAAGTGAAATAACAACTGACTTTTTTTTTGATCCGCTGCGCCATAAAGAAATTGACCTACTATCTTGATTGTATAATGAACTGGTAATTGGATAAAGTGCACCAGCTAAGTAGGAGGGAAAGGAAAGGAAAGCGAAACGAAGCATTACACACTGCAGCACTGGTTTGAGCACAGACAGTCCCCAACTCGACTAAACTATGGTGTTCTAAAAGGAACCGATGCTTTCGAGTGACAAGGCCGTTGTCAGTTTAGTATTAACTTCCTCTCTTAAAATAAAGAAATATGAGCAGTCCAAAAAGGGGAGAAACTTAAATGATAAGCAACAATATGCGCTACTGGCTGCATGCGCACCACACCTTCATTTGCTTTAATAGTCATTTAAGGCTATCCCCCGTCAATCTTTTCATAAAAATGGAAGCAGTAAATGTCCGTGACTAAACAGTCTTCATCTTTTCAGACAACCAAGTTACTCTTATGGCACTGACCTATCCTGTTATAATTCCAAAAAAATTTCATCAAATACACTTAAAAGGAACAAAAATTCCTCAATAGAAAAACTTTCAAAACTAGCATCAGACTATTAGTCGTCTACTGAACAAATAAATATGGCTGCGGAAACAGAGCTCATGGATCCCTCCACGAAATTTTGCCAATCCTGAAAGGCTAATTTAGAAAGCAGTTCTCATGGGATTGGAATTATTCTCAGATTACTTTCCAAATTCTTGTGAAAGTCGACTTTCTTCTTCCTTTTTACAGCGTTACGACCACCGTGATCTCGAAAGGGATCGCAGCTCTCCCGCTTATCTCCTTCATACTATTGATCCGTCCCTGCGGTATGCCGGGCGGAGAGGCGATACCCATGCGAAAACAATTAGATGCTTCTTTACTTGCACCTTGAACTTCGATGTCAAGCAGACATAGGTTAGGTTAGGTTGCATGGGAAGTACAGCCACAAGTGACAGCATCTCACTCGGATCTCAAGGATCCATTGTGCTCCCCGGGAAAATCAGAGGATGGGGAGATGGGAGAATTGGAGAGGTAGAGGGTTGCGTTGGTAATTGGTTTATTGGGGTAGGAAACACCCACTGAACCATTTGGAGCCCTGAGTAAATTGCAGGACGTTGCTCAATGGAAGGTTAGAGATGTCGCCCAGTTCGTCGAAGAAGTAGGTATTCTCCGAGAGTTTTTTTCCGAGTGTGGGCCAAGCTAGGACACTCATAGAGGAAGTGGAATGATCCTTCCTCTGCCTCCTCATCTTCATAAGTCGGATGTGCTAATGCCCATTCTCATCATGTGGGTACCCAACGAGTTGTGGCCCGTGAGAATGCCAATCAACAGAGAAAGCCGAGATCTGCTTAGCTGGAGTAGAAATTCTGTTTTTTTCTTGGAAATATCTGGCCAAAGGTTTCTGGAGACTCGTCATGTTTCTAAAGATGACCACCTGTCATTGGCGGTTTTAAGAAAATTGTGTTTGATTCTGTTTTTTTCTTGCTCAAGTGGCTTTAGAATTGAGGTGTTCGTTTCGGTGGATTCGAGTGGTGACCCGATTTTAGCCAGCTTATCCGCCATTTCATTACCGATTATGCCACGATGTTCTGGAACCCAGGTTAAACTAACTGTGTTTGTTTCGCTGAGCAGTCTTAGGTTACTGCGACAGCTGTCTACTAGCCTGAATTTTGTGATAATTTTGTAATAATAGTCAAGCAGACATGCTACCCATTATGCTACGAGCACCGCAGCCCCCGACTGTTCTATGGAAAAAAAATTCCTATACAAAATGCGATTGCCATTAGAATCTATCTGGTCATTATGCTTCGAACAGGATGTCTCATAACGTGATGTCCAGCACCTCTACGGCTTAAAACGCAAATATTAACTATGTAACCATTTCCTTGGATAAACCCATGCTCATCCAACAACAGAGCGTGGTGAACTACTGGTCCCAATTCCGGACCAAATAAACTGCTTTAAAACTTGTCATGGGTTGCCATGGCACAATTGTTTCCAACTAGATACGGAAGCGCTAAGAGCAGCACAAGCTTAACCTAATGTATAATTTAATCTTTTAAATCCATGACTTCTCCAAAATATTCCAACCAAATTAGTGTTTTGTGATAGACAAGGGCTTAAATCATTTCTCTCAACCATTCCTGTAGCGAATGGAGGGAAACAGTTACAGGAAACAGTTTTCTACATTGTTCAGCAGAAAAACTTTTCATTGCAGTATTATTCTTGGGGCTCGCTGATAATTTTGTCTTCTTTTTAGGTACAGCTAGTGAAAGGGTTCTAACATTTCCTATTCATTTTATTAGTTCAATCGGTGAGGATGAGGATATCATGTCAGCGCCGTGAAACTATTTTACTGTCATCGGTGCTTAAAACGTGTGTCAAATTTCAAGTAATTTGGACTTCTGTAAGTGGGCTAAGATCTTCAAGCCAAATTCCATTACATGGTTACATGGACGATTACATAAACTTCTAGATTAGAAGCAAAGAATTTCTTTGTACATACATATCCACCTATTGTACCAAATTTGTTGTCATGAAGGTCGAAAATTTAGCCTACTCAGTGTTGTAGTGTTATTTTATCATCGAAGCATCTTCAAAACTAGAATTAAAAAACAACAAACCTATAATTCGAGATTATTGAAAAGAGTGAGAAATAAATTTGAAATTAAATTCATACATACAAAAGTCTCTTCTTATATTTTTTGTAAGAATTGTTTTTCGTCTGTATCCTGCACGTGTCATAATAAAAGAAGGTATGAAACTTTACTGACAACCGCTTCCAATCCTTTCAATTTATTCATGTTTTACATCTAAATACATGTGAATATATTTATGTTACCGACGAACGACGCCTTAAAGTACATTTCAACAGCACTAACTGTGGAAAATAAAATAAAAAAAATACAGAAAAAATGTGTTGTTTGACTAGGTTAATGTATTTCTAGATACATAGGAGGTAGGTGTGTAAGTAAACTTCCTCTTTTTATAATATTCTTCCTTAAAAAAATTAACATCTTACTTCTGACTCATGAGAAATAATATACACTCGCATATATTTACAAGGGGTGTTCATTGAAGCATGAACCATAAAAACAGACGAGAAAACATCCTTAAATGGCATAGATTACCAAATTCATAATAAAAAAAAGAAGAAGAAACACTTGAACTCTGCGTATGAGAGTTCCATGATACAGTTGGAAATCATTCTGTTCTTCAAAACCCGCGTGTGTCGGTGGGTGAATGGTTTTTTTTTTTTTGTGCATAAGTCTGTTGTGTGTGGTACGTTGTCGTGTCGTGTCTCATTTCGCATATCATTTTAAAATCTCATACCTCACTTTTTAATGTCATTCAAATCAACATGGTTTAATGTGTACTCAGAAAAGTGATGGTAGACGGTCGGCGGTGGGAAGTAGAGGTAAAGGAGTGAGTCCAATTTATTGTATGATGATTCGAGAAAAGTTTTTGAACCGAAACACAAAAGAATCGAGTCAATGGGTCTCGCAGACGACTCTCATTTTCGTTAACCCAAAAAAAATAAATAAATGTGTTGACAGGACAAGCATCGGAGAGCCTCTGAGCTTTCTCTCAATCATCCCTTGCGACGAATGGAGGCGATCTTAAAATTTTTTGCCAACTACAAATGCCTGTGTGAGAGTAAGCTTTTTATGACAGTTTAAATGCTCTCGGAACACTTGCCAATCCCTAGCGAAAGGCAGAACCGTGCAAAAACAGTTTGATATTTCTTTGGCTCGAACTTCGAACTCCCACGTAACAGGCAGACCTGCTAACCATTGCGCCACCCGTGCAAAATCAGTTTGATGTTTCTGGAGCTCGAAAGTCGAACTCCCACGAAACAAGCAGACCTGCTAACCATTGCGCCACCCGTGCAAAATCAGTTTGATGTTTCTGGGGCTCGAACCTCGAACTCCCACGTAACAGGCAGACCTGCTAAATCAGTTTGATGTTTCTGGGGCTCAAACCTCGAACTCCCACGTAACAGGCAGACCTGCTAAATCAGTTTGATGTTTCTGGGGCTCGAACCTCGAACTCTCACGTAACCGGCAGACCTGCAAAATCAGTTTGATGATTCTGAGGCTCGAACTCCCACGTAACAGGCAGACCTGCTAACCATTGCGCCACCCGTACAAAATCAGTTTGATGTTTCTGAGGCTCGAACGTCGAACTCCCACGTAACAGGCAGACCTGCTAACCATTGCGCCACCAGTGCAAAATCAGTTTGATGTTTCTGGAGCTCGAAAGTCGAACTCCCACGAAACAGGCAGACCTGCTAACCATTGCGCCACCCGTGCAAAATCAGTTTGATGTTTCTGGGACTCGAACCTCGAACTCCCACGTAACAGGCAGACCTGCTAAATCAGTTTGATGTTTCTGGGGCTCAAACCTCGAACTCCCACGTAACAGGCAGACCTGCTAACCATTGCGCCACCCGTGCAAAAACAATTTGATGTTTCGTGGCCTCGAACCTCGAACTCCCAGGTAACAGGCAGACCTGCTAACCATTGCGCCACCCGTGCAAAATCAGTTTGATGTTTCTGGGGCTCGAACCTCGAACTCCTACGTAACAGGCAGACCTGCTAACCATTGCGCACCCCGTGCAAAATCAGTTTGATGTTCCTGTGGCTCGAACCTCAAACTCCCACGTAATAGGCCGACCTGCAAAATTAGTTTGATGTTTCTGAGGCTCAAAGGTCGAACTCACACGTAATAGGCAGACCTGCTAACCATTGCGCCACCCGTGCAAAATCAGTTTGATGTTTCTGGGGCTCGAAAGTCGAACTGTCACGTAACAGGCAGACCTGCTAACCATTGCGCCACCCATGCAAAATCAGTTTGATGTTTCGGGGGCTCGAACCTTGAACTCCCACGTAACAGGCAGACCTGCGAAATTAGTTTGATGTTTCTGGGGCTCGAACCGCGAAACGTTCGACCTGCTAACCTGCTAACCATTTCACCACGGGCACCACTTTAAATAACTTAAAAATGTAAGAGAAAATTATTCGCAGGACAAAGAACCTTTGTAATTTTCATAAACCAAAGCATCACTGACAAACTAGTCCTGCACGTTGAAAGGAATATTAAGTTTTCTTTATTTCATCATGAGTGCACCCCTCAAAGCTCAACTATCCGCACAACTTTTTTTAGAAATTCTTTATAAAATGCCTTTTCAAAACACTGCACCTATGCACCTTTACTTCAAAAAAAGAGTCAAAAAAGTCATCCGATATTGATGACAATGTTCACTTTTGCTTACCTCGTCGTTGGGTTTTATTTCATTTAAAAAGAGAGCGCTGGCTTCTACTTTGCATGAAAGACATTATGCACTGTGTACTGTTATACAGTGCATACACTGTACAGAGTACCTACACTTTGCAGTGCACACACATTGAGATGCTTTTCATGACCAAATTGATTGCGAACAATGTTAGAAAATTGCAACCGTTAGGAGAGTAGGTTGGTAAACATATATATACAGAATAGTGTACACTTCCTATTGTGTTCATTCAAGTCAAAATTGATTAGGTCCCCCATGCCATTGGTGACGAAGACGAGGACGACGACGACAATGAGCGCCACCCAACCCAATGTCCAAGGCCCGAAAAGTAAATGTATTCAAATCTTATTCTGGTAAAGTGAATCTGCTCCAGAATTCAATAGAATGGCTTGAACAAGGCCAAAGTACACACACACACACACACACCAGGTGAAGAAGTGTCCCATAGAAGCTGGTCTTGGGTTCATTCACAATCCTTTTATTCCCCAGTCTTATCCATACAAACTTACCACTTTGCATAGCACAGATGTTTGAATAGTATGATGTAGTTTATACAGCTTCAGGCTTCACCTTATTCGTTTCAGGACAACCAGCTAAGGCTGGGAATGCAGTGAGATATGTTAATTATTATGAGTAAAATAGGATGTCTCTAACTAATACGCTTTAATGTTTGTTTTGCGACAAAATCAAAGGCAGCAGCTTTCAATTGGCTATTTGGTAGCTCTTCGTACAAAAAATACGCTGCATTTCGCGTTTTTAAAAAACATAATCGCCTCCACCAATTAGAAAACTTTTCGTGGATCGGTCTTTCATTAGTTTGGAGGAGAACATTTATCAAGTGAATGAAGTGCTTTTGGCTGATGGCGTTTGTTCAATAGTTGGCCTCCAGTTAAACTGTCTGACATTAAGTTTCTTTCTTCTTTTTTTTTCAACAGTTTCGTGAAGAAATTTTTGTTTTCTTTCTGAAGACTCCCTGTGCTTTCTTTGTAAAGTTTTCAGACTGTGTCTGCCTTATCTTGTCGTTTGCTTGAATGTCACTTTAATTTAAATTTTATCTCTCGAAATTGGCAAGTGAAATTAAAACAGAGGACCCCCGTGACTTGGAGAAGTTTTGGAAAGCAACTTATAATTTGCTGATTGACGTTGAATAAAGAAAAAAGAAATGTTTTTGTTGTAACAGACACGTCATATTTGGAAAGTTTTGGTTTTATTATTCAGCGTGCTGGATTATAAATTGCTCCTATGAGTTATGGCCTAGACAGAAGTTCAGTCATGTCTGGGGAATAATTAGCAATGGAGTAATTTCTTGTCATAGAGCCTTTGGTGTTGTAAATATGCCAGCGTTTAAAACATTGGCATTCGTAAATCAAAATACTTATTTGTGGTAGCGTTGCCAGATACGAATTATAAAGCTCACAATGGCGAACTTTATTTGGGATTGAGTAGGAACTCAGCCTGAAGAAGACTTTCGTTTAACACTGATCATGACTTAATAGCAGGTATCCATTGTGTAACCCTTTTTTTTTTTTAATAACCTCGGCTCGTCCTGAAGGCTTTTCTTGAATAAATTCAACTCGTCCTGTATGTCAAACAGAGTAAGCCCAGGGTTTGCCATCAACTCACCCTAAAGTAGCCCTAGGTTTGAGGAAGCGAGTAAGGTAACGAACAGGGCTGTCAAGTGGCATATATTTTTCTTCAAATGAAAAAGATGTGTGGTGGTTTCCTGACCTTGCGTCTGTTGAAAACCGAAAAGTCTTTTATTTTTTTTTTTTTGGTTGTGATCACAGGTCAACTTTTAGTCATCCCTGGGTAAAGTTCAACGAACGAACCTAGAGTAGATTCTTTCCTTCCATTGTCAATCAAAATTGGCACTTACAAACCAAGGTGCCATGATTCACCGCAGCTTCGACCGAAATTCTACTTCAGTCATTTCTTTCCTGGTGGGACGGCTGCGGCTATTCTCATTTCTTTAATTATTTGAAGTTTCAAGTTGTTTTTCTTGTAGGTTTTTTAAATACAAAGCGAAACACAGAGAAACATCGGACCCTGCCAGACATCAACTTTCTCTTATAATTTTCCATTCCAGATATTCGTAGAAAAGAGGAATACGCTCGCTGACATGATGAGAAGCATATAAGGTTGTGGTTGTAAATCAGTTATAACCTCAAAGGCAGAACGTTCAGATCAAACTGAGAGGCTGAAAGAAAAGTAGATCCGGGCATCTTCTTTTCTTTTATTCAAATCCACAGATCCGAACCTATCTGCTTAACACTCTACATCTGCTCAACTGCCTGATTCGAGAAACCTGCATTTTTGCAGTCATAGAGAAAGTTCCATAATTTTCTCCAAAGGATTCACAGTGTGTAGCCATGCGCGTTTATAAATGTATAGCAAAAGAGAAGTGATTCGCTAAGAGGCTTTCTACAGTCTTCTCTGTTAAGCAATAGCAAAAGCCTTGATGGTTTCTTATTGACGTTGGGAAGCATAGGTTTAGTCTGTCTGCATCCAATGGCGGCATGTCATCTGCGGTTGTTCCCTTGACAGATCGTTGATTGAAGCTCTCACTGAGGACGCTCGCCGGTAGACCAAGCGCTGGTTCAGGTCCTGAGAAACAGTCGAAGGTCCTAGTCTTCAGGTTAAGTTCTTCGGCGATCTCGTTTCCAATTATTACGCGATGGCCTGGCTTTCAAAAGGGACTCAAAGTATTAAGTCTTTGGACTACATTTGGAGAGGTCTTTGAGTCTTGGATCATTTTCGAAGTAGTTAGAAGCACAGCTTGGTTGTCGCTGCAGACATACCTAAATACTTCTCCCCGCCCAGCCAGTGTTCGTAACGTAGCTTAAAGCCTTTTGGGATAGCGTACGTCTCCGCTTGGAAGACGGATGAGTATTTGCCTAAAGGGGCTGAAGTCGTATGTCATTACTTTTTTACAAAGCGCCAGATCCATCATCGGTTTTGGAGCCATCTGTTAAGGTTCAATTCTAGGGTTGGTTCAGATTCTAGGGCGGACCACTCCTGAACCAGAGGAAAGTTGACTGTGTTCTTTTCACGCTGTTTGACCCTTGGAATCATCGTGTCGGATGGCATATCCATTACATTTACATTTACATGAAACCTACTCCACACATAAATCTGCGGAGTAGGGGGGTTTCAGCCGGGCGACAAAGACCATTTGGCTGATACACCACAAGACTAACTACACAAATACTACATAGACGTGAGTTTACGAGTACTGTTTACGAGTTCCTTAAAGCTCCAGAACGAATTTTGTCAGAAACCAAATCTCTTTAAACAGAAAAGGTTTTGGTACTTCATTCAGTGATGTAGGTATCAAACACATATTTTTCGTGAATTTCGTAATAGAGGCAATAACGCCTTTACGTAAGAGCTGGTTCCACAAAACATCTGACGCATAAAAAATGATTTATCAGGGCTATGATAGATGATAGATTCGAAGAACTGTTTTCGGTGACTGGCAGTGCTTTAGCTGTTTTTCTACTCGAAAAATAAATTAACATATTTCTTAAAATTAATTATTGAAAAATATTTAGTACATTTTCCTTTTTTATCGTGAAGACGTTAAAACTATCGCAGGATTTACAATTTTTGAACAAGCCCTTTCATGTGGCCCTTGTTTTGTGAGTAGAGATCAACGAGTAAGCAGTGACGATGATGCAATCTGGAGATACTGAAGCATACCGAGTTAAAATACTTGTACATGCACACCTAAGGAGCTTTTCGAGTCGTTCGTTTTTATTGCACCCGTTGACTAACAGTCCGAAATGGAAATAAATGTCAGCGTTTTTCACTCTTTAAGGTACCCGTAGCGTGCTAGTTAGCATATTTCCTGTTAACCAAGAGGTTCGTGGTTTGAATCCCAACAAAGGAAAAAATGTTTTTCCACGAATATCGCCTTTTGCGAGGAATTGGCAAGTCCTCCGTTAGTTAATTCATTGCCATCAAAAGCGCTACAATGTACTACGGATTGCATCCTCCATACGTTGCAGGTACCCATCGATCTCAACGTTCGTCAGATTCCTGTTGCATGGCGGCGCAATACCGTTCGAACGAAGTTCTCTTGAGACGACACCGGAAAAGCACGGCCAACGTGTCTTACCGTAGTTGTAAGAGTGCGTCGACACGTACTCCTCCAGTTCCACAAGGTCGTTCTGAAGCAGTATGACGGCGGCGAGTCCACAGTCGTCACTGTCGTATTCAACCGTCGTTAAACAATTTTTCGTCCGTCGAAAAATGTCGTCGGTCAGTTGAAGTTTTGAGTCTAAAAGTAATAGATCCAAATATGAGCCACTTCGAGGATATGAAGGCCTGTCAGTAGACAGCAGGTCGACTTTACACTCAATACTGTGAAGCCCCAGCCAATTGAATAGCTGGGTCCCCCTTGGATTGGCTAAGTGATTTCCCCAAATCTTGGTGTAATCACCGGGCAAAAGGAAATAGTTTTCTTCTGAGTTCAGTTTCAGAGTTCGAAGATCGCAACCCCACCCGCGAAAGTCGAGTTGGGTCGGTCTCTCCTTACGATAATGTAATTGTTATTCGTCAACTTGTGATGCTGGTTTAACCTAATTTCGCTAACCATACATACATCGTTGGTTTTTTAACAACTAAAAGAGGTTGGTTCGTCGTTCTACCCTAACTAGCGAATTCACATTCACGGCTAGGATCTTAAAAGGCCTCTCCGGCAGCCCGCCCGTTAACCTAAAAACTGCGCAAGCGTAGGCATTGCACGGTAGATCACATCTACCCTACGCGCCTGCTCACTTATTTGCCGTGATAGATCGCTCATTTGTGCCTGAATGACACGCAGAGCGACCATCACCTCTAACTCCCCAGAAGCTTCCTTTGACACAGATGGCTGTGCGGCCGCTTTCTGGGGAGGCTGTACCGTTTTCCCAGCCCCCAATGCCATTTTGGCGTAGGAGATTCCGGGAACGACGGCCCTTGGACTCGGTCTGGCTGTTTGCCTTCCCTCATCTTTAGTTACTGTTGGAGCAGCTTTTTTTGACTTTTTGATTATCTGGTATCGAGGACAGCCCCGATAATTAGCAGGGTGTCCATCTCCACCACAAAGAACACACTTCAGCAGGGTCTTGTCTTCGGCCCTTGCTTCCCCGAGCTTGCACTCTTTATCATTGTGGTTCTCTCCACACTTAACGCACCTCGACTGCATTTGGCAGTTGAATGCGGCGTGACCGAACCTTTGGCAACGAAGACATTGTAAAATGTCCCCGTGCCTGTTTATTTTTTCCCATCTTACCTTCTGGTATTCTAGGACGGAGATTTTCCTTAGACTCTGCAGACGGCTACTGGGTGATAGGGTGACGAAGAACGTCGGCAATAGCCGCTTCTCCCGTCTTGCCTTGGCCATGGTGAACGACTTGACCCCGATAAATTAGAGATTGTCGCCTGCCAACACAGCAGCTATTTGTGATGATGATGATGATTTGTGGCGACGAAGGTTAGGGCAAATACAGCGGAGTATTATATAATATATAATATATAATACATACTCCATCATCTTATGTGATTGTGAAATTCACACTTTGTTGAAAGGAAGGCTAAACACCGCGGTTGTACGTCCGGTTGTCGTTGGACTCACATACTGTTCAGAATGTTTGATAAATCAATATACAAAAAGTTTTACAGCGACTGACGATAGCTGAGTGCCAATTACTTTGAAACTTTGGCTAAATTTTGGTCGAATGGTTAAACTTTTATTTTGTCAATTGAATTAAAACGCACTATGTACACAATCGAAACACAATCATTCTCCAATCGAGTTAAAATTATTCCCTACGAATGAAATATTTTGGTATTTCTGTTTATTACTTTTTATTGTAAAAAATGCAACTTGATCAATCCCAAAGTAGAAATTGAGTTCTCAACTTAAGTTCTCATTAATTGCTAGAGCTGTCTACATAGCCTCCACTTTAATCCTTTGCACGCACCACAAAGTTCACTTCCAATAAGTTTTCCAGGAACTTAGCTATCAAACATTCGAACATTCGATAGAAGAAAATTTTTCTTGGAACTAAAATTTCCGGGAGAAAAAAATATTTTCAGAACCCATTAAAAAACCTGAATCGTAAATTCAGTTTTCATAGGAATTCAGAACGGAAGTTAAACTATGATATTTAGCATCATTCCAGGTAACATTTCATACATAAATTGAGTGTTTTCGACAGTAAAATAGGAAATTTAAAAATTGATAACTGCCTATACGATGTTGAATCATTTGAAAAGTTTAATTCGCAACCAAAGAACGTTGCTAGGTCTGTTTTGTTCGTAAAGTAAACACAGACAAATTTTTTGTTTGAAGTCATTTAGAGCAAATAAAATGTCTGCATTCTTGGAAAGCATCACATTTTTCAGATGTACAGTTCATGGTTTAATGAACAAGAATGAATGGTAGACATCAGTAAATGGCTCTGTTGATTGGTATGGTGACAACTTTTTAACAAAGCTACCAATTCTTATTCAACTGCAGCCAGTGAAATTCTCCTTCCCATTCTATCTCATTTGTCCAATAAAATCCTTCTCTGGCAGTTCTTTCGGAATGAGGACATAAAGAACACAAATAGTTATTCAAATTCGATGAAACGACTTCAATCAAACTTTGATATTTTGCAAGTTTCTTTCTTGTTGATGTCAATGAATCAACTGGTGCAGTGGTAACCATTTCGATGTCGCTTCGATAAAGCTAATAATATTTTGATTCTTGGAAAATTTTTATTGAGTTCAAGTATGAAATTCACGTCTGACATTTGCCGATACCTAGTGGTTGAGATGAGAGGACAAATTTCTGAGACAACATCAAACAAATTTGTTTCTGAGTACCACACGCCTTCAGTTATTAACCAAAATCAGGATCTTCTTCTTCCTGTCTGACGCTTCCAGCGTCGTTATCTTAAAGCAATCACAACTCTCCCATCACATCTGCTCGTGGGGTGCGCTGCTTTTACTTCAGAATGTGCCGGTTTTGGATTTTTCCAAGTCTCACTAAAAACCAATTGCAGGTATTCGTTTTTGGTGTGAAGTCTTCCCTTCAGCTTTGAGGACATTTTTCTATCACAAAAAATGGCGGGAATAAGAATCAACTACTTATTGCATATGTTACGAAATGTTGAACGCACACCAACTAAATAGAGTGCGACACCTTAAAGGTTATTACTCATTACTTTTGTTTCAATAAATCAGTTCATACGAGACCATTAACCAATACAGTCCTTTTACTTTGTCTCTCATTGCATAAGTTGCATAAGTGCATAACAAAGCCATGTGCTCGTACGTTAATAATTAATCATGTATTTTCAACTACCAAAATTTTATTTTTCTTCTTTCACAGCCCCTTGGTCTCCAAGGGATCACAACTCTCCCACTTATCGGTTTCACACTTCTAATTTGCCAGTTAAGTAAACCGCTAGTCCTGCAATAAGGATTACTTCAAAGAAACTGCGTGTAAAGTGAAGACTTCTTCGTATAGTGCGTAAGGACTCAAAAATAGATTTCTGTCCTCAAAATTATTAAAATTTTGACATTATTTTCAATCACATTTTGTCTCTGTCGACTTCTACACGTTGCTGCGATATCCATTATCGTCTTTAGTTATTTTTTCGTGTCTCACTTCTTTTTTTTTTTGTTGTTAATTAAACCGCATATTCTTAAATGAGATTCTTTGTGTCGTGTTTTTAATTTTAACATTCACTTCCTCCAGAAAACAAGACAGTTTAAAAAGAAAGGAAAGAGTAAAGGAACGGAAATGAGTTCCTTAAGTTCATTATGTAAATTTTGAATAAGCTTTTGTTAGCTCATAATGCAAAAGCAAGAGCTTTCAACGTAATCTGTTTGGCTTGTAAATTGGTAGATTTTATCGTCTTCATCTTTTCTCCATCATAAACTTACTATTAACTTTATGTTTTCTTCTTCTTTTTTTTTTCTGTTATAAAATTCGAGGATGCATAAGAATACTTTTTGAACTTAGGATAATGAACAAGCAGTATACCTTCCCTAGACTTATTTTCTATAAGGATTATGTTGTGGAAAGCAGTTTTCGTTTGCAAATAAGATAAAGGTTAATATCGAAACACCCAAGTTAGTTTAAGTGTTATAGGCAGTTTGTTACTACCTTTTTCCAAGTAAGTTTTTAGGGATAGGGTTTTGGAAGAAGTACTTTGGGCATATTAAAGCAATTCTAATCAGCCATTGAAGTTAGACTAGATTTAGTTGCAATGAAATTAAAACAGAGGAATTTATTCACTTTATTCAAACTGAACGGTGTACTGAAAAATATAAAGTAAAATACTTCAGTCGCTATTAATTGTTGGGTGGATAAACTTTGATTGCTTAGTAATACATATTTGGCTACGTAACAACTGAAGTAGTTTCCTTGTTGCTCAAGATTTTTTAGTATCTTTTTTGTTTCCTTCATATTAATTATTTTGCTTTTACCACTTAAGGTAAATCAACTTATCGAACAGCGTTGCTCTAATAACCGAAGCAGTTAAATTTGTACATTTTTTCTGAATCACATCAGTGATGCCAGCCGAGAGTCAATGCTGGCGAAACAAACTGGAGGAATTCTTTAAACCTCATTATAGACTACGCAGCAAAGCGTATGATTATAACTGCATAATGGTTCTGCCACTTTGAACCACAAATTTGGTAATTCAACACCTAACAAATGGTTATGGAATGACTTGCTGGAGAAAGGTTTAGGAAAACCAAATAACCAATAACTGACGACATGGATTGTAATGCTCTCAATAAAAAATTGACTACCACAACGCTGCACCGTTTATAAATTAGCCGTTTGAATTCGACAAAAAATTTATGATCCTGTTCTTTTTCTCACCAGGTATGGTTGAGAGAAATGCGCTAGGTTATGGGCCCCTCCATTCAGTTACACCAATGTTTTTTATTTTTATTTCTTTTAAGTTCAATTTACGCTTTATCACTCACACATTAACCAGTAAAATAACCACATCAAAGTTTCCATTAGAATGGAAAAGACAAAAGTTATTTTTGTCTCTAAAAAGTAAACGTATCCGCTACAGAGTTCAAGTCCATTGCCATGCTTCCGTAAGGATCAACATTCTGTTAAGTTCAGCCACTTTGGATTTCAGGAAAAGGGCAGCTGCAATTCAGTCTAACTTCTTATGACATATGAAATGAGAACAGCTATGGATTTAAGGTTAGGTTGGATTTTGGCTCAGTCTCAGTCGCAAGCGGCAACACCTCACTCGCATCGCAAGGATCCATTGTGTTCTCCGGATAACAGAGGACTAGGAGGGTGGTGTCGATAACATAGAATTTAGTTGGTGACTGGGTTATTGGGGTTGGAAACTTCTACAGAACCATTTGGAGCTTTGAATGAATTGTAGGATGCTGTTCAGTGGGAGTTTAGAAATGTTGCCCAGTTCGTCGAAGAAGTATTCTCTGAGGGCTATTTCCTTAGTGTGGGGGGCAAGATAGGGCACTCACAGAAGTAGTAGAATGATCCTTCATCTGCCTCTTCGTCTTTGCATCCTTTACATAAGTCGGATGTGCTGAGGCACATTCTCATTATGTGAGTACCCAGTGAGTTGTGAGCCTTAAGAATGTCAAACAACAGAAAGAATCGAAGCCTGCTAAGCTGGAGCAGAATTTTTTTTACTTTTTTCTTGGAAATATCTGGCCACAAATTTTTGGAAATGTGGTACCCGTGGCGTGATGGTTAGCATGTCGTCCTGCTAACCCAGAGGTTCGAGGCTCGAATCCCAGCAGAGGCAAAAATGTTTTTCCACGGGTATCGCCTTTCGCGAGGAATTGGCGTTAGTAAACTCATTGCAATGAAAAGCGCTTTCTCAATTAGCCGTTCGGAACCGGCAGAAAATTTTAGGTCCCCTCCATTCCCTCACAAGGCATGGTTGTGAGAAATGCGCTAGGCCCAGGGGCTTCTCGCTCTGTTGCGCCACCCTTATTTATTTATTTATATTTTTGGAAAGCAGTCATTTTTCTAAAGATGACCATCTGTCATTGACGGTTCTTAGAAAGTTGTGTTGGATTCTGTTTTTTCTTGCTCTAGGAATCTATAGGGGCTTAAAAATGTAGGTGTTCTTTTCGGTATTCAAGTGTTGATTTAATTTTGGCCAGTTTGTTCGCAATTTCACTACCGGTGGCATCGCAATGGCTACTGCAACAGCTTTCTACTAAATTGGATTTTGTTAAAATTGATGAGATAGCTTAAATGGCAGCCTAGCCGTCTATGAAGATGTCAATAGATAGCATACTGTTAACGCTATTTGACACTGTTAGCCATCTGATTCTTTGTAAAAAGCTGCGAAAAGTTTTAACTCATTCGAATCTAAAGAGAAGACAACCACGTGTTGTGGCAAATCAACGTTCTATCACCTTTCTCATCATCAGTTTTATAGAAACTGTATGAATCATCTCTACAGGGTGTTTTGCATAGGATGCAACAAAATCCGACGAAAAAAGGTTCGGTCGAGACAAGTTAAAAATTTGCGATGCCCCTACTAGCGGTCTATTACCTTCCGCTAGGCGGAAGAGACGATTTCATAAAAAATTTACTTAAAATAAAAAAAAATTATTTAAAATTAACTAAGTAACGTGCCAACAGGTGTTATAGTGTTTTTGAATCTCATATAGAAGATTTTTCATTCGAAGGTTGTGAAGAGCATATGGCTTTTAAAATACGTCACACGAAAGAAATCAGTGTATACGATTCATTTTTTACTCTGACTAACATCCCGTGACGTGACGTGACGTGGCGCATGTGTGCGTGTTGCGAGGGAGGTTTAAGAAAAACTGTTTTCCTAGGAATATTCCCTTTTGCAAGGAATTGGCAATAGTAACTTAATGCAATGAAAAGCACTTTCTTGATAAGCCGTTTGGTACCAGCAATAACATTGTGGGTCCCTTCTATTCTCTCACAAGGCATTGTAGAGAGAAATAGAGAAAACGAGCCTTTCCCCTCTGTTGCGCTACCTTTTTTTAACATTTCAACTTTTAGTTCAACTGACTTTTTTTTGGAATAGAATACGAAAATAAAGACTTAGATTTAGCTAAAAATGGTACCTCTCTTTCATTGTTTTGTATATGAACTTTGTTTTTTTCTTCATTGAAGACCAATATAGGCTTTTCATGGTTATTTCTATTTGGTTATTGTTGTTTAGCACCATTATAAAGATCAATGGTCTTTAGTGAATAAATTTTCCTTTTTCTTTTTTTTGTATTTGTCTTTTTTCGTTATTGTTATCGCTTCGTTCCAAAAATCAACTTCAATTTTGGAAAACGTTGTCTTACTGCTGCAGTGATAGGAAGTGGCCGAACTATGAGCTTCACTATACAACCACTCCTTAAACTAATTGACTGAGTAATGAAACGGACTTCTTCTTTGGTAACTGAATTCTCAAAATGATGTTCCTATTTAGTGATAATCTTTTTACAAAAGAAGATACATTTCTCATTAATTCAACAAATCTCACGAGCATTAGTGTTCATTTCAAAAGAGTAAAACCGACCAAGTCCTTTCTTTAATGTGGATCCACCATCACTTCACGATGAAAATGTGTAGCTACACAGCATCCTTTTCCTCTATCACATCTGACAAAGGAAATTATTTATATTCCTGTAAAACAAAACAATTTGGGAATTGTAAAAGTACTGAAATTAATTAATACTCTGGTGACCGGTGTCTTTCCACTGAATTTCAATGAATCACAACAGACAAATTAATTGCATCAATCAATTAAATTCAGCGTGTAATTGCCTGGGTTTTGATTAAAGTATATTATTTTCCATTCATACATTGGGATACACGTGACTCAGTTAAGATTATTCTAATTATCTGCCTCACATTTAAATTGAAATGCAGTTAACAGTTTATTAGGCTAATTTGTTTGGTCTGGTGCTGCTATACAGTAGACTTTATCTTCTTTCATTGGAGTTTATCCGAACAACCAGCTGTCACGGTAATGTATTTTACGTTTGGTTTGATTGAATAAAAATGAATCTCATGAAAAGCGTCTCCTCGCTCAAACTACTTGCCATTTATTTGGGTGGAATGAAAGAGAAAATTATCCATTAAGCACTGTACTCTAATTTCGAGAGATAATTTGCCAAAGGTTTTAATTATTTTGGAGTCAGCTGATGGGCTGACCGAACAGAATGGACGTTATTTTTTCTCTCGTCAAATAAACTGATTAGCAGTCAATTTTTTGATAAAATATTAAAGCAATGCTTTTATTTATTCTCAACATGGACATCAAAGCTAATGAAACATTCGTTATCTATGATTTGCTCTGCTAACCTCGGATAAACTGGTGATTAGTACAATAAATACGGAGTATATGTGCCTTTGGCCATTTTTTAAAACATGGAGTTGTTTTTATTTTATTTTTACATTTACATATACATTTACACTAACACATGACAACAGAACGCAGTAGTACAGGACGGTCCCCCATCTTGTCACTGACAGCTCTTGTCACGGTGGGAACCGACTCTTTTCGGTTGACAAGGCCGTTGCCATTTTTTTATTTTTGTTTTGGCGTGTTACCTTCTTACTTACTTATGTAGGTGAGCATTACAGTTTGGGGGAACCTGAGCCTCAACCAACATCTTTCGCCAAAAATTTCGATTTCGATGTGCGCTCTCTCCAGTTTTGCACTCTAAGTCGGTTGAGGTGTTCTTCTACTTGATTGCGCCACCTAAGACGAGGTATTCCACCACCGTGATTTCCCTGCAATGTGCTTTCAAAAACCCGTCCAGCCAGATTGTTGATGTCCATCCATATGTCCATCTACATGGTCCAGCTATCGTAGCCTCGCGATGCGTACTCTTCCGAGTCAAAGTTGGCCCCTCGGAAAGTTCGGATATCTATCACACTGGAAGAGTGCCTTGCGTTGATCGCAACATGGTCAATTTGGTTGACGGTAGATTGATCTGGGGATCGCCATGTAGGTACCTTTATAAATTTTGAGATACGGGAAGCGAGTCCTGCAAACAACAAGATCCAGCAAAATCGATACTTCTGAGTTCGTTTTTGGATGTTTTGTTAGCAGGCTATGCTTACCGATTGTATTTCCAAAGATGTCCTCCTTTTTTAGTTTTGCGTTACATCGCCAAGAACAATGATCACGTCATGTCTAGGACATTGCTTATATGTGTTTTCGAGGAGCGCGTAGAAACAATCTTAGGATTTTTCGTCTTTGTCTTCTGTGGGGGCGTGGGCGCATATTAGGCTAATGTTGCCGAATTAAGCCCTGATGCGGATGGTTATTATACGCTTATTAACTGGATTTTGGGTAATAACCTCATCCCTGAGTCTTCTTCTAACGACAAATCCGCACCCATATAAGCGCTGTATCTGTTGAATATAGAACAAATTCGCGTCTTAGAAGGGTACGACAGCATCTAACTGATGAGCCCACTGTCGTACCTGGGCTAAACGCACAATTTTTTATGGAGTAAGGTCACTGGATCTCTTGATCCTCTTTCTGATTGCTGTTTCTGTTGTCTGTAGCAGTCGCCATAGTAGATGTCACAGTTTTTCATCTTCTTTATGCCCTGCCCATTCCATCCCACCTTTTGGATGGTGGTTGCGTCTGCATTGTAGCAGTCCAGGGCGTCTGCTAATTCTTCAGCTGCACGTTGTTCGTTAAGGGACCGCACGTTCCACGTGCACATCCGGAGGTCTTTTTTTTTTTTTGTTTGCTTGGGTCGTCAGCGTTGGAATCATAATTGTTATCCGCGGCTATTAGTTGTTTCGGAACCATGTAGTTTTTACGTGGTTGGGAAGTTAACCCCAAGCACAACCCCCAACACGAAGGGTCAGGTCCTTTTGGTATCCATTTGGACAGAAAGGGCTGGATAATCCGGAACCAGTAGGTACTCTGCTGCAGGGGTATGAGAGCTGTCGTTTTCTCGCTAGGAGGTCATCCGCAACCATCTCCGCTTCAATACCCTGTCCTAGTATTGAAAGACCCCGAAAGACCTTTAAGCCAAATAGGTTCGAGTAGCTCATTCAGTAGTTTCTGCTTTTTTGACTTCCGCAGTTGATTCTGTAAGTCGAATTCATCCGCTGAAACATTCCCAAAAAGCTCTGGTAGACCGAGGTTCACTGAGGTTCAGGCAGTTAGTCATTACTCATTACTACTTAGTGTTGATCTATTTCTTCTTCGGCCCTTTACTATAATTTTACACGTCCTCTAAGGGCATCCCAGTTCCCAGTTGTTACAGTGTGGAGTTATATTAAGCACAATTGATGTATAGCTGCAACATCTGGGCGCCCATGCCGCTCCGATCTCCGAATAATCCACGCTCAACCAACGTGGTGTGCTAAATTGTTTCAAAAACTATTCACTATTTATAACTTTTATCGCTATTTTTAGTTGCAATTTGCATTAGTCGTTCTTCTTATACTGATTCCTAAGCTGTAAACAATATTTCTTTACTATACCCGACTCCTCAAGCATTTTCATCATAAATTCATTAACATACCTACTTTCAAACTAATTTCCATATTAAAATCTCAACTTGGCATCTATACTCACGATGTCGAAATTCAATAATACCCGAAGGTCCTTTTGGTAGAAGGAGTATTTTTCAATTCCGCTTATTCCATCTGTCAAATCATGCGACAGCTTTCTGACTCGAGTTAATTGCCATCGTCATCTGTAAATATGGAATTGAATAAATTCATTTTTACTGGCACCACATTGCTTGGGGTCACGTTCAATAATAAGGATAAATCTTAAGATATTCGATTTGAAGGTAGGTTGTGACTTGTGAAGTAAATAATGCAAAATTGAATATAACCACATTCGGATGTTGGGTATTTCTCTTGTTGTTTGCTTTTCCTTGATTTCTTTAAATCAATGAAATCAAAGAATTGGAAAACAGTTTGTTTGGAGAGAAATGGAATGAATTAATGTTTTTTTTTTTTCAATAACAATCAATTTATTGGGGAAATTTAATGTGGGAAGTTTTTAACTTTATGAAAATTCTTTAGTAATAAAGTAAAACAATCAAATACACCTGTTTGACTTGGGATCTTAAATTTGGCGAAAAGCAGTCACCATCTTTTGACGCTTTTTCTGTGAAGGGTAAAATAATTCGGCCATGCTAATTTAAGTGGTTGCAGTAGTAGTAAAAGGGCGGCCGTGGTGCAGTGGTAGAGTGTTTAGTAGATAGGCCGGACGCGTGGGTTCGAATCCCGCTCTGGGCATCTACTTTTCTTTCAGCCTCCCAGTTTCATATGGACGCCGCCCTTGAGGTTATATATGTGAAATTACTAACAACTTATTTCCAACTACTGCAACACAAAAAAAAGGGAAGGCTGCTACTCTGGTAGTACAATGGACAGGATATTAAGTCTGAGTTCTCCAGATTAGCATAAGCCTCATCTTTTTTTACTTAAAAAAAAAAAAAAGTAGTAAAAGTGTGATTTTATTAATCAGCAGAAATAAAAAAAAATTATTATAAAATCATGTTTACAAATTCACAACATAGCATTGACTTTTGCCGTCAGCCAGAACAGCTTCACTCCAAGCTAAGGTAGGTTTTCCCCTATAGGCACGTCTTCTTTCTTTCTGAACGGAGCAGATGGCTAAGAACTGATGTGTATTTTCTGATGATCTGTGGTTGCATAGTCAACACTCTGTATTTCTCCATACGTTTGAAAATTAAGACGGAGTAACTCTCCTTCTGTTTTTGAAATTGTTAGAGGATTGTATAAATCGAATATCTGTCGTTGAAATAATTATTGACTCCAGGGTTGCCTTGCAGTTCGTTGCGCCATCACTGCAAACTGTTCAAAACATGTTTCATCTTGAATGATCTACTCCAATTTTCCAACCCTGTTTTCACCAGATCGAGGTTATACTGTTCTTCTATCAGTGACCATTCCGCAAAAAACTGAGACTTTCGCTGCAGCAGCTTCCTTGCAAGAATTGCGTTTGGTAGTCGATGGACTGCGAGGGCTGAAATTTTTCTTACGTAATCAAAATACATTCTGAGTGAGAAAATGAATAACGGCGATAACCCAGTCTCCATATACAGCGATGTATTTTCGGGTAATCGGAATATCTTCTTGAGAACGTACCTCAGCAATTTTTCTACTTCATCAAGTTGTCGAAAACCCCAAACCTGGCCAGCATAGCACATAATCACTCGCAAAACCGCTTCAAAAAAAGTTTCTATTTAGCGTTTGAAGTTTTTTTTCACAAGGACTTCCTTCCAGTTGCAGTCGATATCCTTTTTTGAATCTACTTGTTAACTTGTAGGTGCTTTTTGAAAGAAAGTGGTTTCGTTAAAGAAAACTTCGAGAGATCATCTGTATTCCTTAACGGTTCCAATCGGTTCATATTTCTAGGTCCATTTTTATGTCTTGTATTCTTGTATCTTGGCTGTCCCATTGCGGAAAATAAGGATTTTGGATTTGTTGGTGTAAACCGTCAGGCTTCACAAGCGTGTAGTTTTGTTATTTGTTGATTATCATTTTATTTTTTTATTTATCATCTACAGCTAACGCTAACAGATTAATTTGCTTAAATTTATATATACATTTGCATCGTTTTTGGCTACTATCTTCTACAAACATAAACTCTGTTAACGATGCTTACTTCAGGAAAACTAATTCCTCCAGCCAATGGTATGTCATCCAAAAGAAGAGTGAAAAGGAAGTGGGCTCATGAAACAGCCTTGTTTAACTCCAGTACTCGTAAGAAATCAAGCAGACCTCTCATATCTATCCCAAATTGTTGTTGCATTATTTTCATAAAGATCTTTTATTACCGTTAATATTTTTGTAGACATTCTGAAGTATGAGTCAAATGCAGTATTGAAATCAACAAAGAATTCGTATAAAATGATAATTTAAACTCAGTCATAGCCTTTTGAGATAGGTAAACTCAAAAGAATTGTATTGCATCCAATTTCAATGTCAAAGTTATGTTATTAAAGCTTTGTGTTAAACTACAGACCAGCAGTGGCGAGGGGTGAATAATTCCAAAAGGTAACTCGAAGGAAACTTAGTCACCAAAACAAAAGTTTACTTAAAATTTTTTTTGTGCAATGTTTGTCTTCGCATCAAGCCAAAATGTCAAGTATTTCAAACCATCCAGCTATTAGGTAGAGCGTCATAACTTTTTTTTTTCATAGAACTAAGCTAATTAAAACTATTTGTTTCCTCTAAGTGGAAATCAGTTAAGCAACAGTCAACAGATATTAAGGCCAAAGTCAAACCACTGAAACTTACTATCGGAAAAATTTTCAGACATTTTGCACTTTTCAATTTTTAAAGCCTAAATTTGTAATATTTAAAAAAATCACGAAAAGCACTAAATCAATTTAAATAAGTATTGCACTGCGTTCTGGTAGTAAACTGCGTTTTTCAAATAAAATACGGTTCATTGGGAACTGAATTCATTTAAGCCAATTGTGCCACTTTAGAAAAACTCCAATTATTTTTTGCATTTTCTGCCAAAAATATGCTTTATGCTATGAGATCTAATATCCACGCATATTTGTTATCAAAGTGGCAACCTTTGACACATCAGTACAGTGCAGAGACACATACAAATTCATGAAATAAGTCGGAGACCAGCGTGTTATTTTCTTGTTCTTCAAGCAGAGATCTACCTCAACCTGCAAAACTGCCATATACATTTTTGTTTATACACATGTGTCCATGGGAAGAAATACGAAGGAAATCGTTTTCTTCTTTTATAAAACCAACCTCAAGTAAACACCGAAGTGTGCAGCAGCAATGCTGCAAATGAACACTGGGCTACTGCGCCGGCGCTATATTCACGTGCTCAGAGCAAAAAGAGATAACAAACAACAGATTTACCAAAAAATATGACGCTAGAACCACGGTTGCCACTTTGGTCGCATGCGACCAAATTTGGTCGCTTTTTTTTTATTTGGTCGCTTGGTAACTTTTTTTTCATTTGGTCGCTTTTTTAAAAAATGAAAAATACGTTCAAAACAGGTTGTTCATTTACTGCAGTTTGTTAGTTTTGAATCAGTTTGCACATTGGAAATTGCCGCATTTAGAGTACTGAACGCACAGATTTCAATGATTTAACTGACGCTGAATGTGAACTTCTTTCAGTCATTGACAAGGTGGCTCGCATTGGAAAATGTAATTAATCGCGTTGTGGAGTAGTGGGACGCCCTTCAGCTTTATTTAATATCTTCTTATTTAGAAATTAATGGAATCAGGACATGTGATTTGGCAAACGAAATGGGGAACCAAGAAACGAAAGCTTACTTTCTTTTCTTGTCTTATGTCTTGAAAATAATAAACAATTTAAATAAAGAGTTTCAGTCCGAGAAGGTTCATTTGCCTTATTTACATGAGCAGTTAGAGACAACTTTGAAGCTCATTTTAAGTAATTTTATGGACAATAATTACATTAGAAACATTAATTCATGGACGGAATTTAATTTGGAAAACAAAAACTTTTATTTACCTTTGGAGAACGTTTTTATTGGAAGCAAGGCAGAAGAATTTTTGAAAAAGTCAAAGCTCACAAATTTCAGTAAAAATTATATAAAATCAAACGTTTTACAGTTCTATTTAGAACTAATAAAACAGATGTTAATCAGGTTTGATTTAAGCAACAATGAATTAAAAAATCTATCAATAATTACTCCTAAAAGTGTTTTATCAGAATCCGAAGTTTCAATTCTACCTTTAATAGAAAGTTTTCCAAATTTAGTTGAGGGCGATCCGGAGAACGTGGTTATGGAGTGGAAAATGTTGAGGTTTTTGAAAAATAATAACCTAGGCAATGAACTAGATATAGCCAAATATTGGGAGAAAGTGAGCTACCTGAAAAATGGCCTGGGTGAATATAGCTTCGGAAATTTGACTGCTTTTGTTAATAACCTGATGTCATTGCCCCACAGCTATGCCGCTGCTGAAAGAAAATTTTATGAGCTAAGTTTAGTGAAAACAAAGCTGAGAAATAAACTGAACTTTGATACCATAAATAATATAATGTTAGCCAAAGAACTGAATGGAGCAAGTGACAATCATACTGTTTGGTCAGCAAAAAATACTTTCTAAGTTTTATTTATTTTTATTATTAAATATAAACTACTCTCTTTCATTACTTATCATAACTCATAAGTTTTGAAGTATCTATAGTAGATCTTCAAATGTGATATGCACCAGATTTGATATTTAAGAAATATCTTGACTGTGTTGTATAAATATACGATGTGATTTATTATTATTAATAAGTTATGAGCTGTGTTAAGATTAAACAATATGTGATTTAAATATTGTTCCTGTTTTGTGCAATGAAATAAAATATGAAATTGATCAAACTGTATGTTTTTGTAAGTTTTGCAATTTTTTCATGTAAGTAGTGTTTTGGTCGCTTTGTACTGCGTTTGGTCCTTTTTTTATGAATATTGGACGTAAAATTTTTTTTCGAGTGGCAACCGTGGCTAGAACACCGTGTTATTTTCTTCCATAAGAAAGCATGTATTGAACAGAGAGAGGCACCTCTCTGTTCAATACATACTTTCTTATGGAAGAAAATAAGACGATGTTCTACCGTCATATTTTTTGGTAAAAGAAAAAAGAGGAGAGAACACAAATTTGTTCTATCCAGCAACAAGTTTTATAAGACGTAATATTTGGGGTTACCTTGTATGTTGCTAAAGTTTTGTGTTTGTTTATGGAGTGAATTGAAGAGCCAACATGTGTGTAGAATAAAACGGAAAGCAGAGTGGTAGTTGTTAAAAAAATGTTGGCAGCGAGTTCATGTGTATGATTAAGTTTGATTCATGTTGCCAGAAGTCTAAGATGTTTCGGATGTGAATTTCAAAAGGTAAGTCGGAAATAATCGACTTATATGGACGCTTCGCCACTGCAGACCAGTGACAAACATTGTAAGCATAGTTCGAGTTTGGGGTCGCATACATCAAATATAGCTAAATTTTATTCAATTCGGGTACTTTATGTTAAGTGCTTTGAAGTCATCCCTTGAATGGCAGGCGTAAGCATTTGCTATTTAGAGCAATAAAATATTATTCACATTTTGAGTACGAAAACGACTAAATGAAAAAAAGGATTTTAGATTCGTTGCGAACGTAGATTATTCATTTTTTTTTCTTCAAGTTTTTTGTTGTTCTTTTTCATGGTCTGTTTCATGGACTTTTGCTTTGTGTACTTGTGAAGGAATTTTATTTTTAAGTGTACAAACAGTAAAACATCAAGTTGTTCAATAAGGACTTGACAACATTTGAGATGATATATGAAAACCTTACTAGCGGCTTGAATTACAATCAAAGCATTTAAGAACGGGACCTGCCTTGGTTTTTTTTTACCACAGGTTTTTTTTTACCCAAACTTCGAACCTTAAACTTCTAGGACACAGTCAGACTTTCCACTAACTTCAGCTTTAATTAGAAGTTTTAAAATAATTCCATAAAAATTGAGTCTCCAGCTATGTAGATGTACACAGAATACCCTCCGTGGCTTCCATCACGATAATTCCCCATCTTCCTATGCTAACACCCTCCGTCCTATTTGCCAGCAATGTCGATCACAAAACTCAAATAGCAAAACCAACAAAAGCCACAGATGTACGAAAGTATTATCATCAAAAATTATTCTAATAAAATATCAAAACAAAATACACATGGTGTCAAACTTGAATGGAACTTTTTGCCTAAAATCTCTGATGTAGATTTTGTTTTCGCAATTTCAATGCATATCTGTACATAAGCCCAAGAGCACAACTCCCAACACGAGGCATAAAAAAAAACCAGTAATTCTCGCATGAAAACTAAAAGTTCACCTGAGGTTCTCCCCTATGTGTTTTTTTTTTCTTTTTTTCGGAAGTGGCAAAGTACGATGGTGAGCAGGATCATCATCATGATAACAGACACAGGAGGCCACAAAAAAAAAACCAAAACAATAACTTTTGGAGAAGAAGAAGAAGAAAAAAAGCCAAACAAGAAATAAAAAACTAAACTTCTCACATACCGTCCGGAGGGTGTGTGTTCAAAGTTCCTTTTACCACTTATGTAAATCTTCCACTGAAATGGGAATTTATTGCGAAAGTTTTGATTTTATTGTTAACAGAATTCTTTTTTTTTTTTTGTTTGTCTCTGTTGCCATTCGTTGCTCTTCAAATAACTTCATGTTATTATAGGCCCTTGAGTTGACAAAATAGAATGTTTTGGGGTACAAAACAAGTTGAACCGTGCGGGTTCGTTCCGTCGTAGGTCGTCGCTGTCGTAGTCTCCAAACAATGAAATGATATTATTTTTGTTTTCATCTGTTTGCATCATCATCATATGGGAGAGGAACGCGTGGATATTTTTCCAATATCTTTGAGTCGAAAGTTATCTGATTTTTGTATTTTTTTCGGTCGTAGTTGCTCCTCTGTCATCTGTCATGTCATAGGATGCAGAGAGGACACAGTTTTGCATTATTCTAGGTTTGAAATTGGGACATTGATGTATATGCGAAAAGTCGAAGAATGAACTTTGTGTGTTGGAAATTGAATTTGTTTAAAGTTGAAAAGTGGGTATAAAGTTGAGTATTTGAAAAACTTTAAGTGCTTGTCAACGCGATACTTTCAAAAATATTTTTCCAGATGTGTTTTCTAATTTCTTAAAGTTATCAGTTTTGCAGCTGACATTAGGGGAGAAAAACAGCTGTCTATGGTGAGCGGAACTTTCAATTTCAACTTTCTGCAAAATCACGCCTTTGGTGGAGTGAAAATCGACTATACGAGCTACTGAAGCCGAATGCTAACTTCAGATCACCTTCAATTTGACCTAAATTGTTTCACCTAAACTTAAGTATTAAAATTTAATTAAAAGGCTTGGATTTCATGTTTTCAGACTACGCAAACCTAAACTTTGCCAATGTAATGGCAGTTTTCGTTTCTGATCGGGGCGAGGTTCAAAATCATCAATGTAATCCCGCGACGATGACTTGAGTAAGTAGCACGAATCTTTTCACAGTTTTCATTTGAGTAGGTATTTTGATTCCCTTCGGAACGTTCCATTTTTTTTTAGAAAAAAACAACAACCACTGCCATAATTAAGGAGCGAAGGATGGCGTTAATATCTGCTACTATAGAGAAAGGAGGAAGAACTAAGGAGAAAAGTGGAAGGAGGAAGGAGGAAGGAGGAAGGAGGAAGGAGGAAGGAGGAAGGAGGAAGGAGGAAGGAGGAAGGAGGAAGGAGGAAGGAGGAAGGAGGAAGGAGGAAGGAGGAAGGAGGAAGGAGGAAGGAGGAAGGAGGAAGGAGGAAGGAGGAAGGAGGAAAGAAGAAGGAGGAACGAGGAACGAGAAACGAGGAACGAGGAACGAGGAACGAGGAAGGAGCAATGAGGAAAGAGGAATGAGCAATGAGGAAGGAGGAAGGAAAAAAGAAGGTAGAAGGATGGAATATGGAGGATGGAGGATGGATGATGGATGATGGATGATGGATGATGGATGATGGAGGATGGAGGATGGAGGATGGAGGATGGAGGATGGAGGATGGAGGATGGAGGATGGAGGATGGAGGATGGAGGATGGAGGATGAAAGGAGGGGACCTACAATTTTTGGCCGATACCAAACGGGTGATCGAGCCAATTCCTCGCGATAGGCGATACGCGCGAAAAAAAGATTTTTGGCTTCTGTTGAGATTTGAACTTCGAACCTGCCGGTTAATAGGCAATAACGCTAACCATCATACAACAAGTTCGCTATTTGCAAACGCAAAAAATTTTAGGTCCAACGTAGGGTTCAGAGAAAAACATTTCGCCTCGGGCTTCCCCAAGCTCTTTGGTGCCACCATAATTCGATTTGTCAACCTAAAATTAGCTCAACAGTGGTTTGAGTTGAAAATCTCAGGGTGTTGATAGACTTCGCTAGAATTTGAAGCTGTTATAAGTTTTGCAAATGAAATTGGAAGTTGAAAAAATTTTTGGTGTTTGATCACACATCTTAAAATGCTCCCGAACTCTGGCAACACCATGAGATTTTCAGTTCACCCAACTGTGATGAGCTCATTTTAGATTGACCAAACTGAAACCATTTTCGTTAAAAATGATGAAGTGATTTTGTTTTAAACGAAGTAACACGAGTAACACGATTAGTTTGTAAAACTCAAATTACTGAAAATCGTGTTGTTAACCGAACGAACAGAACTACTCGATCCGTTTTTACACCTCAAATGATTCGTATAGGCTCGTGTATAAAGACACGTCCATTTTTAAGAGAGCTTTTAAGTTCAAGGAAATCAAAAAAAAAAATTTAAGGCCAAATCTAATATTAATTTTTAATTTGCATCCTTTTGAAGAGCACAGGCTCATGAGTTTGAAAGTCTTAGAAGCTAATGACTGTCATTGTAAAGGTCGTTGGATTTACTTGTTGAACTTGAGTTGAATTGACAAATGTATCCAAAGATTAAAAGGTAAATTCATTCTTTTTTGCTTAGTCCTGATACATTTCAGCTTTAAACGCGTTTTTCTTCAAACACAATTCCACAAATTTCTTAATATTTTATTTACTTATTTTATTTGAAGACAAATCATTCCATCGATTTGATTCTTGTTGCAGATTGCAGTTCCTTTTATAATTTGGTTTTTTGCTCTTTCATACAACGAACTTCCAGTATTCTGACCGAGTGAAACAAATTTCAGCCGTCCTAGATTCATCTAGTTTTTGCAAACAATTCGAAACTTTTTTTTGAAACTCCGCCAAATCGAAAGATCTCGGTTTAAAGTCTGATTAGCCCCATGACTTTATAAACTTTTTGCTTTTTAGGTACATATAATGTTGCCTTTTTGACAGAAGTGGGGATATTTTTTGAATGCTGACAGATTGCGAACATCATCCTTTAAACATTCCGTGCAGTAGTTTTCCTTAAAAAATAATTCTTAGAAATCTCGTTGTCTTTGCAAGCACTTTACCTAATTGAGTTTGTGTCGTAGTTTTGAAAATATGTCAGTTTTTAAAGCCTTGAATTGATGAATGTTTCACTAAGCAACAACCTAACGAATTCAACAACCAAATACAACATGTGCATGTGCACTTCTCTGTAAAAGAGACTATACTTAGTTTTTATAAAGTTCAAGTCCTGAGGACGCTCTCTGTTATCTCTTTCCAGTACTTGCTTTCCAAGAAAAAAAACTCATCTTTTCTTTCATTAACTGGTTGATTCTATCTTCCCAGAAGTCCTTGAACCAAAATGGCACTTTTCAATGTAAACAGAAACTTTATCGTCAGGCAACAGGATTACTTTACCTGCAAAACTTTAAAAGAAGGGTCTCTCAATTATGATATTGTGACTTGTAGTTTAGCTCTTTTTCAAAGACAATAGAAGCAGCTACTACAAGTATACATTGCAGTTTGCCTTTATTGTTCCCAGAAAGTCAATATTGGCTTTGGAAAATCTGTGTACATAAATGAGAAAACAGAAAATATGTACATGTGGAAGCAGTAAGTGCAGAACAGAAAAATATTCCGAGTGCGAAGTGGAAAGGGTTGATTCCTAAATCATCTGGAGCCACTGCATTTTTACTTCAAATTCATCTGAAAAGAGGTTAATGGGTTAGGTGGAGTTCTATCATTTGGGTCCAATCAGACCAATTTGTTTGAACAGAAGCCAGGGAAACAGCTTCGATTCAAACGAAGGCCTATTTTTCATATCGAACTTCATCAGTTTGATTGTAAAACTATGTACTTTTGTACGTCCAGGAAATCAGCCAGTCTCTGAAGTTTCATGCTCCTCGTGCAACCTGATGCATCCCATTAAAGCAGCGTGTATTGCGCTTCATTGCATCGGATTTTGTATTTAGTTTATTCGTAGTGGGATTGTGGCTTCCTCCCACAGAAATCTCTGGACTGGAGTGATTTTCAATTCATTTCAGATGTTATCCTTCCCAACTTGCCTTCCCTACATTTGCGTGCGTGATTAGAATCTATGTGGAGGTAGTTACTTTGTTCTATTCAGTCTACTTCAAACAACTTACACGGTCATAATCTGCGTAGGATCTGCAATCAACAACTGTACTTACTAATGAACATGTTCACCCGGTTGATTGAATGCCTCATGAATTATAATTTACATGAATGTGAGAGCGTACAAAGTTTCACGAAAAGGCCATGAAATGAGTGGAAGAACTATAATCGCTTGAACACATCGTACCTGTGGCTGACTTTTTGAGTTTGTGTGACTTTAAGAAGCCGAATCAATGTGTGGGAAGGTATGATTACAAATTAGAAATACTCTGATGAAAGTGGAGTTGGAAATGGTAATGGAAGTTTTAAGGATTTTGTGATCAAACATTTTATTGATTGAAGAAAGTTCGAATAAAGCCAACTCACTCAGTTTTCCAACGTTTAACTGCATTGCATATGTCAAAGAAAAATCCATTAAATTAAGTCGATCAACGGTGCATGGTATAAAAAGTCATTAATTAGTATGAGGATGAGGACTCGGTAAGATTAATTTTAATACCTTGCGCCAAAGCGTCTCCCTCAAATTAAAATAAACAATTATTCTTTGATCTTTATTCAAAAAGGGGCTTTGGCTGAGTCCTTCTGATGAACAAATTATAAAGTAGGTGTGTCTATGAAACGAATCTTTAAATCCCTTTGCTTTGCTTGTTGTGGGAAAACTTTTTGTAAATGAAAATGGAAATACTCTTTCGCGTGTTGTCACATGCGAGATATATATGCGCCTTAAGTCTTTCCTCCTGTCACCACATTTGCACGTCATTAAATTAATTGGATGTCACTTTAGTTGAGTGTGCTCCAATTATGGAATACGAGAGATAAAAAAAAGAGAAAGGCAAAATGTAGTTGCATACGAAAAGATTTATTTTAATGAATCTTCAAAGGCATGCTTATTGTTTGGGGTTTTTCAGATACAAATTGACTTTTTTCCAAGCAAAAATACATTATTTGAAGTTGGGAGATAGACAGTTAGACACACTACCTTAACAACAATATATTGTTTTACTGTTTTCGTTCTTAAGGACGAAATTCTTTTGCACGAGTTGTGGGCGGTCACACTCTGGGGAAAACGACATAATCGCTTCAAGATTTTTGCTTAAACGACATATTCGTTTTTCAAGATTTTTACTTTCGTGGTGGAGTTAATAAAGTAACCGCTTCACACCCAGGGGTTCGTGAGTTGACAAACTGCTGAGTGAAAAGAAAAATTTATTTTGAGGGTATTTTTAGTTTGGTTAAATTGGTAACCGTGGTTAGGGTATGCGGTTGTTATGTTGGAGATCGGAGTTCGATATCAAAGATTTAATCCAAAATGTTCATTCGTTGGTATAATTTTTTACCTCGTTCTTACCGAGGGTTTCATTTTTCTTCTCTTTTTTAATTAACTGTTTACTAAAGAGAGCACATAATTGTTTACTAAAGAGGATAATGCTTCGTCAATCTTAATCCTATCAACGAGTCGAACTTCTGGCTTGCGGTTCCCAGCGTTGGCTGAAGTCTCCTTCCACTTCATAGCACCACTCTCTGCCTTGTTTAATCTCTATTCTGCTTTCGGAAACTCGTCAATCATAGAAGAGGTGTACGTAGTGTGATGGTTTATAACGTCAGGAATTGGTAGGTCCTCTGAGAGTAATTTGCATTGGGTTCACTGATACCAATAACTGGCAAACTTTGTCAATGAATGGCTTGTAAAGCTAAACTTGCAAAGCTTTCACTATTTCAAATTTTTTTTAATGCAAAAAATAGGCTTTTCCAATGATTATACAAAAGTGAAAAACAATGCCTTTTGTTGTTTCCCGCTTGTTGTTTCACACTTACCATATTGTTGCAGATGGAAACTCTGCCCTTGGGGCTTATCAAACGCTGGTTTATAGAGTTATCCAACTCCTACGTTACTAAATCGTTATTCAACACATTTGCCCGGCCTAGGTTTGTTCTCCCTACCAAATAATTGATTCTGTTAGGGTTGAAGCTGTGTAACGATGGTTCTGAGTTGCGTTTTGCATTATTCGCCTTGGTCTGAACCTTTCATTTTACCTCCGCATATGAAAACCGTGTAGTCAACAAATTGACTTGGTAACCATCTCTTAACGTCGTCATATCCCTGATATATTTTTTGTCCTTGAAATTTCAACTGATACCATAGGTTAGGTTAGGTGGAAGTGGCTGTCAGCCAATGAGTACATTGCCTGTCACACTTAGGCCGCAAGGGCCCATTGTGATACCACAGAGATCAGCAAGTTAATCACCTACTGATCTTAGAAACCCGATGTTAGATTAACGAGTTGATCACCCTTTTATCTTCCATTTCGGGACTAGCCGGTAAATCACCTGCTAGTCGAACCACGCGGAACTTTTAATGTATTTCGAAAGACTTTTAGGGGGTATGCAAGCAAGGATTCACCGAGATGAGTTTTCCTCCTGAAGTAGTGCAGGGCATGATGAAACTCGTGTTAAACGGTTTCTTCCTCTTCTTCGTCTATGCAGCTTCTGCAGAAATCATTGTAATACACACCAAGTCTTTTGGCGTGTCTTCCTATTAGACAGTGTCCCGTAAGAACAATTATGATAGAACCTACATAGATACAGGCGGTTCAGGGCTAACAAACTCTTCGAGCGTTTTGAGTCTACATACTTTTTTGGTTGCAAGGCAGTTGTTACTCTCAGTCCATCTAGTGTTTGTTATCCTCGAAGCGTCTTGTCTTAGTAGGAGTTTACATGTAGCGATAGGTACACCTATGTTGTTCCATTCTGAGCGTAGGGAAGTGGTCGTGCCCTTTTTGGCTAGTTCGTCTGCCATACAGTTGCCTGGTATGTCCCTGTGCCCCGGCACCCATGAAAAGTGAATGTTGAACTGATTTGACATCTCCCTCAGAGACATCTGGCAATTTTGGACCGTGATGGATTTTGTAGAGACAGATGCAAAAGATTTAAAGGCAGCTTGGCTGTCCGAGAAAATTCGAATATCCGTGGAGGATATGACATTTTCTTTGAGCCAAGACAGTACCTCCTTAATCGCCAGAATTTCCGCTTGGAACACACTACAATGATCGGGTAGGTGGAATCAGTTTTTCTGAGTAGATTCCATTTCCTACACCTTCGCTGATTTTTGAACCATCGATCGGTGTAAAAGTGTATTGCTTCATTTTCCAAGAGAATGCCATTTTCCCAAGCTTCTCTTGAACTTAGATTGCCCGATACTATTTGAGTTGATTTACATAAACACTCATCCCTTTCTTTCGCCTCTCTACTCTGTGTACCAATAATGTCTATTACAACCCAAGGTGCAGCTAGTGCAGCAGAAAAACTTGCGAATGGCAGATCCGATTTTGATGGTTTTTTGCTATAATTCTGCTGATGGTTTGTATGAAGAAGAAACAACATCATCAAAATCGGTTTTTTCTTTTGCAAATTTATCTGGTAAATTTTACTTGAAAGCTGTCTAAGTTTTTTTTAATTTATTTCCCTCACTGCCTGTCAGGTTACCAGCTATTTCCTTACCGTTCAAAATAAGCTAATAAGAATGATGTTCTCCTTATTTTCGATTGGTTTCACTCTTCTTCTTCACTATTCTTAGCCATATACCTCCCTCCCTTTAGCTATCACTTAAAAGTAAAAATTCTTCATTTATTTTTTCTTATTTGGTGAGCAATAAAGAAACTCAAATAATCTGCGTAATTAGAAATACTTCAACCTAATTCTGTTATGAGCAAATCTGTCATTGTTCACGAGCTTGCCCCCGCCCATATACTTTTCTTCACATTGAAGAAAACGCGGACAAAATCTTTCAGCAAAAAACTTTTCGCTAATCACCCTTTCATGTCCGCAGAACACTACTACTATAGCGTCAAAATGAGAACCAACTATAAAGGACAATTTTAATTAAGGGAATGACATTTATTAATTATATAAGAGAATAATCTCCTCATCTTGTTCAGTAGAACATTGCACACAAAAAAATAAAATAAAAAGTCTAAGGTGCAGAACTAAATAAGAAAAAGAAAAGGATGAAGATGAAGAAGAAGAAGAAGCGACGAGCGAACAACAGTGCGATAAGATTAAGAAAAAATTAAGAAATCCACTCACGGTAGTTGAACTCCTACAATGACCATCGTAAAACAGAACAAGGATAACAGCTGAGCTGAACAAAGCATTTTTCTATTTCAATCCTTAAGCCGTTGTAAGAGAATTTCGTATCATTTTCTTTTCTATTCTTGTTGGTGAACTTTTTGGAACCAGAGGCTATGTGTGTAATCCTTTAACCAAGTAGCGTAGAGTTCTTGTATCCTTCTCTTGTGTATTTCTCTGTTTTTTTTTTCTTGCTTACTTCTGTGTTGTTTTTCTGTTTGGGCGAAAGACAAGTTTCAAGAAAAACTAGTGCTTAAGAAGATGTCCACTGCTCTGAGTAACTATATTGTCCTTTTTTCATAAAAGCTGGGAGATTAAAAAAACGCAATATGGACAATTTTAACGCAGAGTAGGTAGGTAGGAACTAATTTTGTTGAATTTATTTAAACAATATGAGAACACCTCTTTGTTTTAAAGAGAATCTTGTTGGTTAGGTTTGCCGAGTTCTTTAATTTGGTGCGATCCGAAACAATACTTTAAAGGACTGAGCTTTCCATGAAATGGGATACAAGACTTCGCTTTACACCTCATAGTTCAAGGTTCTACGATCTGCCATATTCAAAAATTTTTATTTTGTACTGGAAGCTTACACATTACACCACCGAGCAACATTGGTCATGGTCTTGTGTGTTTTCCTTACTTATAGCTGTAGGGAATACGGATTGCCATAATTTTTGCTAGTTACGATAGGCTAAGTAATAAAGCGTGATAGTAATAGTATTACTCACAGATGACCTGCCAATTCCTGTCAGAATTGGTACCAGCGAAAAATCCGTTTGGTTTCTATGCGATTCGAGCTCTGAACTCGCACGCAATGTTCTCAAATGAACCATTATACTTTTTCCAATCCACTGCCACCATCGATTTCAACAGAACAACAACAGCGCAATCATAGGACTCATATCATTGATTTTTACCCATATGCTTCAGTAATCGATCACAATTCACATTCACTCCTAAGTAAAGTAAAGTATGGGTCCGAGCGAAAGTAAAGTATGGGTACGAAAGTGAATGAAGAACGTACCTTCTCGTTGAAGAGTGGTGGCGTAGTCATCTTATTTTGAAAGAGCTAAATAAATACCTCGGTCGAAATGTGGTTTGAAGTGTCCAAGTGATATCCTTCGTTAGATTTAGTGTCCATTGCTACCTCACTGCGTCGAAGAAAGTGTACAGTTCTACTTCACTGTTCACTCTAGAGCTAAGTGTCCATTGCTATCTCAGTGTTGAATTTTGTGTTCAGTGCCAAAAGTCGTGTCCAGTGCGTCATCAATGTCCGATTCAGTACTTTTTTTTCATTGGATAGGGCGAAGGTAAAACACCTTTACTAGCTTGTCGACCTGAAAGATCTTTTGTGTTGTTCCCTTAGGTTTAAACGCGTAAAGTGTAAAGTTGTTCAATCTAAGTTGAGGTCGTGTAACCTCATAAAAGAAAAAAGCTGTAATCTTTTTACTAACGAAAACTTATAAGCCAGACATACTTTATAAAGTCGGCAGCATCAAAACAAAAAATTGAACTGAACTAAACTGCCGTGTAAGAATCTAAGAATATTCGAAGAAGTGGTATTTCTGATGTCAAGGGGACTAGTGAATCCTTTTTGGAAAAGTTTTAGCCTGTATCTAGCTATGGCAAGGCATTCACAAAAAATGTGTTCAGCTGTTTCTGTGTCTTCCAGACAGAGACGTCAGGTGTCATTCTGGCTGATGTCCATGTTTTTAAGATGATATCTGAGCAGTGTCCAGTGAAGAAGTCCGTAAGTTACTTTGCGTCAGTTTGCTCATGTCAAATGATTTCTTTCATACCGATTCAGTACTATTCCATTGTTGAATTCTGCATGCAGTGCTTCTTCACTCACCAATTTGGTGGTTTCTGTCTGCTGCCTCAGAGAAAATTCATCATCATAAAAAGGCATTCTATACCTGAACCATAGATCCAGAATTATTACTCATCATGACAATCATGACCTCAAATCAACGATTGACTACTGAGAACAACTCAATCCGTCTTGAAATTGAGCAACAATATTACTCGAATTCCAGTACTTAAATAGCGGAGTTGCCAAGCCAAAATTAAAGAGGCTGTGGCCCTTATTGCGAGTGTCGTTTGGCTGTCGATAAACGACGGTTGTCGATAGTCGAAAGTCGAAAATGAAATTTGGTATTGCGTATTCTTATTGTTCGATAATTTCAATTTTGAATTGGGCCGTTATCGTCTGTATTTTTGCGTCCGACTATTACTGAAACTAACTCAAATGTCAAATGAATATGATTTATTCATAACGACTACTTTCATTATTCACAGTAACAGAAATCCTTGTCGATAGAGATACGCAATACCAAAAGGAAAATTTATCGAAGCTTTCGACCCTTGTCGTATCGCAATAAGGGCCTGTGGGTTTAGTATCCACTCACATTTAAATTATTGTGCAATAGTAGTTTTTAAAATATTTTGTGGGTGTAATGTTCTACCGAGTTCTTGTTTTTGATGAGAAAAATGTTTATGCTTCCCAAATTGTTTTCAACTTTAACTTGAAACCTGTTTTGATTTAATTTGTAACCGTTAATTAATTTGTTTGTTCTATTTGTTCTTGACGCTCTAATTTCAACAAAAGTTCTTATATTTTCTATTTAAATCAATTCAGAAGCATTTCTACTTTATTCCGCCAACAGAATAATTATTATGTTAATTACGTTTGAGCATAATATGATATGTGAACTCGTCGCAGTACTCAGAACACATCAAACACTTCTAACATCTACCAGTTAAGTTGAAGCATATGCGCGCTTGTGTGCGTATAAAGAAAACGTTGGTAGTAGGTATCAGAAATGTTTCTTGTGTAAACTTATTCGCTTATATTAAACAAGACATTTGCTGGAATTAGAAAACGAGACAAGGAAAAAGTTAAACGATTTCCCAGAATGAGATGCGTTGAGTTGTTAAAAGTTTTGACACTGTCTGTATAATAAGGTTATTTATAAATCGAAATAGTTTTATGTGAAGTTTCTATGAAAGGTCTCGGAAAATGAGTAGCTGGCTTTAATTGAATGGTTTAAAGAAGTACAAACCGTCAGACAGTGCAGTGTGAGCAATGGATAATAGTTTTTTTCATTAGAATTCACTAAAAAATTAAGGGGAATAAAATGAGAGATGCCATAGTAGTGATGAGCCTTCAAAGATGAAAAATGTCAGAGACAATGACAAACATAAAGAAGTAAAATCGAAGTTGTTACAAACAACTTCCGAACAGCGATGATGGCATAAGTTTTGCATCGTCAGAATGAAAAAATGCTGCATTTAATGTGGAAGCGGAGTTTTCCATCAAAGTTTATTTTTATATTAAGAGAGTTACAAAACTGATGAATGATGAATGATGAATAATAAACTTTGAATCATTAAATCAAAAATCAAAAGTCATAAATTATAATTCATGAAAATTGTAAAGGAGAGGAAGGTTAAGCAGTAGGGTGGCTCGATTTTTGTTTTCTCTAAATTCAGTTTTTGGGCACTAGCCAAAAGTTGTCTCAATTATCATGATTTTTGATCTTGTACTGCCTCAAGGTAATTGAAAAGTCTCATAAATCCAAAAAACTACATTGGAATAAAAATTAATTTTTCGAACACAAATAATTTTTTTTTTGTCAGATCATATCAGTTTTTATTTTTAAGGACAATAAGGAACATTTAAAACTATAATTAATGAAAAAATATTAAGACAAAAAATAGTTTAAATCAAGTTTAAAACAGCAAAAACTATACCTAAGTTAAACAAAATTACAAAATTTTGAAATCTTTTTTAGAATTAAAAAAAGGCATTTTTTCCGAGATTCAATTCTTGTTCTTATAAATCCATCACGTCTCATTAGGGTACAAACAGTAACCGAAGCTTCAGTTACAATCTTAACGCATCGCTCCGTTGCTTGAGTGTGGCAAGGATAACCCTTTATGTAAGGCAGAATAAGAGTTTCAATCAATTTAGGATCTTGAATACAATCACTAATGACTTCAAGAGTAATATTTTTCAATATTGGCGGGTCAACCAAAACACCCACATTCCATTCGATTATGTCAATGTAATCCTTAGCGTTAAAATTGAATTTTGGTAAAACGAAAGACCGCACCTTCTCAAAGCTAAAACGCTTCTCTTTCGTCTGCAATCATTGTAATTAAAATGTTTTCCGGGTGTCCAAAGTAGCCGTTTCTCTGAATAACAGGATCAACTACTAATTCTAAATTTTCCGGCAGGTACCTTGTCATCATTATGGTCTTTTGAAGATGTCGAGCACCATTATAAGACTGAGGTTGAGTTTTTATTTCAAACCACATTGGGGCATAGTCTTTTATTATGAAATTGATCAACAATAGCAGATTTTCTGATGGAGTCAAAATCGAAAGATATAACCTTAAAATTCGATTCCCAGTTGTTAGCCATCGTGAGTGAACGACTTACCAGGATTTCTTTTCTTTAAACCTTCATTACAAGTCCCTGAACTTATACATAGCTTGACAAATTTCAAACAAGTACCGTTGGTCAGTGATGATATCATGATGGTTTGATATATCTGGAAGGTTACATTCGATTGGCTGAAATAACACTACTGGCAAATTCTCACAGTCTTTCAACTTGTTTCCCAAAGTACCTGTAAAACTACGTGGTCCGGTCGTAGTTCCATCAAGATGCTCAAATAAGTGTCTCAATGTCAGTTCATTGCAACGGTTTTCCTAGCTCTAGTTCCAAACGACGAATTACACCTCCCTTGGAACCGGTGTTTATTTATTTATTTACAAGACAAAGGATTAACTTCGGTGATATGTTTTACTAGCGATGTCTCGTATCTTCTTTTTCTCTGAAGGCTTTCTGTAATCTGCTTTGTCACTTTGACGTCGACATTGCTTATAATCATTTTTCGTTGGGTTCGTTGGTCCATCAAAAATTGTCTCTCTCTCATTGGTATTTTGAATTGTTTTTCACATTGACATAAATTAATATCCTTACATTTGCAAATCGCGATATCAAACAGACTTCGAGAGCTTTCTTTAAAAATTTGAATACGATTCTTGTACGACTCTACGTCTTTTCTGGATTTGTAGGGTTTCATTAAATTACGGTATTTATTTTATTCGAAATCGAACGCTGGTCTATAACAGCTGGTATTGACGCGAACTTCCACAACTTAATTAATTTGTCACTGATTTCATCACAAATATTCGAAACCGAGTTCTTGAATTCTTTTGGTTTATTCCGGCTTATCCACAAAAAACAGAGAATAACGTCTTCATATGTTGGAAGTACATTTTTAGGCAAGTCTCTACCAGAACCGAAAACAGGTCAAATCAATTCACTCCGTAAAACCGACATTTGAGAACAAAAATATAGCACGTGTCAACCTTAATGAAAATACGCTAGAAACTAAAATTAGGGATTTATTTGACAGAGATATGGGTTGCTTCGGTTTTTGTTTTGTATATTTTTGAATTTAAAGTGGCTTTGGAGCAATTCGTAAGTTTTTGTATTTTTAAATGATTTTTTTTTATTTAAACATTGTTTTCTAAAAAATATGAGCTAGGTCTGGGATTTTTTTTTTTAATCTTTCGGGTCCTTGGGGCAGTATTTATTTTTGATTCCTAATGACAGACCTGTTTGACAACTTTCCAACACAGCCCGAACACGACATTGTAATCGAGCCACCCTATAAGCAGTGCTTCGAAACAGCAGCAGGTTGCTTTCCCACTGATGTTGGCACCTGAAACTTCACGGAAGAAGCATTAACGTGTTCATCTCAGATCTTATATCATCAAAACACCGTTACTGACATAAAAAATTGTTTGCCTAGTCATAGATACTAAAAACCTCCATTGCTCATGCAATTCTCACTCGTACTTGATAGTGTCTTCTTCCGCCTACCCGATCATTGTAGTGTGTTCCAAGCAGAAATTCTGGCGATTAAGGAGGTGCTGTCTTGGCTCAAGGAAAATGTCATATCCTCCACGGATACTCGAATCTTCTCGGACAGCCAAGCTGCCCTTAATTCTCTTGCTTATGTCGCTATAAAATCCATCACGGTCCAAAATTGTCAGATGTTTCTGTGTCAAATCAGTTCAACATTCACCTTTCATGGGTGCCAGGGCACAGGGACATATGTACATGATTAACTTGCTGATCTCTGTGATGGTGTCACAATGGGTCCTTGCGGCCTAAGTGTGTCAGGCAATGTACTCATTGGCTGACAGCCACCTAACCTAACCTTGATAGTGTCTTGCAAATTATATTTAAAGTGCAAGTTTACACAAACCAACTAACTATACATCTCGTCAAGAGATCGACAACTATTCGAGACGTTGACGAGGACCCCATTTGTAGCTCATGAGAAGTCAATCATTTTAATAGAGTGCTCTGAGGCAAACGACTTAGTGGCTGGATCCAACAGAAAGCACAGCAGCGAAGACGTTTATACATGCCTGTGCTAAGGGGAAGCATCAAACACATTAGAAACAGCCTTTATTTGCTCCTTTTGGCAGGTACTGTCCACAATCACAGTTCTGTTTGTTAGCTTTGCTCAGATCTACTAAAAATTTTTTTTGAGTTGTAAAACCGTAAAGCTTACTTTATTGCAAAAAAACCAAGCAAAATCTTTCGTTTGTGGTAAAGTAATGGTAAGCATGTCTGCTTGTTAAAAAGTAGTTCGAGGTTCGAATGTCAAAAGCATAAAATTATTTTCCACGGCTATAATCTCTCGCAAGGAATTGACAAGCACTCTGAAAATAACCGAACAAACAGACATGCTAACAACTAAGCCACTGGCACCGGGATTCCGATCCATTAAGCCCCAAAAGCTAAAACCAAAAAAATGTTATTTCCTGAGACCCCATTACCCTGAACGCACGTGAAAGAACTTCATCCTAATAACACCTATCAAATAAATTAAACTTTCATTCAACTTTGCAAAACAATTTCACTTAGACAACACCGATCCATCCTTTTAAATCTACACGTGTTTGTTATAAAATTGGTTTAAATTTGACCTTCGAGGAAATTCATTTAACCGAATCCCATGAAAAGAGCTTAAAAACTTCCAACTAAAAATCGGATTAAAAAAGTACACAACATAAGTTGTGTCCTGTGCCACACAGCCTCAAGCCATACATCCTGATTCCGTCCTGGATAATAACATTAAATCAACACTGTCGATATCAAAATGAATTCTTTGACATTTCCAATTTATATTTCGTGTTACTGCTGCTGTCTGACTGCAAATAAAATGCGAAACTTCTTTCTTATTGAGAATTCCATTAATTTTCAAAGTTCTCTCTACCAAAAGAGGAAAGGTATGCATATTCTTTTATCTTGTTACCTTACAAAAGAGTTCAGGTGGAACACATAAGAATGAAAAAAAAAGAAGAAGAATACATTCCAACGCACAAAAATGACTCTTTTTGAATGAAAAAATGTACCTCTACTTCACCCACATTCATATAAAATAAATATTGTTTTCCCTCCCCCTAAAAGTCACCCCTGTGAAGTCTGATGAAAACAGAAAAAAAAACAAAAACCAAACAATTTTTAGGAATAAATATGAAGACGTTTTGTAAAAACTTTTGCCATGCAACAGCACAACACAACAACAGAAAAGGTGAAAGTTGAGAAACGAAACGACATTAAATTAAATAAACGCAATAAAGGCACCTTGGCCACCTGCTCTTTCAACAAAAAAAAAAAAGTCGAGAAGAGGACTTCCTTTATTCGCAGAGGGTTGAGAATAAAAGAATAAAATCCACATCCAAGTGTCTGTGCGAAATGAGTTAAACTTCGAACACAAACCGAGGAGTTCAGGTAAGAAAACAAGTGTCAGATAGGCCCCAAAGGATATTCCTATCACTTTGTTCGGTAGGGCGACGCGGTGGCGGTGAAAAAAAGAAAACTAAATAAAATAAGAAAGAAAAAAAAAACTTTCAAGGCAATGCGGCGTGTTAAGTTTATTGGCAATATCCTTTTCAGTAACAAAAACACGAACGAATGTACAAACAAAAAGTTTGGATCCGATATGAGTTCAATTTGCGCCTTTTTTCTCTATGTATAAAGAAAGTACATGCGTCAGGATAAGCCGCTTTTGCACAGGATTAGGACATGCCACTTTTGTTTGGTGTACACTTTTATGAGTCTGGTACAAAAGTGTGGGATGAATGGGGATATCTTTATTTTTTTTTTGCTCTCCTCGTGTCTCTGTCGATGGAGAAAACTTCTCTTCGTTTTTTTTTTGTTGCCCCGTAGGGCGAAGGTACCTCGTCCTTATCTGAAACAAGTCCGCAAGTGGCGTATTGAATTAACGCGAGGGGGTTTTCTGGCTCCATCTTTTGTTAAACTTGTTTTTTTTTTTTTTTACTTTTGCTTCTCTTTTTGTGTGTGAGTTTTTTTCTTATATTTATTTCTCAAGAACTCATTTTGAACTCGCTTAAATGACTGTCTCTTGGTAGCACGTATTTTGATTGCACACGAATTGCCAAATTAGATTTTTTTTGTTTTTAAATTTGTTGCGTTCAACTCGATGGATGCTTCAAATTGTATGTCTTCAAAATAAAGATAATGTTTAAAGTTGAGTCCCGAAGCACTCATTAAAATCGATTGCATGTGTGGGTGTGTGTGTGCTCCCATGTCGCAAAGTTTTGTCAAAGAAAATTGAAACGTATTTTGGATTGTTTGTGGAATAAAAAACATTCGGAGAATCATTTTTAATGCAAACAAGAAATTAATTTGAATTTTGTTTTTGCCTACCTACAGTCTGAGGAAAGGTAAAAATAACATGCTTCTGAGAGGGAATGATAATAAAATTAAAATTCAATTAACTGCAATTGTTTTAAAAAGTGTCTGCTAATGAGAAGGATATTTCATTAAGTCTTAATGGGTATCATCTTTCGTTTTCCATCCATCCCTGCGCCTAGGATAGCTAGTAGTGCACGGCCAATACATAAATTCTATATTTCCGATTGGAGTGAGTGAGTCAAGGGGGGTTGTTTAATTATTGCCAAAAAGAGCAACATTGTGCACCAGAAGCTGGCTCCGAAGTGGCTTAATAGGTCATAAATTAAATCGATACGCGAAAGCAATTTGCCCTTTGTGCATAAAATAATTGGCTCTATGCAAACTAATTACCATCATTAAATTATTAAATATTCGATAATAAAATTGAAAAATTATTTACTTAGGCTATAAAAGGCGAATAGGTTGGTTGTTTGTGTGTAGATGGACAAGAAAGCTTCCTGGCATTTTGCACTTAATATTTCAAATATTAATTTTGAAAATAAATTGTAGGTAGCGCCCATGGGGGATCTTTACTATTGAACGCGTTGACGAATTAATTTAGATTTGGAATCAAATCGGTTTATCAGTAAATTTATGAATATTATGTTAGGATGTAGAAAATAAAAATGGGATATTCGTTTTAATTTTCAATTAGCTGCAGTCATCGATGATTATTTACAAATTTTCCAACCAATAAGTTTGGTATTGGTTGAACAGTTGGTACGGCAGAATTCCAGCGAATCAATTAAAAGAACTGCTGTGCAGGTACATGTAATGTTTTTGGGATAAAAAAAGGAATTAACTTGCAAACACAAGCATTTAAAGAAGAGGTTCTATTCAATCTCCCAACCTAATCAGTGTAACTTTAGAGAATTTACATTAGATTGAAATTGTAGGTAAAAACATCGACGACAGTACACATTCCACAATGAACTTCAGAACAAAAAGCTTAGAAAATTGTTTTTTGACTTCTTAGTTCACATAACAGTCGAAAATTTACGATTGATGTTTGTTTTGAAATTTCGGTAAATATTTAGAAGTGGGGCTCCAGCCCAAATCGGTCCAAAAAAATTTTCTAACAATTCTGGATTATTTTATAGTATAAAAATAGATGTTTTGAAGTGGGGGAAGACATTTTGCTTACAGAAAACAATTGCTATTTCCATATTTAGCATGAGCAGCTTAACCCTGCGGAAAAAGGGTTTAAATAATGAGCCCCGCGAAGCGGGCCATGCGGAAAGCTGTTGCATACGGAAATTATTATTATTTTTATTTTTTTGGACCGATTTAATTTCCGTATGCAACAGCTTTTCGCATGGCCCGCTTCGCGGGGCTCATTATTTGAACCCTGTTTCCGCAGGGTTAGGCTGCTCATGCTAAATATGAAAATAGCAAATAATTTCCGTATGCAACAGCTTTCCGCATGGCCCGCTTCGCGGGGCTCATTATTTGAACCCTGTTTCCGCAGGGTTAGGCTGCTCATGCTAAATATGAAAATAGCAAATAATTTCCGTATGCAACAGCTTTCCGCATAGTGAGGCTCCAGCCCAAATCGGTCCAAAAAAATTTTCTAACAATTCTGGATTATTTTATAGTATAAAAATAGATGTTTTGAAGTGGGGGAAGACATTTTCCGCATGGCCCGCTTCGCGGGGCTCATTATTTGAACCCTGTTTCCGCAGAATTAGGCTGCTCATGCTAAATATGAAAATAGCAAATAATTTCCGTATGCAACAGCTTTCCGCATGGCCCGCTTCGCGGGGCTCATTATTTGAACCCTGTTTCCGCAGGGTTAGGCTGCTCATGCTAAATATGAAAATAGCAAATAATTTCCGTATGCAACAGCTTTCCGCATGGCCCGCTTCGCGGGGCTCATTATTTAAACCCTTTTTCCGCAGGGTTAAGCTGCTCATGCTAAATATGGAAATAGCAATTGTTTTCTGTAAGCAAAATGTCTTCCCCCACTTCAAAACATCTATTTTTATACTATAAAATAATCCAGAATTGTTAGAAAATTTTTTTGGACCGATTTGGGCTGGAGCCCCACTTCTAAATATTTACCGGAAGTAGAATACCGAATCTACAAGGAAGAAACTAGGAAGTGCGGACAACTCGAAAAGTAAAGTGCTCGGAGGGCGTTCATCAGGAGCTAGAAGAAATTTTTCAGCGCAGATCGACTTGTGCAAACCAATCTTCTTCTTCTTCTTCTTCTTCATCTTCTTCTTCTTCTTCTTTTTCTTCTTCTTCCTCTTCATCTTCTTAATCTTCTTAATCTTCTTAATCTTCTTAATTTTCTTAATCTTTTTAATCTTTTTAATCTTCTTAATCTTCTTAATCTTTTTAATCTTAATCTTCTTAATCTTCTTAATCTTTTTAATCTTAATCTTTTTAATCGTCTTAATCTTCTTAATCTTAATCTTCTTAATCTTCTTAATCTTCTTAATCTTCTTAATTTTCTTAATCTTTTTAATCTTCTTAATCTTCTTAATCTTCTTAATCTTAATCTCCTTAATCTCCTTAATCTTCTTAATCTTAATCTCCGTAATCTCCTTAATCTTCTTAATCTTCTTAATCTTCTTAATCTTCTTAATCTTAATCTTCTTAATCTTCTTAATCTTCTTAATCTTCTAAATCTTAATCTCCTTAATCTCCTTAATCTTCTTAATCTTCTTAATCTTCTTAATCTTCTTAATCTTCTTAATCTTCTTAATCTTCTTAATTTTCTTAATCTTCTTAATCTTCTTAATCTTAATATTCTTAATCTTCTTAATCTTCTTAATCATCTTAATCTTCTTAATCTTCTTAATCTTCTTAATCTTATAAATCTTATTAATCTTCTTAATCTTCTTAATCTTAATCTTCTTAATCTCCTTGATCTTCTTAATCTTCTTAATCATCTTAATCTTCTTAATCTTCTTAATCTTCTTAATCTTCTTAATCTACTTAATCTTCTTAATCTTCTTAATCTTAATCTTCTTAATCTTCTTAATCTTCTAAATCTTAATCTCCTTAATCTCCTTTTTTTTTTTTTTTTGTTGGAGGTTTTTAAAATACCAGCTGGAGCACTCAGACCTAAATACCGGTCCATTGTACTACCAGATAGCAACCTTCTATTTGTTATAGCTTTCCAGATGTTCGGAGAAAAGCCAAAAGACGCTGCCATGGTAAGGAGCCTAAGTTACCAGCTCTCACCATGTCTGCGCCGAGTATCTGTAACCTCATGCGAGAAAAAGCAGGACATTCACAGAGGAAGTGCTCTGCGGTGTCCTCATCTTCTCCACAAGATTCACAGAGTGTGGTATCACTTAAACCTAACACGTTTAAATGCTTGGCAAAAGAGAAGTGCCCGCTGGCAACGCCAATAAGCTTCCTACAGTCTTTTCTGCTACGAGCTAGCAAAAATGTTGCAGTCTTCTTACTAACGTTGGGGAGCATACGCTTGGTTTGTCTGCATCCAATGGAGGCATGCCATCTACGGTTGTGTTCTTCACAGATCCAATCGTTGATTGAAGCCCTCACTGAGGACGCTGGCAGACCTAGCGACGGTTCAGGTCCTGAGAAAGCTGTCTGAGATCCCTGCCTAGCGAGTTCATCGGCGATCTCATTTCCAGTTATGCCGTGATGGCCTGGAACCCAAATGAGACTCAAGGAATTTAATCTTCCGATCGCATTCAGAGAGCTCTTGCATTCCTGGATCACTTTCGAAGTGGTTAGAGGGTTGAGAAGGGCCTTAAGCACAGCTTGGCTATCGCTGCAAACAAAGATACTTCTCCCCGTCCATCCATTGTTCGTTACGTGGCTCAAGGCCATTAGGATAGCATAAGCCTCCGCTTGGAAAACGGATGCGTATGATCCCAAAGATGAGTGCAGTCGTATGTCGTCGTTCTCAACAAAGGCACCAGCACCAGAACCCTCGTCGGTTTTGGAGCCATCTGTGAAGATACGATAACAGTTCTTTCCAGGCTCAGATTCTGGAGCGAACCAGTCCTGAACCGAAGGAAAGCTGACTGAGTAATTTTGACGCAGTTTGAGCCTTGGGATCATCGTGTCAGACGGCATATCCATTAGACGTGGGTCAAAAGATATGCTGCTTGCGAGTTCCTCAAAGCTCCAGTGCGAATTGTGCCAGAGACCACATCGTTTTAAACGAGAAATGGTCTTGAGAGTACACCCCATGATGAAGGTATCAAGGGGAGGAAGGTTCAACAGTGCGTCGAGAGCAGCACCCGGTGTGCTGGGGAAGGCCCCCGTAACACCCAGACAAATTGTTCTTTGAAGTTTGGCAAACGAGGCAATAACGTATTTACGCGAGAGCTTATTCCACCAAACAACTGACGCATAGGAGATGATTGGTCTTATCATAGCCGTATAGATCCAAAGGACCCTTTTCGGTGAAAGACCCCATGTCTTGCCAAAAGCTCCTTTACATTGCCAGAAAACTGACAGTGCTTTAGTAGTTTTAGACTCAACATGTTTCGACCAAAGAAGTTTGTTATCCAGGATTACTCCAAGATGCTTGACTTCATTTGAAAAGGGGATGTTGACGCCTTTAAGCGTAAGATGGGTCAGACCAGTCAATTTTCTACGTCTCGTGAAGAGGACAACCTCGGTTTTAAGAGGATTGACGGAGAGACCGTTTCTAACACACCAGGTGTCAATCATACAAAGCGCAGCCTGTGCTCGGGAGCAGACAGCTTGGAGGCTGGAGCCAACCGAGAGCACGGCGACGTCGTCTGCATATGCTTGGGCATGAACGTTAGAACCATTGAGCATTACAAGTAGAGAGTCGATCAACATGCACCACAGAAGAGGAGATAAAACGCCACCTTGTGGGCAGCCCTTATTTACTCCCGTTGCAACATATTGTCCACAGTCCGCCTCAGCGATTACGGTTCTCTTCATTAGCATTGCTTTAATCCACAACACTAATGACTCGTTCACACCGTGTTCTCTGGCAGCATTACACATACCATCGAAGCTAGCATTGTCAAAAGCACCTTGAATGTCGATGAAAATGCCTACCGCAAATTCTTTCCTGTCAAGCGCGCATTCAATCCTGCTAACAAGATTTTGAAGTGCGGTCTCGCAAGATTTTCCTCTTTGGTAAGCATGTTGCATCTGAGACAGAGGGTGTAATTGGAGTGAGGTTTTACGAATGTAAATCTCAACCATTCTTTCCAGCGTCTTAAGCAGAAAGGAGGTAAGACTGATGGGTCTAAAGCTCTTGGCGAGTGAGTAGTCTTGTTTACCAATTTTTGGTATGAAGGCGACTCTAACACTCTGCCATGAAGTTGGTATATACGCTAGGGCTAAACTACCAGTGAAAATATTTTTCAAAGTAGGAAGCAAAAGGTTTATACTTTCCTGCAACATAGCTGGGTAAACACCGTCAGTGCCAGGTGACTTGAAACTGTCAAAAGATGCCACGGCATATTTGATGGCTTCGTCGGTAACAACTAACGATGACGTGTACCAGCTAAGTCGAGTGGATTTATCGGATTCACCTGATCTAAGGGAAATAGATTGCTGCGGTCCGATTGATATCTGGTTTCCTGGAAAATGAGTTTCCAGCATAAGACTGAGTGTCTCTGCTTTGGACTCGGTATAGGAACCGTCTGATTTCCTGAGCGTTTCTAGTTTGTTTACCTTGCTCCTTTTAAGGGCTTTAGTAAGTCGACTAGTTTCACTGAGTGTTTCTATACTTTCACAGAATTCTTTGTAAGAGGCATTCTTTGATCTTCGAATTAACCTTTTAAAGTCCTTCTGTTTAGATCGATACAGGTTCCAGTCGACATCTGATTTGGTCTTGAGGGACCTATTCAGAATGCTTCTGGTTTCCCTGCGAAGTTTCTGTAGTTCATTGTTCCACCACGGAACCATAGATCTACTAGGTAATTGTCTAGCTGGACATGCCAGCTCGAAGCTACTTGTAAGGGCACAATTCACTTCTAGAACTGCATCTTCCACTTTTTGTGATGTTGAGAGCTTAGGTAGAGTTTTGACGAAATTACCGAGCTCATCGTTGAAAAGTGTCCAGTTAGTTTTTCTGGGATTTCTTGTAACTAAAGGAGTGGGAATCACATTTGCTACATGGAATTGAATGTATCTGTGGTCTGAGAGTGACACGTCCAGCAACACTTTCCAGTTGGTAATCTCCTTGGCATATCTGTTAGATAGTGTCAAGTCAATTACGTCCTGTCGTATAGCCGTAACAAAAGTTGGTGTATTACCAACATTATTAATGTTCAAGTCAGAAGACAGAATGTAGTTAAGAAGATGGTTGCCTCTCATGTTGCACTTGACGCTGCCCCAAACTATGTTTTGAGCGTTAGCATCACAGCACATGATAAGCCCCAACTTCCGGTTTTCACAAAACTCCACTAAATCCACAACCTGTCTTGAGGGAGGGGGTAGAATGGAGTTCCAGGGAAAGTAAACTGACGCAACGACGAAAGTTTTCCACTCACCGTTCGTTTCGTAGTTTATGATAGCCGCAACCAGGTCTTGACCACAGAAGTGATCAAGTTTAGTTGCTGCAAAAGAGCTCGGTATGATGAGACAGGTCCGGGGTAAGTCAGACCGTTCGTCATAGAGAATATTGAACCCTCGTAGCCCTCCAAGACCAAGAACTCGGCCCTTCCAGGCCCATGGCTCTTGGATTGCTACGAGATGAGTTTTTGTATTCAACACGGAAAGCCTGCTACATAGGAGTGCAGTAGCAGCCTTAGAATGTTGAAGGTTAATTTGATTTATTATCATTGCTCCTTTCGAGGCTTTATCCCGTCCGGTCAGTGTCCGTGGACCAGACTGACTAGCAGTCACGGTTTCATTCACCAACGTTTCGGTTGGACCTCCAGGAGTTTTAACCATGCCGGCTTCGTCCCTTCCAGCCAGTGTCCGTGGACCGAATTCGCAAGCCTTGCGACCTGTTCCTTCAGTTTCATTCACCGACTTTCCAGTTAGACCAACAGGACAATTTGCAGAGCTTCCGGAAACCTTCTTCCTTATGACCCTGTTCGCGTTTGCAGAAGTTGGGGTGACTTCGGTTACAGGAGACCGTCCTGAATGGGTGGGTGAGACCTCTTCCGACCTGTCCCTTTTCGCCGCCGTCACCAAAGGTTTGCAACTTAATTCAGTGCCTTCGGCCACCCTGGTGTCCTCTTTGCACTGAGCCTTTGCCGCTCGCCTTCTCTCCAGCTTCTGTTGGCGCTTGGAAAGCTGTTCTCCAGAGGATGCCATCGTTGGAGTGGGATCCACTTGTTCAGCTTCACTTAGTCCGGTGATAGCACCGCTCTGACCAACAGCTAAGCCCTGATGAGAATTTAGCTTTGGAGGTAAGACCTCCGAGCTGCCTTCTTCATCTTTCCAGCTCAAACCACGAAGAGCTTCATGGAGAGAACTGCAGGAGTCATCGGTTACGGTACCTTCGACTCGCGTGTATCCACCAGTAAAGGTGTGCGTTTGTATGTCAGATGGGGCCTCCAGAATCCGTGCCCCTGCCGTAGTGAAGACTACGGGTGGATTTTCGCTTTTACGACTGCCACCTGGAGAATAAAATTCCTTTGGGTTATCTTCCATACTGTTTTTGACCAATTCTTGGTTTTCATTCATTTTCCCCATCCTTCGACCACCTTTCGGCATCGAGCTCGGTTCAAATAAACTACTTAAGCCCCCCCACCGCGACAAGGTGACTGATCGTCGGGAAGGCCTTAATCTCCTTAATCTTTTTAATCTTTTTAATCTTAATCTTCTTAATTTTCTTAATCTTCTTAATCATCTTAATCTTCTTAATCTTCTTAATCTTCTTAATCTTCTTAATTTTCTTAATCTTCTTAATCTTCTTAATCTTCTTAATCATCTTAATCTTCTTAATCTTCTTAATCTTCTTAATCTTCTTAATCAACTTAATCTTCTTAATCTACTTAATCTTCTTAATCTTCTTAATCTTCTTAATCTTCTTAATCTTGATCTTCTTAATCTCCTTAATCTCCTTAATCTTTTTAATCTTTTTAATCTTATTAATCTTCTTAATCTTCTTAATCTTCTTAATCTTCTCAATCTTCTTAATCTTCTTAATCTTCTTAATCTTCTTAATCTCCTTAATCTGCTTAATCTTTTTAATCTTCTTAATCTTCTTAATCTTCTTAATCTTCTTAATCTTCTAAATCTTAATCTCCTTAATCTTCTTAATCTCCTTAATCTTTTTAATCTTCTTAATCTTCTTAATCTTCTTAATCTTAATCTTCTTAATCTTCTTAATCTTCTCAATCTTCTTAATCTTCTTAATCTTCTTAACCTCCTTAATCTGCTTAATCTTTTTAATCTTCTTAGTCCTGTTAATCTTATTAATCTTCTTAATCTTCTTAATCACCTTAATCTTCTTAATCTTCTTAATCTTTTTAATCTTATTAATCTTCTTAATCTTCTAAATCTTCTTAATCTTCTTAATCTTCTTAATCTTCTTAATCATCTTAATCTTCTTAATCTTCTTAATCTTCTTAATCTTCTTAATCTTCTTAATTTTCTTAATCTTCTTAATCTTCTTAATCTTCTTAATCTTCTTAATCTACTTAATCTTCTTAATCTTCTTAATCTTCTTAATCTTGATCTTCTTAATCTCCTTAATCTCCTTAATCTTTTTAATCTTTTTAATCTTCTTAATCTTCTTAATTTTCTTAATCTTCTTAATCTTCTTAATCATCTTAATCTTCTTAATCTTTTTAATCTACTTAATCTTGATCTTCTTAATCTCCTTAATCTCCTTAATCTTTTTAATCTTTTTAATCTTATTAATCTTCTTAATCTTCTTAATCTTCTTAATCTACTTAATCTTCTTAATCTTCTTAATCTTCTTAATCTTGATCTTCTTAATCTCCTTAATCTCCTTAATCTTTTTAATCTTTTTAATCTTCTTAATCTTCTTAATTTTCTTAATCTTCTTAATCTTCTTAATCATCTTAATCTTCTTAATCTTTTTAATCTACTTAATCTTGATCTTCTTAATCTCCTTAATCTCCTTAATCTTTTTAATCTTTTTAATCTTCTTAATCTTCTTAATTTTCTTAATCTTCTTAATCTTCTTAATCATCTTAATCTTCTTAATCTTTTTAATCTACTTAATCTTGATCTTCTTAATCTCCTTAATCTCCTTAATCTTTTTAATCTTTTTAATCTTATTAATCTTCTTAATCTTCTTAATCTTCTTAATCTACTTAATCTTCTTAATCTTCTTAATCTTCTTAATCTTGATCTTCTTAATCTCCTTAATCTCCTTAATCTTTTTAATCTTTTTAATCTTCTTAATCTTCTTAATTTTCTTAATCTTCTTAATCTTCTTAATCATCTTAATCTTCTTAATCTTTTTAATCTACTTAATCTTGATCTTCTTAATCTCCTTAATCTCCTTAATCTTTTTAATCTTTTTAATCTTCTAAATCTTCTTAATCTTCTTAATCTTCTTAATCATCTTAATCTTCTTAATCTTCTTAATCTTCTTAATCTTCTTAATCTTCTTAATCTTCTAAATCTTCTTAATCTTCTCAATTTTCTTAATCTTCTTAATCTTCTTAATCTTCTTAATCTTCTTAATCTACTTAATCTTCTTAATCTTCTTAATCTTGATCTTCTTAATCTCCTTAATCTCCTTAATCTTTTTAATCTTTTTAATCTTATTAATCTTCTTAATCTTCTTAATCTTCTTAATCTTCTTAATCATCTCAATCTTTTCTTAATCTTTTTAATCTACTTAATCTTGATCTTCTTAATCTCCTTAATCTCCTTAATCTTTTTAATCTTTTTAATCTTATTAATCTTCTTAATCTTCTTAATCTTCTTAATCTTGATCTTCTTAATCTCCTTAATCTCCTTAATCTTTTTAATCTTTTTAATCTTATTAATCTTCTTAATCTTCTTAATCTTCTTAGTCTTGATTTTCTTAAT